>CM057345.1:37441842-38641842 GCA_030015575.1 Agapanthus africanus | reverse complement strand
CCAATACTTCCTTTTAAAGAGACAGAGACATAAAATTTTACCAAGGCTTGGAGTCTACTTTGACTAGGTCTTCCTACGGATATTTTGGTAAATGTAGACGTGCGAATCAATTGTAACCTAGGGTTTCCTATCCTCTATAAATAGGAACTCTAAATCATTGTAAAGGCTATGCCTCCTTATGCCTCTTTTTATCAATAAAATTTAGATTTCTTTTGGAGAGCATCGATGCCTCTTTTCATTTCAGAAATTCAGATCTGACAAGTCTTGTGTTGATGTTTGGAGAGAGCCATCTGTAAAGTAAGTAGGTAATTTCAATTCTTGCCCTTGGTAATTTTTCATTCTCTGCCCTAGATTAAATTTAATTCCTTGCCCTAGTTAGATAGTTAGATCTTTAATTCAATTGCCCTAGATTAATTTAGTTTTTAGATTTAATTAATTCATTCACACCGTTTGGAATTAACTCGTAAGAACGATTAGGAAATTCACAACATCCCTGTGGACCGACCCGTACTCACCGGCTAGCTGCAAAGCGACGCCGTTCTTGATTGCGGTTATAGATAGTTTTTGAGATCAATCAAGTCCCTAGTTCCAAACCTCGACGGTTCACCAACAACCTAGAGACAACCGCGACATTCGTCTCGATACAGCAGACGCAATGCCGGCAAACGAAGCAAAGGCCAAATTCCTAGCTTCAGGGTCTTGACGGCAACTCATATAAAACCTGAAAGACTATCGGAGATCATCCCATACCAGCGCGGAGTGGTTATGACTCATCGTAGCTCCCCAAAATGAGCCTAACCTCAAGTAAAAAGCGGTATGGCGAAATTCCTAACGCTTGCTCTTCCGACGGTCAAACTGCCTGGGAAGATTGCTTGAAGACGTCTTGTCCAGCCCCCGAAGGGATCAGAGACACGACAATCGTAAGGCTACTCGAACAGCAAGATTGCCTATCGAGGAATACATCAGCCAACGTGACGGTACGACGGGCAAAACCCTAGTACCAAAAACCCTAACGGACCTCTGTCGTAAAAAGTAGAGGTTAACTGCGACGTTAGGACATCCTTGCGAGAACTTCTCGATTCGTCTTGACTCGTAAGGCAAAGCCTTAGGCAATAGAGATTAAAAAACCTGTTTCCTAAGCACTGGGGCCCTGCAAGTCGGTCCAAAATGGACTCTTGCATACTATTCACGGACCACACTCTCCAAAGTCGAATCTCAACAAGGAGGGAAACAACCACTTACGAGTCCTCTTGACTTGTAAGAGGGAAAATTTTCTTATGAGATCCTTACGACTCTCAAGAGGAAATACACTTAGGAATCCTCACGATTCCTATGGATAAAATACACCTACGAGATCCTCTCGACTCGTAGGGAGAAAACTCTTTATGAGATCCTCACGGCTCATAAAGTTGAAAAGTCTTAAGCAGCAGACCTGAACCTGTTTCCTAAGCCATCACTACCTCTCGAAGAATTCAAGACGGAATGCTCTCTATCATCTACGGTCTACGCTTACTAAGGTGACATGCCAGCAACACAGAAAAGTGAAGAAAGCAGGAGATAACACAAGAAAGTACGAAAGAAATGTATCTTTTATTTATTAGTTCAATTGGGTACAAGATACATCATACGAAGGAATAAAAATGGATACATGTTATTCAAGAATTACAAATGTTAATTGGTGCAAAAACAACTATTAGGAGGGAAGCGCTTTCAACAGGCCAATCAGTTGCTCGCGCACTCCCCTCAGCCCTTTTTCACAGTCAGCTACCGCGGCCAACTCTGCTTCAACCTGAGCTCGTTGCTGCAAGTAAGATGAAAGTTGCTCATCAACGACCCGCTGAGCTGCCACACGACTCTGCGCATCCCGCTCAATGAGGTCGAGCTTCTGCCTCAGCGTTAGCCCGTCAGAAATACATCGTAGAAGGCCCTC
Organism: Agapanthus africanus; assembly: GCA_030015575.1. Taxonomy (NCBI): domain Eukaryota; kingdom Viridiplantae; phylum Streptophyta; class Magnoliopsida; order Asparagales; family Amaryllidaceae; genus Agapanthus; species Agapanthus africanus. Next base: position 38,639,912 of record CM057345.1, on the reverse strand, counting down.
AAAGATAGCTTTCAGCTGTACAGCGTTTGCATCAACTTGAGCGTGCAACCGGGCAGATTCGCTTGAAGTCTCTTCGCACTCCTTACGCTTTAAGGACGCCTCTTGTTCAAGATGACGGAAGTAGGGAGTGCTCTGCTCGACCCATGCAGCCCGCTGGGAGTTCACAGCCAGGACCTCTGGAGCAGGACGTCCGACCTCGAGCTCATGCAGACAAGCCTCAATTTTTCTGCAGTGATTAACCCAAGACTCAACGACGCCCTCGCTTTGAAAGTGCACGAGTGTCGCCAGCATGGGATTAACCTCAGCAGCAAAATCTGCAGCAAGGGCAGGAGTCTCCGCGTCAAGCTCCTCGAGGTGATCGCTCAACATACGCAGACTATTCACAGCGCCTTTTGAAGATAGACGTCTGGAAAAGGGGCCCGCTGGCATTATGATTCGAGACTCGAACGAAGCTGAAGTCGGTGTCACTGCTGCAAAATAAATCATAGTCAAATAACGGTTCAAGAAATAGATAAGCTACATGAACAATAGAGTTTACTATACCAGCTGCGGCAGGTGGCGAGGCTGGGAGAACCGGTGGCGCAACTATTCTTTCATCTCCTCCTTCAATCTGTAGTGCTGCAGTCAAAACAAAGAAGAATTAGCAACGACTTGGCTGCCCGTAAAAGAAAAGAGAAGACATCAGCTAGGTTGTACTCACCAACGACACGGGATGAAGCCATCTCCGACTGGAAGGAGAAATATGGGTGCAACACCTGATACAGATGATCAAAAAGAACTCCTGAAAGGGTGTAATAATGCAATGTCAGTACATAAAGTATACTGCCTATAATGAAACTGATGGGTTACAAATCCGTACCTTCCAGCATTTGAGAGGATACGAGAGAAGGCAAAGGGGCGGCCACCGTCAAAGCAGCAACTGGAGATGCTTCCTCGGGTGGCACAACGTCAACGCTCACTACACCTGCATCCGAAATAAGAGAAGTACTGTCAAAAGAGATTGAAAAGGATTGCAGAATGAAATGGAAAGCAATGACTAAAAATCTACCTAGTGAGTCGCCGGTTGAAACCGCAACAAGGGCGTCACTAGATGCAGCGACTGCTTCACCCTCCGCCACCGGAATGGTTTCGCCACACGTAGCCTCATCCCCCGACTCCACGAGAATCGTCATGATACTCGCAGCACCCGGCAACGGCAAGGAACCGAAAGGGGAAAGAGTGGCGATTGGGGCAGTGCCAGACTCTTGAGAAAGAGTGGCTACCTCAGGCTCGGCGATTGCTGCCATCTTACCTACCGCTACCTCATCAAGACTTGGCCCTGCAGGATAGGATATATGAGAATCTGAAGATTAAAACTTTGACAAAGAACTCAATGTTACGTTATCTTGGGCCGGTCTTTCAACTGCTTCTTGGGCCGTACGTGCTGCCTGTCTGTGAGCGGTAGACAGGGCGCCCGAAGCACCCTCTGAAGGAGTAGGGGCAGGGGTAGCAGCGCTCGAGCCTGCACCCGCGGCCAAGGCGGCGTTACGCTCCCTTGCTACTCGCATTCTGTGCTTCCTTTCCGCCCGGGCCGTGAGAGCTGATCTTCTCAAGACCTCCGTCGAGAGGACGTCATCGTCCGCGCCAAGGGTTACCTCTGGAGCCGTTATGGCATCCGTCATCGGTCGCTTAAGTAAAGCCTCTTTTGGCAGTGCTGAGGAGGCCGGGACTTCGATAGCTGGCCCTGGAAGCATCTCCACATCATCCTGTGGGATTGGCATTGTAGTCCCTGCGATAAGATAAAAGGAGTCAGATTGTCTATAAAAAAAAGGCGAATGAAGGTGCAATGAACCGAAATATACCAACGCCTAGCGAAGCGCGAATCCTCTCCTCTTCCTCAAAGGTTCTAAGGGAAGCCGCGAGAGCCTCTTCAGTGGAAATGCCTGTTAAAGAAGGAAAAGTGTCAGTCAAAATATGATAGTAAAAGTATAATGCAATGACAAAAGGTACGGTTGATGTTTACTTGATTGCGCGAGGATGGCCAGTCCCGCTTTGTGGCTCGCTGATCGCACAGAAGCTGCAATAGCAACCTCCAGATCAATATCGTCCGGTGCTATGAATAGACCCTCGTTGGTCCCATATTCGCCCAAGCCCTCACTATAAGGAGCATGAGGCTCCTAACCAAATACAACGTCAGCAGAGAGGATCGACTTCTTCTTCCTCTTCTGCGAGCGAGCTCCGGTCGCAGCTAGCACAAGCTTACGCTTGGTAGGCACCTTGGGACAACGAGTCCCGATATCTGAACCCACGCCAGACTCGGGAGACGCTACCGTCGCCTCTTTCATAGGAGCACGGGGTATCGGTAGCTCAGGCACATCGCTCGGGACCTCGACCGCAGCAACTTCTCTTAAGGGAGGACGGACAATGGTCCGTCACTTCAGAGGAATATTTGGGTTACCAGCCGAGCGGTGCCCTTGCGATCAAGCAGCAATCACTTCTCTTCCCTAATGACAGCGCCCATCGAATGTTGATACCATGACACAGGTACATTCATGGCCTTCGGAATACAGCTCGGTTCGCTGATAAAGAAGTTGGACCCTGTGTTCAGGCGCATAAAATGATGCAGCACGCTCCGTATTCCCTCTTCGGTAGCAGCAGGTTCTGTCAAGAAAGCCTCAAGTGGGACACCCTGATTGTAACTCAGCTGCTGGGTGAAATGATGTGGGTTGTATCTCATGAATAACACCGCATCATTTTTCCTATATACGAGAAAGCCCGGCCTGATGGAGTACAGATGAAGAATCTCCCGAGCTTTCAATACAGAGGCCCCGTCTTTAAAGATGTCTTGCAATGGTAGCACCGCTTTTGAAGATTCCTGGCCGACGGTCAAAACTTTGTCAGTGAAATACATACCATCTCCAACCGTGCGTGGACGAAGGAGTAAACCCCTAGCTTCCCGCGGTGACGGACTTACGATGGAGGCGTCGACCAGCCGCATTATCCGAGGGAACTTGCATCTGTCATGAAAGGAGGGTCTTTTATGGATACCAAAGACCCCAAGCACGTGCAACTCGAGCCATGAGGTGAAATAATGCATTAAGAAGTTGGCAGGTTGCACCCCTGGCTCAGTAGTATCCGCTGCCAAGCTGAGGCCGTGATACAGGTAGGCTAACCCAGCAATCCCGATGGCCACTTGTATCCCGGCAACCATTCGATGCGCGGGGTAGAAGACAGAAGGCCTCATGTAGCGAGGGTGCATAGGAAGCGCAAACCAGCTTAACCATAAACCGAGGAACCCGAGAAAGAACGCTTCCTTATCAATGCCCGGAGCGGCAATTTCTGACAAGGGGACAATCGCGACGTTGGGAAGAAAGAAATCCTTTTGATCGGCTTCCAATATTGGCCGACGATCCAAGCCAAAGCCGAAAGGATCATCAAGTTTAGCAAACTTTTCACCTTGTCACGACAAAATTTTTGGACGAAGAAAACGGGCAATGAAGTCCGCAAAGCTGACCCCCCCGGCCTCCGGATTCAAGAAAGAGGCTCTCATACATGTTCAACACCTTTATTAGACTTGGGAACTGGTGTTGAATGGCGTTCTCTGGGGTAATACCCATTACCACTGATTTGGTGGAAAAAACATAGTTATCCGGAGGAAGCAGCTCCTCGTAGTGCTCTCCCCTAACTGGTAAACCAGAGACCTCGGCAAATTCCTCCAAGGAAATGGAGACCTCTCGATCCAATAGGAGGAAGGTGTGGGTCGGAATGTTCTACTGCTCTAAAAACGCCTTGATCCACCTTGTGGGAGGTGCAGAATACTGGAAAAAGGAAGCGTAGATCGCAGGGTACAAGCCAAGCTTCAGCAGCTGCGATTTCTTTGCCGATAAGATATATCGGGCCCACTGTAAGTATCCGGCCAGGTGACGGGGAGTTGGTCCTATGTTGTAAGGTTGTCCCCAAAGGCGGGATTCACCCTGGCATATGCGCCGCCCTAAAGTATCCAAAACTACCGGCGGTTGCACGGGTATTGCGGCTATAGAAGGCCGAAGGAGACCTTCTGAAGTCCAATTCAGTTCCTCTACAGTGTAGCTCATCGGGGGTGCATCTGCATAAGGGATCGCAGAGATGGGCTCCAAGGGTGTCGCACAAGAAAAGCTCCGGCGGCCTCTGATAATTTGATCGTACCATCTACCCCATAGATGAAGATTCTTGTACACCGGGTCATGGTCTTTAATCAGCGCAATAACCTCTCGGTCAACGGGCGCTTCAGGAAATCCGCCTTCTGAGCGGACGAACGGTAAGGAAGTGTCGAAAGACATGTCACCTGCGCGAAAAAGAACAAAAGTCAACCGTCGGTGCTATAATTTAAAATTCTGACACTTGGTACTTTAAAATGCGTAACGCACCGCAATGCAGTGAAAGGGGACCAAAGGGACCCACATAATCTAGATGACATTGCATCATTAATAAAACAGTCTCATCATTTGATGAGACTGTCATTAAGTGAGGAAATCCTCAATTGATTCTCATTTAATGAGAATTCCTCGGGCTAAGGAGTAAATCCCCCCTTGAGAGCAGTGCTCTGTGACAGAATGATACCTGTCAAATTCTAATTGTAACGACCATGTTTTCTAATATCTAATAAAATATATTTTATTTATATTTCTACTATCAAATAATTATTTACATGTTTCTTTTATATAATAATAATTTTTAAAGTAGTGTTAATAATTTTCAAAGCAGTAAATATGATTAAAGGAAATTTCTAAAATCTATTTATTATTTTTATAGGCTTAAAATGTTTTAGAAAGATTTTATAATACCTTAAAATAATCTACATATTTTTATTATCAATAAAAGTAATTAATTCATAATTAAAAATATTTTAAAGATGAACTAGATATTATATAATTATTATAACTAGCTAACAATTTAGAAATAGATATACTAATTGTTTTTAGCCCAAAACTATTTTTATATTAAAGATAATAATAAAATATATTTTCTGGAATTTTTCCATAATTTTCCCGTATTTTTAACTATTTTTAACAAATTTTTCAAAGCCAAATCAATATTTTAAATAATCTGCTATTTTATTTATTTTTATTAATTTTTATTTTAAATTTTTAAATCCTTTTAACCTGGACCGTTGGATCCAAGATCCAACGGTCCAGAGCACTGCGGCGGCGCCCACGTGGTGATCCGCACCCATGGACGAGAGCGAATCAGAAGGCGACACTGGCGGCGGCAGCGACTGCAGATCGCCAATCTGGGCCGTTGGATGAAGATCCAACGGCCATAAATCAAGGCGGCGGGCAGAAATCATTGGGCGCAGATTTTGAGGATTATTTTTGGATTTTCTTGTTACTTTTGAACGCTATAAATAGGCACCTTCAAATCTCAATTTCTCACACCACCGAACTCCAAAAATTCTGAAAAAAATACCGGTGCCTTCGTATCGACGCCGCCGACGCTACGGCTCCATCCAATCGTAGAGGAAAAATCGGGACGTGGAGTTATTGAGGATTTAGTACGAGACTACGTTTTCAGCTCTTCGGCTTTCCGACTCAAACAAAAGGTAGGATCCGCCTCTCTCTCCTTTTCCTGTCACCTTCTTCTATCTCAATAACCTAGTTCCAACTTCTAATTCTCAACCCCCATTTAAAATGGTGTTATAATATTTGTGCATACCCTTTTTCCTTGTACCCTTAATCATGATAATGTTAACCCATATTTTTAAAACGGTGTTTAAATTTTCTCTGTACACAGAAGTATATTGCACACCCATAATACCTGGAATCTGATGTAACCCATGAATTGTCATTTCACCTCTGACATACCCACACTATATAAATGATCTAATGATCTCGAAATAGGTTACTTCCACAAGATACCCTCGTTTAAATATTATATTTTAAAGATATGTAAAATAAATATTTTGATACAGCATACGTATATTTTACTTGCAAATATTTTTAAAACCCCCTCAACATTTTAAGAAAGAAAATATTATTTAAATAACGATATCTTTTCAAAAGGAATATTTAGTATTTTACTAAAAGGTAATTTTAAAAAGGAAAGGTTGTAGGCATCGATCGTTTATCTAAACCAGACTTTGTGGTGCCTAGGCTAGACACGTGAGAAAGGTAACTTTAAAAGGCCCGTCTTACGGTGATTCGTGAGCGGATCCCTCCTTTCCTTACTTGTGCTTACCTGGCCACAATTGGCGGTGAAGAGGCGATTTGAGGACCTCGTAACTTATCCTTTTGGAATATTAAGAGCAGTCTAAATTTTCAAATAAAAACCTTTTACAAAAGATTTTCAAATAAACACCACAATCTTTTATCAAAAGGATATTTTCTGTAAAACCTTATTCTTTTCCAAAATAATAAATATCCCAAATATCATGGTTTTTCTTAGAAGTAATAAAAGATATTTAAACCTTATTATTTTAACTAAGCTTTCTCTAAAGGACACAAAGTACTTTACAAATTCTAGAAAATAAAACGAGTGGTTGTGGAAGGCCATATTAAACGAGATCAATACTCTTTCTAAATTTCCCAGTTTATGAGAACATGACATATACAAAACATGATACGGTTAGGGTTAGAATACGCGGACCTAGGTATGGAATACTTTATGAAGATCCCGATATTTCAGGTGAACAGTCCAAAGTGTGGACGGCTATACAAATATGAAGATCCCGATATTCCGGGTGACCAGTCCAATATATGGGCGACTATACAATATGGAAATTCCATGCCTAGAAGTATACGCACTAACTCTAATCCGTCCAAACCTTTATACTGAACCATGGGGATGGGTAGTTTGATTAGGCAAGGATAATTCAGAACTCCGATTCCCCTACTACTCGATCATGATCCCGGGAAGTGAAACGGTACATTTCACTTCCCCAGTTGTTGTTCCGTGGCCTCAACGGAATAATCACGAGTATCCGGACCCTTGTTTAACAAACTAATACAAACTATTACCTTCATCTACATATAACTTACAACATATATAACCTACTCATATTCACATATCCAATTTGTAGTTAACCTCATACCTTTATACTCATGTACATTATACACATCTGTTCGTTTCTATACCTTTACTGTCTTATGAGGCAATCCTACCCGAGTATAACTCGCTGACGGACCTTCCTTTTCTTTCTCTATCTTTGGAATGTCCGTCAGATAAGAATGAGTATTACAGCGAAGATCAAGGTGTGAAGCCAACTTATGAAGATTATGCAGACATGACAATGGAAGATCAGATAGTTTTAATTTTTGTTGTTGCCCACATGTTTCGGGCTTTTTGTTTCTCCTTTGATGTAAATAAACTACTTAGTTTATTTTACTATTTCCTTTGGGATGTAATAAAGTTTGGTTAATGGAAATAAAATGCCTTTCGCTTTTATTATTTTTGTTTTGGTACACATCCTGCATATTAATTATTTATATGCTTAACGTAACTGTATTGAATAGATCACCTTCAATACAGTTAGGTTGCGGACCTTGCCACGTCTTCCTTCTCCTTCTTTTGGGAAGCGGGGCGTGACACTAATGATGAAGGAATAAAATTCCTCAAGAGCCTTGCTCTGTAAAAACGATGGAATAACCATCAGAAAATTTAAAATAAGATTTTAATGAATTAAAAATTCTGAAATCTATGAACAAACTTTAAGAGTTCTTTATGAGCAAAACTCTGTTCATTAATGGGCTAAGAAACCCCAAGAAAGATCTCTTTAGATCTATGGGTTCCAAGAGAGCAAAGCTCTGTTAATGAAACCCTAAAAGGGTTTTCTTTAGATCAAAGATCTATGAAGAGCAAAGCTCTATTAATGGGTGAAACCCTAGATTCTTAAATAATCCTTTAAAGGATTTAATCTTTACCTAAATTTTAGCAGAGTTTTGACTCTTGAAAAGTTCTTAAAATAAAAGAGCTATGCTCTGCAAGAGAATAAAAATTCTCAGAAGAAAGAAGATGAACAGAATCATCTAAAGGGCCAAGGGTCCTATTTATAGGCATAAATAGCCGTTTCAACTTCTGAGTTGATCCAACGGCAGAGATGCTGCCACCGCTGCACTCACGTGTGGGCCACGTAAGCGCAACGCTGGGGGGGCATTTGTTTCCCCCAATCAGAGCAAAGCTCTGTTTAAAATTTGAATTTTGAAATGAAGCAGCGCCAAGTGCGCTGCGCCCTAAGTAGCGTACCATGTGCAAAGCACGTGTGCGCTAGCGCTCGGTGCGCTTCGCTCTAAGCAGCGTACCATGTGCAAAGCACGTGTGCGCTAGCGCTCGGTGCGCTAGCGCTCGGTGCGCTTCGCTCTAAGCAGCGCACCATGTGCAAAGCACATGTACGCTTTGCACGTGGTGCGCTAGTGCTCGGTGCGCTTCGCTCCAAGCAGCGCACCATGTGCAAAGCACGAGTGCGCTAGCACTAGGTGCGCTACACTCCAAACAGCGCACCACGTGCAAAGCATGGATGCGCTAGAGCTAAGTGCGCTGCGCCCTGCGCAGCGCACCACGTGCAAAGCATGTATGCGCTAGCGCTAGGTGCGCTGCGCTCTAAGCAGCGCACCATGTGCAAAGTACGGATGCGCTAGCGCTAAATGCGCTGCCCTTTAAGCAGCGCACCACGTGCAAAGCACGGGTACGCTAGCGCTGGAACTAAAAGCTCCCCACCGTCAGATCAAAGATCTAATAATAATGATAAATTATTAATCAATCAGAATTAAATTTTGTTAAGGAAAGATTCTTCAAAATCTTTCCAAACAACAAGATTGTGCTCTGTAAATCAGAGCACCGTTGGATCAATGATCCAATGGTGATTAAAAAATCACCAAAATACAGAATAAATTCTGTATGGAAAGATTTCCCAATCTTTGTTAAAAACAAGAAGATTACCTTCTGTAAATCAGAAGCCCTTGGATCAAAGATCCAACGATGAGAAATTTCCCAAATCAATTGGAGAAAAAATCTCCTTAACTGATTGAACTGATCAGCTTGCCCTATAAAAAGGCCCATAAACTTCAAGTCTCAAGATATACAGAAGCATAAAGAGGAACCCTCCATAAGCTTTGAGAAAAATCTCAGGAAGAAGAGCCAAGCTCTCGATAGAAGAACTTCTTTTCTTCAAGGTAAAACTATGATGAACAGGGAGAGATGAAATCATCTCATAATTGAAAGAAGAACTCACTTCTTTAAAGATCATAAATCTATAAGACCAAGGTCTTTTACAAAGAGATAAAAAGATCTCATCATAAAATAAAAAGAAGATCATAATTCTTCTCACATATATAAGACGAATTGTCTTTTACAAGAAGAGATCATGAACATTTCATTGTAAACAGAGGGTGGGAAAGAATAATTCAACTCTCTTAAGGATCATAGATCCATAAAAGCAAAACCTTTCATCAATACAAGAGATTGAAGTATCTCCTATAAAAAATAAGAACTTTTGTTCTTAGAATCTTGAGACAAAGCCTCTTTTGGGATCAAAAAGTTGGTCAGTTAGCGCTTGCGCTCATAAGATAGTGCTCTGCGCTCAAGACTGGCGTCAAGCGCAACACGTGCTCCTCACGTGTGCGCTACTTAACAGATGCGCCTCTAGCGCTCAAAGATTGGCGCAAAGCGCTACAGAGCCTTAACGCTCTAAATATAGCGCATTGCGCTTATGGACTGGCGCTCAGCGCCAAGCACACCACGTATCCCTCACGTGCGCGCCACTAAACTAATAACGCAATGCACTCATGAACTAGCGCTCTGCGCTCATAAATTGGCGCAATGCGCCCATCATCTGGCGCTTAGCGCCAAGCGCAACACGTGTCCCTCACGTGTGCGCTACTTGACAGAAGCGCACTGAGCTCTTTGACTGGCGCCAAGCGTGCCACGTGCTCCCTACGTGTGCGCTAAAAGAACATAAATTGTTCTACAAATAAAGCCCAGAGCTATGATGAATGCTCAACATTCAATAAAAGACAAAAATACTGTCAGAATCCAAATCAATACTCAGTATTATTAAAAGGGCCAAGCCCAAAAAAAATGCTCAACGACCCAAAATAAATGTTAAACATTTTAACCTGATTGGACTTAGCCCAAGATTGGCCATAAGTCCTCAATTCAGATCAATTGAGCCCATATGCTCATAAATTTTTTAACAGATCTTAGTCCCAAATTGGACTACAGATCTCTCAAGCAAAATTGGTTCAAGGGTACATCTCTTCACTCCTCTGATATTTGTCGTTGTAAACCTTCAACGTCTTCAGAGAGGTGACGGGTCCCGGCAACCATACATTTCACAGACTATGGCGTCTTTAAACTGGACTGTGAGGTCATTTAAACCCATGGACTATGATGTCCTTAAGCTCGGACTGTGGGGTCCCTTTAAATCCACAGACCATGATGTCCTTAACCTCAGACTGTGGGGTCCCTTTAAACCCACGGACTATGATGTCCTTAACCTTGGACCGTAATGTCCTTAAACTAATCGACCGCAATGTTTCTAAACTAAACAATAAAGCCCAAATGCTCTCTTGTTGGATCTAAACGATCCCGTTAAGTTGATCTTAGTCTAAAAATTAGACTAACGTATCCTTAACAAACGTTTAAGTTGATCTTAGTCTCAAATGAGACTAACGTATTCTTAAACCCAACCCCAAACCCAAATCTAATAATATACGGATTTGGACTAATCCACGCCCTACGGGCGACAACATAAATTAGTCTCCGTATACAATCCACGGGCAACCAAAAAAAAAAAACACCCACGACACGAAGTGATCATCTGGAGAAGGAGAAAGTGGTTACCGCGATGCGGTAGCGTAATTAACTGCAGGGGGTTGCGCCTGCACGGAAGAGCGTCCCCATAATCAAAAACCCCTCAAATGAGGGGGAATCTGACGAAGTCTGTTACATCGGCCGCATCTGTTTAAACCTTCGATACATGGTGCCATAAATCAACTTGGCATCTTCGGAGAGGTGGACGGATAGCACCAAATAGCATCTGTCCCGAAATTCAGGCAAGACGAACCTACGCGGTTCCGTCTCTGTATTCGCCGGGGAACAACGGCGTTGTTCGAGGCCTTGAAGTCGAACCGCAGAGAATATTCTATCTCGGCTTCATTAGGACCGCGGGTGACCAGCCCAGCCCCACTTCCTTCCTCTGTGGAGGAACCGTCCACATAGAGTACCTAGTCCGGAATCGGACCGAGATTTTCTTCGACTGGGTGTTGTGGGTATGGATCTCATGTCGACGCTTCTTCTCTATTGGGAATGGTGCATTCGACCACGAAATCGGCTAGGGCCTGGGCTTTAATAGCTTTCCTTGGTCGGTACTGAATGCCAAATTGCAACAGCTCCCATCTCCACTTCACCAAGCGGCTCGACGACTCGGGGGAAATGAAGATGTTCCCCAGGGGTCGGTCGGTGAGAACGATGATTGTATGAGCCTCGAAATAGTACCGAAGCTTCCTGGAGGCCACGACGAGCACCGGGACTATCTTTTCGATGGCCAGGTACCTTGTCACCGCATCTTTGAAAACGTGGCTGATGTAGTAAACCGGTCTCTATATCCCTTTGGATTCTTTGATGAGTATGGAGCTAGCTGCCTGGCCGGAGATGGCCACGTACAGCAGTAGCTTGTCTCTTTCGGCTGGTCGGGTGAGTAGCAGTGGCGTCGACAGATGCGCCTTGAGCTACTCGAAGGCAACTTGACACTCCTCGGACCACTCAGACCCTGGGATCTTCCTTAAAGTTTTGAAGAAAGGTAGGCAATTTTTCCCGGATCTGGACATAAACCGACTCAGAGCGGTCACCTTGCCTGTGAGTCGCATGATTTCTACGTTTCTTTTGGGCGTCGTCATGTCAATGATGGCTTTTATTTTCTCCGGGTTTCCCTCAATTCCTCGGCGGGTAACCATGAATCCGAGGAACTTTTCGCCCGTGATGCCGAAAGCACACTTGGCTGGATTCAGCTTCATTTTGTACTTTCGCAGGACCTCAAAGGTCTTGCCAAGGTCCATGGTGTGCCCGGCTGACTGGGTGGACTTCACGAGCATGTCATCGACGTAGACTTCCATATTCCACCCGATTTATTACTTGAACAGCTTGTTGACCACTCGTTGATAAGTTGCCCCATCATTTTTTAGGCCAAAAGGCATTACTTTGTAGTAGTAGACTCCTTGATTGGTGGTGAAAGCAGTGAGCTTTTCGTCAGCCGGGTCCATCGGATTTGATTATAACCGTAGAAGGCATCCATAAAGCTCAGCAACTCATGACCGGCCGAGCTATCCACTAGCTGATTTATCCATGGGAGCGGATAGTTATCTTTCGGACAGGCCTTGTTCAGATCGGTAAAGTCGACGCACATACGCCACTTCCTATTTAGTTTCTTAACCATGACTATGTTGGCTAGCCAAGCCGAGTAGTCCAGGTTTCTGATGAAGTCTGCTACGAGTAGTCGGTCTACTTCCTCCTCAATCGCCTTTTGTTTGACAGGCGTGAAACTTCTTTTCTTTTGTCGGACCGACCGGGTTTTTGAGTCAACTCCGAGCTTGTGAGAGATCGCCTTGGGGTCGATCCCCGACATGTCCGCGGGAGTCCAAGCAAATACGTCAAAGTTGTTTCAGAGGAATTGGATGAGGTTGTCCTAAGTTTCCCCAGTCAAGAGGGAGCCAATCTGGATAGTTTGGTTTCCATCCCCCTCTTTGAGGGGAACTTCGAACAAGGCTTTTACCGAGGAACCCCGGATTTCCTTCTTGTCATCACGTGTATCCAACGATTCCCGAGGATCACACGGTCCGTCGATCAGATCAACTTCTTTGTCCTCGGGCACTGTCGTTGCGAGACACACCCTAGCGATTTGCTGATTTCCATAGACCCGGCCTATCCCCCATCGCTCAGGGAAAACTTGAGCGTGGGATGGTAGGTCAAGATCTGAGCTTGAAGGGCATTTAAGGTGGGCGACCCAAGAGGATATTATAAGACGAAGGAACCCGAGCGAAGGTTGGTGTTCACCTCATACTCAAGTTGGATTTCCCGTTCGGTCCAGACTTTTACCTTAGCCATGGTCTTAGGTTGTGCCAATGCAAAAGAGCGAAGCCACTCTTTGTGCCTAAGACCAGATCTTAGGGCGGCGATGACCGTCTCGTCCCGGTGCTCGGGCACTTTCAGGAGAGCGTTATAGAACCGGGTGATATAGCCCTTGAAAAATTCTCTGTCCTCGCTCTAGATGGTGAACAGGTAGTCAACCGACCTCTTCTGTCGTCAGTTGCCGATGAAGTGGCTGAGGAACTGAGTGGCCAGCTCATCGAAAGTTGAGATCGAGCGTGGAGTCAAGCCGCGAAACCAGTCTTACCCGGCCCGGATAAGGGTGGTAGGGAAGGCTCGGCACTGAGCCATGTCCGAGTTATCTTGGAAGCTCATGTCCACTATGAACGCGTCCAAGTGATCTTTTAGGTCAGACTTCCCATCGAAGAGAGCCACTCTGGGCGGTTTATTTCAGGATGAAACCCGCTCCCTCAGCAACTGCTCAGTGAAGGTCTTCGTGAGAGAATCCGCAGAGTATTTTGTCGATCCTCGGGGCGAACGGGTGGAGAGCCGCATGTCCTTGATCTTCTTCTCAAGGACTTCGATGCGCTGGTGGTACCCCGAGAATTCTCCGTAATCGGAGTGCTTGTTGTCTCTGCTTCGGGCTTGGGTGATGGAACGGTTTTGGCTTTGCTTTATCACATTCCTCAGATTCTTGAGATGAACCTTTCATGGCTCCCCCATCATGCCCTATGGGCACAGCCTCGATAATTATGGTGACGCCGGTCTTCTCTGAAATCATGCAACCTGACAGACGTCGCCTCGGAGGGCGAAGGAGAGCGGCGAGCGTTGAAGGACAATTCGGTTGGTCCTGAGATCTCGGCGTTGGACTGTCCGGCGCCCAACGAGTCATGGAATCATTTCTCGTATGGGGGTCGCGACTGCCAGAATCGGCACACTGGTGTTCTGTGGTGTCGAGATTGGCACGAGCGAGTTCGAGGACCTGAACGTGTCCATTTGTTGCCTCGTTCCCGCCGTCGTTCTAGGGGATCAAGGATGGCGGTTTGCCAGGTGTGGCTGGCAGTTTAAACATGAGCGAGCGCTTCCACCATCGCTGTCGGTCGGTCGATCCATGTCGTTAAGGCTTCGACGATGTTGGGAGGAGGAGTAGAACCGTCCCCGCCTCCGTTGTGGAGAACGGGATGGCTCGTGCTAGGATATTCCTTGCGATGATCGCTGGCCATCAAATCGAAGGCGGAAGATCAACTTTTTGGATGGAAAAACCTTTCCACAGACGGCACCAACTGATGGAGGTCGGAATCTTCTTTAGACGTTCTCCGTCGATCTTGTGGCCAGCAGGGCTGAACGATTAAGATTTGTGGTGTAGGTTGGATGTGGATCTCAATGGATTGTTGATTGTCGTTGATGCCGAGCTACCTGCAAAGGAAGTCCCGGGATGGAAAACCACCGAACGACCCTCCGACAATCAAGTAAGTACTGGGGAATATTCAGGCAGAGTAGTGGCGTATTGGATTGAGTTCAAGTTACCTGAATCGTTTGTATGAGGGGTATATATAGGGGTCGTATCGGAGCGAGCCGTTGTGTGATTCTCGTCGTACGTTCCGTCCAGGTGTAACGCCTGCATTAATGACGAGATTCGTTCATTAATGACGAGATACTGGCATAGGATGCGGGACGTAGAGCGGCGGAGATCTCGTCGTGGCGAGATACGCGGAACCGTTATAAGGACGCTCGTGTTCCATGCTCCCGGCGAAACGGGGACACTGAGAAATCTCAGTTATAGGATAGCTTGGAGACGAACAAAAAAGCTGAAGAAGCTCAACTCTATGATTGCTCGAAGACGAGCAATTGGTTGGCGGTCAGGCCAAGAGGGAACGTACTAAGGAAATGCCCCCAAAAGACCGGGTGCTACCTTAAAGGCGAGACGTCGAGGAATGTCCTCATTGCATCCTACCTATTCCATTGTTTTGGGTTAATTTAAATAAATCGTCTAAGAGTTTAAATGAGCATATGCCATTAATAAGTGGTCTGTTGGTCAGTTTGAACGACTTTATTCTTCTTAGTTTCGCTTTTAGAAAATATGCAGCATGCATTGGTTTGATAATGGAGATATATACCCTTCTCTTTATTTATTTTTCTATTTTCTCCTATTAACCTTCTTCAGCCATGATAATGGAAATATATACTCCTTCATTAACATTATTTAGTGAGTGATTTGGCACTGTATGCAAGATAATGGCAACATAACATAAATGCATTAAGAAAGCAATCAGGTCTAATGATTATTAAACAATTGGTAGAAATTAGAACAATTAAACAGTTGCAAGGTGATTCATAGGCAGCCGCTTAAGCGGTCAGTCTACATAAACTGCTCCACTTTTCTAGGAAAGCAAGCCTACAAATATAAGGAAATCACAAGACAGAAGCGAGATTTACCCGGCTGTGATTCCTATTCAGGATAGGCTGGAAGTAAACCAAACAGCCGGCTGAGGACCAGAAACCACGTACTTCTATATCAAAGCAATACCGCAAAACCTCCGATTTCCCATCACTCATATCAAACACTCCAGCATTGTCAAACTTCGATTCCTGAAGATAATATATATATATATATATATATATATATATATATATATATATATATATATGCAATCCCTTTTAAAGGGAGGGCACTCGTACTCCAACATCACCACCGCCTTATTCAATCCAAGAAACATCACCCTATCCCCCAAGGTGGTCAGCTTAACCGAACTAAAGAAATTCCGTCAGAACAATTCCCCGTCTCCAATCTAAAGACCTCAAACCTATCACCAACTGCTTCATAAGCCCCGCACACCAACAGCAGATCACCATCGCACTCGACCACATTGAGCCTCCCAGACATTGAAGGAATCATTATAGCCGTTGGCTATTGGGCTTCATCCGGCCCAATACCCGCTCCTTCTAGTGGCCCTTCCATATATATAGAGGGGGTGCTAGGGTTAATTAATCGAATTAAGATGAAGGATGGATTTAAGAGATTACTAGGATTTGAGTTGCCGTCTTCTCTTCTCCAAGTTCGATCGAGGGTTGGCTTGCGAGACGATCACGTAGTAGATTCTCGTTCATCAAGGGTGTGATTTCTATTCTCGTTCATCAACGATCCCACCACTTTCGGGTTAAGATAATTCTTGTAGAACTTTGTGTATGGATCTTCTATTCCGTTGACATGATTTGATGTTAAAATCTATGCACCTAAATACTACATTGGTATGAGAGCCTTCAATGCCCACATTCGTAGTTCTTAGCTAGATCTATATTTTTAAAATTATAACAACTCAAAGTTGCGTTATTTTTATTTAAAAGTTATATCAAATTTTTTTTATCAATTTTTATAGATCTGCAATTATTAGGGTTGTTGACGGAAATAGACTTTTAAATCTATTTATATTTTTCATGAATCATTTGTCGTCTAAATTAGATCTAAATTTTGTGACGTTGTGATGATTAAAAATTTATTTCTTGATGAGGATTGGCTATGGATCAAAATTGTGAGAATATTTTTTTTGCTAAAGATTGGATCTTGATTGTAAATTTTTTTTTATGAAATTAATTTTTGGATAAACAATCCCTAACCCAAATTTTTTTACTACAGGGATTTGAGATTAGATATTTGGTAGATATTTGATTTGCCCAAATATTTTATCATTTAAGAAAATAAATCTAGAATTTTTTTTGAGATTTTTATGGATTTATTTTTAAGTAAAAGATTTTAAATTATTTTTTCGGATTTTTTATTTTAAAAATAAATCTAGAAAATTAAAAAAAATAATAATAAAAAAGATATTTTTTCGGATCTAGAATAGTCCAGAACCACTGGGCTGCGCCTCCACATGCCGGGCACGTGCAGGCCAGGCTCAATTGGGCCTGGGCTGATCCTACACATGCGGGGCACGTGCAAGCCAGGTCTTACTGGGCCTGGGCTGACCTAGCAAGCGGAGCTTACTGGGTCAAAGTTTTTTATTTTTCTGAACACTACTACAAATAAGGGTTGTCCCTACGGATTTATCCGTAGGAGCAAACCACTGCCCCTACGGATATATCCGTAGGGACAATAAAATACCCTGTAGGTACAAACGTCGTAGGTGCAAATTGAAGCCCTGAACTTGCCCTACGGACAAAAACTTGTCCCTACGGAGTTCTGTGTAGGTCCCGTTTCATCTACGAAGTAGGCCGTAGGGGCAAAAAAATTATTTTATTTACGGTTTTTTAAAATATATTACTTGTACCTACGGATTAATCCGTAGGGCCAAGAAATAGCCCCTACGGATACATGCGTAGGTACATATCCGTAGGGGCAAAATATCAGAAATCCTGATATTTTGCCCCTACGGATAACTCCGTAGGGGCTTTTGTTTGCCCCTACGGATATATCCGTAGGGACACTCCCAACCCCCTGATACTGAGATCCGGGAGGGAAATATCAGTTATTCTGATATTTTTCCCCTACGGTTTAATCCGTAGGGGCAACATGTGTACCTACGGATTAATCCGTAGGTACATATTATCTGTTGTTTTAAAAAAAAAGGGCTGCCTGATTTTTTCTCGCCCTGTGCACAATAATATATACATCAATCAAATATAAAATTAATCATCACACAACATATATCGCAGTATTCATAATCACATCTCACGCATATAATATACAAAAGAAACCAAAAAACTGAATATGATATAAATATAAACACCGTAGGACCACCAATATCAATATCGTCCAAAATATAGTACAATATGTATCATATAAATAAATATATGTTTCAAAAAATAAGAATCAAAAAGCTACCCTAGCTCGGTCTAGCTCCACCTCTGAAAAACGCTAGAATCTGGCGCGCCTGCTCCTCGGTCAATAAATCATGCAATTCGGCGTGTGCGGGGGTCTGAGCGGGCTGTGGAGCTGGCGATGTGGTCTGCGCAGCTGCCGTCGAGGTAGTGGCTTGCGGACCCGCGGCTGCGGGAGTCTGAGCGGGCGGTAGAGCTATAGGAGCTGTCTGCGGAACCACAGCCGACGTAGTGGCTTGCGGAGCCGCAGCCGAAAGAGATGCATGTGGAGGCTCGGCCGATGTACCCTGTCGCTTCTGGACCTAACGTGTGTAATAAGCGTATAAGAACTGTGTATTATTCGAATTCGTATCATTATCAAGTTATTTCGAAACCCCATTTGGATATCTAGTTTGGAAAACCGTAGTTTATTTTAATTAGATATGTATGTATGATTAATCAAACCTAAGTCTACAACCAAATAAGTTCAGGCTACGTACTAATATTGGATATGTTGATATCTATAATATGACATGATATTTTACTATAAAGTAGTATACATATCAGCATCTCCTTCAACTCCTGAACGGTGGCCTTCAAGCTTTCCAGTTCTTGCTGGACACGTCGCTCACTGGAGACGGAGGAAGTAACCGCCGGGGTGGAGTCCAATCTCATATGGGCCCTGCTAGGGCCCAGTCCCCGGCCTCTCTCCCAACCTCCGTGTTGCCCTCCGTGTGCGGCGTCCAGGACTGGGTCAGCAGCCTCGGATCGCTCTGTCCGGTAAAATCGATCCCCGAGGCCTCGGCCTGCTCAACCACCCGCTCCTACATCCACATTAAGCAGTAAAGTATAAGTATAAAATTTAAATTTGAACCTTCCAAAACTAAAATTTCAAATATAGGTAGAATAAATATTAACACTTACGCAATACTCCTGGGTAGCGACGTCGGGATATCGAAGCTCGCCCGTGGCGGGATCTGTCGAGGTGTCGTGGACGGCAAGATATGCGGACAGCACGCTCGGTGTACCACCTTGCGCCACAGTCTGAGCTGTCTGCAATATTAGATATATTAGAAAATAACTCTTAATACTGCATTATATCACAAAGGCCGGTCTATTGTAATTTACCGATAACTCCATGGTTCGAGTAATATTCCTCGAGCCACCTTTGTAAGTGGGGCGACCCCTCTTCGCCGACTTCCTATTCTCTGTATTCTGAGCGGCCTGTTTCTACACAACGCATTAACATTTAGTTTTCTAATTAAGGAACACAAAAAAATAAATTATATCCTAAACAATGAATTACATTTAAAATACATACATGTTTGCGTTGAGAGTCGAAATATTGGCACAATAGAGGCCATGTCTCTACGTCAACTCTCGCAAACGCCGGAGTAGATAGGAGGGCCGCTCTCTCTGCCTCGGGGGTCGCCATCCACAGGGAGTAGCAGTCGGCCTTCAGCTCATTCCTGTTGTATCGGACCTTGGTCTGCATGTTCTTCATCAGGCCATTGTACAGAGCATGAAGGTCGAGCACCCTCCCAGGGTGATCAGGGTCGGGTACAGGCTGAAAATCGTAATCCGACTGAAAATACAAAAAAAAACATTGTTATTAGATTGCAAGTGTTAATAATAAATATACTGGATAAATCAAATGAAAATATATATTAATACGTACCCGAGCCTGATCAAAGAAGAGGGCGAATGAGCGCCGGTGCTGCTCGCCCCACTCAACGTGAAGTGGATAGTTCTTCACGAGCCGGCTCTCGTCCCCCACATACCGGCCGAACCTCTCGGCATGAGGACCGGTATAGCGATAGTCAAGGGTAAAAAAGAGGGGGAATGCTGCCTCCCCCTAGCTCTGTCAGGCCTCAGCCTATGCGACTGATTCAGGCCTCGAGTCCCCTTCTGGGGATGGGGAGGCCCGGCATCCGCAAGAAATATCAAGACAATCAATATTAAGACAAAGTTGTATTAAGAAATCAAGTTTAAACGAAAATTGAATTGTGATATATACTTCCGGTGACTAAAGCACGAGCCTGGGCCCGGGCAGCAGCACGAGCGGGACGATAGTTCCTCCGGTGAGGAACAGCCGGGGTCCCGGATGCGGACGCATCCCCTCCAACTAGAAAATAAACATTGACGCTAAATTTCCATGAAGTTCATATTTATTCTATAGAGCATATGTAAAATGAATAAATATTTTATATTTATTCATACTAACCTGCAGACGATGCGGAGGGTATGGAAGTGGCAGGAGTGGCCTCTACGTAAGATGTGGACGCACCACCTATAATTAGACAATTAAAAATAGATTATATAAGTAATTGCAAAAAGAATGTGTAGATCAATAATATAACGTTCTAAATCAATATGCATGCACTATAGGATATATAAACATACCCGCAGGTGCGGTGGTGTCACCACCTACAGCTAGACAATAATAAAAATTACTAAGTAAGAGCAAAAGGAATGTGTGTGTATTTATGATATAGCATTTTAAATCAATATACATGCACTATATGATATATAAACATACCTAGAGGAGCAGGAGTGGCCTCTGTCCCAGATATGGATGCATCACCAACAACTAGACAATCAAACATTGACAATATAAGTAATTTTGACACAAACAGGCATGAATATCTGTAATATTACATTCAAAATGGATATGCGTGCAGTATATCTGGAGGTGTGGCAAAATCCACACGGAAGGAGGCATCCGAAGGGGTCTCCGATCTGGGTGCAAGACCGGCCCTCTGAAGCTCCCTACGGAGCTCTCCGGGCGGCAGAACCGCTCTGCCTCTACCTCTGCCTCTGCCGCGACTGGAGCTCTTACCGCCCCTCGCTGGTCCCGACATCGTCATCAAATCTAGATAAACGGTTCGTGGACGCATTAGACAATCATTAAAAGTATTGACTATATATGTATAGATCGTAAAATATGAAGTAATAATATAACATTACTGATAACCTTTTTCGTTTCATGGGCGCATTATACATATCTACTTGGATTTCATCGTCGATGTCATTTCTAACCCACGTAACTTCATGATCGGCCGAAGAAAACCCGTCCGTCGAAACAGACAGTCGGAGCACTCTAAGCCTTATCTCTTCTTCATCCTCATCGATGTTCTCAAATTCTGGGACATCGTAGACATCTCTGGGTTTCCATCGGCATACAACACTCCATCCCGGATGCTTCAAACACTATGAGTAGTATACTTGGAACGCTTGGTTCGGAAAGATAAACGGATCTTCCTGACCGTAAAATCGAAGTGTGTTCACACTGGTCAATCCATATTCATCTTTCCAAGTCCCAAGATTGCTTCTCCATTTATCCATATCGGTTCGCGTATCGTACCAAGTACACTGGAATATATAAAAGGGTTCTGATCGTCCGGGATAGTGGATGCCGAGTATACAATTTAAGTACCCATAATAAATCACACTGTCCGATCCTACCGTCGCAATCCCACTATTCTGAGTGGTTCTAGATATTTCTATGTCCTTAACTTCGAATTTGTATCCAAGGACACCAAATCCTTTGTAATATGCAACCTCCATACTAGGAAATTGAGCTAAACATCTTGAATCACTCTCAAATGATGCAGACAAGTTCGGATCGTGGATCTAACAAAACAGATTTTATGAAAAATACATAACGATACAAGTTTAGATTAAAACTGATAGCAATAAAATGTTATTCGAATAACTTACATGATCTGTGACCCAATCACAAAAATTATCCTGATGATATTTTTCCAATCGTTCTTCGTTCCAATCAGGATGCCCCTCACGTACCTCGTTAAAATGAATTCTGTTTTCGATAAATAATGGTGACATTAATATTATATCATTTCATACACACACAAACACAGATATAACAATTAATCCAAAAAAAACTTACTCTCTAATTTGTTCAAGACATGCGCAATTAAGCAAGATAAACCGGTATATCTTGTTGATAAACATAGTGTCTACCCTCTTATACTCGGCTTTACCATATGGCCCGTCTTGAATTCTTCGAGGCCGGTTAAGTCTTGTCTCAATGTTCTCGTCCAGATAGCGGGAACAAAATATGGTTGCTTCATCAAGAAGATAACCTTGCATAATAGAACCCTCTGGTCGATTTTTATTGCGTATATACTTTTTAAGAGTGTAGAGGTACCTAATGAAAATATGTTGAATAAATAAATACGGGCATACAGGACAACAATAAATTTATAAATTGCGCGAAACGAAAAATTACACGTACCTCTCGACAGGATACATCCATTGATATTGTACCGGTCCGGCTAACTTAGCCTCAGTTGCAAGATGAACCGTCAAGTGTATTATGATATCGAAGAATGACAGTGGGAAAATACACTCAAACTTGCAAAGTATCAACGCAATAGAATTTTCTAGTTTATCCAGTGTCACAACCTCCAGTGTTTTAGCACACAACTCTCTGAAAAAACAACATAGGTCGTTGATTACTAGACCAACCGATTTGGGGAGAGAAGTCCTGAGGGCTAATGGAAAAAGGTGCTCTACGATAACATGGTGATCATGACTTTTCAGCCCATCGATCTTGCCTTTCACAATTTTTATTTTCTTGCTGAATGATCCTGAGAAACCTGTGGGAACTTTCAAATCATGCAACATCTGCAGGAATCTTTTCTTCTCCGGTTGTGACATATGATAAGCGGCATTGGGAAGTACAAACTTGCCCGGTTTACCCGCTACTGGTCTAGGATGCAATTCACTTCTTATTCCCCACTCCTGTAGACACATCCGAGCATTCAGGTTGTCTTTCGATTTCCCGTCTTTACAAAGAAACAAGTTAAGTATGTGCTCTGATACTCCCTTCTCTATATGCATGACGTCCAGACAATGACGCACAAAATTTATTGACCAGTACGGAAACTCAAAGAAAATGCTTAACTTGTTCCAAAATGGTGGTTTGACCTGTTTCGTCGGATCAATCCCAAAGGTCACATTATTGTAACCATCCCATTTAGCAGTCACGTCCTCTCCGGACAATGGGGATGGAGGTCCAAGAAGCTCCTGATGACCATCAAAGTGAACCGTGTCTAACCTATAGGGGTGGTCTGGAGGCAGGAAACGTCGATGGCCGCAATAACAAACCTTCCTTCTAAAATTCAAGAATTTCGATGTTGTGTGTTCATGGCAATGAGGACATGGTTTGTGACCATGTACGAACCAACCTGATAGCATTCCATAGCCAGGAAAGTCATTAATTGTCCACATTAAAGCCGCACGCAGTATGAAGGTTGTATTTGTGTTTGCATCATATGTCTCTACACCATCAATGAACAAAGATTTCAACTCCTCGATCAGAGGTCGGAGATAGACGTCGATATTGTTCCCCGGTGAGTTTGGTCCGTCGATAAGAAGAAGCATCATAAAGTATGATTGGTCCATAGCCAACCAAGGCGACAGATTATAAATTATCATTACAACGGGCCATCTGCTGTGACTTCCGGCCATATAGTTGAATGGGCAGAAGCCATCAGTAGCCAGTCCAAGCCGGACATTGCGAGGATCGCTACTGAATATTGCGTGCCTCCTATCGAAATCCTTCCATGCCGGTGAATCTCTTGGATGGCTCATTTTTCCATCTTCACTTGGAGGAGCACGGTGATGCCAAATCATTGCCTCAGCTGTTTTCTTGCACCTGAATAGCCTCTGTAGCCTCTGTGTTATGGGAAAGTATCGTGCTATCTTGACAGGTATATCGGGCTTCTTATCAGAATCTTTCGGCTTATACCTGGCCTCTCCGCATGTTGGACACTCTTTCAAATCTGAATTCTCTTTCCGGTACAACACGCAATTTTTAGGACATGCTTGAATCTTCTCGCACTTTAGACCCAAATCAGACATCATCTTCTGGGCTTCGTACCAGCTGTCGGGCACGTTATTTCCCGGAGGCATAGAATCTTTCAAGAACGAAAGAAGCATTGTGAATGACTTGTTGCTCCATCCATTTAGGCACTTAATCTGGAAAAGTTGGACGAACCATGAGAGGGTGGAATACTTCGCATTCTCATAAATTGGTTTTCTAGCATCATTCATGAAATTTTCATATTTATCTGCACGCGGTCCTTGACCGGGAGGAATGTCATCTTCGGTACGAATAGATTCACCTAGGGCAGCCTCTACCATATCCTCCATTTCTTCTGATGGAAATAAATTACCGCCTTCTCCTTCTGCCGCATTACCGAATTCTTCTTCTTCTCCTGCCGCATTATCGTGTTCTCCTTCTTCTTCTGCCGCATTACTGCATTCTTGTCCTTCCCCGTGATATTTCCAAGTTGTATAAAGTCTAGTAAACCCATATTTTACAATATGAAGCTCTGCCAATTCTACCTTCTGCCAGTACTTATTGCCACATCTATCGCACGGACAGAGAATCTTCTCTATTATGATCTTATTATGTGCGCGTGCAAATTCAATGAAAGCAGCAACTCCTGCGACAAACTTAGGTTGCATACGTTGTTGCCAATCCACATACATCCAGTCCTTAACTCTGACGTACCATGGGCCATGTTAGACTGTATAACATATAAATTGTAGGTTATGGTGACTATATTGAGAAATATAAGAACGGGATAGTTACTGACAAAGGAGAAAATCCGTGTATATGCTTTGTGTGTGCGTTTGTCGTTGAAAAGAATAAATTATCGAACGTATGTTAACCGATAGACGGGGACTAAGTGGCGCTTTTAGTTTCATATATGAGTATCGATGAGAATATTAATGTTTCATATTATCATCGAGTATCATATATTGGTTTTAACTTGAACATCTCGAATCACTCTCTAATTATGTATTTGTTGTGTATTCTTGTTGTATGTGTGTGTTCCGGCTGTCGGGGGTAAGGTTTCTATCTCATTAAGAATGTATAGAGCGAACACCCATCACTTGTGCTTTCAACCGTTTCGAGTAAATTTCGGCAGCACCTCCCCGCTGTTCTCCGAGTACACTGTAATAGAATAGATAATATTTCAAAGCTGTGAAACAACGTTGAAATGAACATCTAATCTATCTTTGTACACGGAGAACCAGTGGAAAGGTACCGACGAAATATCTCGAAACAGATGAAAACACAAGTGAATGAAGGTGTTTGCTTTATACATTCTTAACTTGTCCACACGGGACAAATCAATCGGTTACCATACGATTGAATTTTCTCGTCGCATAGACTATACGACTGTTGTTAGTATCGAGCTATATCGTCCAATATTTAACAACCTTGTATAGTTCTATGTCACGACGAACATCGCACGTATGTTAACCGATAGACGGGGACTAAGTGGTGCTTTTAGTTTTATATATGAGTATCGATGAGAATATGAAGGTTTCATATTATCATCGAGTATCATAATTGGTTTTAACTTGAACATCTCGAATCACTCTCTAATTATGCGATTGTTGTGTATTCTTGTTGTATGTGTGTGTTCCGGCTGTCGGGAGTAAGGCTTCTATCCCATTAAGAATGTATAGAGCGAACACCCATCACTTGTGCTTTCAACCGTTTCGAGTAAATTTCGGCAGCACCTCCCCGCTGTTCTCCGAATACACTGTAATAGAATAGATAATCATTTCAAAGCTGTGAAATAACGTTGAAATGAACATCTAATCTATCTTTGTACACGGAGAACCAGCGGAAAGGTACCGACGAATATCTCGAAACGGATGAAAACACAAGTGAATGAAGGTGTTTGCTTTATACATTCCTAACTTGTCCACACGGGACAAATCTATCGGTTACCATACGATTGAATTTTCTCGTCGCATAGACTATACGACGGTTGTTAGTATCGAGATATACCGTCCGATATTTAATAACCTTCGTATAGTTTTATGTCACGACGAACATCGCATGTACGTTAACCGATAGACGGGGACTAAGTGACGCTTTTAGTTTCATATATGAGTATCGATGAGAATATGAAGGTTTTATATTATCATCGAGTATCATATATTAGTTTTAACTTGAACATCTTGAATCACTCTCTAATTATGCGTTTGTTGTGCATTCGTATTGTATGTGTAACATGATTTTAAACCATTGAGATCAAGATTGATAGAACTGATCATCCTACATTGCAATGACATTCATCTACCAAAAACTATTATTGCAATGGCATTCATCTATAACAATCAACAATTAAAACTATAAATGTAGGATACTGATATCATAAAGCGTTATACGCAACATATGAATTCACATGACTGAAACATGCATCAAAAAAATATGTTCATCCAAAAGAAAGGCCACTGTCAACAAATATAGACAAATACGTCATAAAAACAGTAACCAATTAACAAGTTGATTAGCATCTGGATCAAGAAAATGATATGAAAAACAATTGACTATGATCTATAATGACAAGTCTATTACCATGACTCTCGACTAACAAAGGTGGCTTTTCGTCCTCGGTAGCTTGATAATTGATGGAGGATATAAACTTTTGACGACACCTAACGAAAAGTGGACCCTCTTTTCTTCATTAATTCACTCCCTGTGTGTGTGTTTGTTTTTTTTGAATTAAAGGTCATTGATTTTAGAAAGACCTGATGATATATATGTTGAATATATGTAGGGTGATATGCATGATCACAAGAGCTTGGTGGAGGCAATAAAGAAAGTTGATGTGGTGATCTCTATGCTGGGCTACAAATATCATGAGCAGTTGGTTGATCAAGTTAAAATCATAGAGGCTATTAAAGAAGCTGGAAATGTCAAGGTAATCAACAAATATATATTTATATTAGGATAAGGAAAACGAGAAATTTGGATTGGATAGTTGTAATATTACATATTGTTATTTTTCACATCTTTCTTGTTTTCTGTTAATTGCACAAAACCCCCTTTTAGTTTATCCCATATAGCAATATCCCCAGCCCCGCCCCAACCGAACCCTAGCCCCAGCCCCAGCCCAGCCCCAACCCCAACAGAACCCTAGCCCCAGCCCCAACAGAACCCTAGCCTCAGCCCCAGCCCCATCCCAGCCCCAGCCCCAACCCCAACCAAACCTTAGCCCCAGCCCCAGCCCCAGCCCCAACTCCAACCCCAACCCTAACCCCAACCCCAACCGAACCCCACAACCGAACCCTAACCCTAACCCTAACCGAACCCGATGCCGACGCCGACGCCGATGCCAAACCCTCACCCCTACCCGAACCTAGCCTGAACCCTAGACTACATCGTCAAAATTAAAAATTATTTGAGATTTACTTACAAACCGTGCGCGCGGTGGAGGAGACGGTAGAAATTGGTGGTCGGCGACGATCGGGGAAGGTGGCGACGAGGCGCGGGAAGTCGACGAAGGTGTGAGAACGACCGACGAAGGTGGCGACGAGGCGCGAGCGCGGGTGGCGACGAGGCGCGGGAACAGGCGATGAGAGGCGCGGGAGTGAGAGAGAAATTTTGGGAACGATGAATAATTTTTCTGTGCTTTTTTTTATTAATAACCTATTTAGATGCCCCTACGGACATAACCGTAGGTCCACGGTTTGCGGCTCCGTAGGGCCCAACAAAAAATTAGAACGTAAGGCACCGTAGGGACAACGATGTGGCCATACGGATAAATCCGTAGGGGCAAGAAATATTTGCCCCTACGGATTTCTGAGTCCGTAGGAGCAACCCCATATTGTAGTAGTGGAATTTTTTTTTAAATTCAAAAAAAAATCTTAAATAATTCAAAAATTTTGGGAAATTTTTTGAAAAGGTCCACATGCTTTCTAAAAATTTTATTTTGGAGTTTAAGGGACATAAAAGCCGTCTAAAACTTTGGAAGTTTTAAATTTTTTTTAGAAAATTTAAAATTTATTCTCACATAAAATCTTGAAGATTGTATGGTAGTTTGGTCCGGTGGGAACGCCTGGGACGCGTGCCAATTTCACGAGAAAAGAAAAATCATAATAAAAAGAACAAGATTAAATAGGGTAGTGTAATAAAAGGTAAAATTTGTTAAATTGTTTTGTTGCATATTGTAATGTACATGGCATACTTAATGAATAAAGACGCATGCTACATTCATTAATAAAATCTGACAAATTTTAAGTGGGAGATTTCATAATAGAAGCATAAATTAAGATTTAACCCTATCTATTCCACTTCTAAAAATCTTTAAACCGTTTTTTAATAATTTTAACAAAATCTTAAATTTAATAATTTTGAAGGATGTGGTTGGGGCCGTAGACCTTCTTCTCCTTCTTCAGGGTGTAAGTTTATTATTTTTGTTAAGATGTATTGAAGACGATGCATTTTTTTTAAGAAAGAATGATACTCCATTAAAAGCCAATGGTCTTAACGCACTTAAAATAAATTTGTTTCAAACAGATGACTTCCAAACGATTATCGCCGATCTCACCAAGGATGATAAGCTAAACGATAATAATTTCTTCGACTGACGTTAAAAAATCTGATTCCTATTGAATGAGCAAGAGATGCAAAACTGTACAGAGGCATAATTGCCTGAACCGAAGCAGGGCTCCACTCAACAGCATAGGAGGGCTGAGGAGCAGTACAAGAGCTGGGCCCAGAAAAATCATTCGGCACGGTATATCATGTTAGCCGCAATGAGAAATGATCTCATCGGTGAGTTTAAGGACTATCCGACAGTGAAGAGACTTTAGGAGGCTCTTGAGGCTCGCTTTGAACATGTCTCACCGATACGGATCCGGGCGCTAACTATCAATCTGGATTCGTACAAGATGACTGCAGGACAAGACATCAAGTTTCATCTTCGTGTGATGGCATCGATGATCAGGGATCTTGGAATTGCTAAAGCTGCAGTTAGCAATAAGCAGCAAATTCAGGACGTCATCTCGGCTTTTCCTGATTTCTGGAATGATCTCAAACTCCTTTTAAACCATGCTGAGAATGTGAATATGTTCGAGGATGTCACGCCCCGGTTCCCAAAAGAGTGGTAACGGCACGTGACGAGACTCACGACGTATTTATTCCGAGAAGGTCATTTCTCGAATAAATACGCTAAGCGTTTATAAACAATATAAAATAATAAGAATAAATAAAAGAATGAAATCCTACTTTGATTTATTATATTCAAGAAGATTTAAAATTGACAAAATATCTAAATACAAGATACGATAACATGATAAGCTTTAACAAGAAGGCATACATAAATAAGCTGAAATGAAATGAAAAACTGAATGAAACTAGACGTCCGGTTGTGATGTGAACTGGATGTACTCCTCTTCGACCGCTTCTATCTCCTCTATCTCAATACCACCTGACGAACATTCCATGAAAGAAAGAAAAAAGAATGGAATGCCCATCAGCAAACTAACGCTCGGTAAGTCTCCAAAAGGATGGTGTGATGTATATAAATGAAATGTAAGGTGTAATGCGATATATGGTATAGCATAGATATAAATTATGAACAAGTAAACAAGTATAGTAGTGTGCATGGTAATGTGTATGTCAACTATATCAGCATGGCAAATAAATATAACATGGCCGTGGAGTGTAGATATGGTGAACATGAAGTGAATGCAAGTGTCATAAAAGGTCTCTAAAATGGTAAAAGTCACTAACGTGAGTTCAAGTGTGAATGCCAACCAATCTTAAGAGTATTCTCGAACCCAAGGCTATCGTTCAGGAGCAAGAAATTACGAGCCCAAAAGTAATCAGGACTTCAATTATTATTGAAGTATTTCAAATTCAACAGGCTATCGTCCAGGGGTTTGGAAACACGGACCCTTATTAGTGAATTCATAATGTATTGTTTCAGCCCGATACCATAGCAGCATGATTTGTACCATTTTAGCCCGGTACCACAGCAACATAATTTATATTAATGGGACTCATGAAATTCCATTGGATTCATACTCAAACTATCCCAACACCCCGTATATATTGGTCTATGATTATTGTTACGAGTTTTGATCGAATCTATGAATACAAAAGGTGATATATGATATCAAGTTTTCAAGATTGAATTCATGTAATCATGTCAAGTGCAAGTTATACCAATTGTATTCATGGTTCGAGTCAAGTTGGTTCAAATGTACATATTGAATTCAAGTATTCATGATTGAGTCGTGTCAAGATCAAGTCGATTCTAGGATATAATGGTTTAATCACAAGTCATATAGATAAAAATAAATAAGTAATCACATAACATAATATGAGATAAGTATACAAGTAACGTCCAAAAACAATATTGTAAATATATGATATGTACGACTAGTTAATCAAGTTAATTGAAATCGGAAATATAAACAAAAACATGGCCTTAAGTATTATACACACATGAGTTCTAGTCTCGCCTAAATACGACTACCAGTTTAGGAGTTATATCCGTTTTCGTATCATCATGCAAAATAGATGAGAATCTATTCAGCACCGTCTCACATTTTTAAAATATAGTTTGGGTTAATTTCCATCAGGTTTCAGGTTACGAAAATTATTAGAAAATTGTAGGTCTTTCGAACTTATCCAAAACACTAAGATTCACGCGATTTGGATTTCTAAAGCTCTAATTATGATCATTTTAATATCAGTGTTTAAAACAGAAATTCAGATTTCTGGATAGCAACTATATGTTATATTGCAAAGTCTATATCGGGTTGTTTCATACGTTTATAAATAATATAATATGCATAAAATTATAGCTCTACACATCTAAATTGTGTCACGAACGGATATCAGGAGTTCGAGTTATGTCTTATTTAAAAACAATGTGTGAATCAGGACAGATTATGTTCAGATTCATCGCTTAATATTGTAACATAAATTTATATATTTTACGTCGATTTTCAGTAAAAACTTAAAACAAAGAAAATATATATCTTTCGATTTAGATATTCAAAACATCTGAAAATGCTTAATTTGGATCAATGATTACAGAGTTATGGTCACTTGAAGACGACCCTTAATGACAGTTATCTGCTTTTTAAAACAGTGAATAAAAAACCACGCAACTCCTAAACCGTTATTCAGTTTGATATGAAACTTTTACTGTAGATTTGGAATTCAATCTATTATTTTATCCTAATATTCCAAGAATTTCTAGAAGTGGAAATTAATTTCTAAAAATTATATTAACGATAAATGTATTTTAAGATCGTATTTGAGAATGAAAAAACTATGGTTTTTTATTAAATAATTACGAGATCTGGAGTTTCAAACATATGATCTATGAAATAGCAGTGGAATATATGAATAATATACTAATATCAATAGTTTACACAAATTAATAAATTAACATGAACATGACATAAAGTACAACACAAAAATATGAAAAGAACATACAACTAATTGCTATATGTACAACTATATTTAATGAAATACATATATAAATATATATTTAATTAGGGACTACGACAAGGCAGGGTGATGGGTCCAAGAAAGAGAAAACTAGAAACGAAAGAGAGAGAAGGGACTTACAGGATGTGTGAATCAATATAGGAACCGGCTCACCGTTTTGATTTGGTGAAAAACGATTTATTTTGATGACAGAGTTGTGAGCGGTAACAATACTCGATTCGTCTCGTCTCGAATCCTGGCTAACGGAAGAACTCCAAAAACACCGGAATTATGACAGCTCTAAGAATGAAGGTGGCTAGATTTTATTTAGGGTTTATTTTTTCTGAATTTTTTGTATATAAAATAAAGAGGAAAACAAATAATAATGAAATGCACATAAAAAAGGGAGAGAATTATAAGGGAGGGTTTTGAAGAAAATGAAAGAGATCAGAGAGAGAACATATAATATTCACCATAATTCTAGCTAATTCATGATGAATTTATTTTGAGAGTTAAAAGAAATTGAAAGGATGACCATTCATTTGGGAGTTAAAGAAAATGAAAGCTCTTAGGGTTTAAAAAATGATAAAAATAATTGCAAGAATGGGGATTTAAACATATGACCTATGGAACAATAATATAAGGACTTAACCAATGAGCTATAAGATTGTTCATACACATATTTAACAAGAATTAAATATATGCCGCAGCTTGAAAAGAAAGTGGCTTAGAAAAAGAAAAGAAAGAAATCAAATGGAATTGTCTTGACTTGGGTTTTGAAAAATTATAGAATGGGTAAAATAGATGAAATGATAAAATAATATATTTACTAGAAAACAAAATATACCAAAAATAAATAATTACAATATTTTATTAAAGAAATGATACGCGAAAGTATAGAAATTTTAGGGTCGTTACAGAGGACGTAAAGACTAAAGTTAATTTTGAACCAGAGCATAAGGACGCTCTCAAGGCTAAGAAGCCAACATTCTCAACTATGGCAGCTAAAGGCTCCAAGCTGAAGGCCAAAAGGTCTAAATGCAAGGGGTCCTATAAGGAATCAAAAAAGAAGCGAATGATGAAAATGCGAAGCCTAAGAAGCCCGCGAAGCGCAGGAAAATATCAGCTAAGAAGAATGCATGTTTCAACTGTGGGCAACCATGTCACTTTGCTCGTGATTGCAGGGGGCCTAGAAAGGTAACCTCTCGCTCCTCACTATACAACATTAGTTGTTAGTACAGTGATGATGGCTAACTCTATAAATTTGTGGATTGGAAATTCGGGAGCCACGAACCACATCTCTCGAGACAAAAAAGGGTTCGTAGAGTACAGGAGAGTACCCACTAGGAGCCAGAAGATTTACATAAGGAACGAGTCGTATGTCGAGATGCACGGTATCGGGACGTATATACTACCTACGAGTTCATAAAACGAGTGGCTTCTCCATGACGTTTTATATGCTTCAAGGATGCGGCGAAACCTTTTATCAGTCGCTAAGCTAGTTAGCGTAGGATTTAGCGTTTTATTTGAGAACAATTCTATAAAACTTATTCTAAATAATTCTCTGTTTTGTGTTGGACGCCTCATAAATGGTCTTATTATTTTGGATTGCGACTCTTTTAGCAATAAAGATGTTTTATTTGCTTATTCGTATGTTGTAAATAGTTCTATAGATGAAGCTGTATTATGACATAGAAGGTTAAGTCACATTGGGCAGAATAGGATGACAAAGTTTGCCAGGGACGCCCTGCTTGGCACACCTGCCAAGGTCGACCTGTCCACGTGTGAGTATTGTCTCTCAGGTAAGGATGAGTATTGTCTCTCAGGTAAGGATATGCATTTTTTCTGTTTCTTTTTTCTTTTTCTTGTTACTTTTTGCCTTTTCTTCTCATATTTATTTCTATAGTAAAATGTTTGCAACCCTGCCTTATTTTTCTACTTTAAATCGGTACTTCATAATTAAACCAAAAAGAAAACTAACGCTTTGATTTATTGGATGTTGTATACAGGGAAAAATTAAGCACAATGGAAAAGAAAGCTGGATGCATTCCTGAAATTGCTGGCATATTTTCAGGCAGCACAATTGCTAGATATCATAGTTCTCTCTTAGTTACTGTCTTAACTTTTATCCACGTTCTATGCCAATCGCAACCATTGAAAAGAGAGAGCCAAATCTATAGGTGCTTCGAAGATTTCCTGGTAGTTGCTACACCTTTTTATATTTTTTAGTTTTGCGTCTAGTTGCCATTTAAAATTCTTGTGCTAATTCTTTGTTGATGCAGGATAGAAAAATGACGCGGCTGCAGTTGCTGCATCTACTACACGGGCAAGTAGGGCATGACATGTTAGCCCTCTTCATCAAAGAATTTATCGAGAAGGTGTACTTGAAACTTAAACTCAAGTTAACTGATTTAGGTTTATAATGTTTTTAATTCTAAAATAGAAAGTAGTAGTAGAAGCACAGAAGAAATAATTCGAACCGAATTCGCAAGTAGTCGATCTTTTACTGAAGGGTAACTGTGTGATTTTTACATAACCAACATTTACCCGCAAATTGTACTTCCGTATAATATGAGAACAATAATCAACAGAAAATAGTTCAAAACCTTTATTTGTTATGATATATATTCATCCTAAAACCCACACTATATATAGTTGGGAACGCAGAATTAAGAATAGCTTGTAATCTTCACTTTTCAGAATCACATCTTGTCCACATTTAAATTCTAATGCTAACTAAATTCATGCAGGAGATGGAAGTTCCTTACAAACAGTTGGCCCTTCTAATGAGCGATCTGGTCCGGGTTGATTCCTTTGCTGCCATGATCCAAGCTTACAAGCAAAAGGTATGGATTATAATATAGTTATCGATTAGTTTTTCCGGCGTATCTTGTTCTAGTTGCACTAATATTTAATTGAAATGGTATAGCTTCATATCTCTTCAGGTTCTGCCGACTGTAAAAATTCAACTACCAATAATCTTCATATCCTTCCCGATACTCTACAATCTGATAATTTTCTTTTGGATAAATCACTTGTGTTATGTTAAATGATTAGTTAATAGAAGCTAATTGTTTTCAATTGTTCATGCTGGTTTCCTTGCAGAAAGCGAGGGCGACGGCTGATGCCCACTGAAACCTCAGATGCATTGAGGAAGAGTCGGCGAGGATAAAAACCTGGAAATATATATCATATAATGTTATCCTAGTATGATTTTCTGATTTTCTGTTTTTCTTGTAGTTTTCTCCCCTTTTCTTGTGGTTTTCTCCCCTCAGATGCATTGAGGAAGAGTCTTCTGATTTTCTCTTTTACTTGTAGTTTTCTCCCCTTTTCTTTATCTGAGATTTTTTTTTAATTATATGGCCTAATATACATATACATTTGTGATAATTAATCTCATGTGGTTGCAACTGTCTTTTTGATTTGTTGCTGTTAGCTAGATCAAAGATGTTCATTTCACTTTCTTTTTATATCAGTCTGCATGCTGGATCCGTTGGCGGATCCACTTGAAGGCGGGTGGGGGTGCGTATGGGCCATACCCAATCTCTCTCTCTCACGCGCGCGCCTGAATCTCTCTCTCTGTCTCGAGTCTCTGCTCCGCGCCTCCGCCCGCGAGTCAACGACGCGTCATCACTGTCGTCATCACCGCCGGTGACAAGTCCGAGGTGCGCGACCGTGTCATCACCGTCGTCAAAAACTTCCAAAAGATTGGCCCTTTGAAAGTAAAGATCCCACCTTGTTGTGAATTTCTTGCGATTCATTGATTTTCGGTTCGATTTTGTTATTAGGGTTTTGGAGTTGAGATTAAGGATTTTCTTTTTTCCCTACTTTAAATTGGTTAAATTTAATGGTCATAATTAGTTCCATTGCAAGAGTGAAAGAGGGGAAAAGAATTAGTTTTCAGTATTTAGGGTTGCAACGTATACTAGCAGTAAATGATAGCAAACAATTATTCTTGGAATGCATGCACTATAATTTTATTTGTTCGGCATATGCTTATTTTAGTTGATAAGACTAGAGGAGGGGGGCTTGCTTGAACTATAATATAGTATCATTAGTGGTGATTTTTATGTTGTAGAAGAAGAAATTATAGGGCATGATTTTAATTTGGATTTGATTGCTTTTGCTAAGTTATGAAAAAATATTTCAAGAGACAAAATCCTCCGCTAGTTGGTTCTCACGTCCCGCTTCCCAGTGTACGGGAAAGGAGACATGGCAGGCACACGACGTATTTATTTAGAAGTAAACGCGTAAGCGTAAATAATCAATATATGAAGAGCATAAGAAATGACAAGAGATATAATGTAAACAACAACTTTTATTAATATTCATCTTTACAATACAATTGATTTGAAAAGGAAATATACAATGATAAAAACAATGCCTAAATAATGGCATACAAACTGGAAGGTAAGTACAAGTAAAGCTAGTAGTCTGGCTGTGCCTCAATCTGATCCAAGTACTTCTCACTGGGCTCGATCTCCTGAGAGTCATGTCCTCCTGACGAACATTCCAAGAAAGAAATAGACATGAATGTCGTCAGCGAACTTGTGCTCGGTAAGTCCCAAAAGAAAGAAAGGAATACAACAAATAATGTGAAAGGAAACTGTTAAATTATACAGGTATCAGTTTATTATTTTAACGTAGTTGTTTGTAGCTTGGTACATAAGGTATCGGTGTATACGAGAGGAGTCCAACTATCCCGTGGATTATGGTAACATGTAAGTACAAGGTCTCGTCAAAACCCACGGGACAATTGCACGAGAGTTCATGTAGGTGTCTTTTAGTGTCCATCATCGTGTCACTTTTAATACATTCCGTATCAATCTACCCCTTTAACCCGTAATGTGTTGTATAGATTATAATTATCATACTTGCCGAGACCATGGATACAAGTTGTTTCTTATAATCAGGTTCAGGATGTAAACAAATAGGCATGTAATCAGGTCAAGTTATAGCCATGGTTCGGTCAAGTCAAGTCATGTTTGCATGTTGATCTTGTTCTGGTATTCAGGTTCAGGTTCAAGTATACATGTTAGAGTTTGGATTCATATTTGAATTAGATTCTGGTTTGAGTTGAATTCATGCTTGATTAAGACTCAGACTTGAGTCGGACACTTAGAACTGATTTGGATCTTGAATTAGGTTCGGGAGTTATCGGTAACTCCTGTATATGGACGGCAGGATTTGTGTATTTTTCCAAGACAATTACCATTGATAACACCGTTAAGTTTTTCTACCTTAAATAGGCAAGCACTCACTTTCTCCGGCTTCCTGAGGCTCAAGAGAATTGATCGCGCTTAAACCTATATTTACTAAAGTCCTTAACAGTGTTTTATATAGCTCGAGGGGGTTTTATGAAAAATATTTTTATTATAGTTCAAAATAATCTCGAGAAATTATTTATATTCTTTAGGATTTCCATGGATGTGTATTTTAAGAATTGAGATATTTTAGTTATAATTACCTTAACTTGAATAGTTCTTGGTATTTTACTATAAAACTTGACTTGTATTGATATCTTGATGGTATTTTGATGAAACTTGTAATTCTTTTATTTGAAAAAATATAAAGTTATTATATTTTGAAAATATATGGATTTTGTAATATTTATATAATTAAAAATTAATTTTGATTATCAAGTAGAAAATCTAGTTTTTCTTTAAAATCGTATTAAAAACTTTTCGAGACCGAATGCTCCGTGAGGAGGTCTGCATCTCGCTCTACTAGTGTGCTATAATCCGCACCATTCAATAGCGGGTCCCTTAAAAAGAGTTGTAGAGACTTATTTGCAAAGGGTTTTGAAATACAATTCAAAGAAAACTATTTTTAATAGTTGATGGTATTTTAATATAATATGGTAACAAAAGTATGCTCAAGGGACATCGTGCCATGGAAATATGTGTGTATGTGAGGGGTAGGTCATTACCCCGTGAAGTTTTCTAAAGGTAAAGTATTACCAACATACTAAAAGGTGATATATAAAGTTCATGGTCTTTTAACGAAAAAGATAAATTAAAACTATTTAGCATGGAATTCTAGGTTACAAATTATTCTAAACATTTATAATAATGTTACAAGTATTTTGTAAAAGTTGTATGAACAATATGTAAGAAAAATGGTGACTTTTTAGGGTTTAGAAGATCGATATCGGTATTAACTCCACTTACCGATATTCATTTTAAAAAAGATTTTCAAAGAGAAAGAAGAGAGATTGGGAGGGACTTACAAGTGGTTTAGGATAAGGAAAGGTAGAAGAAGATAGCTTGATAGTCGTGGCGTCGCGAGGTCGCCGGAATAGCCTCGATTCCTCGCCGGAAGTTGGTTGTTGGTAACTCATCTTCTACTTCACTTGTACTTAAGAAAATTTGAGGGTTTTGGCTAGAATTTTCAGAATGCGGAGGGGATAAGGCATGTGATAGTATTTATAGTGTGGAATTATGGTTTTTGGGATTAAAAGAGTGAATTAAAATGCATTAAAATGTGATAAATTGGGGAATTGAGAGGTCTCTGTTTGATTACAGAGTAATCAAACAGTGCAGGGATAATGGGGGTAGGGGAAACGATAAGTGTGCAAAGCACAGGCACAATTTACCTACGGGGTCCCGTCGGCACCGGCCATCCAAGGAATCTCGCCGGTCCAATTGTGAGGGGGACCCGGTGGATTCAAGACACGTGTTCACCTCTGTGTTTATATCATTTTTCACATGTTTGTTTTCTCAGACTTTTTATTTTTATGTGCAGTGCACGTGTAAACTTATGGGCTTCTAAAAAGTTTAAAAGAAAAATCAGAAAAAATATAATGTGCTTGAGGAGATTCGAACATAGGGGCTACGTTACAGCAGTGCAAGGTTTTACCAATGAGTTACAAGTTGTTTTTTGCTGTTCTTAAACAAAACTAACTTTTAAAGTGTATTCAGGCTTGCAAACTTCTTTCTGTATATTAACTTAAAATTTTCGTACAGTAAATTCAGAGTCATTACATTGGTAGTTCTCACGATGCTCAAGCTTGCGATAATGAACAAGATATTTGAGATCGATCAAAAAGAGCTTGTGTTACTATCAACAATGCGGATGTCAACAACGATAATCTTCATTCGGATCCAGGGTTGCGACCAATCATCTTGGTCTATCACCCTAATGTTCGAGATGAGATAAGAAGATTTTATTGGCAAAAGGGTCTTTTTCAACCTAACAACCATACCTTTCCTTGGAGAGCATGTGAAGCCGAAAAGCGATGATTTATTGGTGCTTGGTTTAATGATCATCCCCATTGGTTGGAGTACAGTATAGAAAAGGATGCCGCGTTTTGCTTGTGTTGCTATTTATTTAGATCAAAGCATGGTGACCAATCGGGTGGAGATTACTTTGTAACCAAAGGGTTTTCCGATTGGAAAAATAATAAATTGGACAATCATGTTGGAGGCCATAATAGCAACCACAACAAATACTTCTTGGCTTGTGAAGCTCTTTTCTGACAAGAGCAACACATCGATGTTGCTTTACGTAAACAATCCAATCAAGCTCGAAATGACTATCATGCAATGTGGAACGCACGGTTGATTGTGTTCGATTTCTAATACGTCAAGGGCTATCCTTTCCAAGAAATGATGAATCTAGTAACTTCAAGAACCAAGGGAACTTTCTTGAGTTCTTGACCTTTCTTACAAAACACAATGATGATATTAATAGAGTGGTGTTGGATAATGCTTCCGAAAATCTTATAATGAAAGCACCATCAATGCAAAAGGAGATAGTTCAAGCTGCGGCAATGGAGACAACGAAGGTCATCATTGAAGATATGAGGGATGAATTATTCTCATCATAGTGGATGATTGTCGTGACATCTCAATTAGAAAACAAATGGCTGTTTGTTTACACTATGTGTAATACCCAGTTCCCTTATAAATATTTTGCGTGTATTTATTATATTTTCCAGATTTTTTCCTATTATTTTTCACTTTTATATATTTTATGTATTTTAATAATTATTTTATATCCCAAATCCTTTTTCCTAACCCAGCCCCAGCCTAAAGCCCATAAGCCCGTTCCCTAACCCTACCCTACCTGACCCGACACCCCCGAGACCCAGTGGGTCCCTTCTTCTTCTTCTTCTCTTTCCTTCTCTTTTTCCCGTCTTCCTCGCGCTACCCCCCACGACCCGCTCTTCCTCGCCCCACGTCCTCCCCTCCCTGGCGCTATCCACGAGGCCTGCTCCCCAACGGCCATGACGACGAAGCCTACGTCCCCGTTTCCCACTCCGCGCGACCCGCTCCTCGCAACGGTCCTCCGGACGAACAGCTCCATCTACGAGACCACGTCGCCGCACGACGTCTCCCCACGAGAAGCTCTCGCCAGCTCCCCTCTTTCTCTCAACAACTCACTCTTCCCCACTTCCACCAAGCTTCCCCTCTCTCACAACCCAGCTCTATCCCTCGTCACGACCACCGCCCGAGCACAGCCTCCATCGAGACTATCACCACTCACAAAAGCTCCACCCATCAATATCACCGAGCCCCCTCAAGAACCTCACTGCACCACCGACCTTCCCTCCTCCTCCGACCGCAAGGACCCCCACCGCGACACTAAGCCCCTCCTCGAGCTCCTCCACAACCCGCGCCGCAACCTCCATCGCCTCCACCACCTCTCTGCCGACACCACTACCCGACAGCCACCACCGAGCCCTCAACCTCACCGCCAACGAGCCCCTGACCCCCACAACATCACCTCCCATCTCCTCGCCTCCGAGCTCCACCTCCTCGCACTGAGCCCCTCCTCCTCCAAGCAAAGAACCCATGATCCCAACCCGACTCCTCTTCTCATCGGCGAACCCATTTCCTCCTGAGCACCACCGACGAGCTCCTCTCGCCTCCAACCTCTGCTCACCGCCGCAACCACCTCCACGTCGTCTCCAACACCATAACCCGAGCCCCTGCCACCGTCTTCACCTCACCTCGACCCCTCTTTCTCCCACCGCCGGAGCTTCCCCAAACAACCGCAACCTCCACCAACGAGCAGCCCCACAACTCTTCCTTCACCGCCAGCCGTCTCGTCGCTGCCACGTGCCGTCGCCGGAGCCGAGCCCAAGCGGGTGTTGTTGTCGCTGCTGCTGCTTGTGTTGCGTCGTTGAGCTGTGATCGTACCGTTGCTGTCGGCGTCGTCATCACGGTCGTGTCTCCAATCATCTTCAGGCAAGTTAAACACTTGCTTTACATGCTATCTATACTAATATATATATATACAATCGAAACTTAATTATATTTCTTGGAGTCTGACAAATGTGGAGACCC
Source organism: Agapanthus africanus (assembly GCA_030015575.1). Taxonomy (NCBI): domain Eukaryota; kingdom Viridiplantae; phylum Streptophyta; class Magnoliopsida; order Asparagales; family Amaryllidaceae; genus Agapanthus; species Agapanthus africanus. The sequence continues at coordinate 38,599,505 of CM057345.1, read as the reverse complement.
ATATTCGTGCGTTGCACGACAAACTAAAAAAATGATGAGTCTAATATCCATGGTTGATATATATAGTTCACAGGGATCGAATCCCATTCATGTATGTGGAATAAACCAAATCCGCTATAGTTTCGAAATGAGGTGTTAAGTGCTCGATGTGAACCTTATGCAAAAATAAAATCTAAAATGGCGGAACTCATGATATTTAGACCCTAACACTGTTAACAAACACTTTATAGAAATTTGGCGGCAAATTAAAGTTGTTTTCATGTATAAAGTGATGCCCCTAATGTCTATACCGAAACTTACTATTTACCGAACACTTGACACTGTTAAATTCATGATTAATTCCAGAAAAATCTAATCGCAGTGTGCCTGGGTTCGTTGCGAAGGGTACTGCATAATATTTAACACGACGTGTAATTTTACTGTTATAGATATCCTCTGAATATCGAAAACAAAGAACTTACCTGACCTTGGACTACAGTCCAGAGCAGGAACTTACCCTCGACATGAATTTATACACCCGAAACCTTAATTTTTAGTTGTGATAGTATGCAGAACCAATTACCTATGAATAGACAATTGTTTTAGATTTACAATGGTACCGGGTTCACTAAATTCCAGTATCATTTGGTATTTAAATCATATTTTAAACGGATGACATGTACGGCAGTTTTCTGTCAATTCAGTTTGCACCCTTCATCAGTAATCTGACCACAACTCCTAAACCAAGATGACTATTATTGATCCGTTTGATACGTTGGAAACATAACATATAAATATAAATATTAGATAACTGTAACGTCGCCTAATTATAATCCCAACAGGGAGTAAAACGTGTTACGAAACGGATTTTCAGTTCAGAAATTGGATTTCCAGCAGTAAACACTTAAAATGAAATGACCGTAACTCGCAAACCTGAAACCCGTTTGACTTGAAACCAATTTTAATTCTTATATAAACAAGTATACTTCATATTCTTTTTATATTGTTTTGCCAAATTATGCACTTGTGATTTTATATGATTTTTATAATCCAACCGACACCGGTTGCTCATATGTTTTTAGCAGTGCATTTACTGTATTCCCATCATGTTGCATGACCGATATACCCTTGTAAATAGTGTTCATTTACATCGACATCCTAGTGACCGTGTTACTTTACCAAGTGATAAATTTTAGTGATTGTATTGTGGTAAGTACGTTAGTGTAAAAGCGTGATTGAATAAGTGAAGTGGCACGTACTTATACACAATCAGCGGAACCAGTTAATTATTGCATTGTCGACGCCTATGGGGCATATATAAGTGTAACTATAACCGGTATGAGATGGGTATGGAAGCACTTATATTAGTGTCATAAGTAAGACATCGAGTACTGTCCATCTATCTTGGATACCGGTCGAAACATACTTGATGGAGACCCTGTCTCCAGTTCTCGCGTAGACTTGTCATGAAGCGACTAGTATTTGGATTCATGGTCGGTGTTTGATGTAGACCATGGGGTGTGGGGTAGTTTGAGTGTGAGTTCGATCAACGGAATATCAGGAGTCCCACTGCCGGCATATGTAGTGATTTCAGGAGTCGTATGGATGGTGTTTCTGATTATCAGTGTCACGCCCCGCTTCCCAGAGTACGCAAGATTTGGGCACGTGACACAGCCAACCATGCTACCTGTGGGTAGGAAGTATCCATCCACAGTCACATTACGGTTGTAAAGATATCAAGAACAGAAAATAAACTAAACTAATACATGTCCAAATCCATAATAACAAGAATCAATAAACAATAAGTGCGGAAGCTAAAGATCCAATACAATGAATAAACAGTATGTCCCATAATGCGGGCTCACATCTGGAAATGAAATGACATAAATAAACTAAACTCTCAAGAACTCACAGTTCAGCCTGCTGGCTGAAGTACTCCTGCTCGGTCGACGTCAAGGGTACGGAATCTGGGCCATGCAAAACCCAGACGTCAGCGCGTCATGATATCAAGTATATAGCATAAACACGGTAATAAACAATGCAAGCATGAACATGAATAAAGCAGTAATAAGAAGTCATGAACCGGGTAATGTGCAGTAGTGACTAAACTGTCCTATCAGGTTTTCTACTCTATAGTCTTTGAAACCAATTGATGAATCGTCGATGTAACTCAATAGTATCCCGTGCGGGCCCGGGACCACGGTCATGATCCTCGGGGCTGAGTCCGAGACGTGCCGCTAAGCAGTAAAAGGTAGTAGGATAGACGAGTGATGTCAGCATCATCACTCCCGAACCGGCCAAGCCCGTAAGACTGATCAGAACAATATATCGAACTGTTGAGTTACAAGTCGGTTTCACCTTTGATTTCCCCATACCCCCAAACTATGTATGTCAAGTCAGGTATTCAGTAGTCGAGGACTAATGCCGACGCAAGGTCAAGTAACCGTAGGTCTGTCTGGGTCGACAGCAGGAATGGTTAGGTTTGTCGGCATTAGGCATGAGATCAGGTAACAGGTCAGGTTACTTTCCACAGGTAGAGTCGATATGTACAGGGTGTTGTGTCCGGTGTGTCAGAACATGTGTCAGGTGCAATCAGGTATATGATCAATAGTGGACAGCATCATGAAACAATAATTAACCACAATATTCCGTATAACGACAGTGATGTTTGTATTCTCTTATTAACAGGTTCAATCGTCTTTAGGGTGCAACAATTTCCAGGGTAAAACAGTATTATTAACACGAAGCAATGAAACCATTAAATTACAGCATAATAATAGTTACAAGAATGAGCTTGCAATTTAAGCAATGATGTGCCAATTGGTTAATTAGTTAAAGTGTGAAATTGATAGCATACCGATTAACTACAAGTAACCACTATAATGATTTATCGTTACGGATGATTATAATTATCATCAAGTCGTGCGATTATAACAGGTAACATGATTATTAAGTTTGTAGCATGTTAAGCAAGTATTCGGATACTTGCCTCGGCGGTTCCGCAAACCGAAACACGGATGCGATGTCAGAGAAGCTGCGTTCTGGAAGCACGGGCCACGGATTGAGTCCCAACAGGGGTCACTGGAATCACACGGACCAGGGGGCTTCGCTGGAGCATCGGGTTCGGACGACGGCACGGTCGGAATCCGGCAAAAGTCATCGGCAACGAAGTTAGCAACAATACGATATACGCAAACACGACCAGCGAGGGGAATCCAGTACAAATGGAAAGATAGAGATGCTTACCGGGAGACACCAGGGGGCAACCACGACGGCTCGACGGCGATGGGGCGCCGGCAGCGAGGAACAGTGGCGCGGCAAGGGTTTGAGGTGGCTGGCTGTTGCTGGAGACGATGGTGCTGGTAGTAGAGGAGGGTGGTGGTCAGTTCTGGTGATCAAGGGGAGAAGGAGGTGGTCGGCGGTGAGGTCTGCGTGAGCTAGGGTTAGGGTTCGTGGCGATTTCTCGTGCTGAAGGTGGGTTCGGGGAGGCGGCTGCTGCATGGTTTTTATATAAAGGAAGAGAGAGAGAGGGAATGAGGAGAGAGAGGGAGATTGGAGAGAGGAATTGAGATTCGATGAGATAGAGAGAGAGAATGAGGAGAGAGGTAGAGAGAAGCGGCTGAGAGGGGCCCCACTCGCAAGAATTGGAGTTCGATGATTGGATGGGGGAAATATTTTGGAAAGGATTTTAAGGATTTAACTGTTAAAGGATTTTATTCGTATATTATAGTTTTATGATATTAAATTGAAACGGGCCCTTTTTGGCGCGAAATGAAACATTTCCAAATCGCGCCCGGGTTGCGCCCAAATGTTCCAAATTCAAATTATAGAATTTTAAGCGGGTTCCAAATTTCGAAAATAGGTGTTTAAAGATTAAAATGCATGCCCCCAAGTCGGACACTTGCACGCGCGCGTAGTCGCCCAAACTTGCCCGTTTAGCCAAACGGAACGGAATCTCGACACGCGGACGCTACCACGCGACTAGTGGCGACGAGTAGGCCAACATGGACATCTTAAATTTCATTTTCGGAGTTAAAATTTGTTATGTGCCAAAATGACTTAACCGGGTAAAATTTAGCAATGAACACCAGAAAATCAGGAAAATTGGAAAGAGCGATAAATAACCCTCAACTAGTAATATACATAGTATTATTGGGCTCGGGTGTTACATCATACCCAACTACTAAAGAATTTCGTCCTCGAAATTCCAAGAATACAAGATAACTAACTACTGGAAAAGATAAGGGAATTTCTGCCGGATCTCGTCTTCTCGCTCCCAAGTAGATTCTCCATGCGATCGGTTACCCCAAGAAACTAGCACCAGAGGGATAACCTTGTTCTTAAGAACCTTTTCTCTTCGATCCTTGATCTCGACTGGTCGTTCCTCAAAAGTCAGGTCCTCTCGTACAGTCAACTCCGAATGATCCAAAACATGAGTCTCATCGCGAACATACCTCCGTAGTTGAGACACATGAAACACATCATGAACTCCCGCTAATGACGATGGTAACGCCAACCGGTACGATACCGCTCCGACACGCTCCAATATCTCGAAAGGTCCAACGAATCGGGGACTGAGCTTTCCCCGACTTCCAAAACGAATCACCCCCCTAGTCGGTGATATCTTCAGGAATACCAAATCGCCCACGGCGAACTCTAGAGGTCTTCTTGACGTGTCGGCCCAACTCTTCTGTCTGTCTTGAGCTGCCTTCATATGCTTTCTGATCGCATTCACCTTCTCGACGGTCTGCACCACCAAATCTGGCCCTAGCAACCTTCGTTCACCCACATCATCCCAACATACAGGTGAACGGCACTTACGACCATACAATGCTTCGAACGGGGCCATCTGAATTGTCGCTTGGAAGCTATTGTTGTACGAAAACTCCACCAGGTGTAGATGATCTTCCCAAGAACCTTTAAAGTCTAACATGCAAGCCCTCAACATATCTTCAAGGGTCTGAATCGTTCTCTCTGATTGTCCGTCAGTCTGGGGGTGATAAGCTGTGCTGAACTTCAATCGAGTCCCCAAACTATCTTGTAAACTCCTCCAAACGTGTGACAAGAACCGAGTGTCCCGGTCGGACACGATGCTTACCGGTACTCCATGCAATCTGACAATCTCCTGCATGTACCGCTCTGCCAGGGTCTCTGTCGATTGACCAACCCGAAACGGAATAAAGTGAGCTGCCTTGGTCAACCGATCGACAATCACCCATACTGCATTGTTGCCCTTTGGACTCCGCGGTAAAGCCGTCACGAAATCCATGGTTATATGTTCCCACTTCCATTGAGGAATCGGAAGTGGTTGCAACAAACCAGCAACCCTTTGGTGTTCAGCCTTGACTTGCTGACACACCAAGCATCTAGCCACGAAACGAGCAATTTCCCGTTTCATACCTTCCCACCAGAAATGCTGTCGAATATCTCGGTACATCTTTGTCCCTCCTGGATGTACAGAGTAAGCTGAACTGTGTGCCTCCCTCATAAGCTCTTCACGCACATCTCCTTTTGGCACACAAAGACGGCTACCATATCTCAACGAACCATCCTCATGGATCAGTAGATCGGTTCGTAGTCCGGCTCCAACCTGCTCTCGAAACTTTTGCAGTCTAGGATCCTGCGATTGCGCCGCTTTAATCTTCTCAACTAAGGACGATTGTACTTGTAACTGCATCAACTGTCCTGTAGCACGCGGTAGCACAACCTCCAAGTCAAATCTCCGAAACTCCTCAATGATCTCTCTCTGTGCAGTCAATAACTGAATTGCTGGTAACCGACTTAGCGCATCTGGCACGACGTTAACTTTTCCCGGATGGTACTTAAGATCAATGTCGTAGTCGGCCATCAGCTCCAACCATCTGCGTTGCCTCATGTTCAACTCCTTCTGAGTGAACACATATTTCAAACTCTTGTGATCCGTAAAGACTTCAACTCTCTCGCCCAGAAGGTAGTGTCTCCAAATCTTCAGGGCGAAGATCACGGCTGCAAGCTCCAAGTCGTGAGTCGGGTAGTTCTGCTCATGAGTCTTCAGCTGTCTCGATGCGTAAGCGACGACTTTCCCATTCTGCATCAGAACACATCCCAATCCCTTTCCAGATGCGTCGCTGTGAATCACCAGTCCCCCCGAATCATCAGGTACGGTTAGGATAGGGGCGGTTATCAATTTCTGCTTCAACGTCTCGAAGGCCAATGCGCATCCATCTGTCCAAACAAACGGTACCTCCTTACGCGTAAGCTTGGTTAACGGCTCAGCTACACGAGCGAAGTTCTCCACAAATCTTCTGTAGTAACCGGCGAGTCCAAGGAAACTTCTTATCTCTGCAACATTCTTTGGAACAGGCCAATCTCGAACTGCTGCAATCTTCTCGGGATCAACGGCGATTCCATCGCCCGACACGACATGCCCCAAAAACTTCACTTCCTCCAACCAGAATTCGCACTTACTCATCTTCGCAAATAATTTCTCCTGTCTCAGCGTTTGCAGTGCGATCCTTAAGTGTTCAGCATGCTCCTCCGGACTCTTCGAGTACACCAGAATATCGTCAATGAATACCACAATAAACTGGTCCAAGAACGGTGAAAAGATCCTGTTCATCAAGTCCATAAATATTGCCGGCGCATTAGTCACTCCGAAGGGCATCACTAAATACTCGAAATGCCCATACCGAGTTCGAAACGCCGTCTTGCCAATGTCTTCTGCCTTCACTCGGACCTGATGATATCCTGATCGTAAGTCCAGTTTCGAGAATACCCTCGCGCCACTAAGCTGCTCAAAAAGTTCTCCAATGCGAGGGATCGGGTACTTGTTCTTAATAGTCACCCGGTTTAATTCTCGGTAATCGATGCACATTCTTCTCGTGCCATCCTTCTTCCTTACTAAAAGCACTGGAGCTCCCCAAGGTGAGTTGCTGCTTCGAATCCATCCCTTCTCGAGTAATTCACCCACTTGTTTCTTAACTTCTTCCAATTCCACCGGTGCCATAGGATAATAAGACTTTGATACTGGCGCTGCACCAGGAATGAGGTCAATCGCAAACTCCACATCTCGCTTCGGCGGTAGGCCTGAAATATCTTCGAACACATCCATAAAGTCGCGGACAACTGCCGGCTCTTCCTTTCTATCCGCAACCAAAGCCGCAAGAACATTGTTCGTCGGCCTAGCCCTAAACTCGACTGGCCCGACAGAACTGCTTCCTCCGATGAAAGTAAACTCAGGGTGTCCAGGAATCTGGAAAATTACTTTCCTTGCCCTACAATCAATGCGTGCGTGGAAAGTGCCAAGAAAATCCATTCCCAAGACTACTTCATAACTGCCCGTATCAATCACCAAGAAATCCGCAAAAAGCTCCCGTCCACAAACAACAACAGTACAGTCTCTACATTCTTTACTAGCTATGATTTTCCCATTCCCAGTGTGTATGTCCCAAAAAACTAGACAGGGTCGTGCAAGTGATCGAGTGTGTAGTTATAAAATTTGATGACATAAAACAGTGGGATGCTCCGGAATCAAATAATGCCAAAGCGGGAAAACCACGAACGAGTACAGTACCTGAAACCACTTCTCCTGATGCCTTGGCTTCCTCAGCTGTCAAAGTGAAAGCTCGACCCTGGTTGGGTCCTTGTGTCAACTGCTTCTGCCCTTGGAACGGTCTCTGCGGAGGCTTCTGTATATCATCTCTCGTGCGAAGCTTCGACGGACAAGCACTGACTGCATGATCGGCTGCTCCACAAACCAAGCAAAGTCCCAGTCTTCTTCTACACTCCTTATGCAAGTGCCCAGGTAAGTGGCAGTAGGCACAGGTCACGCTCTTCCTTCGATCAACGATCACAGGCTTCTTCATTGGCGCTACACTTCGACGGTCCACTGGAATACCTCTGCGCCCATGATCTCGGTTATGTACAAATGTAGGCTTCCTGGCCGCAACAGCTGTCTGGTGAAGGTTCCCTTTCGATCCTGATAAACTCTGTTGCTCTCTAGCTGCCGTAAGAACCTGCGAGAAAGTGGTCAAACCCAGGGAGACAATCTGCCTCTGGATGTCCACATCCAAACTGCGCAAGAACCTTCGCGCCCTGTCTGCCTCCTTGGCGACTAAGGGTCCAGCGAAACGGCTAAGTCTCGTCCACTCCGCTGCATGCACATCCACAGCTGCTCCATTTTGTTTCAGCCCAATAAATCTCTCCTCCATTTCCTCCCGTGCAGTCCGCGGGAAGAACTTTTCCAAGAAGCTTTTGGAGAAATCCGCCCAACTGATTGGCTTGGACAGGCGGGTCTCCTCCACAAGCCACCACTCTCGGGCATAATCCACCAGCTGAATGCGCACCACATCAACTCTCTTGTCTGCTGGGATCTGCGCCGCAATCAATAAATTCTCTGTGTCCACGAGCCACTGCTCGGCTGGCAACGGCTCCTCCAAGCCAGTGAAAGTAGTAGGACCCAACCGTCTGAAATCTGCCACGGTCCCTACCCGGTCAACTGGCTTCGCTACAGCGGTGTTTACAGACTGCTGCATAGCCTGCAAACCCTCCTGAAATGAATCGGCTTGCTGTTGGATCAGCTCAGTTTGCCTCTTCTGATTTTCCAACATCCCTCGTATCACTCCTAGCATGGCGGCTTCATCCACACGCCTCTGATACGTCTTGAAATTCTTATCTGCCATGATCCTGAAATCAAAACAAACAACGTTAGCATGATGATAGATTCAATATATAAATTAAGACTAGAACTCCAAGATACTTAAATAGAGTGCTGCATTGTAGCTATGCCGCGGTATCATAGCCGCAATTACTTAACTCTACCCAAGTCGCCTAAGTCCTAGAGATAACAAGAAGTTAGGTTTTCGAATTAACAATGCAAAGTAAGTTTGCATGTCGACATAATCTGGAAGAATGATTCAAGAACGGTAAAACTGTCAAGGTGGCAGGACATGTTTCCTAATCACGGGTATTCTGATTCGTGTATCGGGTGCAATACCCAACTACAAAGAGTCAACCCAACTAACCTATGGCTCTGATACCATAAAACCATGTCACGCCCCGCTTCCCAGAGTATGCAAGATTTGGGCACGTGACACAGCCAACCATGCTACCTGTGGGTAGGAAGTATCCATCCACAGTCACATTACGGTTGTAAAGATATCAAGAACAGAAAATAAACTAAACTAATACATGTCCAAATCCATAATAACAAGAATCAATAAACAATAAGTGCGGAAGCTAAAGATCCAATACAATGAATAAACAGTATGTCCCATAATGCGGGCTCACATCTGGAAATGAAATGACATAAATAAACTAAACTCTCAAGAACTCACAGTTCAGCCTGCTGGCTGAAGTACTCCTGCTCGGTCGACGTCAAGGGTACGGAATCTGGGCCATGCAAAACCCAGACGTCAGCGCGTCATGATATCAAGTATATAGCATAAACACGGTAATAAACAATGCAAGCATGAACATGAATAAAGCAGTAATAAGAAGTCATGAACCGGGTAATGTGCAGTAGTGACTAAACTGTCCTATCAGGTTTTCTACTCTATAGTCTTTGAAACCAATTGATGAATCGTCGATGTAACTCAATAGTATCCCGTGCGGGCCCGGGACCACGGTCATGATCCTCGGGGCTGAGTCCGAGACGTGCCGCTAAGCAGTAAAAGGTAGTAGGATAGACGAGTGATGTCAGCATCATCACTCCCGGACCGGCCAAGCCCGTAAGACTGATCAGAACAATATATCGAACTGTTGAGTTACAAGTCGGTTTCACCTTTGATTTCCCCATACCCCCAAACTATGTATGTCAAGTCAGGTATTCAGTAGTCGAGGACTAATGCCGACGCAAGGTCAAGTAACCGTAGGTCTGTCTGGGTCGACAGCAGGAATGGTTAGGTTTGTCGGCATTAGGCATGAGATCAGGTAACAGGTCAGGTTACTTTCCACAGGTAGAGTCGATATGTACAGGGTGTTGTGTCCGGTGTGTCAGAACATGTGTCAGGTGCAATCAGGTATATGATCAATAGTGGACAGCATCATGAAACAATAATTAACCACAATATTCCGTATAACGACAGTGATGTTTGTATTCTCTTATTAACAGGTTCAATCGTCTTTAGGGTGCAACAATTTCCAGGGTAAAACAGTATTATTAACACGAAGCAATGAAACCATTAAATTACAGCATAATAATAGTTACAAGAATGAGCTTGCAATTTAAGCAATGATGTGCCAATTGGTTAATTAGTTAAAGTGTGAAATTGATAGCATACCGATTAACTACAAGTAACCACTATAATGATTTATCGTTACGGATGATTATAATTATCATCAAGTCGTGCGATTATAACAGGTAACATGATTATTAAGTTTGTAGCATGTTAAGCAAGTATTCGGATACTTGCCTCGGCGGTTCCGCAAACCGAAACACGGATGCGATGTCAGAGAAGCTGCGTTCTGGAAGCACGGGCCACGGATTGAGTCCCAACAGGGGTCACTGGAATCACACGGACCAGGGGGCTTCGCTGGAGCATCGGGTTCGGACGACGGCACGGTCGGAATCCGGCAAAAGTCATCGGCAACGAAGTTAGCAACAATACGATATACGCAAACACGACCAGCGAGGGGAATCCAGTACAAATGGAAAGATAGAGATGCTTACCGGGAGACACCAGGGGGCAACCACGACGGCTCGACGGCGATGGGGCGCCGGCAGCGAGGAACAGTGGCGCGGCAAGGGTTTGAGGTGGCTGGCTGTTGCTGGAGACGATGGTGCTGGTAGTAGAGGAGGGTGGTGGTCAGTTCTGGTGATCAAGGGGAGAAGGAGGTGGTCGGCGGTGAGGTCTGCGTGAGCTAGGGTTAGGGTTCGTGGCGATTTCTCGTGCTGAAGGTGGGTTCGGGGAGGCGGCTGCTGCATGGTTTTTATATAAAGGAAGAGAGAGAGAGGGAATGAGGAGAGAGAGGGAGATTGGAGAGAGGAATTGAGATTCGATGAGATAGAGAGAGAGAATGAGGAGAGAGGTAGAGAGAAGCGGCTGAGAGGGGCCCCACTCGCAAGAATTGGAGTTCGATGATTGGATGGGGGAAATATTTTGGAAAGGATTTTAAGGATTTAACTGTTAAAGGATTTTATTCGTATATTATAGTTTTATGATATTAAATTGAAACGGGCCCTTTTTGGCGCGAAATGAAACATTTCCAAATCGCGCCCGGGTTGCGCCCAAATGTTCCAAATTCAAATTATAGAATTTTAAGCGGGTTCCAAATTTCGAAAATAGGTGTTTAAAGATTAAAATGCATGCCCCCAAGTCGGACACTTGCACGCGCGCGTAGTCGCCCAAACTTGCCCGTTTAGCCAAACGGAACGGAATCTCGACACGCGGACGCTACCACGCGACTAGTGGCGACGAGTAGGCCAACATGGACATCTTAAATTTCATTTTCGGAGTTAAAATTTGTTATGTGCCAAAATGACTTAACCGGGTAAAATTTAGCAATGAACACCAGAAAATCAGGAAAATTGGAAAGAGCGATAAATAACCCTCAACTAGTAATATACATAGTATTATTGGGCTCGGGTGTTACAATCAGCGAGCATGATTCGGGCCCGTGTTCTCTTGCCCCTGGGGACTACCTTTGGGTTGGGGATACTCCTGCGGTGGTTGATGCTCACACTTGGATTGGCGATAGCTTTAGTGACTTGGACAGTGAGACTTAGAGACTGATTGCTTAGTGACATGGAAATTGCATTGATTACTGATCTGATACACTTGCTTTATCGTTAGATGTACCGGTTATTTCATGCTCGCGTCATTATTCTACACTTACTGCTTTATGTTTATCATCGTTGCACATTATATATATATATACACACACACACACACACACACTGCTATTGTGTCACTCTGACGACCTGCGTATGCATGCTCAGAGTGAAAAGTGGATTTAGCTCAAATCAGGACCTGCTTTACCTCGAGAATATTGCGGACATCTAGATCAGCGACGCCAGCGCTATCTTTCTCTTGACTCTATCTGGTTGGTTTTACATCTGTTTTGATAGAATTAGTGACTGCATTTCTCATTACTTGTGTTATGATTACTGATTACCACGTAGTGGTAGAAGCCGAAGTGTGACTATGGCAGGATATTTCCTCGACCGTAAGAGCATGGCTGGCCTTGTCACCCATCGTATTCCGTATTTTGGGAAGCGGGATGTGACACTATGTAAACAAAAATGGACATATTATTGATTGTTTCCTTGGCATTGTACATGTTGCTGAAACTCTCAAAACAACAATAAATATTCTTTTCTCAAATTATGGACTAAGCATCTCAAGCTTACGTGGTCAAGGGTATGATGGTTCAAGTAATATGTAAGGGGAGTTCAAAGGTCTTAAAAGTTTTATTTTGAGTGAGAACAAATGTGCTTACTTTGTCCACTGCTTTGCACATCAGTTTCAACTAACACTTGTAACTATTGCCAAGAAGAACATTCAAGTTGGTTCCTTCTTTAATACAGTTGGAAGTTTGGCGAATATGTGTAGCGCCTCTTGCAAATGTAGAGATATCTTGCGGGATAAACAATTTATTGAGTTTATTCATGCAATTAGTCATGGTGATCTTGTTACGGGGAGGGGTTTAAATCAAGAGACTACAATAAAACGATCGGGAGATACAAGATGGAGCTCACACTATGATAGCTTGCTTAGTATAGTTTGCAATTTCTCCACGGCAACTTCTATGCTTGAAGTAATTGTGGAAGATGGGACACTTTCAAAGGAAAGGTCTGAAGCACATGATCTATTGAATGATATATTGTGTTTCGAGTTTGTCTTTAAGCTCCATTTGATGATAAAAGTTTTGGGAATCACCAATGAGTTATCACAAGTATTCCAGAGGAAAGATCAAGATCTTGTAAATACCATGAATATGGTGGACTTATCAAAGAAGCGGCTACAGATATTGAGAGATAAAGAATGGCACCATATATTGAAGAAAGTTTGTTTATTTTGTGAATCACGTGATATAACAATACTAAAAATAAAGGATATTTTTGTGTTGCAAGGGAGATCACGGCGTTGCACTCAAGAGCTCACAAACCTTCACCATTATCAAGTTGATTTGTTTTATGCGGTGATTGATATGCAACTTCAAGAGCTTAATAGTCGTTTCAATGAGGTGAATATTGATTTATTTTCTTGTATGACATGTCTTGATCTGAGCAATTCATTCTCTAGCCTTGATAAGGAAAAGTTTGTTAAATTTGCTAAGTTTTATCCATCCGAATTTTCACCACCGAAGCTTATTTCCCTTGATAATCAACTTGAGACTTATATTATGGACGTTTCTACCGCTATTGACTTTGCTAATGTGAAAGGAATAGACGGTCTTGCACAAAAGTTAGTTGAGACAAAAAAGGATCAAGCATATCCTCTAGTATATTTGCTTCTGAAATTGGCTTTAATTTTGTCCATTGCAATTACTACCGTGGAAAGGGTATTTTCAGCAATGAAAACCATAAAGACTCCACTATGCAATCGAATAGAAGATGCCTGGTTGAATTCTCTTATGGTGACATATATTGAGAGAGAGATATTTAATACTTTTGACAATGAAAGTATCATCCAAACCTTTCGAAATTTGAAGAATAGAAGAGAGGTGCTTCCACGTCAGTAAATTATCAGATGGCTTTGTAAAAATAAATTCTATCAACACTTTTGGTATATGAAATCAAAAAATATCAATATATATATATATAGATAAAAGATTTTTTAGCAATATATATGAACTCCGCCACACCTGGACAAAAATCATGGATCCGCCACCGGCCGGATCTAAACGGAATCTCGACATCTCAATTTTCTCTTAACAAAGCGAAAGTAAAATTTCAACATGGAATAATTTTTGATGTTTCATTTCTGGTCCTTCCCATCATAATAAACAATTTTCTCTTAACTTGCATTGCTCTTGTATTGACTCAATATGTACAGAAAATAGCTACCAAAACCTTCAGCTATCACACATTCACATACTGGTACCTTTCAAGTAATCTGAGGTTCAGAAGTCAAATATGCCATCTAGGTTTAGATAAATCTAACTCAATATGATTTCATTAAAGATGCAGCTAAAAATAAATCAATCCTCAAAATTAGAACATCACCTCCTTGTTATCAATGCTTGTGATCATCATTATCGCAAAATTCACTATCATAAGTAATTTGGCTACGACAGGTAAAACTGGCAGAACTTACAAATTACAAACTAACCGCTCAAGTTAAAAGATCTCCAAAAAGCTTTAACAAATTACAGAAATTGATAAATTGCGTCATTTTTTTCTTCTTTTGATTGTAAGAGCACAACTCAAATAGAGTCCGTCCCATATACTATATTTTAAAACTTAAAAAGAAAACAGCAGCAGTCTCACATAGTACAAGAATAAGGCTACAAGCCTTCTCATATGTGTGCACACAAGCATCCCGCAAAAAGAAAAAGGAGAAAGAGAAGAGAAAACATAAAAACAACAGAAGAGTGCGTGGAGCAAGGAGAATACAAGAAGTAACGAAGAGAAGATCAGTAGCAGCAAGTATTATTTGCAGCACTCCGAAAATGGCTTTATCTGGAAATTGGCTTTTCATAATTTTGCAGCTTGTCTTCAGTAGCCCAACCTTCCTATTCATGAACCCTGTCCATAAGCTCTTGATCACAATGATAGCACATGTAACTACAAACACAACAAGAAACCGCCAGTTAGAGTGTTTCATGCAACAATATAGGCTTAAAAAGATAAATTGCGTCATTACATATATCACAAACATGCTCTGCGCTGCTCAGCTGTTGGCAAATGATCTGGGAATCCAACCTCAGTTTTACCATTTACAGTAACAAAATATACAAAGATATTGTTCTTCCATACATCTGATATACAAAAGAAAAATATGCGAGTGTAAATTCTTTCTTGCTGAAGAAAACAATGGAAGTATGTACACTATGCATCGATTCCTGGGCCTGGATATGCAGGGAGGCTCATAATTCGCTTGTCCAGCACCGGACTCCCTATCGTAAAATGATAGAGGCTCTGGAACTCCGAATCTTTCAAGCCAAGAACCTCATGCACTGCATCAACAGCAAACGCAAAACAGCATCAGTTAAAGAATTTGTTGTCACCCACCATACTTACGGAGAGATATTATGCCACAAAATGATGATGACCAATCTATTGTGACTTAAAATGGTTATGTTTTGTGTATAAAAGGTTTGTACAAAAGATAGAGATTTATACAGAAGAAAGCCCAGAAACATCAGTTGGGAAAAACAAAACTCCCGTCAAGAGGAGAAATTTACTATAACTGAATATGTGTTATGTATCATAATAGGCCTCTATACATTGCAACAATGTGTGCCTATATTTTAATTCAAAACTTTCCCTCAGAAGTATAAATGGGGAGAAATAAACTAGATTTCGATATTCTTTTCAAACTTAAGAGTCACAGCGCTATGATGACATCACCCATAGGCCTCATCTCTCAAAGGCATGGAATTTCTTGATGGCTTCACGGAAGGTGTAACTGATACCAAATTAACTATTATTATTTATATCTTATAAAATCTGTACGCAAGAGCAGGATCCGGCTCTTTTTTGTCTTTTCTGCAGAAAATTATCTTCAGCCCCTTGCATTTTAAGAAAATCTGTATTTGGCCCCTTACAAGTTTATGAGCCAACATTTTCGCTATGCGAAAATTTAACTCCACCCCTTGCTTTTTAAGAAAAATTTTATTCGCCCCTTCTATGTTTATCCATACATAGATAAAGGATTGGAAAATTAATTTTTGCCCGTTCTTTTTTAGTTGAAGTGTTCATTGCGACCCTTCACGGAGTATATTTTGGCCATTTTAAGTTTATCTATACTGAGCTAAAAGACTGAAAATTTCAATGGCTATTGTTGTCGTGCAATGGGCATAGGGTTGATAGCGGCTGCCCGGACACAGAACGGTTAGTCGTAAGGGTATTAGAACATTCCATTATGACATTGTAGTACGGTTGCCAATATCGAAATCTTTTATTTTAATTAGCCAATACCTTAAGTTATTTTTTGATATTATCTTTAAGTATTAGATAATTCATATTTGGAAAAACTTGTGTTTACCACAGCATTAAATAAATTTTTGCATAAACTTTTTCGGTTTCGGGCATTGTGCACATGCATAAACTTATAAAGCTGTACGCGTGCTCCGATCCATCTCAATTTTGATGTTTTCTTTGGAAAATTATCCCCCGCACCATCATTTTTAAATAAATTTGCATTTGCCCCTTTTCTATTGATCAATGATGATTGGTGTTAGGAACATTTAGCCTCCTCCCACTATAATTTAAGAAAATTTCATTTCGCATGTTCTACGTTTAACCAAAGATAGCTATGATAGTGCCCGATATTGGCGATCCCCAAGATCATGACACGTGGCAGTTGATGTGTCCCAGAACTCAAAAGAAATGGCCCACAGGGGCCGACCAGGTCACCCCGTGCCCGACCTGCAAGCACAAGCTGGCCCTCCTCGGGGCCCCTGCAAATTGGCCTCCTTGGCCCATCAGCTCGCCCCGAGCTGCCACCAGACCAAGACCCCTCGGCCTCCTCGCTCGTCTCCGAGCCCCCGGTCGAGGCGGTCTTCCTCGGCCCTCCGACTGAGGCCATCGCTCACAGACGTAACCGCCGCTCCGCGAATCTCGTCATGCGCAGATTCTACGCCAACAACATCCCACGTTCCACGCCATCACGATCCCCATTAACGGGCGATCCGTTTTCTACGCGGGTGTGACGTCGGGGGCATAACCGCCGGCAAGATTCTCGCGCCCGCTGCTGCGTGCTCCACCGCTATATAAACCCCCATCACAGAGAGGTCAAGTAAGCCATTTTTTACACTTTTAAGCCGTTACTCTGCTCGGATCTCATCACTAACTTGAGCGTCGGAGGGTCCTTGGTGGTACCAAACCACCCCAGGACTTCTTTGCAGGTACTCGGCAACAACTTCCTCACCTCACCTCTTCCTCCAAAAACCCATTGAGACCCACACGCAATGAAGGATAATCAGCTAAGTTCACCGCGAGATCAACGGAAGACGACATCTGACGGAGACCCGAAAAGGAGCTCCATCAGTTGGCGCCGTCTGTGGGAAAACTCCCCAAAATACAAAGTTGGCCTTCCTATCTCCACCCCCATGGCAAACGACCATCCTGGTGATAAGGTACCAGCCGCCGTCTTCCACTCACCGGAGGCGAGGATGAACCTACTCCCATGACCGTCATCAACGCCCTCGCAGGCCGGATAGATCGACTGCAGTCCCTCATCGAGGCCCTTGCCTGTGTCCAAGCAGCCTCGCCCGGGCCCCAGATCGCTGCTCCACCGCCTCCAGAAGGCTCTGCCCCTGTCTGGACGGCTGACCACCAACGGGCTGCGTCCCTTGGCTGCCGGTTTCTCGAGCCGGCGCTCCCTGAGGCCCGCTAGGCGCCCCAGGGCTCCACGCCAAGATCCGCCGCCAGGACGCCTCGCCTCGGGCCTCCTCGCGACCCTTATCCCCCTGAGGAGATGTCAGTCACCTCGCCCATCCACGGGCGTGGTCGACCCCACCACCATCGGCGGGGCCGCGCAAAAGGGATCCGCCCCGGCGACTCAAGAGCTACCTCGCCCCGGGACCTGAGGCACCTCATCGAGAGGAACCGAGGCCGCTCCCAGACGCAGGACACCCACAGCGGAGGCCAAGGATCCCAAGGCGCCGATTCCTCGAGGTACCACAGTCGGCTTGACGCCCTCGAGAAGAAAATCGAGGGCATGCGCCGGGAAGCCCACCTCTCGAGCGACGGAGCTAAGTACGCCTCCTACTCGCTCACGAAGCCGTTCACCGAGGAACTGCTCGCAGTCCACGTCCCCTCGCGCAACAAGCCCCCAAAGGTCAACATGTTCGACGGGAAAACCGACCCGAAGGACCACTTGGACGCTTTCACCGCGGGGATGAGCTTCCAGGATCATTCCGACGCCGCCCAGTGCAGAGCTTTCCCGGCCACCCTCATCCGCGCAGGTCGGGACTGGTTCCGGGGGCTCGAGCCCCGCTCAATTTCGACCTTCGACGAGCTGGCTACTCAGTTCCTCGGCCATTTCATGGGGAACCGTCGTCAGAAGCGCACGGTCAACTACCTCTTCACGGTTAACAGTGGGGGCAAGGAAACGTTCAAGGCCTACATTACCCGTTTCTACAACGCCCTTCTCGAGATGCCCGAGCACCGGAACGTAACCGTCATAACGGCACTCAGATCTGGTCTGAGGCACAAGGAATGGTTACGCTCCTTCGCGCTGGCGCAACCCAAGACCATGTCAAGGCGTGGACCGAGCGCGAGGTCCAGCTGGAATCCGAGATGAATGCTAACCTTCCTCTGGCAGAACGGCCCGACCAGAAGAAGAGGGCTCGGGAGGAGAGGCCAGAGCGTCAGCAGCCCTACCACCCTAATTCCAGGAGTATACCCCGCTCAACATCTTCCTCACGGTGTTGCTGGAGGAGGCCCAGAACGAGAGGTTCTTCAAGTTCCCCCCGATCCCGCGTCAGGCCGCAAAGCAAACCCGGGGCCCTTACTGCGCCTTCCACCGGGTACTGGGCCATGCCACAAAGGATTGCAAGCAAGTTAGGGACTACATCGAAGAGCTCATCCGATCCGGGCATCTCACCGCATACCTGAGGGACAAACGGCAGGCCGACCGCGAGCAAGAGCAGCATCGCCCTCCCACCGACCTGACGATTGGTCAGATCATGCTCGTTTCGGCAGGCGGCCAGCCCGGAACTCGGGAAGCCGGGAGCCCTGTGCCGAGCACGGGGGCCAGCAGTCCTTCAAGGAGCTCGGCCCGAGCCAATAAAGTCATCTACTAGCCTGTACCTTTCCTTTAAAGCAATGTAAACTCTTCCTAGGATCTATTGTTAATTTAATAAAGATCATTGGGGCATTGCGAAAAGAAAAGAAAATTTCTGTTTATTCAAAGGTATTATGGGCTCCTCAGCCGTACATGCAAAAAATTTACAACAGTGGGGGAAGGGGGTGCAGCGAGCACTGCTCGTGGACTCGGCGAAAATCTCCGCCAACCGGGACGGCGCAAGGTCCAATCGCTGTCCTCGGTTCCCCCCACGGGCATCGACCCCGAGCCTCAGCTCGTAGCATTCGCGGACGAGCGCCTCTGAGCGGGCCAGCCGGTTCGCGGAGATCAAGCCAAAACGCCTCAAAGACCGCAGCTTGCCCACAGCCTCATCAAAAAGCAGCTCAAACAGGGGGTTGTAAAGCCCCGGCGATGCCCTCCAGATGGAGTACATCAGCAGCTGCAGCATGGAGGAGCGTCTGGGGAGCAGCCGGCCAAAATGGTCCTCAATGCTCCCGTAGACCAGCTGCACCGAGTCCTCGGTGCAGTACGGATCGTAAAGGTACACATCTTCAAAGCGGACTATGTCAGGGATGGTAAACGGAAAGTCCTGCATTCTCGACAACCTGTTTGCAAAGGAATGAAGGACCAGAACTCCTTTAGCCTTATATAGCCCACTGTGCAACCCAACAGTCGCCCGCTTTCACCCAGGGAGTCACCGCCACGCGGCAGCCATCGAGCCTTCACCGGTGGAGTCGAAGCTACGCGCCCTTAGCGCTTCGCCTCCCCCCCGCATTCAATGCACTGGCTGCGAGCGCCGAACACCTCGTCAAGATTCAGCCCAGCAGCTACCCTGCTCGGTCGTCACCAGCGGGTAGCTTCCCTGCCGCAACGCCGGGATCAAAAAGCCCTCCCAGAGGCAGTCGAGCCCGAGGTTCCCTCGCTCGGCTGTCCCCAGCGGGCAGCTTCCCTGCCGCGCCGGGATCAAAAAGCCCTCCCAGAGGCAGTCGAGCCCGAGGTTCCCTCGCTCGGCTATCCCCAGCGGGCAGCTTCCCTGCCGCAACGCCGAAGATCAAAAAGCCCTCCCAGAGGCAGTCGAGAGGTTCCCTCGCTCGGCTTCTTTCAGGACAAAAGCCCTCGCCAAGAAGCACCGGGTAGTAACCCCGCCAGGCCAAGGGTCCTTGGTAGGCTTCTTACAGCCTTATAGCTCTTTCCGCGCCAAGGACCAAAGTCCTCCCAGAGGCAGTCGGGTCCTTGCCCGGCTATCCCCGGCTGGTAGCTTCCTACCACAACCGACAGGGATCAAAGTCCTCGCCAAGAGGCACTGGGCAGTAACCCTGCTCGGTCCCCGTCCTGAAGGATCAAAAGCTCTCGCAAGAGGCAACCGAGCAGCTACCCTGCTCGGTCAAACTCAGACTGGTAGCTCCCTACCCTCGACGCCAGGGATCAAAAGCCCTCAGAAGAGGCATCGGAGCGGCTACCCCGCTCGTTCATCCCAGGCTGGTAGTTGCCTACCCACGACGCCAGAGGTCGAAGCCCTCGCCAAGAGGCAGCCGCGCAGCTCCGCTGCCCGGACATCCTTAGTGGGCTTCTTACAGCCCCTCAAACGCTAAAGACCCAAGCCCTCGCAAGAGGCAACCGAGCAGCTACCCTGCTCGGCCAACCCGGACGGGGTAACTCCCCTACCACCGCGCCAGGAAACATAAAGCCTTTGCAGGAGGTGACGGGACAGCTACCCAGCCCAGTCATCCCCGGATGGTGGCCAATGCTCTAAACAAGAGATGCTCTGTGGCCTGCGGAGGATCCGAAACCCCAGTGAAGGATGTCAAGTCTGTCCTAATCTAAACGATCTCCCCTCGACTCCGGAGCCCAGGGAGATACCTCCTCGAAAACGCTCGTCGGCAAGTGATTGCAGTCAACTCGACGGATGATCGTTAGACAGATGGTCAACCTGACATAAAAGCACAACGGCACAAGCAAAAATATCCCACAAGCATTCTTCGCAAATAGATGGCAGAGCGCAATTCTATGGAACCGAAGAAAAACTTTGTTACTACCAAAGGCAAAAGTTTTTTTTACAAAGGGTATTTTTCGGGCTCCCCAGCCATACAAAATTCAAAAGAAAAACAAAATAAAGATGGGAGGACGGGGGCTCTACACCTCGGGGCCAGGCAAGACCTCGAGGTCTTCCACTGGGCGCGCTGGGTCCTCGGCCGCCTCCTCGCCGGGAACTTCTTCCCCTTGCTCGTCGGTGCCCACGAGAGAGAACTCGGCCCGGAGATCCGCGTCATCGAACCCGGGCATCCGAGACTTAACGGCGTCGAGGGCGTCGTGCCAAATGCGGGTGGTGGCCACGGCCAGGTCGTCATAAATCCTTCGACCCCTTGTAGCTCGCCACCGCCCTCGACTCGGCCGACTTAACCGCCTCGGCCGCCGCCCCCAGCTCCTTCCGGAGGGTCTTCACCGTCCTCTTCAAGATGCCGGCGAGCACCTGAGAGTCCTCGAGCTTGCCCTAGGCGATCATGGCGGCCTCGCGATGCCGGGCGACCTCCTTGTTCCCGGCATCCGCCTCGCCCTCCAAAGCGGCGATCCTCGCCGACATCGCCTCCCGCTCTCGTCTGGAGCTCTCTTGCAACGCGGCGAGCTAGCCCGCGGCCTCCACCGCCGGGGCTCTCACCTCGGTCTCCATGTGAAGGGCGAGGGCCACGTGCTGGAGAACATGGGAAGACATAAAAAGGATCAGAGAGATGAAGGCACCAAATCTCACAATGAACTGGGGGCTTACCTGCACGGACTCCTAGGCGATCGACGCCAGCTGAGCCCTGAGGGTTCCCCCGGGAACCCGACCCCAGGCCGAGGTCTCTATTTCGTGCAGGAGGCTGTCCGCGACCGACAGCCCGACGGCACTGCGAACCGGAGCCCCCCTTCACTACGGTCGACGAAGACCGGCCCTGGGAAGGTCTCCGGAAACTCTTGAGCGGCTCCAGGGAGAGCCAATCTCCTCTTCCGAGGCCGTGTCCTCCAAAATCAGGGCCCGCTTCCGGCCCGATGCTCTGCTGGGGCCCGGGGCGGGATCCGCCGCCGAGCGTCCTCGGGGCGCCGCCACAGGAGCGGTAGGAGCCGGGGCGGGCTGCGCCCGAGAAGAGCTGGCGCCCCCGATCCCGGTAGGCTGCCTCGGCTAGCGCATAGAATCTCGGAGGACGCCGAAGTCCATGGATCCTGCACGAAACGAACACCCAACTAATCGGCAACACGAGTAAAACATAAAACCCAGAAAGCGAGCCTAACTTACCGACGAACTCGACAGGGCTAAGCCCGGCCCAGCTCTCAAGACCCTCTCGGACGCAGCACGTCATGTCGAGGGATGGGCTCCCACGACGCCACTCTCACCGCGGCGGAGTCATCGGACAGGTTCCCCGGTAGACACTTCTCCCTCGACCATTTGGTGGGCACTGGCCAGTCCTCGCCCTCGGGAGGGGAAACGAAGAAAAATTTCTTTTTCCAACATGAATGGAGGAGGGCAAGGCCACGACCCCGGTCCCGGCAGCAACCCCGGGCTGCTTCCTAAACGTAAAGTAAACCCATCTCGGGTCGCCAGCTCGACCGCCAGGGTGACTCTTGAAAACGAGGGAGGAATCGAGAAGGGAAAGACTGAAAGGAACCACCTGCAGCCTCAGGCGGATCAAGAACCCAAGGAGAATCCTCCACGCATTCGGCACTAACTGGTCGGGGGCCAAACCGAAGAAATTCAGAGCGGCGATGACCTCAGGAGAGAAGGCCAGGCGCATTCCGCCCCAAAAAGCTTCCAAATACAGGGCAATCTTCCTGCCCCGTACCTGGTCTGCCCTCTCCCTCCTCGGCCAGACGAAGCGTGTAGCGCGGGGGAATGTGGAAACGAGCCCGAGCGTTGGCGAGCTCGTCCTCACGCCTCACCCAGCACGAGGTGCTGGGGGCCACATCTGCCGCGTCCTCCATGGAGGCGCCCCCCGCCTCACGGCCCCGGGGAGAGGGCCCAACCCCTGCTCCCCGAGGAGACTCAGACACGTCTAAAGGAACCCTAGCATCTACTCCTACAACGTCTACTGATTCTACAGAGGAAGACATCTAACCTGAGAAAAGAAATTCTTCAAAGGTTGAAAACGAAAGAGGAGAGACGAGCGCCGAGCAGCTGAGGCTTGAGAAAGGAAAATATGAAAGAGTAAGGGCCCTAGGACGGACCCACCCATATTTATTGCCGCATACAGCCTCATCCAACGGCGCCCATCGTCTCCCGCCGAAACGGCTCCTTGCACCCAGCGGCTCCGATCGTTCCACGTGGCAGCCCAGCGCTGGACCGCGTCCCTTCAGACGACGCAGACCTGCGCACGTCACATCGACCAATCAACGCTCGACACGTGGACCGTCACTTCGACTGCAGAACGCACGAATCGGCGCACCTTCTTTAAATGCAAAGATCTCGCCTTGATTCACTAGCGGAAAAGACAACCGACGGCCCGAGAACTCGTCCCGATGAAACCCTAGAAGGGATCTCACCTCGGGAGGCCCGGCAGTCCACTCCTGACCCGACCACTAGCTGGTCGGGACAAGAGTGGGGGGCTAATGATAGTGCCCGATATTGGCGATCCCCGAGATCATGACACGTGGCAGGTGATGTGTCCCGAAACTCAGAAGAAAGGGCCCACAGGGGCCGACCAGGCCACCCCGTGCCCGACCTGCAAGCATAAGCTGGCCCTCCTCGGGGCCCCTGCGAATTGGCCTTCTCGGCCCCTCAGCTCGCCCCGAGCTGCCACCAGACCAAGACCCCTCGGCCTCCTCGCTCGTCCCCGAGGCCCCGGTCGAGGCGGCTTCCTCGGCCCTCCGACCGAGGCCATCGCTCACAGGCGTAACCGCCGCTCCGCGAATCTCACCATGCGCAGATTCTACGCCAACAACATCCCACGTTCCACGCCATCACGATCCCCATTAACGGGCGATCCGCTTTCTACGCGGGCGTGACGTCGGGGGCGTAACCGCCGACAAGATTCTCGCGCCCGCTGCTGCGTGCTCCACCGCTATATAAACCCCCATCACAGAGGGATCAAGTAAGCCATTTTTTACACTTTTAAGCCGTTACTCTGCTCGGATCTCATCACTAACTTGAGCGTCGGAGGGTCCTTAGTGATACCAGACCACCCCGGGACTTCTTTGCAGGTACTCGGCAACAACTTTCTCACCTCACCTCTTCCTCCAAAAACCCATTGAGACCCACACGCAATGAAGGATAATCAGCTAAGTGCACCGCGAGATCAACGAAAGACAACATCTGACGGAGGCCCGAAAAGGAGCACCATCAAGCTAAATGACTGGAAAATTATATTGTCTATACTTTTACAGTAGTAAACTTGATGCGGTCTGCCGTGCTCATTACAACTTTGCTTTGCTAACAGACAACCTCCCAAACAGGTAAGTTGCTACCGATAACCATATACGATAAATATATAGATGGCTTAATTATCACTTTAGATACATTTTCATATTAATTTTTTTTATAATTGTCATAAAATATTATGTATTTAATTGTCATAAATTTTTTTACCTCATGCAATTCTTTTATGTGACTAATTTACACATTGTAGATCGTGCAAAATAACAAACAGAATCTTCACAGCATTTTTCAGGAACCCGTGCATTTGCACAGGGCCCCTTGCTAGTTATAAATTAAAGATTCTAGATCCGTTATATATAGGGATAAAAGTAACACACAAGTCATTAATAAAGTCTACAAAAACGACTAATTATAAACTTCAATTTTCGATCCAACAAACACATCCTAAACCCCTTATAAATACATCAATAACTAACAAACTTCAACATTCAACAGATTACTATATATATCCCTACATTTTCGATGGTTACTTGAACAGGCACCGCCCCCGCCGGCGCCACCTTCGAGACGAGAAGATACCTGAGAATCTCCACGGCGACCATTCTTGCCGACACTGCAAAACTGAGCTTCAGGTCCTTCATCAGAAGGCCTATGATGAATAGAACCAATGGCACAGCCATGAAACGTAGAGGGAGGCAGAGTGGCCCCCTTGGGGCCTCCTCCACTGCTGGAACCGACACGTTGATCGGCGCCTGGACCCCTGCCGTGATGGGCATTGATTTCATTCGCCTCATCATTTTCGAAATTAAAGAGAGAGAGAGTGTGTGTGTGTGTGGGGTGTGGTGATAATTGATTGAGAAGACTGCCCTTTTATTTATAGGGGCTGATTATTTTTCAGGTGGGTGAAACATGGGTGTGAATTGGTTTTGGTCTGGGATCCTTACACATAAATTCGCCCTCATGGCACGCAGAGTCGTCAGGGCAGAGTAATGAACACAGATCATACAAATGGGTATGCACTGTTCATGTGGCATACTTCTTTTATTGTATCAACTATGATTAAGAGCTTGAACTTGTATCTCTTATCATTCATTCATCATCATTATACTATGGGCATGTTTAGATGAGCTTATTTTTAAGTGGTTATTTACCATAATCACTTATAAGTGATTTTTTTTGAAAAATGTGAAATCGTTTATAAGTGATTATGACATATAAGTTGTTTGGTGTTTGGATGATTTTATATGAAAAGTGAAAGATAAGTGATTATTGAGTGTAAAATGACCAAAAGAACGTATCATTAATGCCATTTTAAAATTTAGATGAAAAGATGAGGGTATTATGGTATATTACTTTGTCAACTTTACTATTCCATAATCACTTATGAAATAAGCTAGGAATCCTAGCTTATTTTTAATTGGAAAAAGATGTCATTTTTAAGTGGAAACACATAATTCAAAGCAATAATCACTTATCTCAAGGATGGATCCAAACAAACTTATTGATGCGGGAACCATATTAATGGAAAAAATAAGTAATTGTTGACCAAATTATTTTGCATCCAAACAGGCCCTATATCATATCATATAGAAAGTGATATTTTGTCCTCATCCGCATAACCAAAGCTGAGTTTTGATTGCAAAATGCAATTAGGACCCTCCCTCACAATATTTTCAATTTAATTTAGCCCCTTTGCAGATGAGCACATGAGATCAAGCAAAATTTATGTGATCCCTAACTAGCTTTTAATTTTAGTCCCTCATTTTGCTCAATCATAGATTGAAAACTAATTTATGACTCTCATCAATGATTTTAAATTTGACCGACACCCGCATTTGAATAGTGAATTGACCCTAAATTGTTTTCAAATTTGATTAACATCCGTGTTTGAAACTAGGACCGTACCACGACAAAGCTCCACATTTCACAAAAGCTTCTTTATTAGCATTTCACATGTAAATACCTTAAATTATACATCAATAGAACTATTTTCTATTTTGAGAGAACGGGATCGATTTAGCTACATTGATCAGTATACACCAACAAATATTTCGGCTGGATACTTGCTTTAACATTATCCAATGGAAGTTTTCCCTCGGATGGTTGAACATGACTTTTCTTAGTAATAACTACTTTATTAAATTAGTACAAAGATAAAATCGTACATGATATTCCTAGATAAATTGTATTTCGTAATTTACATAGGACTTTACTAGCTTATTTTTTTGAAGGGTTGGCATAAAAATAATCTTTATGTGCTCAATAGTTACGGTCGGGCTGCAACTTGATTAACATTGAGATTTTGAAAGGGTAACGGAAAGGATTCATTTAGTTTCATTGAAATATACTTATAATTTTCTTAAAATAGTTTTCGCAAATTCGATCTTGCGTTAAGAAATAATTATATATACACAACTATTTTCCAAAACTGCAAAACTTTCCCTGCGCATGTGCGGGGTCCATGCTAGAAAATATCAAAAAAAATATAGTATTTAAAAATATAAATGCAATGTGTTAATTTATTATTTGTTGCCAAAATATAATAGAACACAACATAATCTGAATGTACACTTGATTTGATAAATAAAGTCGAATACTTTATTAGTAGTTCATCTTGATTAATAGTTCATCTTTTGATATGTTTTCCATCTGCTGTTGTCGTCAAATAGTACAGTTTCAACTAAGTCCCTTCCCTTGCTCTCGGCGCCTGCGCTAGGGCTGTTGCTAGTCTATATAATATATATAAAACTATATGAGAGAATAATCCTTCCTAGCTTCAACTTTAACGAAAAAATAGTTATCTAGTCTCTATTTAATTCTATTACTGCATTTGGGTCGCTGGATTTTTTTTTATTCTCTTCTTGCTCAATATTTATCATTTTATTATCCTATAAGCAAGGCTTATACGGTAGAAAAAATTATATTCTTTCAAATAGATTTATATTTTTTCTCACTAATTAGGTTTTACTTGCAAAACATGGAGATTTCATAATTTTTGTGAGCTATATAGCTATGAAAAAATTACAAAAAGAAGAAATTTTTTTAGAGTTAAAAATTTTGTGATATTCGTTTGGTATTGCAAAAAATTTAGAAAAAAGAAAGAAAACGGAATTTGACACTTTCGAAAAATTCGCTATTTTCATGAGCCATAGAATATATAAATATAATATGAAGGAAAGAAAAAATTTAAGATTTTTTAAAATTTCACGATTTTCATGTACTATAGCATGTAAAATATTGAAAAACGGAAGAACATGATATTTTAAGATTTTCTTATGCTATAGCATATACAATATAGAAAAACATAAGAAAAAAATTTAGAAATTTGAAAATTTCATGATTTTTGTTTGCCATATATAGCAAACAAAAAATATAGAAAACCAAAGAAATCAGAAATTTCTTAAGATTTTTTTTAAAAATTCAATTTTCGTACGTTATTAAATTTGAGCAAGTAAAATATTAGAAAACCAAAGAAAATATAAAAATCTGAGATTTTTTAAATTTTAAAACTCGTAAAATAATGAAAAAGGAAAAACAGAATTTTTTAAAAATAAATTGAAAATTTTGCGACATACCATATCATGCAAAATATTGAAATGGTGAAGAAAATGGGAAAAATTAAGATTTCTAAAAATTTTACGATTTTCGTTTGTTAATGCAAGAAAAATGTTGAAAATAGAAGAAAACAAATTTTGGAATTTTTGAAAATATTACAATTTTCATGTTCTATATAACAAGCAAAATAATAAAAATCGAAGAAAATGGAAAATTTTAAGAGTTTTGAAAATTTCAGGATTTTCGTGTGCTATACAAAAAATTGTAAAACTGAAGATTTTTTTAAGAATTTGGAGATTTTCATGTGGTACAACTACAAGAAATAAATATTGAAAAATGGAAGAAAACTTCAGATTTCGATATTTTTGATAAGTCTGCGATGTTTAAACTGACAAAATATTGAAAAACGGAACAAAATAGAAAACATTAAGATTTTTGGAATTTTCGTGATTACATATGGTATAACATGCTTAAGATTGAAAATTTGAAGAAAACAAAAAATATTGCAATTTTTGTGTGCTAGAATGCAGAATACTGAAATATAAGAAACGGAAAATTTTAGAATTTTTGAAAATACAACGTGTGCTATAGCAAGCGAAATAATGAAAACCCGAAGAAAACAGATAAGTTTGGGATTTTTGAAATTCACACAATTTTTGTGTAGCGTTCAAAATATTCTAAATTTGAAGGAAACACATATTTACATGATTTTTGTAAATTTCGATATTGTTATGTGCTATAGGATGCAAAATATTTTAAAACCCGAAGAAAAAAAAATTAAAAATTTTGAAAATTTCATGATTTCCGCATGCCATATAGCATGCAAAATGTTGAAAAAATGAATAAATAGAAATTTTGAGATTTTGAGATTTTCATGTGTTTTATCTTGGAAAATATTGAAAACCTGAAGATAATGGAAAATATTTTATTTTTTATGATTTTCTGATTTTCTTGGGCAAGCAAAATATTGGAAAAATTATTTTCATGTGTTTTTAAAAATATTTTATAACAAGCAAAATATTGGAAACCGAAGAAAAACAAATTTTGAGATTTTTAAAATTTGTCGTGTTCGTGTGCTATAGCGTGCGAAATGTTAAAAATTTGAAGAAAACAAAAAATTATAAAATATTGAAAAAACGAAGAAAATCAGAAATTGAGATTTTTAAAATTTTGCCATGTTCATGTGCTATAGCGTGCAAAATGTTAAAAATTTGAAGATAACAAAAAAAATTATTGGATTTTCGTACATTTCCTGATTCACGTGTGCTAACAAGCAAAATTTTGCGAAAACTAAAGAAAAAAGAAAATTTTGAGATTCTTAAAATTTTTAAGTTATTCGTATAGTAAGGAAAATATTTTAAAAACTGAAGGAAAATGTCAAAGTATTTGCAAATTAATGCTTCATTTATTTTACATATGAGGTTCATAAATATAAAATATTACGACTTACAAATAATATAACAATAAACTTCTAACTTAATATAGTTTTTCTTGACTTTGGACTTCATAACCATGCATTGCGCGGGAGCCCTTCGAAAGGATAAATAAATAAATTCATGGAAAATCTAGATGTCTAGAAGTTGATCAAAATTGATTTGCTTCAACCATCACAGAAGAAATCTGGACAAAGCCAAAATATCAGTTTTCTCCTATAATGAATGTAAAACGGATAGGTTTCAAAAGCCTCAACGAGACTATTAAAATAATAATAAAGGTATTTCATCAAACCCCCACCACACCCACCTCCAATATGGGAAAAAATAAGGAAAAGAAAGGAAATTTTATCAATATTAAAGTAATATAACTATCCACATTCCACACTTAGTTAAATCATCGATAAACTTGCTGGCTTTACAATTTAAGCGCCTAAACATTGTTAGTGGAATTAATAAAATGATGTTTATGCCTTGTATTTTAACAAAATAGAGTTATGTAAGGGATTGCAAGCTTACTTTTTCACTTGTGTAGCTATACTTCTTTTTTGCATTCTGTAAGTATTGTTCTTCTTTTTTAAATTTAATAGCTGTATTGGTCAGGGGTTTAGAGTTAGTTCTTGCTCCTGGTTTTATGCAATATTATTCAGGCTTTTTTTTAAATGCTTGCACAAGTAACTACTTTCAAGAAAGGAACACGAGAAGAGATAAACCTCAAAACTATCCATGCACTATATCAACCATATGCTTTCTTACCTTATCAAAGATTGATTACTCTTTTCCTTTTTTCCCTTCTCTTTTAATTTTCATTTTTATGATTAAATTTTTTTTTGGGTGGGGGTTGTTGGGGGGGGGGGTGTTTTTTGTTTTTTTGGGTTTTCGGGTGGGCAGGTTTCGTTTGGTTGGGGGGGGGGGGTTAATAAATTTGCAGTGGTTTAGGTTAACATGAAATGAAAAGAATACAAAAGCAGAGCGTTAAAAAAGAATGGGTCCCAGAAAAACACAGGAGTTCTTGAAAGCTCTCTGCAATATTCAATTAATAAATTTTGTTTTTATTTTTTAATGTTCAACTTGGAGGTTTTGATAATGATTCTTGTTTCTAGCTTGCACGTAACAACATTTAGATCTCTTTGTTCCACATACCATTAACCAACAATCCAAAGAAGAATAGAACATAAAGCTCAGAAGTTACAGTCCTATTAGCTTGTGTAATTCTTGCATGGTATTCATGCATTCTCAGATCATATGCTAAGTTGCTAATTTATCGCAAAGCCTTATAAATGCACATCAAGAAGACACTGCAGTTCGTAAATAAAGCTAATCAACCTTCATAAGGAGCTCAAACTTACTGAAAATGCTCATACCTCTACTTTGTTTGTATAGTTCTAACAGAGTCTCTCTACAGGTCCAGTTCTTAGAGGTTATATATGTACTAAATTTATCATATGCTACTCTCTTACCAATTACTTTATAAATAAATATGCTACTCTCTTATCAATAAGTTTATAAATGCAAGCTAAGATATAGTGAAAGTCAGATAAAAAGCTCAGCACATCCAAAGCAAATAATGACTTTGAGCCATAATTAACTCCATGAGACATACCGTCATCATCAAAATAGCAACCAATTCCTGTAGCTGAAATGCCAACTGCATGAGCTTCAAGATATAGCACCTGCCCAAGAACACCAGTCTCCCAAAAGAGACGAGGATACATCCAAGCACCCTTTTCTCTTAAAACTGGCTCGAAACGAGCTATCATACCTAGGCTGAAGCACCCATCAGATGCAATATCCTGAATTTTAAAGCTGAATTATTAACACTCAGAGTTTATGAGATATGCATCATTCCAGATACAGATATTCAAGTAGCAAAATTGTTTACTATAAAGAAGGGTGTTCGGTTTACTGCAATGGGCAATGTAGCATCTGTTGCTGCAAACATTTATTGCAGATACAAGGTCTAAATCCATTGTCCGGAATCCGGATGCTTTAAACTACTGTTGCAGATTCAGCATTGCCGAAGCAAATCCAACTTTGTTTAGATGCAAATGGTTATGGTGTGATATTAAAATTTGATATTGAAGCTGAAATTGTTTTTCTATGACTTCATTATTGCGGATTATTCCACCAAAATCATCCCATGGTTCACCTTAAAAGTGCAAAACCTCCTATAGGCTTGAAACCCATCACCAAAACCTCCCGACATTACCTTCCATTAAACAGCACCCCTGACCGTTGTCCAACCTCTTTTATCCCCAAATTTCCCTCCACTTCCTATAGCATCTGCTTAAGAATTCGGGAATAGTCGGACCGATTCATGTAAAGCCAACGCTCATGAGGATGTTGTTTAACGGAAGGTAACTTTTGGAGGTTTTGATGATTTGTTTTAAGCCTAGGGGTTTTGGGCAAGTTGGGTAACCCACGGGATCTATGAAGCACGGACACAGATACGAACGCGGACACGGGACAAAACAAATTTGTAAAAAGGTGGACACGGGGACACGGCTATATTATTTTTTAATATATTAAATTATATATATTAGATAAAATATAATGCACCATGAGAGGAAACATGTACTAGTTTATCATTAAAAACACAATAAAAATAAAATCAATATTATAATTTTCATACAAAACCATGAGTTATTTTAAGCATAAACAAATAAATATATAACACTAAAAGCAAAACGCATAAAAATACAATCCATAAGTGCTGGCCACGTACAATATGGCTGGACACGTACAGCTAGACACGAAGAGCAAGTGTGTGAGACACATGTCGGGCGAAGTGTCCGAGTGTCCGATACATATCGAACACGGACACGGCGAGCA
Organism: Agapanthus africanus; assembly: GCA_030015575.1. NCBI lineage: Eukaryota > Viridiplantae > Streptophyta > Magnoliopsida > Asparagales > Amaryllidaceae > Agapanthus > Agapanthus africanus. Next base: position 38,567,466 of record CM057345.1, on the reverse strand, counting down.
AATAGAAGTGTCAGCACGTGATGGTTATGGTGAAATAAGCCTATTATATTGAAGGAAGTGCGCATAACCCACATGTAGTTTACCTTGCATAGCACTAATTCCTCTAGTGATTTATTAGCGCAAATGCTCCTTTTTGTCGACCAAATCCCTCAAACACATTCAAAATTTACTCTAAAGAACGTAAATAAGTTCTAGATTTACAATAGGCAATCATTCTAGCAATTAAGAGTTGAATTTGAGTGTTTTGTAAGAGTTTTGCTCGATGAGCAAAGAAGGCGTTTGTGCTAATAATTCACTTGGCAGGGTAAACTACAGGAGGGTTGTATGCAATTAACCCTATTGATTTCAATGGGCTACAACATTTTTTCGCAACCAACTTTTTGGGTGCAATATCTACCATGTCCTTAACTATTTTTGGTAGCAATTTGCAGTTCATTTCCAAATCCTAATGAATTTATTGTAAAACTAACTCGAGAAATGTGGCTCTATTTCTTATTAACCAAACAACCACTTATGGCACGAAAAGATATGGACCAGCCTCAAAAGCCATGAACATAAGCTAGCAAAACCACTAGTGAGCATTGCAATCTAACCTGATGGCAAGAGAGCATCTTTGCAAGCCTCTCACAGTTACCCTTCGCTAGCCTATACAGCGGCAAACCATCTGGGCAACCCTCCGGCTTCACCCACTCAAAATCCGCCCTCATCGCCTTCTTCAGCCTATCCAAATGCCCCTCATTCCTCACCAAGAAATACAACCCCTTGGGCAAATCCTTCACCTTATGTACAAACAGTGCAGCATGCACCTCCGCATCCCACATCAAAACCCTAAACGGCAATGCCATCTGCTTCCCTTGCCTCTCCCCACTACCCAAGTCCCCTGACGGCAAGCAATGCAACAATATCTGGTAAAACGTATCCCTCTCCATCACATGAACCCCATCCATATCCACAGCACTCCGCCGCTTCCTCACGACCTCTCTAACCGTTAACTCCTTATACAGACCCTCCGAAATCAGCCCGCTCTTACGAAACGGATTCACCGAAAACACCTCTTCGTCACCCGTGAACGGCTTCTTCACGGCTTCAGCCGTCCGATAAATAACATCCCAGCACACATGCTCCTTGCTAAGTGAATTCACCTCCCCGACCCAATCCCAATCCCCCAATCTCTCCACGACCCTCCTAATCTTCTTATAATCAACACAAGGCGGCTTATCCCCGAACGGGAACACGAGCATCACGCAGTCCGGATGCTGCGCCTCGACCCAGGGCAATCGCCCTTTAAAGGGCTTATCCGGCAGTGGATCCGGCGGCCTATCATACAGCTTCTCAAGCCCGAGGAGCCGCTCGATGTCGTAGTGCCCGAGCCCGTCGAGCAGCCTGACGTCCCAGCCGAGGGCGGCGGCGGCGATCGTGACGGCGCCGAGGGCGTGGCCGACGTCGTGGTTGCAGTAGCGGAGGGCGCGCTCGCCGTACTTCCAGGCCTCGCGCCAGAAGACGGAGGAGAAGGCGACGAAGAAGGAAGTGGAGGCATTACCATCATCAGGGAAGAGGTCAGGAGGGACGTCCTGGGTGCGCCATTCGAGCGAATGGGTCTTGGGCGAGTAGTGGGCGACGAAAGGGGAAGGGGAGAGGGAAGGGATGGAGGGGGAGATGAGGTGGGACTCGGTGGGGTGGAGGTTGCCGCTGCTGGGGTTGACGCGGAGGGACCAGGTGGAGAGGGCGGTGGATTTCCAGGCGGAGAGGGAGAGGGAGTCGTAGAAGAGGCGAGAGATGGAGGAGAGAGAGAGGGGCTGAGGAGAGGGAAAGCCATTGAAGAGGGAGGAGTAGAGAGGGGAGGAGTCGTGAGGGAGGTGGAGGAGAGGGAGGAGAGGGGAGGGGTGGTGGAGGAGGAAGGGGTTGGGTTGGTTGGACCAGTCGAGGCCGTGGGGGCCGCGGGAGTAGCCGGAGGTGAGGGAGTGCTTGCTTCGGTTGTGGTATTCCAAGGCTTGTTTTACCTTGGCGGCGTCGTCGGAGTGCTGGCGATCATGTTGTTGCTGCTGGTGCTGGTGCTGGTGCGGCGTTGGAGAGTGATGGGAGTGGAGATTCATGACGATGCAGGGAAGATGAGTTGATGATCGTAGGGATCTGGATCTTGTTGGGGTTGGAGAGGAGAAGGGGAGGTGATGGAGGTGGTGGTGGAGACGAGGAGATGAATGGGGAAGGATCCGCATTCGATGCTTTTCTTGGGTTGCTTTCGACTGTAGCCGAGTCTGGAAGAGACCAGAAAATCGACTCATCCAATTGCAGAAAACACCCTGTAGTTTACTGGTTTAGCAGTTATACAGTTTACCACGGCAGTTAGCACCGTGGTTCGGACCGGACCTGTTTCGCATTCGTCCAACCTAGTTTTAAAACTTTTAAAAACTACACGGTTAAAATAAATCCATATATTTTTACGCATGCAAAACGCGTCCGATCAATACGATTTTTCATCCATTCACTATCTAAAATATATAGAACAATTTGAACGGAACGGATCGTTCATAAGATTTCTTGTCAAAAAGTTGGTGAATTTTGGGGAAAAACACAAACCCGTCCTAATAGATTTAATTCAATCGTCCATTTAATATGAAAACATGTCAGCTTTAAAGGAACCCTGTTTATCCCTAGATTCATCCAGCATGATGCAAATGTGTTGCTTGGTGACATAACTGCTGGGCTATCCCCTATTGGGATATACTATTAAACCAAAATTGGGATTATCCGTAAAAAACTACGGTAGAGCGGTTTATGATCGATAAAGCATCAGTATAAGTTAACTTAAATCATGCACAAAACTAATGATGTGGCCAATTACAAGGCTATAGATGACTCTGAAAGGGCTAACACTAGAATTTCCATATGAAAGTAAACGCAATTCAAGTCTCAAATCTGAGAAAGGAGGAATGACAGGCTATAGAAAAATTGGGAAGGTACACACCAAAACATGTATACATGACTGATCAACATGAAATGAAATTATTTATCATATTAATTTATATCGATTCAGCAATCACATTCGTTTGAAACACGAATTTCTATTATGTCCTGCATTTAATTAAAATAGCAACAGTAGACAGTACTAAGATTCTCGCAAGCTCCCCTCACAACAGTATCCGTGACAACACTCTCGCAGAGTGGCTGGCACCATTGAAGTGTACACACATCTGTTGTGCAAGTTTTCGCTCCATTAATGACTAATTGTTGCAGGCCTGCATGAAACATTATCAGAGATACAACAAGACGAATCATTTTCTCATGGTTAATGCAAATTTTAAGAAAGCACATGATGGAGCTCCTTTTCGGGCCTCCGTCAGATGTTGTGTTCCGTAGATCTTGCGGTGAACTTAGTTGATTATCTTTCGTCGCGTGTGGGTCTCAATGGGTTTTTGGAAGGAGAGGTGAGGTGTGGGAGCTGTCGTCGAGTACCTGCAAAGAAGTCCCGGGATGGTTTGGTACCACCGAGAACCCTCCGACGCTCAAGTTAGTGATGAGATCTGAGCAGAGTAACGGCGTAAAGTATCAAGAAAATGGCTTACTTGACCCCTCTGTGATAGGGGTTTATATAGCGGTGGTGGCATGCAGCAGCAGGCGCGAGAATCTCGCCGCCAGTTACGCTCCCGACGTCACGCCCGCGTAAAGAGCGGATCACCCGTTAATGTGGATCGCGATGGCGTGAAACGTGGGATGTTGCCGGCGGAGAATCTGCGCATGGCGAGATTTGCGGAGTCGGCGGTTACGCCTGTGAGGCGCCCCAAGAAAATAGGGTTCATTCCCTTTTCTCTTTTATAAGTGTTGAGCACTTCTCAGGTGTCACGTGGGGTCACGTGAGACGCCCTAAAAATAGGGTTCATTCCCTTTTCTCTTTTATAAGTGCTGAGCACTTCTCAGGGGTCACGTGGGGTCAGCAAATGTATCAGTAAGAAGGTCCCAAAAGAGGGTTCATCGAAGGTCCTAGAAAGAGGCAGGAAGGTTAGCCCTAGGTGAGGATGCTTTTTCTCGTGAAATGGAGGACAGATGGAGCTTAACCCCTAAAGGGTGGTAGAGAAACCAGTTAAGGTGTTGTGGCTAGATCTCAGTCGTTTCTTTTTCGTTCCTCAAAGGTGTTCACGTGGGAACACGTGAGCTTTTATTGTGTAGCGTTGAATGCTAATGAATCACAAGACTGTTCTTCTATGGTTCTGAGGAATCAAGTTCTCCTTTTGTTTTTTGGAGGGATTAAATTCTTTTTAAGGGGTTAAACCCTAGTTTCAGAGGAATTAAATTCCTATATATTCTGTAGGAGTTAAACTCTTTTGGATTCAGTCTTTTCTCTAAGTTTTGAATCTGCATGACAGAATCTTCCCGATGATAATTAAATTCTTAATTTGTGGGGAAATCTGCTTCTGCAGATCTTAACCAGAGGAAGAAGTGAGTTCTTTGAGAAGAGTTAAACTCTTGATTTGAGAATTAAATTCTCTTTTTGTGGGAGCTTTTGGGAGGGATTCCTCTTCTTTAGAGAATTAAACTCTCTCTCTATTTTTCTTCCCCTCTCTCTGTGTCTCTTTTTTTCCTCTTCCACTTGCTCCTATTTATATGAGAAGAAAAATAATCAATTTGTTAAGAGAATCCCTCATTGAGAGATCATGATTGATTTCATGACCTTTTAGATCAATCAGTAACTTTTATTCACCGTTGGATTTTTAATCCAAAGGCCCTCTATTTAACAGAGAAGATTTCTTGTTTGTTTAACAAGATTATGAATATCTTGTTAGTTTTGTCAAAATTATAATTTTATTCTATCATATCTTTTTAGTTTAACAAGATCAGAAATATATTTTCTTAATATAGAATTTAATTCTATCATATAGATATCTCGTTAGTTTAATAAGATTATAATTTTATTCTAACATAGAATTCTGATCATATGAATATCTTGTTAATTTAACAAGATTAGAAAAATATTTTCCTATGATAAAACTTTATTCTACCAGATGATCACCGTTGGATCTTTGATCCAAAAGTCCTCTGTTTAACAGAGAAGATCTTTTTAGTTTGAGAAATATCAGAAAAATATTTCCTAAGATAGAATTTAATTCTAGAATTTGATAGGAGCATTTTAAATTGGGGCGCTCACATGCTTTGCATGTGAGAGGTAAGAGAACTCATGTGTTTAACACGTAACCCCTGCTGTGGGTTTCAGCCTGTTTATGTCCAGCGCTCATATGCTTTGCATATGAGCGCTCATGTGTTTTACACGTGATGCATGTTTGGCCATTGGTGATTTATGTTCAGCACTTATATGCTTTGCATATGAGCGCTCACGTATTTTACACGTGAGGCTTGTTTGGCCCTTAATTGTTTTATTCAGCGCTCATACGCTTTGCATATGAGCGCTCACGTGTTTTACACGTGAGGCCAAATTTTAAGGACTCTCTCCTTTTTTTATAAGGGAACAAGTAACTCTTGGCTGAAAATTTTGGCGGGAACAAATGCCCCCCACTACTTTGCCAACGTAAGCATGTACGTGGGTGAAGTAGTGCAAAGTTATGCATTGCGATAGAATTGAGGGCTTAGGGGATAATTTTGGAGTCCTTGTAGCCTAAGACTTTTTTCATCTTCATGAGCCGTAAGGGTCTCAAGATGGTTTTTTCTCCCTACAAGTCGAGAGGATCTCATAGGTGAAAATTCTCCCTAGAAATCGTGAGGATTTCTAAGTGTTCATCGCCTCCGTGAGTCGTAAGGATCTCACTCAGGTATTTTTCCTTACGAATCGTGAGAACCCACAAGTAGCTTCCTTATTTCATTGGCGAATGTGGCTTTGGCAAATGTGGCCCGCAGATAGTCCATCTTGACCTTCTTGTAGAGTAGCAATGGCTTAGGAAACAGGTTCAGATCTGCCGCCTAAGACTTTTCAACTTTATGAGCCATGGGGGTCTCATAATGACTTTTCTCCCTACGAGTCGAGAGGATCCCGTAGGTGTAATTTCTCCTTAAGGGTCATGAGTACTCCTAAGTGTGTTTTCTCTTGAGAGTCGTAAGGATCTCGCAAGAGAATTTTTTTGCTTACAAGTCGAGAGGACTCGTAAGTGGTTGTTTCCCTCCTTGTCGAGATTCAACTTCGGAGAGTGTGGCCCATAGATAGTCCATCTTGATCTCCTTGCAGGGCGGTGATGGCTTAGGAGACAAAGTTAGGATCTGCCACCTAAGACTTTTCAAGTTTATGAGCCATGAGGGTCTCATAAAGGCTTCTCTCTACGAGTCGAGAGGATCTCGTAGGTGTATTTTCTCTTTAGGAATCGTGAGGATTTCTAAGTACATTTTCTCTTGAAAGTCGTAAAGATCTCACAAGAGAATTTTCTTCCTTACAAGTCGAGAGGACTCGTAAGTGGTTTGGTGGGTTGACTTGTTTCCGAGTCGAAGCATTGCTTCAACGGGGAGGTCGTTGGCTGACTTGTTTCCGAAACGGGGTCATTGGACGATGTATTTCCGAGACGGGGTCATTTGCTGACGTATTTCCGCGACGGGGTCATTTGTTGACGTATTTTCGAGACGGGGTCATTGGCTGATGTATTTCCGCAACGGGGTCATTTGATGACGTATTTCCGAGACGGGGTCATTTGCTGATGTATTTCCGAGACAGGGTCAGTGGATGACGTATTTCCGCGACGGGGTCATTTGCTGACGTATTTCCGAGACGGGGTCATTGGATGACGTATTTCCGAGACGGGGTCATTGGATGACGTGTTTCCGCGACGAGGTCATTTGCTGATGTATTTCCGAGACGGGGTCATTTGCTGACGTATTTCCGAGACGGGGTCATTAGATGACGTGTTTCCGCGACGGGGTCATTGGATGACGTATTTCCGCGACGGGGTCATTTGCTGACGTATTTCCGAGACGGGTTCATTGGATGACGTATTTCCGAGACGGGGTCATTGGATGACGTGTTTCCGCGACGGGGTCATTGGATGACGTGTTTCCGTGACGGGGTCATTGGATGACGTATTTCCGAGACGGGGTCATTGGATGACGTATTTCCGAGACGGGGTCATTGGGGTATTTCCGCGACGGGGTCATTGGACGACGTATTTCCGGGACGGGGTCATTGGACGACGTATTTCCACGATGGGGTCATTGGACAACGTATTTCCGCGACGGGGTCATTGGATGACGTGTTTCCGCGACGGGGTCATTGGATGACGTGTTTCCGAGACGGGGTCATTGGATGACGTATTTCCACGATGGGGTCATTTGCTGACGTGTTTCTAAGACGGGGTCATTGGACGACGTATTTCCACGATGGGGTCATTGGACAACGTATTTCTGAGACGGGGTCATTTGATGACGTGTTTCCGCGACGGGGTCATTGGATGACGTGTTTTCGAGACGGGGTCATTGGATGGCGTGTTTCCGAGACGGGGTCATTGGATGGCGTGTTTCCGAGACGGGGTCATTGGATGATGTGTTTCCGAGACGGGGTCACTGGCTGACGTGTTTCCGAGACGGGGTCATTTGCTGACGTATTTCCGCGAGGAGGTCATTGGATGACGTATTTCCGCGATGGGGTTATTTGCTGACGTGTTTCCGAGACGGGGTTATTGGATGACGTATTTCTGCGATGGGGTCATTGGATGACGTATTTCTGAGACGGGGTCATTTGCTGACGTGTTTTCGAGATAGGGTCATTGGATGACGTATTTCCGCGACAGGGTCATTGGATGACGTATTTCCGAGACGGGGTCATTTGCTGACGTGTTTCCGCAACAGGGTCATTTGCTGACGTGTTTCCGAGACGGGGTCATTGGATGATGTATTTCCACGACGGGGTCATTGGATGACGTATTTTCGAGATGGAGTCATTTGATGACGTATTTCCGCGACGGGGTCATTGGATGACGTATTTCCGAGATGGGGTCATTTGCTGACATGTATCCGCGACGGGGTCATTGGATGACGTATTTCCGCGACGGGGTCATTGGATGACGTATTTCCGAGACGGGGTCATTTGCTGACGTGTTTCCGAGACAGGGTCATTGGATGACGTATTTCCGCAACGGGGTCATTGGATGACGTATTTCCGAGACGGGGTCATTGGATGACGTACTCCGCTTCCTGCGGTGTCGGGTTGACTTGCTCTGCTTTCTGCGGTGTCAGGGCTGACTCTGGATTGTCCGCAAACCGTAGAGTCTTGGAACCGGGGACTTCGTCGTGGCTCCGATTGGTGGTGTCGCGTCCGTGCCCTGCTGGCATGAGGAGGAACGCCGTTGTTGGTCTTCTGGGATGCAAATGTTGCTGTCGAGATCTGACTTTCCTTTTGACAGAGTTTGTTGGGACATGTGGTCTCTTTTCGTTTATGCTCATGGATTGTATACTGGGGTCAGTATGGACTTATCTGGAGGGCAAAAGTTTCATTCTCTTTTTTTCATTTTTTTAATTTCTTTTCGCGATGCTCTATCATTTCAGCTTTTTATATCGCGAAAGTCGCGATTGCCCAATCATTTCGGTTATTTTTCGCGGTACCCAATCATTTTGGCTATTTTTGTATGCATATATTTTACTCGCTGATTTTTATTGCGAGTTGCTCAAATATTTCGGCTATTTCATATGCATTTTTTTAGTATGGAACTCAAGATCTGATACTAATCTTAGCATCAGCATCGCTGCGACTGGAATGTTGCCAGGAGCGAATTATCATTTGCCATGAAAGGACTTGGAATTTGATACTGATGTAGGCATCAGTATCGCTATAACTGGGATATTGCTAGGAGCGAATCATCATTTACCTTTGTCGATTTAAACAAAGATGGCTTAGCAAACAGGGTTAGAATCCTGTCGACTAAGTCTTTTGACTTCATGATCCGTAAAGGTCTCATAAAGGTGATTCTCCCTACGAGTCGTGAGGATCTCGTAGGTGCATTTTCTCCTTAGGAATCGTGAGGATTCCTAAGTGTGTGTTCTCTTATAAGTCGTAAGGATCTTACAAGAGTGTTTTCTCCTTATAAGTCGAGAGGACTTACAAGTGTCGTTCACCACATGAGGACATCTCATGCCGTGGGTGGAACTTGGTAGGGGAGACGTTTATTTGTGCCCGTAGATTGTATACAAGGGTCAACGTTGAACCGTTTGTAGGGAAGTCTGGGAAATGTGATGGCTTAAGAACAGATTTAGATCCCTGTAACTTAAGGCTTTTGAATCTTATGAGCCGTGAGGGTCTCATAAGAGGGTTCTCCTTACGAGTCGTGAGGATCTCGCAAGTATAATTTCTCCTCAGGAATCGTGAGGATCCCTAAGTGTGTTGCTCCCTTGTGAGTCGTAAGGATCTCACGCAGGTATTTTCTCCTTACAAGGTCGAGAGGACCTTGCAAGTGTTTGTTTACCAAATAGGGACATTTCGCGTCGTTGGTGGGACTTGATGGGGGAGGCGTTTATTTGTGCCCGTGGATTGTATACAGGGGTCAATATGGACTCACCTGTAGGGCAGTCTGGGAAAAGTGATGGATTAAGAACAGGTTCAGATCCCTGTAGCTTAAGGCTTTTGAATCTTATGAGCCGTGAGGGTCTCATAAGAGGGTTCTCCTTACGAGTCGTAAGGATCTCGTAAGTGTAATTTCTCCTCAGGAATCCTGAGGATCCCTAAGTGTGTTGCTCCCTTGTGAGTCGTAAGGATCTCACGCAGGTATTTTCTCCTTACAAGTCGAGAGGACCTTGCAAGTGTGCATAATTTTTTTTAACGAGTCTGCACCCTTTCGGGTTTTCACAAACTCGCCGGTAGCTGTTTTTACTCACGGAGCCCTTTCAGGTTTTCATCCGTGCCCATTTTGCTTAGGGACGTACCGTTTTTTTATGTGTCAGCCCAAGGATGTTGCGGTTTGTAGTAGTTTTAGAGACGTTTCGGTCCGTCGCTAGTTTTAGGACATTGCGGTCCCTAGCTATTTTTAGGACGTTACGGTCCATTGTTAGTTTAGGGACATTTCGGTCCATTGTTAGTTTAGGGACGTTTCGGTCCATTGTTGCCATTTTGGAGACAACGGTTTCGCTAGATACTACTTTTAGAGTTTGGGCTTGGGAAGATAGCGAGCGGACATAGGCGTCGTCATCTATCGTTAACCTAGGTCGTGACTCGTCAGGTGTAGTATTTTTTTAGGAGCCGGCCATTTACTGGCCTGAAGGGTCTTTCGCCATGCATATCCATGAGCAAGTAAGCCCTACCTTGGTAGACTTTGTCTATGATGTACGGACCCTCATAGTTCGGCTCAAATTTCCCCCGTTTGGCACGATTGGGGATCATAGGTCTCTTGACCACTAGCACGAGTTCACCTTGGCGAAATGTTCTCGGCCTAGTCAGTCTCTCGTATGAACGCGTCATCCTTCCTTTGTAAGCTTCTAGGGTTTGTTGCGCCATGAGACGAGTTTCATCAAGGGCGTCGAGCTCCTCAAGCCGAAGATGAGCATTCTCTTCGTCTGTTAGCTCGTACTGAACCGCCACTCGTAAAGAGAGTAGCTCTATCTCCAAGGGGAGTACTGCTTCAGCGCCGAATACCAATGCGTACGGCGTTGTATTAGTGGTTGTTTTGAATATGGTCTGATAAGCCCAGAGGGCTTCATGCAGTCTCTCGTGCCAATCCTTTTTATTTTTGGACACCGTCTTCTTTATGATCTTCGTTAAGGTCTTGTTGAAAGCCTCAGCTAAACCGTTAGCTCGGGGATTGTAGACCGAAGAGTATCTCCAGTCTATATTATGTTGCTGTGCGAAGCGGCTGATTTTGTGACTTCTGTAGGCCGGCCCGTTATCGGAGATAATCCGTCGCGGAGTTCCGAACCGGTAGATAACATGAGTCTTGAAGAAATGGAGGATATTCTCCATCTTCACTTCCCTTAGCGGCACTGCTTCTGCCCACTTAGAAAAGTAATCGGTTGTCGCCAATATGAACCGAGGTCCTCTGGATGACGCTGGCTCGATGGGCCCAATTATGTCGGTTCCCCATATTTCGAACAGCCAGCTAGCCACTGTTGGGTGTAACGGGTTTGGATGCTGGTGGATGAAGTCTCCGTGAATTTGGCATGAGTGGCACTGCTTTGCGTATTCGAGGCAGTCTTGGATCATCGTGGGCCAGTAGTAACCCATTCTTTTGATCTTCAGCTTCATCTTTGGCCCGGCTTGATGAAAACCGCAAAGTCCGTCTTAAGTTTCTTGAACGACTTTCCTTGCTTCTTCCGGTCCCAGGCATCTCAGCCACAGAGAGTCGAACGATCTCTTATATAGAGTATCACCGACGAAGGCGAAAGACAGAGCTCGTTTCATGAGCCGATGTCTTGAGAATGCATCTTCAGGTGTTTGACAGGATTTGAAGTAGTTTATAAAGACTTCTCTCCAATCCTTGTCCTCTTCCTTGTCCTCTATTTGTAGGGCTGTTTCCCCGGTCACTTTCTCTTCTTCAGACGACTCCGGCGATATTTCCGCTAGTGCAAGAACCCGACGGCTTTGTACAACGATCCTTACGTCATCCAGGTTTTCATCAGCCAGTTCTTTAGCGAGCTTGGCTAACGCATCCGCTTTGCTATTTTCCGCACGCGGTATGCTTTCCAGATGTAGGAGGGGATTTGAGTCAGCAATTGTTACACTCTCTCACCATACTTCACCAACTCTGGTTTGCACGTCTGATAGTCGCCGTTTACTTGACTAACGACCAGCTGGGAGTCTCCGTATATGAAGAGGTTTTCGATTCCCATGTCGACAGCGATCTCAAGACCTGCTATCAAACCTTCATATTCTGCTTCATTGTTTGTCCTTGGCTCTGTCAAGGAAAAGGCAAAGCACATTATCCCTCCTTGTCGAGTCACGAAGATGAGGCCTACCCCGGATTTGATTATGGGGGTGTTGTGCTGTCACTTCTTCAGGGAAGATGCCCCATCGAAGTAAAGTTCCCACCGCGTATCACTCCCCTCTTTTTTCCCGTTGATCATGTTAAACGCGTGCTCGTCCGGCAGTTCGCAATTTAAAGGTGAGTCGCCAGGTACCGGGTGCTCAGCGAGGAAGTCGGCGATGACCTGGCCTTTCACTGCCTTGAGAGGCCAGTACGTTATCAAGAATTCCATTAAGAGCAGGGCCCATTTAGTGAGCTGTCCCGTTAGCATGGCTCTTGACATCAAATATTTGAGAGGATCCACTTTTGATATGGATGGACCTCATGCGCCAAAGCATAATGCCGAAGCTTCGTTATCGCGAAAATTAACACCAGACAATATTTTTCGATGGGGGAGTAGTTGTTTTCTGCCCTTAGGAGAACTCGACTCAAATAGTAGAGGGCTCTTTCTTTCCCTTGACATTCTCCTGTGTCCATAGCGTCTAAAGAACCTTCAAGGGCTGTTGTGTACAAGATGATAGGCTTTCCCTTGTCTGGAGCGGTCAGTACCGGCGGATTCTGCAGGTATTGCTTGATTTCGTCCCGTGTACTTTGGCATTTCTGATCCCAAACGAACGGGGTCCCCTTTTTCATTAGATGGTTGTAGGGACGGCACTTTCCGGAGAGGTTGACTTAGAGTTTGACACCAATGTAAGCATCGGTATCGCTACAACTGGGATATTGCCAGGAGCGACTCATCATTTGCCCCTGTCGATTTGGACAAAGGTGGCTTAGTAGACAGGGTTAGGATCCTGTCGACTAAGACTTTTGACTTTATGAGCCGTAAGGGTCTCACAAAGCTATTTCTCCCTACGAGTCGTGAGGATCTCGTAGGTGTATGTTCTATTTAGAAGTCGTGAGAACTTCTAAGTGGTGTTTCCTCTTATAAGTTGTAAGGATCTCATAAAAGTATTTTCTCCTTATAAGTCGAGAGAACTTACAAGTGTTATTCACCATATGGGGACATTTCTTTCCATTTGTAGAACTTGGCAAAGAAATATTTATTCGCGCCCCTGGATTGTATACGGGGGTCAAAATGGACTGCCTATAGGGCAATTTGAGAGATATGACGACTTAAGAACAGGTTCAGGTCCCTGTATCTTAAGACTTTTGAATCCTATGAGCCGTGAGGGTCTCACAGAGGAATTCTCCTCACGAGTAGTGAGGATCTCATAAGTGCATTTATTTTAACGAGATTGCGCCCTTCCGAGTTTTCACAAGCTCGCCGGCAGTCCTGCTGTTCTTACTCACAGCGCCCTTTCGGGTTTTCATCCGTGCCCATTTTGCTTGCGGATATACCGTTTTTTTTCTTTTCTTTTTTTTGTTTTAACGAGATTGCGGCCTTCTGGGTTTTCACAAGCTCGCCGGCAGTCCTGCTATTTTTACTCACGGCGCCCTTTCGGGTTTTCATCCGTGCCCATTTTGCTTGTAGACATACCTTTTTTTTAGGGGGGCATTCCACTAGATTGTGGGACCTGTTTGTAGGCCCTTTAATATCCTTCCTGTCTTTTGAGAAGAAAGGACCATCCTACATAGGGATTCTTCCGCCAGTGAGGAATATACCCCCTGTGTATATCTCGGGGGGAACGAGTATCCACGCCGTCGCTATGTTGGCGACAGGTTACTTCAGAGCCGCTTATTTTTGTTGAGCGTAGGCGACAAATGCCATCTTGCCTATGCTTTTCACTCGTCATCATCGGGTAAGAAAGAGTCTTGACCCATTTGATCCAATCGAGCCATTTTATCCATGAGTTCTTGGAAGGTCGTCGGCTTGAAGAGGGCCATATACGAGGACACCTTTGAATTTGGGTCAAGGGTGGCTATGAGCATTCCCATGGCTGCAAATTCATCGATGCGTTGCTTGTATTTGACTAGAGATTTCGCCATCGGGTAACACATTGAACCCAAGTCTCATTTGGTCTAACCCTTTCGTTGACCAGCGCCGTCACGGTAGTATGTTTGTTCTCATTAGCGAATCCATGATATAAGAGCATATCCATCTCATCGAAGGTATTCACGGATTCATTCGGGAGTTCCGCATACCATTCGAAGGCAATGCACGCCAGACAGCTGACGAACTGTCAGAAGAGAAATATATCATTCTCTCCAGTGTTAACGCACATGGATTTAAATCGCGCAATGTGCTAGTGAGGATTCCTGGTTCCTTTGCATATGTGGAGTCGGAAGTATATATTCTGGTGGGTACTGTATTTGATCGTAGCACACCGGATACGGTCGACCAGTCTTGATTGGCCTATTTGCGGTTTTACTGGCATAGTGAGTTTTGATTTGCTGATCGATATATGTGTCTAGCTTTCCTTTAGGGATCATTTCCTCCTCAGCCGTTGATGAGGTTTGCAGAGGACTTGAAATGTCACCCTTGTCTTTAAGACCGACTATCGGCGGTTCATCTGTCAGTGGATCCGATTGAACCATCATTCCAGCCATATTCTGAATTAGAAGGGACGTCTGGTTCATTTTAGTGGACATTTCTGCCGCTTCTTCATCTCTCTTTTTCAGAGTGCGCTTTAGGAAATCAATATCCGACTCCTTCTCTACTCTTTGTTCGGGTGCGTCCTCAGGATTTTCCTTAGACGATGGATTAGTGTTTGCTGCCGCCTGAGCGAGCGTCTCTTGCAGCTTTTTACGTTGCAGTTGAACCTTTGTCAAGGACGGAGTTTGAGGTCGGTGACTAGTAGAAGCTCGAACTTCATCTTTGGAATTCACTACATAGACTGTGTGAACTACCATGCCCCCAGAGTTTTGGCCTTTGGAGTTTGCTTCAGGCACTTGAGCTTTATTTGGCCTCTTTTTTCTTATGAAAAGCCGCTTTGATTTTGGGAGGAACAGCTGTATCAGGATCCGTCTTGGGATGAGTCCGCTTCACTTGCTTCCACACCTTATATATAGATGAGGAAAGTTGTCTCAGGGAGCGAACTGGTTTCTGCTCTCGTGGGATCTCCATGGACTGCGGAGACTTCTTCAATATTGCGGTAGGAGAATTCTGTCTGGCCCTTCGCAACAGTTTGAAGCTGTTCCCAGTTGGAACAACAATATTCACCACTGGGGTTGAAACATGACCATACGGAGAACTGCCCCCAGCTCATTTTGTATGATTTCGATATTGGCGTTGACCGTTTCTTACGGACAGGATTTGATTAGCTTCAGGATTTTGCCGAGCCTGCCTCATGTTTTTTTTGAGAGCTTGAATATTCTGTCCCCTGCATCGACCTTGGTCCTTGGCATGTGCCAGTTGTTTGAGGACTGATTCCGTCGGCAAAGTTGCTTCTTGGGGAGCCAGCCTGTGGAAGACAGACTTCCTCTGGGCTTTCTCCATCGGTGTTGAGGCACCGAGGGTGGGAGGTAGGAGTATCGACTTAAAGAGAAGCCCATTGATTTCTTGAAGAACTGGATTGCAAAGATTTGAGGCTGCAAGTGACCCATACTTGACTCCGCCAGATGTGACAGAGCCTGAGTTGCAGTGAGTGAAAGCAAATGCCATTCTCGGAAAAGACGCAACGACGGTTTCAGTATCCCATCACCCAAGGGCAACCACAAACACATATATCGCGATTATTTAATCGCGGAAAAACACGACACACGAAGTGTGGAGTGGAAAAAGAAAAAGTTCCCACCGGGCGTACCAGAATCTGTTTACCGCCGAATCCCAGGAAGACAAACGTCTAGCCTGAATTTGGGGGCAGATGCTTTTGGGTGTCATCCGTCCACCTCCCTGAAGATACTAAGTTGATTTATGGCACCGTATATCGGAGGTTTGAATAGATGCGGCCGTTGTAGTAGACTTCGTCAGATTCCCCCACGTTTATGAGAGGGTTTTGATTGTGGGGACGCTCTTCCCTGCAGGTGCAAGCCCCTGCAGTTAATTACGTTACCGCGTAGCGATAACCACTTTCTCCTTCTCCAGATGTTCACTTCGTGTCGTATGTTTTTGTTTTATTTTTGGTTGCTCGTGGATTGAATACGGAGACTAATTTATGTTGTCGCCCGTAGGGCGTGGATTAGTCCAAATCCGTATTTTCTTAGATTTGGGTTTGGTGGATTTAAGGCTCGTTAATCTCGTTTGAGATTAAGATCAATTTAAATGTTTGTTAAGAATACGTTAGTCTAATTTTAGACTAAAATCTACTTAACAAGGTTTTAGGATCATTTAGATCCAATGTAAGAGCATTTGGGCCCTTATCAATTTAATTTAAGGACGTTACGGTCCATTGAGTGTAGGGACATCATAGTCCGTGGAGTTTAAGGACATCATAGTCCGTAGGGTTTAGTTTAGGGACGTTACGGTCCATTGGGTTTAAGGACATCATAGTCCATGGAGTTTAAGGATATCATAGTCCATAGAGTTTAAAGACATCATAATCTATAGAGTTTAGTTTAGGGAGTTACGGTCCGCAGATCACCATTTTTGAGGTAAGGGTTTAGTTTAAGGATATTATGGTCCATAGTTAGTTTAAGGACATCACGGTCTAGCTTGTTGGTTGTCGGGACCCACCAACTCTCTGAAGACGTTGAATAATTACAATGACATGTATCAGAGGTGTGGAGAGATATACCCAAATTGAGGAAACATCAGTCATGGGCATGGAGGCTCGGTTTATATAGAGATTTAATCTCAGAAAAGACTTAGCCAATCTGGGGTTGAAGTTGGCCTCTTATAATGTTAAACACTAGTGTGTGCTCAGTGCCCACATGCTCCCACATGATATTCTAAGGCAGTGTTAAACACTGAGATCTGAGATGCTCACGTGCGGCACGTGAGGCACCATAGCAGCGCTCACGTGTGGCACGTGAGGCGCCATAGCAGTATTAAACATTGAAAGTTGGGGCGCTTACGTGTGGCACGTGAGATGCTTAGAGTTGGGCGCTGCCTCTTTTATTCTCTTATTCTAGTGCTGAGCACTGTTAGGGGGTCACGTAGGATCACGTGAGGCGCCCCAAAAATAGGGTTTATTCTATTTTCTCTTTTATAAGTGCTGAGCACTTCTCAGGGGTCACGTGGGGTCACGTGAGGCGCCCAAAAAATAGGGTTCATTCCCTTTCCTCTTTTATAAGTGCTGAGCACTTCTTAGGGGTCACGTGGGGTCACGTGAGACGCCCCAAAAATAGGGTTCATTCCCTTTTCTCTTTTATAAGTGCCGAGCACTTCTCAGGGGTCACATGGCTAGATCCCAGTCTTTCCTTTTTCGTTCCTCAAAGGTGCTCACGTGGGAACATGTAAGCTTTTATTGTGTAGCGTTGAACGCTAATGGATCACCAGACTGTTCTTCTATGGTTCGGAGGAATCAAGTTCTCCTTTTGTTCGTTGTAGGGATTAAATTCTTTTTAAAAGGTTAAACCCTAATTTCAGAGGGATTAAATTCCTATATGTTTTGTAAGAGTTAAACTCTTTTGGATTCAGTTCTTTCCCCTAGGTTTTGAATCTGCATGACAGAATCTCCCCGATGAGAATTAAATTCTCAACTTGTGGGGAGATGTGCTTCTACAGATCTTAATCAGAGGAAGAACTAAGTTTTTTGAGAAGAGTTAAACTCTTGGTTTGAGAATTAAATTCTTTTTTTGTGGGAGCTTTTGGGAAGGGTTTCTCTTCTTTAGAGAATTAAATTCTCTCTCTAATTTTCTTCCCCTCTCCCTCTGTGTCTCTTTTTTTCCTCCTCCCCTTACTCCTATTTATATGAGAACAAAAATAATCAATTTGTTAAGGGAAACCCTCATTGAGAGATCATGATTGATTTCATGATCTTTTAAATCAATCGGTGAATTTTATTCACCGTTGGATTTTTAATCCAAAGGCTCTCTGTTTAACAGAAAAGATTTTTTATTTGTTTAACAAGATTATGAATATCTTGTTAGTTTTGATAAGATTAGAATTTTATTCTATCATATCTTTTTAGTTTAACAAGATCATAAATATATTTTCTTAATATAGAATTTAATTCTATCATATAGATATCTCATTAGTTTAGTAAGATTATAATTTTATTCTAATATAGAATTCTGATCATATGAATATCTTGTTAATTTAACAAGATTAGGAAAATATTTTCCTATGATAGAACTTTATTCTACCAGATGATCACCGTTGGATCTTTGATCCAAAGGTCTTCTGTTTAACAGAGAAGATCTTTTTAGTTTGAGAAAGATCAGAAAAATATTTCCCAAAATAGAATTTAATTCTAGAATTTGGTAGGAGCATTTTAAATTGGGGAGCTCACATGCTTTGCATGTGAGAGGCAAAAGAACTCATATGTTTAACACGTGACCCCTACTGTGGGTTTTAGCCTGTTTGTGTTCAGCGCTCATATGCTTTGCATATGAGCGCTCACGTGTTTTACACGTGAGGCCTGTTTGGCCATTGGTGATTTATGTTCAGCGCTTATATGCTTTTCATATGAGCGCTCACGTGTTTTACACGTGAGGCATGTTTGGCCCTTAATTGTTTTATTCAGCGCTCATACGCTTTGCATATGAGCGCTCACGTGTTTTACACGTGATGCTAAATTTTGAGGATTCTCCCCCCTTTTTATAAGGGAACAAGTAGCTCTTGGCCGAAAATTTTGGCGGGAACAGACCAATTCGGATTTCTCGGACATATCGTTTCAGGCAAAGGAATCTCAGTAGATCCAGCTAAGGTATCAGCTGTCAGCGAATGGCCGACACCAAAGACGGTGAAAGATATACGAAGTTTATTGGGATTAGCAGGATACTACCGACGATTAATTGAAGGCTTCTCAAAGATTGCAGCACCCCTGACCAAGCTCACACGTGAAGATGAAGCATCCGTGTGGTCAGAAGTATGTAAAAACGCTTTTTTAGAACTTAAGTCAAGATTAACTTCTGCCTCTATTTTTGTAATACAGAATAGATCTGGAGGATTTGTTGTGCATTGTGATGCGTCCGGTAAAGGATTAGAATGTGTTCTACACCAGCATGGAAAAGTCATGGCCTTTGCATCAAGACAACTGAAGGTTCATGAGCGCAACTATCGAACACATGATCTGGAATTGGCAGCCGTCATCTTCACACTTAAGACTTGACACCATTATCTTCTGGGAGAACGAGTGGATATATACATTGACCACAAGAGTCTGGAGTATGTATTTACTCAGAAGGAATTAAACATGCGGCAGAGAAGATGGCTAGAACTCATGGCGGACTTCGACATCAACCTACAGTATCATCCTGGGAAGGTGAATGTAGTTCCTGATGCACTTAGTCGCCAGCCATTAGCAATGAACATCATCTCTCAGTGGAAGCTACAACAGGAATTGCATGGAATGGAGATCGAAGTAGTAATGTCAGGTAACGCTTCATATTTGATGAACTTACAAGTCCAGTCCACTCTTGTCAATCAGATCAAGGCAGCTCAAGAAAATGATGTCAAGCTACAAAAGATCCGAGAACAAGTAGAAAGTGGACTTCAAACTGATTTCATCATCCACAAAGACGGATCCTTGAGATATGAAAGTCGATTATGTGTACCTATTGTCCCAGTTCGAGAAGAGTTGATGAAAGAAGCTCACAGCTCTTCTTACTCTGTACACCCCGGTGTTACAAAGATGTACAAGGATCCATGACAACACTACTGGTGGCATGAAATGAAGCGAGAAGTAGCTAGAAGCGTAGCCAAGTGTTTAGTGTGTCAGCAAGTAAAGGCTGAACATCATAGAACTGCTGCTCTACTTCAGCCATTACCAATTCCAGAATGGAAATGGCAACACATTACCATGGACTTCGTGACTGCCTTTCCTCGCAGCACGAAAGGTAACGACGCAATATGGGTTATGGTGGATCGACTCACCAAGTCGTCTCACTTTATTCCATTTCGAGTTGGCCAATCAACCAAGACGTTAGCAAAGAAGTACATGGAGGTAAGCATAAATTTAAAGTAAGATTTAAACCTTCAAGATGTACCATATTTGATATCCATGAACTCATGCAAGAGATCGTGAGATTACATAGAGTACATGTTTTCATCGTCTCCGATCGTGATACCAGATTCCGATCACAGTTTTGGCAGAGTCTGCAAACTAGCCTGGGAACGAGTCTGAATTTCAACACGGCTTATCATCCACAAACGGAAGGACAGTCCGAGCGAACAATTCAAATTCTGGAGAACATGCTAAGAGCTTGTATGTTAGACTTCGGAGGTTCGTGGGAAGATCACTTACACCTTATGGAGTTTTCATACAACAACAGCTATGAGGCAAGCATTGGCATGGCACCATTCGCAACACTCTATGGAAGAAAGTGTCGTTCACCACTAAGTTGGGACGACATTGGAGATCATGAACTCCTTGGACCAGAGATGGTCATGGCAACTGTAGACGTAATTCGCACGATCAGGGAAAGAATGTGCATAGCCCAAGACCGATAGAAGCATTAGGCAGATGCAAAGTATCGACATCTAGAGTTCCAACCTGGAGACCATGTATTCCTGAAGATCTCTCCAAATAGAGAAGTAGTCCACTTTGGCAAGAGGGGTAAGCTTAGTCCAAGATATATAGGACCGTTCGACATACTCGAACGAGTTGGAGAAGTGACACTGTTTAGCACTACCACTCTCATTGGAAGGAGTGCACAACGTGTTCCATATATCCCAGCTATGACGATATGTGAGCGACCCCAGTCACATACTGGATCATCTAGAGCTCACAGTATAGACTGAACTAACCTATGAGCAACAACCCGTTGAGATCCTGGACCGAAAGGTAAAGACATTACGGAACAAGGAAGTAAATTTGATCTGAGTGATGTGGAGAAAGGATTCGCCAGGAGATTCAACATGGGAATGAGAAGAAGACATGTGTGTAAGATACCCGTATCTTTTTGAAAATTAGTCCATATGTAAATGTAAATTTCGATGACGAAATTTTTATAAGGAGGGTAGAATGTAACGACTCTAAAATCTTTGTACAGAAAATTTTCTGTTAATATACAAGAAATGAGTTTTACAACCTGAGTTTGAGTTATAAGTTACTTTTGTTAAATAACAGCAAGAAGCTACTTGTAGCTTCACTGCTGTGACGTAGCCCTTGTGTTCGATTCCCATCAGATACAATTATTTTTTTCTGAATTTTTTTTAACTTTTTGGAAGCCCAAAAGATTGCATGTGCAATACATGGGGAAATGAAAAGTTCAAATAAATCAAATATGTGGAAAATGGTGTAAATATAGAGTTAAGCAGATGACACGAATCTCGAGACCCAACTCTCAAGATCGACCAGTGGATTAGCCCAAATGGCCGGCGGGGACGGGTGAGATGAGCCCAATGAAGTCCGAGCTTTGCACACTCGTCTGTTCAGCTACCTCTAACCCCTCTGCACTGTTTGATTTACCTGCAATCAAACAGAGACCTTTCATTTCACAATTAAACACAATTTTAATGCTTTTAATCCACATTTTTAATTCTCAAACACTAATTCTTCACTATAAATACCACCCCCTACCTTGGCTCAGCACCATTCTGAAAATTCTAGCCAAAACTCTCTAAAAGTTCCTGGTGCAAGTGAAGTAAAGTGGAGTTAGCGAGAAAGTTGGTTCCGGCGAAGATCGAAGCCAATTCCGGAGCTCCCGCGACGCCACGACGACACCCTTTCCTTCCTAACCCTTTCTTTGAGCTTTCCAAACCATAAGTCACTCCCAAACTCCCTTTCTCTTCATTGAATTTCATTTTTAAACAATATCGATAAAAGTGGAGTTATTACTGATATCATCTTTTCTAAAACCTATAACTCCATTTTGCTTTATCATTTGGTCAAACCAATTTTACCACTTCACTTGTAATCTTAATACCAATGCTTAGAATAAATTTTAACCAAGAATCTCATGTAAAATAATCATAATTGAACTATTAAATTAAAATACCTTGAATTTTATTATCACATCTTTTCGACAAAATTGCTTAATAATACCTTTAGGAAAACTTCACGGGGTAACGACCTACATACTTGGTTTCATAGCATGGTACTCATTGTATGTATTTTTGTTTCGAAGAATAATATTACAATAAAATACCACATAATTCTAAAACCGGATTTCTTTTAAAGTGGTATTTCATTTCCTTTGCGATTATACATCTACAACCCTCCTTAGGGGACCCGTTAATAGATGGTGCGGATTATCGCACATCTTTGGACTAGTAGAGCGAGATACAGACCTTCTCACGGAGCATTCGATCTTAAAAGGATTTAAATA
Organism: Agapanthus africanus; assembly: GCA_030015575.1. NCBI lineage: Eukaryota > Viridiplantae > Streptophyta > Magnoliopsida > Asparagales > Amaryllidaceae > Agapanthus > Agapanthus africanus. The sequence goes on along the minus strand of CM057345.1, from coordinate 38,545,342 downwards.
TGTTTTTTAAGAAATACGAATTTTCTAAATAAACTAAAATTATTTTTAAATTAAAATTATATAAAATTATAAATCCCTATTTTCAAAATATAATAAATCTATATTTTTCTAAAAATGAAAGATTAACAAATGTCAATAAAATGCCATCAAGATACCAAAAAGGCATGTTTTACAATAAAATATCATGAACTTTCCAAAACTAAGTATTTATCACTAAAATACCCTAATATTTAAATCCATGCTCATGAAAAACCTAAGTAATACTAATCACTCTCGAGATTTACTTTTTAATTATTTTAAAATATTTTTCATAAAACCCACTCGAGATATATAAAACAATATTTAAGAACTTTAGTAAATATAGGTTTAAGCAGGATCAATTCTCTTGAGCCCCAGAGAGCCGGAGAAAGTGAGTGCTTGCCTATTTAAAGTAGATAATTTAATGAAGTTATCAATGGTAATTATCTTGTAAAAAGACACAAATCCTGCCGTTCATGTGCAGCAGTTACCGATAACTCCCGAACCTAATTCAAGAGCTAAATCTATTTACAAGTGTTCGACTCAGTCCGAGTCCAATTCAAACCTGAATCCAAAATCAAACATGAATACTTGATCATGAACATGAATACTCGAATCCAAACATCAATATCAAACATGTATACTTGACTTGACCAAACCATGGCTATAACCCGGACATGACTACTTGAATACTTGATTACATCCTGAACATGAATACTTGAACATTTTGTATCCATGGATTCAGCTAAGACTTGTGAACCTAATTTATACAATACGTTATGCGGGTATAAAGGGGTAGATTGGTACGGAACGCATAACTTGGCATGAGAGGTCGCTTAAAAGACACCTACATGAATTCATGTGCCATTGTCCTGTGGGTTATGACGGGGCCTTGTACTACATGTTGCCATAGTCCACGGGGTAAGATGGACTTCTCTCATATATATGAATACCTTCTTTATCAAGCTACAAACAACCACGTTAGAATAACTATCATATACCGGTAATCAATCATACACAACTTATCTGTTCATTTAACATTACTTGTTATATTCTCTTTCGTCTTTTGGGACTTACCGAGCGTTAGTTCGCTGACGACATTCATTCTGTTTCTTTCTTTGGAATGTTCTTCAGGAGGACCGAACTCTCAGGAAATCGAGCCTAACCAGGAGGACTTGGACCAACTCACCACTCAGCCTGACTACTAGTTCACCTGCACTTTCATTTTGTATGCCATTTGTTTAGGCACTGTTTTACTCATTGTATCTTTTCTTTTCAAACAATTGTATGTAAAAATGAATATAAATAAAGTTGCTGTTTATTTTATTACTCTTGTCATTCTTGTTTATTTTATATATTGCTTAATTACGCTTAACGTATTTATTTCTTAGTAAATACGTTGCGGCCTGCTGCGTCACTGTTTCTGTCTACTGGGAAGCGAGGCGTGACAGTTTTAATGAAAAAATTCGTTATATGTTTGTTTCATATGAAAATTTTGTTAAAACTAAAATCAAAATGATGTGAATAAAGTTAAGATTATTGTAGGATGTTAGTTTGATCTCGTTTGCTTATCACATAGCTTATAAATGTTAAGAAGAAGAGTACATCGGAGCTAACTCCACTTTTGTCGATTTGTTTTAAAAAATGTCTTGAGATAGAAAGAGAGGGGGATGAAGGGACTTACGGTTTTAGATGGTTACTAAGAGATCGAATAATCCCTCGGGGTCATGGTATTGTCGGAGATGCTCCGGTCGTCGAGTTTGGCTTGCTACTCCACTTGGGGGGCTTAACTCCACTTGGTGTTTAGTGAGTTTTAAGAGAATTTTTGCTAAAATTTCAGAATGGGGAAGAGCTAGGCTATGGGATGGTATTTATAGTGAAGAATTAGGGTTTGGAAATTAAAATTTTGAATTAAAATGCATTAAAAAGGTATTAAATGGTGAATTGAAGAGTCTCTGTTTGATTGCAGGAAAATCAAACGGTGCATGGGAATTAAAGGGAGTCGAAGAGACAAGTGTGCAAAGCATGGGAGGATTTGGGCACATCGGGACCGTCGGTAGCGGCCAGATTGAAGGAATGGGAGGTCGAGATATGATGATTTGTCTCGAGATTCGTGCCACATGTGTATATATGTGTTTACTCCTTTTTGCGCATGTTTAATTTTTCTGAAACTTTTCGTTTTTTCGTATATTGCATGTGAAACTCTTGTGCTTACAAAAATTAAAAAGAAAAAATCTAAAAAATAATTGGGTCTGATGGGATTTGAACGCACAGGCTATGTCACAGCAGTGTAGAGGGTTTACCAGTGAGCTACAAGTTGTTTCTTGGTTTTATTTAACAAAAATAACTTTTAACTTTTACACAGGCTGTAATACCTTTTCTGTACTATAACAAGAAATTTATGTACAGTGATTTCAGAGTTGTTACAGTTTCGTTATGTCCTTTTAATGGGGATTTCCCACCGTTTTTATCAGGAAAAAAATAGAACATTGTAAGTAGGTCCTCAGCTCACATGACCGAAGCACAAAAGAAAAACAAAATAAAAAGGTGAGTAACATTTCAAAATAAGGAATCTCTCAATTTATAACAACTCTGAATTTTCTGTAAAATTTTTTTCTTTTTAATGTACAGAAAGGAGTTTTTCTGATTTTTCTTGTTTAAGAAGAGCAAGAAACAACTTGTAGTTTACTGGTAAAGCCTTTGTACTGCTGTGACGTAGCCCCTGTATTCGAATCCCATTAGACACAATATATTTTTCTGATTTTTCTTTTAAACTTTTTGGAAGCCCAAAAGTTTACACGTGCAATGCATATAAAAATGAAAAGTCTGAAGAAATAAACATGTGCATAAGGATTTAAATAAAGGCAAGAACACGTGTCCAAAATCCGACGGCCCCTCTTCATCAAACGAGCGAGATCCTTATTTCGGCCGGCGCCGACGGTCCCCCCATCGCCAATGGTGCTCGTGCTTTGCACACTTGACCCTTCTCCTATCCCTAATTCCCATGCACTGTTTGATTGCTTTGCAATCAAACAGAGACCTTTCAATTCCCCATTTATCCTCATTTTAATGCATTTTAATTCATCTTTTTAATTCCAAAACTCTAATTCCACACTATAAATACTACCCCATGCCCTAGCCTATCCTCATTCTGAAAATTCTAGCCAAATTCTCTCAAAAGTTTCTAGGTGTAAGTGAAGTAAAGTGGAGTTAGCAAACAAGCAACTTCCGGCGGATATCGAAGCCGATTCCGAAGCTCCCGCGGCATCCCAAAGCTTTCCCCCTCTTCTTCTTCCTCTTCTTAACAAAATCAAGCGGTAATTCCCTTCCAATCTCTCTTCTTCCTCTTTAAAAATCTCTTTTTACAAACATATCGGTAAGTGGAGTTAATACCGACATTTTATTCTAAACCCTAGAAATTATACTTTTTCTTAATAATTGCTCATTCATATTGCTTGTTAACATAAAACTAATGTTTAGAACAAATTTTCACTCAAAAATACCATGAAACATAAATTTAAATAAACTTTTACATTAAAATTCCATGAACTTTGTATCTACCATATTTAATTGTTTTGCATAATTATACCTTGAGAAAACCTCACGGGGTAACGACCTACCTCTCACATACACACATGATTTCCATAGCACGATACTCTTCGAACGTATTTTTAGTTATAAACACAATATTTCATTAAAATACCATCTACTATAAAAACGGTTTTCTTTGGAATTGTATTTTAAAATTCCTTTACAAATAAGTCTTTACAACCTTTTTTAGGGAACCCGCTATTAGATGGTGCGGATTATCGCACATCCTTGGGCTAGTAAAGCGAAATACAGACCTCCTCACGGAGCTTTCGATATCGAAAGCTTTTAAATAGGGTTTTAAGAAAAACGCATTAAGCTACTTTAATAAAATTTAATTTTTATAATTATATAAATATTACAAATCCATATATTTTCAAAATTCAACAAACTTACATTTTTTTCTAAAAGTTGAAAGTTCACAAGTTTCATCAAAATACCATCAAGATGACAATACAATGCAAGTTTTACAATAAAATACCATGAACTATTCAAATTAAGGTAATTATCACTAAAATACCTCAAACCTTAAAATTCACATCCATGGAAACCCTAAATAATATAAGTAATTTCTCGAGGTTATTTTTAAACTATATTAAAAATATTTTTCATAAAACCCCATTGAGTTATATATATCAATATTTTAGGACTTTAGTAAATATAGGTTTAAGCGGGATCAATTCTCCAGATGAGTGGGAGGCTCCCCACTACGAAAGTAGTGGTCCTAATTAAGTAACCACTCGCCTTGGACACACTTGCCTAGTCACCACAAAAGTAATGCGGATAAGCGATAGATTACCCATGACCTTCCTCTATCCTTAATGAGCGTGACAGTCCTTAGAGTCTGGTCTAGATATTTTTTAAATTAATGTAGGGTTGATGCAGATGCTCGGTTTGTGATTTGTGGGGCTTAGGAAGGGTGATGAAATCCCCACCTAATCTTGATTTGGTCTTTGCCGCTTAAAGTCCGTATTAAAATATGCAAAACAAAACCAATCACAAAACTTTTGCAAAAAGATTTTTTTTTTGAGCGGCGCTATTTTGCAAAGAATCCTGCAGAAAATAGATTTTATTGGATTTGAGAGGAGAGAGAAGGAGTTAAGAAAGATACCAGAGAAGTTCGGAACCCTAGATCTCCTGTTTCCTCAAGTCTGTGATTCCAGATCTCCTTGCAAAAATTCACGCACAAATCGTTAAATATGCAATTTGCAGTTTTGTTTTAATAATGATATGAATCGTCTAAGAATTCAACACAAATAATAAGAATAAAAAAAATTACGCACGTATCCCCGGCAACGGCGCCATTTGATTGATTTAGATTTTTATGTGTAGTAGTTTAACCGCAATCAGAATGGTGTCGCGTGTAGATAGACCGAGGTGAGTACGGGTCGTCCTCAGTGAAACGTTGAATCTTTTACTCTTACTTTAGATGTGTTAAAAAAGAGAAGAGGGATAAAGAATTTTGAAGAATGGTTTCTAGATCTACGTTGAAGCAAGAATGCAAAAATATAGATCTAGATTATTTTAGGGATGTAGTTAATATAATAATGGGGCTTGTAGGGTTCGTTAGGATTTAGTAGTCATGGACGATTAATTAAAAGTTACCCTTTTTATCCTTTAATAGATTTAAAACTAGAACGACGGTGATGCGTGTAGATTAGGGTTTCTGGAGGGAAAAGGAATCCCCCTCTTAACCCTTATCTCGACACAGAACTCCGTTCATATCTAGCCTTTACCAAAACAATCATTAATCTAATCTCTAATCGCGGTCGGAACTAACAAAGAATTGTTAGCGCGCCCGATTAGGATGTTAATGATTATTTTGATAAAGTTCATAAACTTTATTGGACTTAAAAAGGGTTTAGGAATGTTCATCATCCATTAGCCTACCCTAATCCTACGAACCCTAACAAGCGGAGAATTACTCGCGCATGTTGGGAGAAGAAGAGATGGAGAGAAAATGCATAATTAAACTACGAAGAAATAGAATAGGAAAAAGAACTACCTTTATTAATCAACAATATTCATTACACTTTGATTCCTTAGAAAATGATTACAAAGACTAGCTTGCTTCTCGATCTTTTCCAAGGAGGTAGACGAACCGTTGATGATCAGCCTGGATGCGTGAGCCGTCTTGGACTTCGTGATCTCGTCGACTTGATGATTTTTCCAAGACGCTCTCGGTCTTTATTTATAGTCCCAAAGCCAGAAAGTTAGATGCCTAAATTAGGGAATGGTAGTTATAATCCCACCAAAAAAATTCAATCCCTTAACTCCACTTTAACGCGGCTGATCCTTTGATCAAACTTCTGGGGCTGGCTAGTTGTGACATGTGGCGATCCTTGGAACCTTCAGAATTTAGAAATCTTTTCTTTTCTTCTGCTAGAATTGATTTCTTAATTTTGATTTCTTAATTAGGCAGGTTAGCTTTAACAACTTGATTTCCTTGATTTTAGACCTGAAAATTCTGCACAACAACTAAACAAATAATATTTAGTAGACTTAGTTCTACTAGGATTAGGTCAATAATATTATATACATTTTCCTACCAAATGCTAATTACAATATATCAACACGTGGAAAATAGTATTTTTACAAATAAACCCTCATATGTATGATATATTATAATAAAGACCTTTTTAAATATGGAAATTGTAGGAAAAATGTAATAACAAATGTGCAGTTAATCAACTGAACAGAGCCCCAGGAAGCCGGAGAAAGTGAGTGCTTGCCTATTTAAGGTAGAAAACTTAACGGTGTTATCAATGGTAATTGTCTTGGAAAAAGACACAAATCCTGCCGTCCATGTACAGCAGTTACCGATAACTCCTGAACCTAATTCAAGATCTAAATCAGTTTAAAGTGCCTGGCTCAAGTCTGAGTCTAACTCATGTCTAAATCCAAACTCAAAACCTAAATCTAAAAACCTAACATGAATACTTGATCATGAACTTGAATCCAAACTCAAGTCAGAATCCAATTCAAACATGAACCCAAAGTCTAGTATGCATACTTGAACATGAACTTAATACCTGAATTCAAACAAATATATCAAACCTGAATACATGACTTGACTTGACTCAAACAATGAATACAACTTGAAATGAATACAAGAATACTTGACATGAATACTTGATATATACATGAACTCTATCTTGCAAACTGATGTATTCATGGATTCGTGCAAGGTTGGTAATTTTAGCCGTAACTTAGCATATACGGGGTGCTGGTGTAGTTCATGCGTGAATCCAACGAAATCTCAGGAGTCCTACTAGATCATGAATCTATGTCTACTAACATAAGCAAGCTATCATGAGGGCCCGTGTTTCCTTGTTCCTGAATTACAACCTGTTGAGTTTGGAATACTTCAATACTAAGTTGAAATCCCGTTACTAACACTTGATTCGGGCCCGTGGTTCCTTACCCATGGATTACAGTCTATTGAGTTCGAGAACACTCTTGAGATTGGTTGACATTTACCCTTGAACTTACGTTAAATTAATGTGCCCAAATAGAGACCTGTTAAAACACTTGCATTCACTGCATGTTCACTATACTTACACTACACGGCCATGTTACTTTTGTTTGCCATTCTCATGCGATGTTGTCATGCTTATCTACTTGTCCTACATTATCATACTTGTTCATATATCTTACGATAAAACTGCATGCTAAATAAACTTGCCATGTTTACATTAAACGACATGTTAACACATCATACTTCATAATCCATTGTTCATTATTTATATTTTTCTTATCATTACACTTTATATTTCATTTCATTTCTTGGGACTTACCGAGCAAAAGTTCGCTGACGGGCATTCCACCCTTCTCTGTTTTTTTGGAATGTTCATTAGATACTATGGAGACCGAAGAGGTAGAAATCTCAGAGGAAGAGCACGATCAGACCGAGACCTAGGCCTAGACCAGTTACCTTTTCTCAGTTTATGTATGCCACCTGTTTAGGCATTTCCAGCTTTGTATTTTCTTTCAGTTAAAATCATGTATTGTAAATGAATCAAGATGAATGTAAATAAAGCTGTTGAATTATAAATCTCATGTTAATTTTCTTATCATTTGATATTGCTTATTTTACGCTTAGCGTATTTATTCCGGGAAATGACTTTCTCGAAATAAATACGCCGCGGCCTCGTTACATACCTGCTTCCATCTACTGGGAAGCGGGGTGTGACAGGTTTTATTGGTGGCCCATGCAGATCAGTTCTGCATGAAGTCATAAGCAATATATGACAAGAAATATGAGATTCAACAACTTTACATTCCTTACAATTCAATTTCCGTTGAATCTATCCAAATCTTTCTTCTCTATCTAAGGTGATGGATTCTCCCAGCAACCCTAGCACCAACGATGGAAGTACACCACCGCCACCTATCCTTATCGTTCTACCATCTCTACCTACCGTAGCCGCTCCACTCACAGAATAGACGATACTTCTTAAGGCTATCAAAAGCCTACTTGAAGGCCAGTAGGCTCAAAGCACGATTTTGTAGGAGCAGACTACTCTCCTTCAACATAGTTTCATCTGCTTTGAAGCAGAAGCACCGGAAGTGAAACAATTTCGGGCGTTACACCCGAATAACTTCTCAAGGAAAGAAAAACCGCTTGAGGCCGAGGAATGTGCACTGAGTATTAAAGACGACCTAGCCGCAGCTCAAGTTCCAGAAGTGGCTTGGGTCAGAATAGCAAAACTCTAGCTTACCGACAATACCAGAATCTGGTGGAAGGTCGAGGAGAGCCGCCTTAAGCAGCCAATCGGGTGGAAGACTTTTCTTGATCTCTTTGATGCCAAGTATTTTTCAGAAACCGCGCACTTCGATATGGAACAGAAATTCATCCACCTGCAACAAGGATCCATATGGGATAAGTCAGTGGACGAGTACGATACTGAATTCACTATGCTCAGCAGATTTGTCGCCAATCTAATTCCCACTACAGAAATCAGAGCAAGGTGCTTCCAGCAAGATTAGACCCGGAGATCCAGGCTGTCCTAGCAACAGGAGAATACCTGACACATGGAGCAGCTTTGAAGTCAGCCCATCGTTATGAAGCTGTCATTAAAAAGACGGGAAGGCCACAATTGGTTAGTATGAAATGTCCCACCCATCAGATTAAAGGAGGAGCCTCTTCTAAGCCAACTCTCCTAGCACCGGCTATGCGTCCAGGAGGATCATTTTCCGAGACTGAACCGAACTTCTGCATCTATTGTAAGAGGACTGGACACCAAGTCAAGGATTGCCGTCGAGCGAACGGTCTTTGTATGATAAGTGGATCATCCTCACATACTATAGGAACTTGCACACACAACCGAACTGGCCCAGCCCCTACAGCTAGACCAGCTATCCAAGCTCCACCCATTCATTTAGCTCTTCCTGCACCACCTCCATGCGGACCATCTTTACCTTGTCAGCCATCGATGTACCAGCATGCACAGAGAAATGTGCCGAAACGTCAGGCTTACACTTTGGCGGCCGTGGAAGCTGAGGCTATAGGTCGAGGTAACACTGGTAAATCCCTTCCTATCTTTTCAGCCTTTTCAAATTTTTGCATCATTTCGTTCTTTCAAACATTTTCATGCACTTTCGTCACAATACCAATAGTTCTTTCACCACCGCTGTAATCCAATTTTCTTGAATCTGTTACAATTTCCTCCAATAAATTTCGAGGAAGAAATTTTTATGAGAAGGGTAGAATGTAACGACTCTGAATTTTCTGTACAAAATTTTTCTTTTTAATATACAGAAAGGAGTTTACAAGCCTGAGTACAAGTTATAAGTGTATCTTATTTAAGAATAGCAAGAAACAACTTGTAGCTCACTGGTAAAGCCCTTGCACTGCTGTGACGTATCCCTTGTGTTCGAATCCCATTTGACACAGTAATTTTTTTTATTTTTCTTTTAAACGTTTTGGAAGCCCAGAAGTTTACACGTGCAATGCACATAAAAATAAAAAGCCTGAAGAAATAAACATATGCATAAGGATTTAAATACAGGAAAGAACACGTGTCCAAAATCCGACGGCCCCTCTCCATCAAACGACCGGCGAGATCCTTATTTCGGCCGGCGCCGATGGTCCCCCTGTCGCCAATGGTGCCCGTGCTTTGCACACTTGACCCTTCCCCTACCCCTAACTCCCCTGCACTGTTTGATTTCTCTGTAATCAAATAGAGACCTTTCAATTCCCCATTTATCCTCATTTTAATGCATTTTAATTCATCTTTTTAATTCCAAAACCCTAATTCTACACTATAAATACTATCTCATGCCCTAGCCCATCCTCATTCTGAAAATTATAGCCAAAATTCTCTCTTCCTAGATGCAAGTGAAGTAAAGTGGAGTTAGCAACCAAGCAACTTCTGACGAATATCGAAGCCGATTTCAGAGCTCCCGCGGCATCCCAAAACTTCCCCCCTCTTTTTCTTCCTTTTCTTAACAAAATCAAGCGGTGACTTTCTTCCAATCTCTTTTCTTCCTCTTTAAAAATCTCTTTTTCAAAATATGTCGGTAAGTAGAGTTAATACCGACATTTTATTCTAAACCCTAGAAATTACACTTTTTCTTAAGCGTTGCTCATTCATATTTCTACACTTTACTTGTTGACATAAAACTAATGTTTAGAACAAACTTTCACTCAAAAATATCATGAAACATAACTTTAAATCAACTTTTATATTAAAATTCTATGAACTTTGTATCTACCATATTTAATTGTTTTGCTTAATTATGCCTTTAGAAAACCTCACGGGGTAACGATCTACCTCTCACATACATACATGGTTTCCATAGCATGATACTCTTCGAACGTATTTTTAGTTACGAACACAATATTTCATTAAAATACCATCTACTATAAAAACGGTTTTCTTTGGAATTGTATTTTAAAATTCCTTTGCAAATACGCCTCTACAATCTCTTTTAGGGGACCCGTTATTGGATGGTGCGGATTATTGCACATTCTTGGGCTAGTAGAGCGAGATGCAGACCTCCTCACGGAGCATTCGATTTCGAAAAGTTTTAAATACGGTTTTTATGAAAAACACATTTTTCTTCTTTAATAAAATTTAATTTTTATAATTATATAAATATTACAAATCCATATATTTTCATAATTCAACAAACTTACATTTTTTCTTCTAAAAGTTGAAAGTTCACAAGTTTCATCAAAATACCATCAAGATACCAATACAATGCAAGTTTTACAATAAAATACCATGAACTATTCAAGTTAAGGTAATTATCACTAAAATACCGAGCGAAAGTTCGCTAATTGGCATTCCACCCTTCTCTATTTTCTTAGAATGTTCGTCAGATATTATGGAGACTGAAGAGGTAGACATCTTAGAGGAAGAGTACGATCTGACCGAGACCCAGGTTTAGACCATTTACTTTTTCTCAGTTTATGTATGCCACCTGTTTAGGCATTTCCATCCTTATATTTTCTTTCAATTAAAATCATGTATTGTAAGTGAATCAAGTCGAATGTAAATAAAGTTGTTGAATTATAAATCTCATGTTAATTTTCTTGTCATTTTATATTACTTATTTTACGCTTAGCATATTTCTTCCGGGAAATGACCTTCTCGAAATAAATACGTCGCGGCCTCGTCACGTACCTGCTTCCGTCTACTGAGAAGCGGGGCGTGACACAATTTTCCATGGAGTCTTAATTCTTGCATCGCTTCTGACTTTGCATACTCTCTAACCATTTCATCTCACTATATGTGACTATGAAAATCTAATGGTTCTTTATTGGTGATTCTAGCAAATTGCAATTACTAGTAAAATAAGACAATATCATGTTTCTTTCGAAATACTTTTGTTGGCATGAATTCAAATTTTACGAATTGCAATTCATAAATTGGTCAAATTTCACTATTTGGTTCGTTTTCTTCGCTCTCCTTTAGTTTTTAAATTGTTTTATTTTAAATTTATAGACAACTATATTAAATTTGACGGTTTGTTTCTATTTAAGATCGTAGATAACACTTTTTAAGTTTCCAAATGATGGTGCTCACAAGTGCAGATTCCCCAAATCACGGCACGTAGTAGATGACGTGTCAACAACGTAAGCCCGCTAGATTTCTGGGGGCTATAGAGCTAGAATAAGTATGATGCATTAGGGACATTTCTCAGCGCCTCGCCTCTGAGATTGCACTTGATCTTTTAGAAGACCTCCTCGGAGTGTGTTTCCCCTTCGGCTGGACACCAGCCAATAGCTCGTCTCCGAGCTATCTTGTAGCTGAGACTCCTCAGCTCACTTGCTCGTCTCCGAGCTATCCTATATCCGAGACTCCTCAGCGTCCCTGTTTGGCTAGGAGCATGGAGCCCGATCGCCCCCATAACGGCTCCGTGTATCTCGCCACGATGAGATCTCCGCCGCTCTACGTCCCGTATCCCATGCTAGCGTATCTCGTCATTAATGGGCGTATCCCACCATCAACGCGAACGTGAAACGTGGGCGTAATGGACGGCAAGAATCTCGCATCGTCTCACTTCAATGCAACCCCTATATAAAACCTTCTTCCAGACGATAGAGGTATGTCAAACTCATTTCCAATACGCCACTACCCAGCCATTATTCATCGGTACTTACTTGATCGCCGGAGGGTCCTACGGTGGTTTCCCACCCCGGGACTTCCCTTGAAGGTAGCTCGGTGTCAAAGACAACCAACAACCCATTCAGATCCACACGCTCTACCTGTTAGTGAAATATGCCCTAGAGGCCATATTGTATCATACTAGTTTGTATATTACATTTTGGAAGCTTGGGATATACACGGATATAATAACAGTCTTGCTCAAAGTGGTAGTATGCTACTTGGTTTGTTTCTACCTCAATATGTGCATGCATTTCTTTTAGCATATCGCTTATACATATTGGTAGAGCCCTTAGGATCTTTGCTTGACTACCAGCGTTATGATGGCAATCACACTAGTGGGTGCTGAGTAGTCTATAAGCACATCCTTATACAGGTACCTAGTCATAAGATTATCGAGACGGGGCATCGATACTCCAGAGTAGACTAGTGTATACGCTTTTCATTCCAGCAGTGGAGATGGTCTGTCCCACAGCCATTAGTACGTCGTACTGGAGATAGTATGTAGGTGCTCATTAGGTTATGAGTACACTGGACATGACTCGTAGGGAAATGCTGGTTGGTACTATACCTATCATCAGGTAGCAGTTCTCAGGTGACATAAGTACAGCATAGTCCATTGACTTAACATCGCTACTTCGCCTCGAGTGTGTTCCCACCGTTCTTAAATCACTACCTTACCACGACTCTAATGAGTCGTGCTAATAGGTAGTGGTTGGGTGCAGTCCTGAAGCACTTGGAGGCAGTAGCGATTAGATAGGATTCGTCTCTTCCAGTATTTGGGGTTGATATCGCGCTGTGTTCGGAAAGCCATTACACAAAGTCCCTGGCCAGGGCAAGCGAGATTTACTGGTAGGTACTCCAGTAGTTTCTTAGGGTGTTTTGGGCTCTACTCCGACACGACTTATTGCGCTATTAGGGTTCTGATGGATACCGCCCACTAAGCCCGATATGCAATACTCTTAGACGAACAGACTGGACTATACGGAGATTGTCAAAGATAGGCTCAGTAGGAGTTCGGATGAGTTTGCTCATCGGCCTTCTTATCGACAGATACCTGGGTAGCCGTTATGTGCAGCTAGTACCGCTGACGTGCTTGTGGTTAAACTCACTGCCAACGTACTGTCGAGTCTTTAGAGTCCCACACAGAGGGTTTCCCTGCTTCGGGCAAAACGATGTAGAGGCCGTATAGTTTTACGGCAGGATTCGATCATATACATGTACTTATGCACGGATCATGATTCGGTCGGATAATACTAGTGGGCTTTGGTTTAAGCCAAATCCTAATATTATATTCTTGGATTACTTTCGTCTCTTTGTATTCGTATTTTTCGGAATACGGATACGCTTATGTATATACGGTGAGGGGTATTCTTGTAATTCACTCAAGAATGATTCTAGAAGAAGACACCTCATATCTTGTATAACCATTTAGATTAAATGGTTAATGAGGTGGAGGTAGGGGTGCGGTTTTTCATTAAATGAAGCATGGCTACTTGGGGTGACTCATGGAGTGACTCATCTAGTGATTATTGAAGCATGCTTGATATTTCCATTTGTGAATTATTTTATGCTTCATTCATCACAAGACTTAGCCATATTCATTTCATTATAATCTTGAACACTCTCTCTCCTCCAAGCTCTCTTCTTCTTCCTCAAACCCTAATTGTCTAATGTGTTGAGAAACCTAGGGTTTTTGAGACTAAACAATCCATAATCACTCTCTACATCCTCTTGGCTATCTAGTTTAGTGAACTAGGTACCCTAGATACCTCGATATTGAGGTTGGAGCTCAAACTATAGACTCTCGGGTGGATCGTCTTTGACTTGAGGTGGCCGACCTAGCAAGCACGATCAGTACACTTCGAGGAGCTTAAGACGAGGAGGAGGAGAACAAGAAGACCCGAAGGACTTGATACTAAGAGGTATAAATTTCTTCATAGTGGTTAAACCTCATGGTAGTGTAGCTAGTTAGGGTTTAGTATCGATCCTGGAGTTCAAGTCGGTGTTGTGAAGCCCGTAAAAATTGTTTTTTGCGTATTCCGCCTCCCCGCGAACCCGCGGGGTGTGCGACATCGACTTACAGTGGTATCAGAGCCTCTAAAGCTAACTAGCTAATTAGCAAATAGTTAGAACTTCGATCGTCGGAAAAAACCCAAAAACATAACATCAAAACCCAAGCTTGCTGTCGTTTTTAAAATCTAGTCTAAAAATTATTTCAGAGGCCATAAAATTACAAGAAGGAAATTCTAAGAACACACAAGAAAAACGAGCTAGGAACTCGCCAAGATGACCGTGGAAGCGCGGTGAAACGGTGTGTTTCACGGCGGTTCCGCGGCCGAGTCGAGGCCGAGTTGACTCGGTTTTCTTCTGTGGTTCTTATTTGTGGTGTTGTGATTTCTGGTATATTTGGTTTCTACCCAGTATTGTTTGTGTACTTGTTTGTACATGGGGTAGAGACAGAAAATATGTTTCGATCGAAATTCTAATGTTATTGGCTATCGGGTTTTCTGTGTTTGAATATATGTGTTCGTAAACTTCCGCTAATTGCTATACGTCGATTAGTTGGGGGTTGCACATATCTGTGATTTTGGTTTGTGTATATGGAATATTGGATCGTCGTGGATGAATAGCCGGGAATGTGAGAAGAGAGTTTTCTTTCTTTCATTCATATAAATTTGTAAAATGATGTAATATCTTTTTGCGGGGCATATCCGGATTGAGGTTGTAGCCACCATTGTATTATTTCATTTACTGTTTTTGCTCCTTGGATAGACCCAAGGTGGGGTGCATGTTCATATCATAATATTGCATTATTATATTCCTCATTCCTAGTCATTTTACAAATAAAGAGGTGCTTTTGACCCATGTCTGCTACTTAGTTGCAGGTTACAGGTTCTTGGAATAAAAACAGTGAAATTGATGAAAAAGATGATACAAAGTGAGACAACGACCGATAAATGGTGGAATCTTGATCGTGCCCATATCTTGAGGAACATTGAAGATCAATTAACAAGTTCACAAAGAACAGAGGCAGCGCAAGGTTCAAGACTTCGTCACGAAGCAACGGTAAAAGTCCACTATAATTATTCACTGTGGAATCTGGAAGAGAACTAGAAGCCTACCTGAGAAACAAAGTGAAGAAAAAAGAAGTGAAAAGCCAGAAGAACATAACCAGAAAAACTGAGCCCATGATCCTCCTATTTGGTCGCGGAACCGCGGCCAAACAGGCCCTATGGCCGCGGTTCCGCGGTCGTCTATTGCCCGTGTCGGTGGAGATTTTGTGGCGGTGCGCGGATCGTTGACTAGGTCTTTTTCTTAGGGGGTATTTTTTTAAAAGCAGATGTGACGCGATTGTAACCTAGGGTTTCTATGAATCTATAAATAAGAACCCTAAATCTTGTATTAGGTCATGCCTATTTTCATTTCATAAATTCAGATCTGTAATTCCTGTGTTGATGTTTGGAGAGAGCCATCAATAAAATTAGTAATTTTTCTATTTCATTGCCTTAGTTTACTTTAATTTAGAATGTCATTCAATTCCCTAATGAGCAAGTAGTCTCCTCGCTTGTTAGGGTTAGCTTTAGGGAAAGGTTTGAGAGATGAATTCTCTCACCCCTTTCTTGCCCCATCACACATAATAATTAGGACTCCATGCATACATACACACACCGTTCCCTGCGGCACCTTACCCCTCGAGGTAACGGTGATACCGTAGTATAAAGGACCGGTTGTGTATGTTTTCCATGGAGGTTAGGGTAATAATTGAGAAAGGAAGGACAAGAACCTAGAGGAAGAAACATCGTTTCTTCCCGATGGTACTAATTCTCTTTATTAATTATTACCATAACACCTAATAGATCTAAAATAGGGCATTGAAAGCGGTGAGGAAACATTCAATCTCCCAACTTACCCTAAACCTAACCCTAGCAAGATTTAGATCTAGATAAATTTAGTTTTTAGATTTAATCAATCTGATACCCATCGGAATTAACTCGTTAGAGCAATTAGGAAATTCACAAAATCCCTGTGGACCGACCCGTACTCACCGGCTAACTACCAAGAGACGCCGTTCTTGATTGCGGTTAAAAATATTCTTTGATTTCAAAATCTATCTTTTCAAAACGCATACGCAAAGAAATGATCAATCAGTGCACAAACTACCGGTTTCTTCAAGTGCCGAGTGACCTACTCATTTTATTGAGGGAGGCTGCTTCACTTCGGGAATTTGGCGGGTAGTTTGCCGCACCCGTAGGGGTCTAGGATGGGATTTGGCTATTCATCACAACCATGGAATCCGTTTTTCGTTATTGGCTTAAACGAAACGTGGAATTCCTAGTATATCCAATATGTTCATCTGTGATCTGGAATGCCTATTATTGCTTGAAACGAATGGATATTTATATATATGCTATATAATAGACGTTGCTTATGTTTTGCACCCGCGCTAGTCTAGCCTCCGCTCTGCAGTTAGTTAAGTAACCTAACGGTGTATGACGGGACCCCATGGCGAATGCGGATGGCATAAACGTACATTGTATTTTCGTTTCTTTCTGTAATGATAGGTGTAAATGATGGGACTACATTAATTGATTAATGCAAAGCAAATAAACTAAAACTAAATCGTTGGAACAGTTTCAAAAACCACTCGGTTTTTTCAAAAAGCAACTTTTAATTGCGGAGCTTAAACCATTCCTTTAAAATCTATCATGGTTCCTTCAATTATATCAAGTTCATTACGTTCACGGTTTCTCCAAAACCATTCGTAGCCCTCCGTCATTTCAGATGGGTATTCAGTAGTATTCAAGCTATGTATTTTGACCTTCGCCAAGGCATAGTGATTGGTAGCTGCTAGGTATTCATCTGTAGCATAGATAGATGCATTGGTTTGGGACAGTCGTACTACTATTTTGGCCTTCGTCAAGGGTATGTATGGGCGAGTTCAAATTAATCTGGACAATAACGAGTAGAACTTGATTTGCGACTTATGATATGTTGGCCATCGTCAAGGTCATAAGAGCTTGGGGCAAAAATCTACATCGGGAGTTTCTAAGGAAATTGAAACTTACTAGTATTGCATACCGTTTGGAGTGTGATGATTTTGATAGGATTCCTTAAAGGTTGTCACACAATGATATTTGGATCCCGATCCTACTATGAGTATCTGCTACTTCTCGGGAGATTTTTTCACTAAACAATCAATGCTATAAACCAGGTAGGTGTCTAGAACGGTGTTAGCGGGGCTATGCCTCCAGGGAAAAGAGGTTATGTAATTAAGGAACTTCGCAAAAGCGTTGGAAAACCTCCCTCGAAATATCAACATCAGCCTGGCCGAAAGGTTAAGCAAGTATTGTAAGAGTGAGATTAATCCTGACTAATTCTTCTTTTATGGTTTGAGGAAGGATTCGAGATACACTGGGAGCCATCCTGTTTATATAAACTAATAACCAATCTAAACTTGCAAGAGCATCATACTGAGTGTTTCCTCCTATCTCTATTGACTGCAGTGACGAAAATGACTGGGCTTAGGTTACTGCTAGATAATAAATTGACCGGGCTAAACTATTATGATTGGCTAAGGAATGTCCAGATGGCCATTACATATGACAAGCTGGGCTACCTTCGTACTACCAAAGCCCCCGCCGTCCCAGATCCAGATTCCACCGTCGCGGATGTTGATATCCGTAAGACATGGGAAAAAGACAGTGCGAGAGCCAAGTGTCTCGTGTTAGCCTCAATAGATTATGAACACTAGAGGGAGCATGAGAAGATGGACTTAGCTCCCATCTTCCTCCATACCAAAGAATTATATGGAGAGCAATCTCGTATCGCAAGATATGAGACCTCGCAGGAATTGCTTCAGGCGAGGTTGGCTGTCGGATCATCTGTAGGGGACCACGTCGTTACGATGATTAGCTATATTGAACAGCTCACGGACCATGGGACCACGTTGGAGAACGAGTTATGTACTGACTTGATTCTACAGTCCCTCCCCTCTACTTACACTCAGTTTATCTTGAATTTCAACATTCAAGGGAAGGAAGTTATACTTCTAAAACTCCTCAACATATTGAGGAGCTCAGAGGGCATCCTGAAGGAATCCAGGGAGACACCCGCTTTGCTTATTGGAGAATCTTCCTCTTCTAGATCCAAGGCGAAAACCAAGGGAGAGAAGAAGAAGGCCTCCATCAAGCCGATAGGCGGTGTTAGTAAGGTAGAGGGAAAGGGCAGAGCAAAAATTTCGGGGCTAACAGTAGGGAAGGAGGAATGTTTCTATTATCATGGGAAAGGCCATTGTCAGAAGGACTGCAGGGCTTGGAAAGCCAGAAACCAGAATTCGAAGCACGTTGTGGCTTCGGCTTCGGGTGTGTTTATGATTGAAAAATGTTTGTCAATTAACTTTACTTCTTGGGTACTGAATACCGGATCAGGATCTCATATCTGTAATTCCTTACAGGCTTTGAGAAACCGTAGAGTTATCAAGGCAGGTGATATGACTCTCAGGGTTGCTAACGGAATAAGCGTAGACGTTGTATCCATAGGGGAATATCACCTAGGATCGACAAGTAGGCAGATTTTGATTTTACGTAACTGTTTGTGTGTACCTGGTTTGACGTATCGTTTCTGTATCTTTACTTTCTAAAGAAGGTTATGATTATACATTTGTAAGCGATGTTGTCCACATCCACCTAAATAAGGCATTGATTGGGTCGGGTACACTAGATAATGGTATATACGTATTAAATCAAGCTCAGGTTTTCAACATCCAGAACACACTTAAAAGAAAGCCTCCAGAATTAAATCAGACTTTCTTATGGCATTGTAGACTGGGTCATATCAATGAAACACGGTTGACGAAGTTACATAAAATGGGATATTTGGATCCGTTCGAATATCAGTCCTATGCAACTTATCAATCATATCTCAAAGGAAAAATGACAAAGACTCCGTTCACTGGACACGGCGTAAGAGCGAGCGAGCTCTTGGGACTCATACACAGCGACGTATATGGTCCAATGTCTACACATGCAAGAAGTGGTTATTCCTATTTCATTACTTTTACGCATGATTTCTCTAGGTATAGACATGTATTCTTGATGAAATATAAATCCGAGGCCTTTAAGAAATTCCGGGAATATAAGAATGAAGTGGAAAAACAAACATGCAAAAGTATCAAGACACTTAGATCTGATCGAGGTGGTGAATACTTAAGTTCCGAGTTCCTGGGTTACTTAAAAGAGAATGGAATTCTCTCTCAGCTTACTCCTCCATACACACATCAACACAATGGTGTATCGAAAAGACAGAACCGAACCTTATTGGATATAGTACGTTCCATGATGAGTAATGCTGAGTTGCCGCGATCCTTCTGGGGTTATGCACTAGAATCAGCTGCAAATCTTTTGAACAAGGTTCCTACCAAGACTGTGCCTACCACACCATATCAGATGTGGAGTGGGACGAAACTCTATCTTCAGTATTTGAAGATATGAGGATGTCCAGCTTTTGTAAAAAAGCAGCATGCGGACAAGCTCGAGGCACACTCAGTACTATGTAAGTTTGTGGGATACCCAAAGAACTACAGGGGGTATCTTTTCTATTACGAAGAGGAACAAAAGGTTTTTGTTTCTCGTCATGCCCACTTCTTGGAAACTTAATTTTTAGAAAAAGAGATAAGTGGGAGCGCAATAGAATTGGAAGAAATTCCAGAACCACAAGCTATTATTGAAAGCATGGTGGAACCAGAAGTTTCGAAAGAATCGAAAATCCCCGCGCCACTCCGCAGGACTAGTAGGCAGTCTCATCCGTCCGAGAGATACTACGGTTTTCTCATAGACGGGGATAGAGAGGATTGCATCATCGACGATGATAAGCCAACTAGCTTCCAGCAAGCCATTCAGAGCAGAGACTCTGTAAATGGCTGGATGCAATGCGGACCGAAATGGAGTCCATGTACACCAACAAAGTATGGACTTTGGACATTGCTCCAGAAGGGATAAAACCCGTAGGCTGCAAATGGATCTTCAGAAAGAAGATTGGTGTAGATGGACAGGTTGAAACCTATAAGGCTAGACCTGTTGCTAAAGGTTTTTGTCAAAGACCTGGTTTGGACTATGATGAAACCTTTTCTCCAGTGGCTATACTCAAATCCATTCAGATCCTTCTTTCCATTGCTGCCTTCCACGATTATGAAATTTGGCAGATGGATGCAAATACCGCTTTTCTGAATGTAAATTTGGAAGAGTGCGTCTATATGGATCAGCCGGAGGATTTCATAAAGAGTGGGAGCAGTGGAAGAGTGTCCAAGTTGCTTAAATCCATTTATGGATTAATGCAGGCATCGCGGAGTTGGAACATCTATTTTGATGAGACGGTCAAGGAATTCGACTTTATCAAAAATCCAGATGAACCATTCATTTATAGTAAGATTGTAGCGAGAAATGTGGTATTCCTCGTCCTGTATGTGGATGATATTCTCTTGATAGGAAATGACATTCCTATGCTACAATCAGTCAAAGGATTCTTATCACAAAGATTCTCCATGTAGGACCTGGGTGATGCCTCCTACATTCTGGGGATCCAGATCTATCGTGATAGATCTAAACGGATGTTGGGATTTTCACAGTCAAGGTACATCAACACCATACTAAAAAGATTTAGTATGGAAGATTTAAAGCACGGTAATCTATCGGCTTGTCACAAAATCGCCCTCTCCAAAGAGATTCTCCTAAGACTGATTTGGAAAGGGATCGCATGTCTATTATACCCTACGCTTATGCAGTAGGCTCTATAATGTATACGATATCGTGTACCACACCAGATGTAGCTTACGCTCTGAACATTGTAAGAAGGTATCAGTCAAACCCAGGGGAGAAGCACTGGATAGCAGTAAAGAACATTTTCAAGTACCTGAGAAGGACTAAGGAGGTGTTCTTGGTGTACGACGGAAAAGACCTCCAGATCGAGGCCTTTACTGACTCCAACATCCAGAGTGACAAGGATGACTCCAAGTCTATGTAGGGTTATGTCTTTACCCTCAATGGAGGGGCGGTATGTTGAAAGAGCTCTAAGCAGGACACCATTTCTGACTCGACGATGGAAGAAGAGTATATCGCTGCATGTGACGCCGCAAAAGAAGCCGTCTAGATGAGGAAGTTTGTGACAGAACTTCAGGTGGTTCCTTCCATTGTTGATCCAATACCACTGTATTGTGACAACAATGGCGCTATAGCTTTAGCGAAGGAACCAAGGTCCCATCAGAAGTCCAGACACATCTTAAAGAGGTACCACCTGATCAGGGAGATCGATGATCGCTAGGAGATCGAGGTGTAGAGAGTAGGTATGGAGAACAACACTGCAGATCCACTCACAAAGGCCATCCCTCAGACACAGTTCGAGAGGCTATTCGAAATGATAGGTCTGCGATATGTCAATACATGGCTTTAGTGCAAGTGGGAGATTGTTGGTGATATATGCCCTAGAGGCCATTATTGTATCATACTGGTTTGTATATTACATTTTGGAAGCTTAGGATATACACGGATATAATAACAGTCTTTCTCAAAATGGTAGTATATACTTGGTTTGTTTCTACCTCAATATATGCATGTGTTTCTTTTAGCATATACCTTATACAAATTGGTAGAGCCCTTAAGATCTTTGCTTGACTACCATCGTTGTGATGGCAGTCACACTAGTGGTGGCTGGGTAGTCTATAAGTACATCCTTATACAGGTCTCTAGTCATAGGTTTATCGAGACGGGCATCGATACTCCAGAGTAGACTAGTGTATACGTTTCTCATCCCAGTAGGGGAGATGGTCTGTCCCACAGCTATTAGTACGTCGTACTGGAGATAGTATGCAGGTGCTCATTAGGTTATGAGTACACTGGACATGACTCGTGGGGAACTGCTGGTTGGTACTATACCTATCGTCAAGTAGTAGTTCCCAGGTGACATGAGTAGAGTATAGTCCGTTGACTTGACATCGCTACTTCGCCTCGAGTGTGTTCTCACTGTTCTTAGATCACTACCCTACCACGGCTCTAATGAGTCGTGCAAACAGGTAGTGGTTGAGTGCAGTCCTGAAGCACTTAGAGGCAGTAGCAGTTAGACCCGGGAGCGGATTCCCCACCAGCAGGGGATAGGATTCGTCTATCCCGGTATTGGGGGTTGATATCACGCTATGTTCGGAAAGCCATTACACAAAGTCCCTGGTCAAGGCAAGCATACTGGTAGGTACTCCAGTAATTTCTTAGGGTGTTTTGGGCTCTACTCCGACATGACTTATTGCGCTATTAGGGGTCTGACGGCTACCGCCCCCTAGGCCCGATATGCGATACTCTTAGACGAACAGACCGAACTGTACGGAGATTGTCACAGATAGGCTCGGTAGGAGTTCGGATGAGTTTTCTCATCGGCCTTCTTATCGACAGATAGCTGGGTAGCTGTTACATGCAGCTAGTACCGCTGAGGTGCTTTTGATTAAACCTACTGCCAGCGTACTGTCGAGTCTTTAGAATCCCTTACAGAGGGTTTCCCTGCTTCAGGCGAAACGATGTAGAGGCCGTATGGTTTTACGGCAGGGTTCGATCATATACGTGTACTTGTGAACGGATCATGATTAGGGCGGATAATACTAGTGGGCTTTGGTTTAAGCCAGATCCTATTATTATATTCTTGGAGTACTTTCTTCTTTTTGTATTCTTATTTTTGGAATACGGATACGGGTATGTATATACGGTAAGGGGTATTCTTGTAATTCAATCAAGAGTGCTTCTAGAAGAAGACACCTCATTTCTTGTATAATCATTTAGATTAAATGGTTAATGAGGTGGAGGTATGGGGTGTGGTTTTTCATTAAATGAAGCATGGCTACTTGGGGTGACTCATAGGGTGACTCATCTAGTGGCTAATTTCTATTTGTGAATTATTGTATGCTTCATTCATCACAAGACTTAACCATTTCATTATAATCTTGAACACTCTCTCTCCTCCAAGCTCTCTTCTTCTTCCTCAAACCCTAATTGTCTCATGTGTTGAGAAACCTAAGGTTCTTGAGACTAAACAATCCATAATCACTCTCTAAATCCTCTAGGCTATCTAGTTTAGCGAACTAGGTACCCTAGTTACCTCGGTATTGAGGTTGGAACTCGAACTATAGACTCTCGGGTGGATCATCTTCGACTTGAGGAGGCTGACCTAGCAAGCGCGATCCGTACACTTCGAGGAGTTTAAGACGAGGAGGAGGAGAACAAGAAGACCTGAAGGACTTGATACTATGAGGTATAACTTTCTTCATAGTAGTTAAACATCATGGTAGTTTAGCTAGTTAGGGTTTAGTATCGATCCTGGAGTTCAAGTTGGTGTTGTAAAGCCCGTAAATTTTTTTTTTTGCGTATTCCGCCTCCCCACTGAACGCGATGTGCGTGACATCGACTTACAAAACCCTCATCTCAAATATCAACCGTTCAGCCACGTTGGCAACAAGATCGACGGAGGACAACATTTGAGGGAGATTCTGACCTCCATCAGTTGGCGACGTCCATGGGAACGAAAGACTTTTCCACCAAAAAAAGTTGATCTTCCACCTTCGATTCGATGGCTAGCGATTATCTCAACGAAGATCCCAACACAAGCCATCCTGTCCTCCGCAACAGAGGCAGGGGTGGTTCTACTTTGCCTCCCAACATCGTCGAGGCCTTATCCGCACAGATCGATCAACTGATGGCAATGGTGGATGCGCTCGCTCATGTCAAAACTGCCAGCCACTCCCGGAAAATCGCCTCCCTTACTCTGCAGAACGGCAGAATGCATGATACGGCAGAGGGACGCGTTCAGGTCCTCGGCCTCATTCGCGCCAACCATGACGCTGCGGAACACCGGCTTGCCGATTCCGGCAGTCACGACCCCCATACGAAGAATGATTCCATGACTCGTTGGGTACCGGACAGTCCAACACTGAGGTCTCAAGGCCAATCAGGTTATCGCTCCAACTCTCGCCGCGCTATCTCACCCTCCGAGGCGACGTCGGTCAGAACAACTGATTCCTGGAATGACCGACGTTACCATGATCACCGGGGCCGTACCATGGCACATGTTCAGTTGATAAAACTGCACATTTAATATGAAATTTTTCCTACTATTTCTATATTAGAAAAGGTGTTTATTATAATATATGATACATATGAGGGTTTATCTGTAAAAATACTATTTTCATGTGTTTATATATTATAATTAACATTTGGTAGGAAAATGTAAGCATATAATATCCATGTAACATTTGGCCCATTTAAAATATGCTTACTTTATTAAATACCTTTGACCAAAGTCTTAATGGTTAAGTTAATATCTCAATATAACAAAGTCTACTAAATATTATTTGTTGAGTTATTGTGCAGAATTTGCAGGGCTAAAATCAAGGGAATCAAAGTTGTTAAAAAAAACCTGCCTAATTAAGAAAGCAAACTAAAGAAATCAAATCTGGTAGAAACAAAGAAAGGATTTCCAGTTTACAAAGATTCCATTGATCACCACGTGTTATGAAGATGCAAGGACAGAAAAATCAACATGAGATCTCACTTTTTGGCCGCGGATCCGCGGCCAAACCCCCTATTGGCCGCGGATCCGCCGCGGTTTGGAAGACTTAGGAGATGGGATTTTCTCTGTTGGATACTAACTGCTTGCTTCCAAATTATGAAGCTAATTTTCTGCCTTTGGGAATATAAATAAAGACCGAGAGCCTTTTGGAAAAATCATCAAGTCGACGCGATCACGAAGTCCAAGACGGCTCACGCATCCAGACTGATCATCAACGGTTCATCTACCTCCTTAGAAGAGATCGAGAAGCAACTAGTCTTTGTAATCATTTTCTAAGGAATCAAAGTGTAATGAATATTGTTGATTAATAAAGGTAGCTTTCTTTTTCTTATTTCTTCATAGTTTAATTATGCATTTTCTCTCCATCTCTTTTTCTCCCAACATACGCGAGTAATTCTCCGCTTGTTAGGGTTCGTAGGATTATGGTAGGCTAATGGATGATGAAAATCCCTAAACTCTTTTTACGTCCTATAAAATTTATAAACTTTATCAAGACAATCATTAACATCCTAATCGGGCGCGCTAACAATTCATTGTTAGTCTCGACCGCGATTAGAGATTAGATTAATAATTGTTTTGGTAAAGGCTAGATATGAACGGAGTTCCGTGTCGAGATAGGGTTAAGAGTGGGATTCCTTTTCCCTCCAGAAACTCTAATCTATACGCATCACTGTCGTTCTAGTTTTAAATCTATTAAAGGATAGAAAGAGTAATTTTTAATTAATCATCCATAACTACTAAATCCTAACGAACCCTACAAGCCCCTTCTTATATTAACTACATCCATAAATAATCTAGATCTATATTTTGCATCAGTGCTTAACGTAGATCTAGAAACCATTCTACAATATTCTTTATCCCCCCCTCTCTCAACACATCTAAAGTAAGAATAAAAGATTCAACGTTTCCCAGAGGACGACCCATACTCACCTCGGGCTAGCTACACGCGACACCGTTCTGATTGCGGTTATTCTACAAACACTTTTTTTCACAACAATCAAATGGCGCCGTTGCCGGGGATACGTGCATAATTTTTTATTCTTACTATTTGTGTTGAATTCTTATTCGATCATTATCATAAATAAAACAAAACTGCAAATTATATATTTAACGAATTGTGTGAATTTTGCAAGGAGATCTGGAGTCACAGACTTGATGAAACAGAAAGACAGAGACATTCATCGAGATCCAGAGGAGCACAGGAGGCCACGTAGCAAATTTCATCAATTGATCCATCCTTCTTGCGGCGGAACCGCGGCAAAGAAGCCCTATTCGCGGCGGAAGCGCGGCCGGTTAGGTGATCTAGGGCTTCAGTCTTCTCTGGTAAGATTCTAACCTCTTCCTCTCTCCTCTCAAATCCAATAAAATCTATTTTCTGCAGGATTCTTTGCAAAATAGCGCCGCTCAAAAATATTTTTGCAAAAGTTTTGTGATTGGTTTTGTTTTGCATATTTTAATACGGACTTTAAGGGGCAAAGACCAAATCCAGATTAGGTGGGGATTTCATCACCCTTCCTAAGCCCCACAAATCACAAACAGAGCATCCGCATTAACCCTACATTAATTTAAAAAATATCTAGACCAGACTCTAAGGACTGTTGCGCTCATTAAGGACAGAGGAAGGTCGTGGGTAATCTATCGCTTATCCGCATTACTTTTGTGGTGCCTAGGCAAGTGTGTCTAAGGCAAGTGGTTTACTTAATTAGGCCCGCTATTTTCGGTGATTCGTATAGCGGATACCACCTACTTATCTGGCACTTACCTGGCCACAAGAGTAGTAAAGAGGTGGTAGAGGATTGATCCTACGGCTTGTCCTTTGGAAGTCTAGGAGCGGTCTAGAGACTGGACCTAGGTAACCTTAGTTCTAGGGTTGTTTGTGCATTATTGTGTGATTTGTCTTAAAGTCCCACTTTTTCAAAACAGACCAATCTTAAATCACACACACGCTGCCACTTGCACTAAACCCGCTTAGTGCATGCTTGGCTGGACACGGGATTCTAGTGCCCGTCTTGTCCGCGTTCCTGCTATCGACGCCGAAGTCGGTGCTTCTTCATCTTCTTTTCCCCCACCATGCACCACAACCAAGATGGACGGTACTCCATCAGATTATAACACCACGCTGCCACCATCCGTAGGTGCGCAGAATCCACCGCGCATCTCTCTCCAAGAGAGATGCTATCCTATCCGTGGTCCCCTTCCTACTTGTCTATCTATTCCACCAGCTAACGGGGATAATTTCAAAATTAAACCCCACTACATCAATCTGCTGCCCAAATTTCACGGGCTTGAGTCGGAAGACGCGTACGTTTTCATCACTAAATTCGAAAATGTATGCGCAATGATGGGTACTTCACAATTGACTGTGTATGCTATGCGTTTGCGTCTTCTCCCATTCACACTGTGCAACTTGGCAGAAAATGGCTTTATAATACTGCCGCACACTCTATCACTAATTGGGATGAATTCGTAATAGCATTTCTTAAGAAGTTTTACCCAAACCATAAGACTGCCCATATTAGGAGCGAGATCAACCAGTTCACCCAGCTTCCCAATGAACCATTTTGGAAGTGCTTTGAACGTTTCAAGGATCTGCTTGTCCAATGTCCTCATCATGGAATACAAAGATGGGATTTATGTCGAATTATATATAAGGGCATTAATCCAGCGACAAAGCAGATGCTTGAAACAATGTGTCAATGCAATTTCATGTCCAAAGATGACGGCGAAGCTTGGAAATATCTGGAAGATCTCGCTGAAAACACTTTGCAGTGGGAAAGCGTAAGACCACCTTCATCTAGGGGAGGTATTCATCAGCTCGATGTTTCCATCGCAGTAAAAGCCGAAATGGCAGCGATGCAGAAGAAACTCGACGCTATTGAGAACATATTCTCATCAGTCTCCCTAAATCAGGTCATGCTACCCAAGACCGTCTGTGGTTGCTGTTCAGATCCATTACACTTAACGGAAGAATGTCCTGTGAATGCATCGTTTCAAGGTCGCGAGCAAACTAATGTTGCTTTTCAGCAGCGACCTAGAAACGATCATTATTCTTCCACGTACAATCAAGGATAGAGGAATCATCCTAACTTTGCTTGGAATCAAAACCAACAAAGCAATTATCAAAGACCTCCTCCACAGCAACCACAAACACAAAGTCAGCTCTCCTTTCAGTCACAAAATTTTCAAAATCCGGCCAACACTTCTACACCACAAGTGGCCGGTACTGATAACTCTTCACTCGCATAAACTTTGGATATGTTTATGAGACATTCCATGCAAATGTCGGCTGATATAAAGTCTTCTATTGATACCCTAACGAAAGACTCCGCCTCACACGGTGAGAGTAATAAATCAATAGAAAACCAAATTGCACAGTTGAACGCCGCAATGAGTGCGAGAGAGAAAGGGAAACTCTCATCTCAACCTATACCTAATCCTGGACACTCACAAAGTTATAATGTGAGTGTCGTTACTACGTTGAGATCGGGAAAAGTGCTGAATAACCGAGTGGGTGAGCAATGTGATGATGTTAGTGACACCAATGATACCCCGGCTTCTTCTTCTTCCCCTAATTCGTCTAGTTTCCCACCTTCATCCGAGCCTATTCTCCGTTTTTCCCAAGGCTCGAACCCTTCGCCCATTTCCTCGAATCTACCTAAAACGATCCCCACTCCAATTCTGGGATCCACTCCATCCCCACAATCCTCTCCAATGTTGGACCAAACCCTTATTGATAAAGCACCTTATCCAAACAGGTTAAGGGGCAACAGACCAAGTCCGCAAATGGAGAAGATTGTGGAAATTTTTAAGCAGGTTAACATCAATATCCCTCTCCTAGATGCTATACAACAAGTCCCGGCTTATGCGAAAATTCTCAAGGACTTGTGCACTAGGAAGAGGAAGACTCAAGTGCCAAAAAAGGTGTTCATGTCAAAGACTGTAGACACAGCTTTTCCCCAACAATTACCTAAGAAACGTAAAGATCCTGGCTATCCTACTATTTCTATTTCTATTGGGGATAAACACATTAACCGTGCTCTACTTTACCTTGGCGCAAGTGTTAACCTGCTTCCTTACTCGGTTTATGAGCAATTAGGGATCGGAGAGTTAAAACTGGCGTATTGCACTCTTCAGATGGCCGATCGATCTATCACCCAACCTAGGAGTGAGCTAGAGTATGTGTTAATCAAAGTCGGGGAATTTATATTTCCTGTGGACTTTATTGTTATAGATACACAACCTGTAGCGAACCTACGAAACCAAATTCCGGTGATTTTAGCTCGACCTTTTCTTGCGACTTCCAACACTGTAATCAATTATCGTAATGGCTCTATGATCCTATCCTTCGGGAAGATGTCAATAGAGCTTAACATATACAAGTTGGGAAGTGAACCCTCCGAACCCTATGCTCATGTGTGTTCTGTCGAATTAATGGATGTCGACAGTAGCGAATTTGATCAACTTCATGATACTGACTCTTTTCATATGTTGTTTCTTGACACGGACTCTTCCACCGAGTTGTCTGAGTCAACATCTAACGCTGATGAGGAACTTTTTATAGAGTCTGACGATCACCCCATTTTTTCTGATGACATTATTCTTCGGGGTATCGATGAAAGCTTTGAGGAAATTTTCGCTGATGAACTCGCATTTTTAAAAGATACGGGTGTTGAGATGAATCAACTCCAAGATAAAGAAATTGAACCTCCACCCCTTCTTCTGGACAATCACGATAATGCGAGTAATCCATCATCACTATCACTGTGTCGTCTCTCCAAATTGAGACGCAATCCTTTTCCATTACACCTCTTAACACCTCCCCACTTCTTCACGTCGAAAGGTGACATGTTTTTCCACCAACCTTGGTGCTTCATCGATAAATTTTTTGAATGGTTGGTGTTGACTTTTGGTCTTTGTAAGGCTTTACTTTGACCAATAATCTTGACCCCCCTCGTATGATTTTAAAAGATTAACATTGTTTAACTCAAGTTTGGGGGGTTATATTTTGGCTCTTGAAAGAAAAAGAATTTTTATAAGATTGTGAGCCAAAAATAAGTTTGGGGGAGGATTTCACTTGCATTATTTCTTGTCCCCCTTTTCCTCCCAAGTCTACAGGTTTTTGAGCTTAACGGATGACATCAGTGAGGACACTGCTGTAAACAGGTTTGGGGGAGGTTTGTGCTTATTTACGCATCAATTTTCATCATACTTTGCATAAGCACAACATTTTCAAAAATTTTTTTAAAAAAATTGATAATAAAAGAATAGAAAGTGAAAAATTATATATGAAAGATAGGAAAAATTTAAGAAAACCAAGAAAATTAGAAGTTTTCTTAAACGAACTAGTAATAAGTAGTTATGAGTCGTTGTCCCAAGGGTTAGTAAGATGAAGGAAGTCACTAATCTGAGGATAAAAATAAGTCTGAAAAATAGTTTCTATTCTGGAAGCCAAAAATTTGAATGTTGATACCCTACTATATGCACTTACACACGTCTTGAAACTCGGGATAGTAGAGGATACCTTGAAATGCTCTTGTCTAAAAGTCAAAGTATGAAGGAAATAAAAAAAATGAATAAAATATAAAATAGAGAAAAGAAAAATGAACACTGGTTTTGTTATCGCCAAGACAGCAATAAAAAAATATGGCGAGGGTACTTCATCACCTAGTGCCTTAGACCAATTGGTTTGGGAGTCACTGCTAAGCCTTAGATGGTGCAAGACGAGGAAAATACTATCACCTAATCAGCAAGCACATGAGTAATCGGTCGGTTAGTACCTCAAGAAGTATTAACGGTCGCATGAAAATTGTGCGAGCAAATTCAACTAAATATTCATCGATTAAAAAGTACTGAGGCAGATGGAAAAGAGTATGATAGCTTGAATTGAATTCTCCGGGTGTAGGGATGTTATTTATACACACGTAGGGTTATATGATCGATATTTGGATGAAAGGTAGGAATGAAGAATAAAGACGATGTTTTATTGAGGGATGATGTGATTTCTAATATCTTTTCATGACTATTTAGATAGGGCTCATGACAGCTGAAAAGCTAGTGTAGTTGGAAACTCTTATTTTCAAAGTATTTCTTTTATGGTTCTTATCTTTATATGTAAATTTCACCATCTCTCTTTTATTATAGGATTTTGTAGGTGCAATCCGCTGAAAACCCTCAGGAGACAACACTCCTCCTACTAGGGACACCTAGAGGTTTAACGGCTTGTTGCACGTGCTCAGTGCAATCGTGTTTGCCTACGAAAGTGTGCTTAGTTTTCTCCTTTCTTTTTCTCCTTCTCTTGAATAAACTAGTTTGCTCGGGACGATCAAAGATAAGTTTGGGGGTATTTGTTCAGTTGATAAAACTGCACATTTAATATGAAATTTTTCCTACTATTTCTATATTAGAAAAGGTGTTTATTATAATATATGATACATATGAGGGTTTATCAGTAAAAATACTATTTTCATGTGTTTATATATTATAATTAACATTTGGTAGGAAAATGTAAGCATATAATATCCATGTAACATTTGGCCCATTTAAAATATGCTTACTTTATTAAATACCTTTGACCAAAGTCTTAATGGTTAAGTTAATATCTCAATATAACAAAGTCTACTAAATATTATTTGTTGAGTTATTGTGCAGAATTTGCAGGGCTAAAATCAAGGGAATCAAAGTTGTTAAAGCAAACCTGCATAATTAAGAAAGCAAACTAAAGAAATCAAATCTGGTAGAAACAAAGAAAGGATTTCCAGTTTACAAAGATTCCGTTGATCACCACGTGTTATGAAGATGCAAGGACAGAAAAATCAACATGAGATCTCACTTTTTGGCCACGGATCCGCGGCCAAACCCCCTATTGGCCGCGGATCCGCCGCGGTTTGGAAGACTTAGGAGATGGGATTTTCTCTGTTGGATACTAACTACTTGCTTCCAAATTAGGAAGCTAATTTTCTGGCTTTGGGACTATAAATAAAGACCGAGAGCCTCTTGGAAAAATCATCAAGTCGACGCGATCACGAAATCCAAGACGACTCACGCATCCAGACTGATCATCAACGGTTCATCTACCTCCTTAGAAGAGATCGAGAAGCAACTAGTCTTTGTAATCATTTTATAAGGAATCAAAGTGAAATGAATATTGTTGATTAATAAAGGTAGCTTTCTTTTTCTTATTTCTTCGTAGTTTAATTATGCATTTTCTCTCCATCTCTTTTTCTCCCAACATGCGCGAGTAATTCTCCGCTTGTTAGGGTTCGTAGGATTAGGGTAGGCTAATGGATGATGAAAATCCCTAAACTCTTTTTACGTCCTATAAAGTTTATAAACTTTATTAAGACAATCATTAACATCCTAATCGGGCGCGCTAACAATTCATTGTTAGTCTCGACCGCGATTAGAGATTAGATTAATGATTGTTTTGGTAAATATTAGATATGAACGGAGTTCCGTGTCGAGATAGGGGTTAAGAATGGGATTCATTTTCCCTCCGGAAACCCTAATCTATACGCATCACTGTCGTTCTAGTTTTAAATCTATTAAAGGATAGAAAGAGTAATTTTTAATTAATCATTCATAACTACTAAATCCTAACGAACCCTACAAGCCCCTTCTTATATTAACTACATCCATAAATAATCTAGATCTATATTTTGCATTAGTGCTTAACGTAGATCTAGAAACCATTCTACAATATTCTTTATTCCCCCCCTCTCTCAACACATCTAAAGTAAGAATAAAAGATTCAACGTTTCCCAGAGGACGACCCATACTTACCTCGGTCTAGCTACACGCGACACCGTTCTGATTGCGGTTATTCTACAAACACTTTTTTCACAACAATCAGCACACGTCAGGGGGAGCCATGGAAGGTTCACCCTGAGGATCTGTGGAACGTGATAGAGCGAAGCCGAAGCCGCTCTATCACCCAAACCTGAAGCAGAGACAGCAAACACTTCGATTATGGAGAATTCTCGAGGTACCAGCAGCGAATCGAGGTCCTCGAAAAAAAGATCGAGGACATGCGGCTCGCAACCCGTTCGTCCAGTGGATTGGCAACATACTCCGCGGACTCTCTCACGAAGCCCTTCACTGAGCAGTTGGTGAGAAAGCGAGTCTCTTCTAGGAACAAGTCACCCAAAATTGCTCTTTTCGACTGGAAGTACGACTCAAAAGACCACCTGGACACGTTCACCGCGGGCATAAGCTATTAAGATAACTCAGACGCCGCTCAATGCCGAGCATTCCCCACCACCTTCATCTGAGCAGGACGAGACTGGTTCCGCAGCCTGACTCACACTCGATCTCGACCTTTGAAGAATCGGCCACACAGTTTCTCAGCCACTTCGTCGGCAACCGACGACAGATGAGATCAGTTGACTACCTGTTCACTATCAAATGTGAGAACAGGGAGTCTTTCAAAGACTATATTGCCTATTTCTACAATGCCCTTCTAGATGTACCCGAGCACCGGGCTGAAACAGTTATAACCGCTATGAGGTCTGGTCTTAGGCACAAAGAGTGGCTCCACTCTTTTGAATTGGCGCAACCTAAGACCCTGGCCGACGTTAAGGTCTGCACCGAGCGGGAAATACAACTCGAATATGAGATTAACACTCACCTTTTCTGAGAATATCGAACAGGCTAAAAGAAAAGGGACCTGAAAGAAGACAAGAAGGTTGATCGGTCAAAACCTTATACGCCGAGGTTTCGCGAGTACACGCCTCTCGATATCTCACAGGCCGAGCTGCTAGAGGAGGCAAGGAGTGAAAGATTCTTCAAGCTGCCACCCATGACACGAAAGCCTGGCAAGCGACTCCGTGGCCCGTATTTTGCCTATCATCGGATGCAAGGGCATCCGACCGAGGAGTGTAAACAGCTACGCGATTACATCGGGAAACTGATCCACTCCGGTCACTTGGCAAAATACCTGAGAGACAAACGTCAACCAGATATGGGATAAGCTGACCAACTTGAAGCCGGAGAGCTGACGATCGGGCAAATCATGGTCATCACCGACTGATACCAAATCCAGTCATTCAATGCAGGAGAGTTTAAACTGTATCATCGAATCTGTATTTTCTTTAATGATAAAGATTCTTACTTCCCTGCAATCTGAATTGCTTCTTTTTGTTTCCATGCTAAAACATCCCGCAGGGCCGGCGGGTAGCTTCCTGCCCATCAAACAAAGACCATCCCTTCACTCAAGTAAATGAAGCTTGGATGTGCTTATAGGTAGCCGACCAAAGCCTTCATCACGAGGCGGCCGGGTAGCTTCTTGCTCGGCCCATCCACAGTGGATAGCTTCCTGCCCAACAATGCTATGGATCCAAAGCCCTCATCACGAGACGGCCGGGTAGCTTCCTACCCGGCCCATCCATAGTGGATAGCTTCCTTCCCAACGAAGACGAGAATCCAAAGCCCTCATCACGAGGCGGCCGGATAGCTTCCTACTCGGCCGATCCGCAGCGGGTAGCTTCCTGCCCAACAATGCTGTGAATCCAAAGTCCTCATCGCGAGGCGGCCGAGTAGCTTCCTGCTCAACCCATCCACGGTGGATAGCTTCCTGTCCAACGAAGATGTGGATCCAAAGCCATCATCACGAGGCAGCCGGGTAGCTTCTTGCTTGGCCTATCTACAGTGGGTAGCTTCCTGCCAACAAAGACGTGGATCCAAAGCCCTCATCACGAGGTGGTCGGGTAGCTTCCTTCTTGGCCCATCCATCGCGGGTTGCTTCCTGCCCAACAAAGACGTGGATCTAAAGCCCTCATCATGAGACCGCCGGGCAGTTTCCTGCTCAGCCCATCCGCAGTAGGTATCTTCCTGCTCAACGAAGACGTGGATCTAAAGCTCTCAACACGAAGCCGGCCACGAGTGGACTCCTACCCAATCTAATATTCGGTCTTTCAACACCTGGAAACTCAAGAACAAAACAAGTCTGAATAAAAAGATAGCAGGAGCACAAGTGTACAAAGATGATCTCTAAGGCTGTGCACCCCTATTTATACCCTCAGCGAAGACCATCCTACGGTCCAGACCTTTCCCGCTAAACGAAGCGTCGCGCCCAATGATTTATGTGACGCCACGCAGCAGCCGACTATTAGACGCCTTCTTTTCACACGGATTTGATCAGGCAAAGCGACGTCGCCTTAATGAAGCCGTCCCATCAGCGATCTGCTGACGTCATTGGAAGACGTGCCCGAAGATTAGGGCACTTAATTATTGCCATATAGGCATGGAGATCAGGGAGACACAACCCGCCGAACGTCATGTCGCTCATGGACAAACCACCACGGAGAATTCTCGACACCAAGTTGAACAGAGAAAACTGAGCAGACCACTCTCGACCTGATCCATAAATAGGTCAGAACGAGAGTGGGAGGCTAATGATGGTGCTCACAAGTGCGGATTCCCCAAATCACGACACGTAGCGGATGACGTGTCATCCGCGTAAGCCTGCTAGATTCCTGGGAGCTACAGAGCTGGAATAAGTATGATGCATTAGGGACATTTCTCGGCGCCTCGCCTCCGAGATTGCACTCGACCTTTTAGAAGACCTCCCCGGAGTGTGTTCCCCCTTCGAATGGCTGCCAGCCAATAGTTCGTCTCCGAGCTATCTTGTAGCTGAGACTCCTCGGCTCACTTGTTGTCTCTAAGCTATCCTATATCCGAGATTCCTCAGAGTCCCTGTTTGGCCGGGAGCACGGAGCTCGAGCGCCCCTATAACGGCTCCGTGTATCTCGCTATGACGAGATCTCCGTCGCTCTACGTCCAGCATCCTACGCTAGCTTATCTCTCCATTAATGGGCGTATCCCACCATCAATGTGAACATGACACGGGGACATAGCGGACGGTGAGAATCTCGCATTGGCTCGCTCCAATGTGACCTCTATATAAACCCCTCCTCCAGATGATAGAGATACATCGAATTCATTTCTAATACGCCACTACCCTGCCATTATTCCTTGATACTTACTTGATCGTCGGAGGGTCCTACGATGGTTTCCCACCCCGGGACTTCCCTTGCAAGTAGCTCGGTGTGAACAACAACCAACAACTCATTGAGATCCACACACTCAACTCTCATCTCAAATCTCAACCGTTCAGCCTCGCTGGCAACAAGATCGACGGAGGACAACATCTGAGAGAGGTTCCAACCTCCATCACCAAAGCATATGATATTTATTGAAAGAAAAATTAACTTAAACAAGCACAGTGTCGCAACAAAATGTGAATTGAAATTGCACTATCATGTCACTTATAATAAATTGAAAGAAATCATCAGATAACAATTCACACATACACTTAACAAAGCAATGGGTTCAAAAATGGCACTGTAAATTGACAAAATC
Organism: Agapanthus africanus; assembly: GCA_030015575.1. Taxonomy (NCBI): domain Eukaryota; kingdom Viridiplantae; phylum Streptophyta; class Magnoliopsida; order Asparagales; family Amaryllidaceae; genus Agapanthus; species Agapanthus africanus. The sequence continues at coordinate 38,509,166 of CM057345.1, read as the reverse complement.
TCATATGCTAAAAGGTCATGACATAGATTATTCACCTTTTGTTATGGGGAAAATGCAAGGTATGATACCTGAGGTCGCATCAGTAAAATGCCCATCGAAAATTCAAATAGAAATACTAGCGTTTGATCTGAAAAAAATAGATCTCTTCATTTTTCAGAGCTTGGAATTCACCAAACAAATGGCTGCAGGAAAAGAAATGGTTTTTTTAGGGTTTTGAGATTTGGTGTCGGACGGTTGGGTTGAGTAAAGCCGCGGGCCGCGAGCGAATCATTGTGGTGGGTAAAATGGATATGGTGAAAACATCCGGAGTTAAATGGATAGTAAATTTTAGGCTTAATTAACAAAAACTCCCTTCAAGTTTTATCCTTTTTCAAATAACTATCCTAAGTTTCAAAATCGAGGATAACTACCTTTTCTATGGTGACACGTTGGCAGGCGTTAAGTTACGGTCATGTGCGATGCACATGCCCTAAAAACCCTAAAAATACCCTTGTTGACCAGTTATAATACCTTTTCATTTAACTTTGAACAAAAAATTAGGTTTTCTCTTTTTTCTTTTTCGATCTCCTTGTCCTAACCCTAAATCTATAACGACCCTAATTCTCATGTATCATCTCTTTTGTTTTAGTTCATAAAAGAGAATGTATTCTATTTCTGGTTCCGAGTTATAAGTGGTTTTTGATAAAAGTCAACAAGAAACTCCTTATAGCCCATTGGTTTAAACTCTCTACTGATTAAATCCCATTAGCCCCAATTATTTTATATTATTTTTCCTTTTAACGTTTTGGAAGCCCAAGAGTTTGCACGAGAATTATACGAAGATACCAAACATTACAACAGAAACAAATTATATAAATGACATATTATACCCAAAATGAAGCCCTAACATGAACCCCAAGACCCGACCCCACTTTTTGGACGCCGAAAAGCCGCCACGGTCGTCCCCTATAGCTTCAAACAAGCCCGTCTTTTGCACATGCGATCATTGGCCTCCCCTCAACCCTGTTGAATATACTAAAACTCTCAATTCATTACCAAAACTTTCAGACTCTTCATTTCACCCCTTTAAATCCTTTTTACTTCTTTTAAATTCACTATTAACCTTTTTGATTAACCACACCCCTCTTCCCTTGACTTATAAATATTCACTCAGTCCTATCCTCCTTTCTCTTGGCATACTACACTCAAATACACTCCCTCAAAGAAATTCTAACCCTTAAATTCATCTCTATCAAAGTCCAAAGTAAAGGCAAACTCTCAATATCAAAGCATTCAAGAATCCTTCTAAGTTTCTCTACGGTGCTACACAATCTCTTAAGGAAAGTTGGTAGATCAAACTTATTCTCTTAGTCGCAATAACAGTCTCGATTCTTCAAACTGAGGCTATTACTCCTCTATTTCGCTCGCACGAGTATGAATGGTACGAGTAACTCTCATACCTTCCCTTATAAGACCCCCTCTCTTTTTCTCACTCTCTCTCCCTCCTCTTTTGAATCTATCCTTGAGCCCTTGTTCATTTCTATCAACAAACCATAATATGAAGTTACTAGACAAGGATATTTAAATAATTATCTTAACAAACCTTTGATTATATTCTCTATAAATCCATGCTAGTAAATAGATAAAAATGTACATGATATAAAATGCATAACCATGACTCCTCCCTACATGATATTGCTCGATGTTTTTAATAGAATTTTAGTTACATGTGAACAAAACATTCTAATCGGTATATATTAATTAACACATAGATACCATGACCTTTTTCTCGTTATCAATATTTGTCCTACAATATAGTAATCTAGATCATGGATGGGGTAAGGACCTATCCCACACGTATACATAAGAAAACATAGCACAATCATTGTTTGTCACAAGAATCGAATTACATTAAACTACCAGCAAATTCAAAAATACAGTTTTTAAAACGATATTCTTTTATCTTTTGCAAATATGTCTCTACAACCCTAATTAGGGGAACCAGTTTATGGATATTGCGGATTATCGCACATCCTGCGGATAGTAGAGTAAGATGTAGAACTCCTCATGAAGAATTCGGTCTCGAAAGGAATAAGATACGGTTTTTTAAAGAAAATACGAATTTTAAATTAAAGTCAAACAAATTGAAAATAACTTAAATTATATATTCGTAATTTCAAAGAAAAACAAATTTGTGAAAATTAGATTTTATAAATACTCTAAAATGAAAAGTTTAAAGTTTTAAGAAAATACCCTCAAGTTTCCAAAAGATAGATTTTCATTAAAATACAATAAACTTTTAAAAGCTAGATTTTAAAACTAAAATACCACAAAATATAAAATATTTTTTTATAAAAACTCTTGATATTTTAATATATATATATATATATATATTACCAAAACACCCTCGAGATTATTTTCAACTAGACTATTTTATATAAAACTCCCTCGAGAAATTCAGAACATGCAATTATCTATAATAAACAACTTGATAAATCCTTAAGAATTTTAGATTAATAATGGATTTAAGTGGTGTCATTTCTCTTGAGTCTTGGAGAGCCGGACAAAGTGGGTGATGGCCTATCTAGTTTAGATAACAATGCAAATTAAAGGAATTATTGTTGGCAATCGTCTTTGAAAAGGTCATAAATCCCGCTGCCCATGTGCAGTGGTTGCCCGATTATTCCCAAACTTAAGAAGTTTTCAAAAGATATAATTCTTCTTAAATATAAAATGTAACATCACTTGAATCAAATCATATAGATACATGGACTCAACTCAAAACTTGAACTTGAAACTGAACTCGCACTTGAATTTGAATACCTGAAACTTGACACAAATACTTGAACTTGACCTGAAACTTGATTGATCTGTAAAGTGTGTGTAGTAACCGCAATCAATTACGGTGTCGCGTGTAGCTAAACCGAGATGAGTACGGGTCGTCCTCAAGGATATGTGAATCTTTTAATCTTTCTTTAAACCTGTTGATTAGGAAGAGAAAGAAGAATAGATAATAGTGAAGAATAGTTATAGAATCTAGATCTACGTTAAACACGGATATAGAATATAGATCTAGTTTAAAGACGAATGCGGATTTTATATCAGAAGAGGGCTTGTAGGGTTCGTTAAGATTTAGTAGTCATGGATGATTAATTAAAGATTACTCCTTTTATCCTTTAATAGATTTAAAACTAGATCGACAGAGATGCATGCAGATTAGGGTTTTTGGAGGGAATAGGGTTCCCACTCTTAACCCTTATCTTTACATGGATATCCGTTCATGTCTAGCCTTTACCAAAACAATTGTTAATTTAATCTCAAATCGTGGTCGTGACTATCAATGAATTACTAGCGCGCCCGATTAGGATGTTAACTATTCTTTTGATAAAGTTTATAAACTTTATAGGACGTAAAATGAGTTAAAGGATTTTTTCATCCATTGATCTACCATAATCCTACGAACCCTATCAAGCGGAGAATTACTCGCGTATGATGGAGATAAAAGAACGGATAGAGATCATGATGTAAATAAAGAAAATAAAATGCAATAAGAATAAAACAACTACCTTTATTAATCAACTTGATCAATTACACTTTGTTATTTTAGAAAGTGATTACAAAACCCTAGTTTGCTTCTCGATCTCTCTTAAAGGAGGTAAATGATCAGCCGATTGATCAACCTGGATGCGTGAGTCAACTTGAACTTCGTGATCTCTTCGGTTTGATGATTTCTAGGTTTAGCCCTCGGTCCTTTATATAGCCCCAAAGCCAGAAACTAAAGATCCCCAGAATTAGAGTTAGTTGTAGCAAATCCAACCTGAAAATCCCAACTCTTGACTCGGTGAATCGGCCGCGGATCCGCTGCATATTGCATGGTTTGGCCGCGGATCCGCGGCCGTTTGTTGGGATTTTAGCTGCAAATTTCTGGGGCTTTATTCTTGTAACACATGGAGATTTAGCTGATGTCTGGAACTTGAAAATATTTCCTGAGTCTCTGCCAGTATTGATTCTTCGATTTTATCTAACTTCATCGCCAGATTTCTGATTCCCAATATCTTAACATCTCGATCTCCTGACCTGAACTAAACCTTGCACAATATCTCAATGAATAATGTTAGTAATATTTGGTATTTTTTAGATATTATCCTAACCATTTGATATGATATCATATTTTAAGAATATTGGTTAAGGATATTTGATATGATATGCATATTTAAATTATCAAAATATTATATAAATATTATATACATACATTTTCCTTCATAATATTAATTATAATATATAAACATATGAAAATAGATATTTTGCGGATAAACCCTTATATGTTTCATATTTATAATAAACACATTTAAATATCTAAGAAAATTAAGGAAAATGTTATATCAAATATGCAGTATTTTCAACTGAACAAATACCCACAAACTTAACTTTGATCGTCCTGAGCAAACTAGTTATTCAAGAGAAGGAGAAAAAGAAAAAGAAAAACTTAAGTAGCACACTTTCGTAGGCAGCACGATTGCACTGAGCACGTGCAACAAGCCGTTAAACCTCTAGGTGTCCATAGTAGGAGGAGTGTTGTCTGCTGAGGGTTTTCAGCAGATTACACCCATAAAATCCTATAATAAAAGAAAGAAAATGAAAGTTACGTACAAAGATAAGAACTATAAAATAAAGAACTTGAAAATAAGAGTTTTCAACTATACCAGCTTTTCGGTTGCCATGAGTCATATCTTAATGGTCGTGAAAAGATGTTAGAAATCATATCATCTCTCAATAAAACACCGCCTTTAGTTTTCCTCCCAATCTATCTTCCAAACATCAATCATATACCCCTACGTGTGTGTAAAAGACATCTCTACACTTTGAGAATTCAATTCAAGCTGTCATTATCTTGTCCATCTTCCTTAGTACTTTTTAGTTGGTGAATATTTTAGATGGAATTGCTCACATATTCTTCATGCGACCGTCAATACTTCTTGAGGTACTAACCGACCGATTACAAAATGTGTTCGCGTTATTAAGACGTAATTCCTCATCTTGCAACATCTAAGGCTTAGCAGTGGCTCCCAAACCAGTTGGTCTAAGGCACTAGGTGATAAAACACCCTCGCTATATTTTTTTATGCCGGCTTAAGCAATTACAAAACCAGTGTTCATTTATTTTCTTCACTGCTTATATTTTATTTTATTTTCCTTCATACTAAGGCTTTTAGACAAGAGCATTTCAAGGTATCCTCTATTATCCTAAGTTTAAAGACGTGTGTAAGTGCGTATAGTAGGGTATCAACGTTCAGATGTTTGGCCTCAAGAATAGGGACTATTTTTCAAACTTATTTTTATTCTCAGATTAGCAATTTCCTTCATCTTACTAACCCTTAGGAAAACGACTCATAACTACTTATTACTAGTTTCGTTTAAGAAAATATCTAACTTTCTTGCTTTTCTTAAACTTTTCCTATTTTTCATATGTAATTGTTCACTTTCTACTCTTTTATTATCAAAAAAAATTGTATGGTACCAAGTGACAAAAGATAATTTAGTGAATACAACCCCCCCAAAACCTGTTTTCAGCAGTGTCCTCACTGATGTTATCTTTGAATGCATAGGCCTGTAAACTTGGGGAGAGAAATTAAGAGGGGTAAAATAATAGTCAAATGAAAACAACCCCCAAACTTGTACTTTGGCACGCACAGATATTCAGTTAAGTCATTTTTCACTCACCTCCATTTTTAAAATGAGAAAATATTACCAAAACATGGAGGTGAGGCGGCGGAAATTTAGTTATGATAAAGCGGCTCCTGTAAAAATAGAAGCTCCTCCACTGGGTCAGCAAAAAAATACGGTTTCAATTTATGCCCATTTACTTTAAAACTTGAACCGTTTTTAACATTTTTAGCTTCTACCGCCCGTGCGGATATACATACCGCACCAGAAAAGGTCTTTTCCAACGAGATTTTAGCTTACTCGGATGAAGATGGAGACGGGAATCGTAAAGAAGGACTTGTTGTCCCGATGTGAAGGTTTTTATCATGGAACACTTTAGTCCGGTTCTTTATTATAACCGCATTATCGTAAGTTTCATCGCGGAGTTCGCTTAGCTCATTTAATTGCAGCTTCCGATAGCTGCAATCTTGATCAAAATCGAAGTTAAGCTCTTTAATAGCCCGCATTGCTTTATGTTCGATCTCGACAGGAAGGTGGCAAGCCTTTCCGAACACTAGGTGGTATGGAGACATACCAAGATCGGTCTTATAAGCTGTACAAAATACCCAAAGAGCATCCGTCAATTTGGTTGACCAATCTTTAAGGTTTTTAGAAACTGTCTTTTCCAAAATTTGTTTGATCTGCCTATTGGAAATCTCAGCTAGCCCGCTCGTTTGGGGATGATAGGGCGTAGAAAGTTTGTGGTTGATTGAATATTTCCCCATCAAAGTCTCGAAAAACTGATTACTGAAATGTGTCCCATTGTCGCTAATTATAGCGCGAGGGTGCCTGAATCACGAAAAGATATTTTCTTTAAGGAACTTAATAACAATCTTATTATCATTAGTGCGACACGGTATTGCTTCCACCCATTTTGAGACATAATCAACCGCTAACAAGATATATAAATTCTCAAAAGAGTTGGAAAATGGGCCTATAAAATCAATACCCCTAACATCAAATATCTCCATAACCAAGATAGGTCGGAGCGGCATCTCATTTCTTCGTGAAATCCGACCCATGTGTTGACACCGATGACAAGTTTTGCAATGATCATACACATCTTTAAATAATGTTGACCAATAGAAACCGGATTGCAAAACTTTCTCCGCCGTTTTACGTGGACCAAAATGACCGCCACATGCCTGATCATGACAAAAAGACAATACACTCTTGAATTCATCGTTAGGGACACATCTACAAATGATTTGATCGGAACAATACTTAAACAAATAAGGTTCATCCCAGTAAAAGTGTTTTACTTGGGATAGAAATCGAAGATTGTCTTGTTTCGACCAATCGCTAGGAATAAGTCCCATCGCTAGATAATTCACAATATCCATGAACCAAGGTTCACAAGATACGGTCAACGTTGGTGAAGAATTGATGCGTGAAAGATGGTCAGCTACAACGTTTTCACATCCACTCTTGTCTCGTATTACAAGATCAAATTCTTGTAATAACATGATCCAACGTATTAGCATGGCCTTAGCATCCTTCTTCGATAAAAGCTGTCGTAGGGTGGAGTGATCGGTGTAAACCACTATTGGCGAGCCAATCAAGTAGGGCCTGAACTTTTCTAATGCAAATACAACTGCTAAGAGTTTTTTCTCAGTAGTTGTGTAATTAATTTGTGCATTGTTCAAGGTCCCACTTGCATAGTAAATTACATGTGGCATCTTATCAATGTGCTGTCCTAAAACTGCACCAATAGCAAAATCTGATGCATCACACATAAGCTCGAACTAGTGGTTCCAATCCGGAGATAATAGAACGAGGGCTGTAGTGAGAGATCTTTTAAGCGATTCAAAAGAAGCCTCACAATCGGAATCGAAGTGAAATGTTGTATTCTTGGCCAAGAGAAGAGTTAGGGGTCTAGAAATTTTGCTAAAGTCCTTAATGAATCTCCTATAAAATCCTACATGACCAAACAAAGATCGTATATCTTTAACGCATTTGGGAGGAGAAAGGTTATGGATGACATCAATTTTAGCTCTGTCAAGCTCAACGCCTTTTCGTGAAATGATATATCCAAGGACAATACCTTCTTGGACCATGAAATAACATTTTTCCCAATTCAAAGTTAAGTTCTTATTCTTACAGCGGGTAAGAACCGCGTCAAGATGACATAGGCATTCCTCAAAGGAGTCCCCAACTATGGAGAAATCGTCCATAAATATCTCCAGAAAATTCTCAACCATGTTTGAAAATATCCCCATCATACACCGCTGAAATATAGCGGGAGCGTTGCATAACCCAAAGGGTATGCGTCTATAAGCAAAAGTACCGAAAAGACAAGTAAATGTTATTTTATCTTGATCCTTTTCGGCGATGGGGACCTGGTTATAGCCAGAGTATCCGTCCAAGAAACAATAGTATTCATGTCCAGCTAATCGTTCTAATATCTGATCAATGAAAGGTAAAAGGAAGTGATCTTTTCTCGTTACGGTATTGAGTTTTCTGTAATCAATTCATACGCGCCATCCAGTTTGGATGCGTGTTTGGATCAACTCATTAGCCTCATTAGTTATGACCGTGATGCCAGACTTTTTAAGGACCACATGAATAGGACTTACCCATTGGCTATCAGATATTGGGTAAATTATACCACTATCTAGACACTTGGCAATTTCTTTCTTTACTGCCTCCTTCATAACGGGATTTAACCATATTTGTGGGTCTCGGGTTGGTTTAGCTTCATCCATCAGATGTATATAATATTCAACAATTAAGGGACTAATCTCTTTGATTTCAGCCATTGTCCAACCAAATACTTGCCGATTTGATCTCAATACCGTCAAAAGTGCGTTCTCTTGCTATAAAGCTAGAGAAGCGGATATGACCACGGGTAAAGACTCATTCTCTTCTAAATATGCATATTTAAAATGAGAAGGTAGCGGTTTGAGATCGTCGGCGGAGAGACGATAAAAGGTGGGGTAAGGGAATGATACTCGGACTCCCTAATAGGTTCATAACTTGCACAGGATATTGACTCGGAAAGCGCTACTGACTTTTGCGACGAGTCAACAGATTCAAACTCGGGGATGGACTCATCGAAGATATTTTCACTATAATAATTTTCCAGATCAAACAATGTCGCACTAGTGTTATCGAGATCATCATAGCAAAGTACTTCAGCTTCGCAGCTGTCAGAAGCTATCTCGTTGATAGAACAGATATCGATTAAATGAGAAGAAGGTTCAGATGGTTGACTTCCTAGCTTAAAAATATTAAGTTCAATTGTCATCTTTCCGAAAGATAAGTTCATAGAACCGTTACGATAATTAATGACCGCATTGGAAGTTGCTAGGAAAGGTCGATCGAGTATCACCGGGATTTGGTTGTGTGGGTTCGCCACAGGCTGTGTATCTAAAATAATAAAGTCCACAGGGAATATGAATTCCCCGACTTTGATTAACACATCCTCAAGCTCACCCTTAGGTTGGGCGATAGATCGGTCTGCCATCTGGAGAGTGCAGTGGACATGTTTCAATTCTCATATACCTAGCTGCTCATAGACGGAATATGGAAGTAAGTTAACACTAGCGCCGAGGTCAAGTAGAGCATGATTGATGCTTTTACCCCCAATAGTTATAGATATTGTAGGACAACCGGGGTCCTTACGTTTCTTAAGCAATTGTTGTGTAAAAACTGTGCTCACGTTACTTGTCATGAATACTTTTTTCGGCACTTGAGTTTTTCTCTTCCTAGTGCACAAGTCCTTAAGGATTTTTGCATAAGACGGAACTTGTTAAATAGCATCTAGGAGAGAGATATTTATGTTAACTTGCTTAAAAATTTCCACAATATTCTCCATTTGTGCGTTAGGTTTGTTGACCCTCAACCTGTTTGGAAACAGAGCTTTATCAATAAGTTTTGGGTCCAACATTTGTGGAAAAGTTTGTGGGGATGGAATCGATCCCAGAATTGGAGTAGGGATCATTTTAAGTTGACTCGAGAAAGTGGGCAAAGTGTTCGAGCCTTGGGGAAAACGGAGAATAGGCTCGGAAGAATGTGGGAGACTAGACGAAATAAGGCAAGAAGTGGAAGCCGGGATTTCAATTGATTCCTCATCATCGATCTGTTCACCCATTTGATTTTTCAACACTCTTCCTGATCTCAACGTGGTAATGACACTCACATTATGACTTTATGAGTGGCCAGGATTCGGTAGGGGTTGAGATGGAAATTTCCCTTTTTCTCTCGCACTCATCGCGGCATTTATTTGTTCAAGTTGTGCTTCTATCAATTTTATACTTTCACCGTGGGAGGTGGTGGTCTGTGTTAATGCTTGGATAGAAGATTTTATTTCATCCATCGATTGCATGGAATGTTTAATAAACATATCCACGCTTCGTTCGAGTACAGATGAGTTTTCGTTCCCGGCCGTTTGGAAAGAATTGTTATAAGGTGTAGAATTGTTGGCCGGATTTTAAAAAGGTTGTGATTGAAAGGGGTGTTGACTCTGTGAGTGTGGTTGCTGCTGCTATGGAGGATGTCTTTGATAATTTCTTTGGAACTGGTTTTGATTTTGGGTTTGGTTTTGGTTCCAAGAAAAATTAGGATGATTCCTCCATCCCTGATTGTACGTGGAAGAATAAAGATCGTTTCTAGGTCGCTGCTGAAAAGTAACATTAGTGTGTTCTTGACCTTGAAACGGTGCATTCATAGGACATTCTTCCGTCAAATGTGATGGATCGGAACAACAACCACACACAGTCTTGGGAAGCGTAACCTGATTTAGGGAGATTGATGAGAATTTGTTCTCCATAGCATCGAATTTCTTTTGTATTGCTGCCATTTCGGCGTTTACTGCGATGAAAACATCGAGCTAATGGATACCTCCCCTAGATGACGGTCTAACGCATTCCCACTGCAAAGTGTGTTCAGCGAGATCTTCCAGAAATTTCCAAGCTTCACCATCGTCTTTGGACATGAAATTGCATTGACACATGGTTTCAAGCATCTGCTTTGTCGCTGGAGTAATGCCCTCATATATAATTCGGCACATCTCCCATCTATGTATTCCATGATGAGGACATTGGACAAGCAGATCCTTAAACCGTTCAAAGCACTTCCAAAATGGTTCGTTGGGAAGCTGGGTAAACTGGTTGATTTCGCTCCGAACACAGGCGGTCTTATGATTGGGGTAAAATTTCTTAAGGAATGCTATCACGAATTTATCCCAATTGGTAATAGAGTGTGTGGCAGTGTTATAAAGCCATTTTTCTGCTAAATCGAACAAAGTGAAAGGGAGAAGACGCAAACGCATAGCATCCACTGAAAGTTGTGATGTACCCATCATTGCGCATACGTTTTCGAATTTAGTGATAAAAACGTATGCGTCTTCAAACTCAAGCCCGTGAAATTTGGGCAACAGGTTGATGAAGTAGGGTTTAATTTCAAAATTATCCCCATTGGCTGGTGGAATAGATAAACACGTAGGAAAGAGACCGCGTATAGGATAACATCTCTGTTGGAGAGAAACACGCGGTGGATTCTGCGCACCGACGGGTGGAAGCAGGGTGGTGTTATAATCTGATGGAGAGCCGTCCATCTCGGTCGATGTGATGGGTGGAGCGGAAAAAGAAAATGAAGAAGTATCGACTTCGGAGTCGATAGCCGAAACGCGGACAAGACACGCACTAGAATCCCGTGTCCAGCCGAGCATGCACTAAACGGGTTTAGCGCACGTGGCAGTGTGTGTGTGATTTAAAATTGGTTTGTTTTGAAAAATGTTGGATGTGAGACAAATCACAAAAAATGCACAAACAACCCTAGAACTAAGGTTACCTAGGTCAAGTCTCTGGACCGCTCCTAGACTTCCAAAGGACAAGTCGCAGGATCAATTCTCTACCACCTCTTTATCACTCTTGTGGCCAGGTAAGTGCCAGGCAAGTGGGAAGTATCCGCTATACGAATCACCGAAAATAGCGGGTCTAATTAAGTAACCACTTGCCTTAGACACACTTGCCTAGACACCACAAAAGAAATGCGGATAATCGATAGATTACCCACGACCTTCCTCTGTCCTTATTGAGCGCGACAGTTCTTAGAGTCTCGGTCTAGATATTTTTAAATTAATGTAGGATGATGCAGATGCTCGTTTTGTGATTTGTGGGGCCTAGGAAGGGTGATGAAATCCCCACCTATTCTGAATTTGATCTTTGCCCCTTAATGTCCGTATTAAAATACGCACAAACAAATTACAAAACACGCAAAAAGAATTTTTTTTGACGGCGATATTTTGTAAAGAATCCTGCAGAAAACTATACTGTTGGATTTTTCAAAGAAGAGAGAATGTATAGAGGAAGTTACCAGAGAAAAATGAAGCCCTAGATCCCAACTCGGCCGCGGTTCCGCCGCCAAAGCGCACTTCTTGCCGCGGTTCCGCCGTGGATATGAGAGATCGCTTGAAAATATTTTGTACCGTGGCCTCCTTTGCTCCGGAAGCGAATCTTTGGAGCCAGCCAAGTACAGAGCCAAGCCCAAGGAGCTGACAGCTATGGAGATTGATGAGAGCCCAGTCCCAGAAATTGTTCGGGACTTTCTGGACGTATTTCCTGAAGATCTACCAGGTCTACCACCTCCTCGAATCTTGGAGTTCTCGATCGATTTGACTCTAGGTACGGCCCCAGTATCCAAGGCCCCATACAGAATGGTACCAGTTGAATTGGCGGAATTGAAGAAGCAAATTGAAGAGCTATTGGAGAAGGGATTTATTCGGCTGAGCGCTTCACCGTGGAGTGCACCAGTTCTGTTAGTAAAGAAGAAGGATAGATCGCTGCGAATGTGTATAGATTATCGGGAGCTGAACAAGGTCACAATAAAGAACAAGTACCCAATCCCGCGAATTGACGACTTATTCGATCAGCTAAGTGGAGCCAAGGTATTCTCGAAGTTGGACCTCCGTTCTGGATATCATCAAATCAGAGTAGCAGCCGAGGATGTATGCAAGACGGCTTTCAGGACCCGATACGGACATTACGAGTTCCTTATGATGCCATTCGGTGTTACCAATGCCCCAGCGATATTCATGGATTTGATGAATAGGGTGTTCGCAAAGTACTTAGACACGTTTGTCGTTGTGTTTATCGACGACATACTTGTCAACTCGAAGACCCGGGAAGAGCATGCTGAACATTTGCGCACGGTTCTACAAATTCTTCGGGAAGAGAAGCTGCATGCGAAGCTAAGCAAGTGTGAATTCTGGCTCGACAAGATTCAGTTTTTGGGACATATCGTTTCGGGCGAAGGCATCTCGGTGGACCCGGCAAAAATAGAGTCTGTCAGAGATTGGCCAACGCCGAAGTCAATGGCCGAGATCAGGAGTTTTCTGGGATTGGCAGGTTATTATCGGAGATTCGTCCAAGACTTCTCAAGAATCGCTGAACCATTGACGAGGCTGACACGGAAGGGCGTACCGTTTACGTGGATAGAGGAGTGCACTCAGGCATTTGACACACTGAAGCAGAAGTTAACCACGGCGCTTATTCTTACAGTACCAGATGATTCCGGTGGTTTGGTGATACACAGTGATGCCTCAGGGAAGGGATTAGGCTGTGTTCTGATGCAGCACGGCCGAGTGGTTGCTTACGCCTCTCGACAACTGAGAAATCACGAGAAGAACTACCCTACGCATGACTTGGAGTTAGCTGCAGTAGCCTTTGCGTTGAAGATTTGGAGGCACTATCTATTGGGCGAGAAAGTGGAGGTATACACGGATCATAAAAGTTTGAAGTACGTTTTCACTCAGAAGGAACTAAACATGAGGCAGCGCCGATGGCTAGAGCTGATGACAGATTATGACTTGGACCTTCAGTATCACCCGGGGAAGGTGAATGTTGTACCGGATGCGCTCAGTCGCAAGCCAGCGGTCGTGATGTTGACCGGTCAAAGGAACATTATTGAGGACTTCCAAAGACTCGAGTTAGAAGTCGTTACACCGGGCGCACTCAGTCAATTCTGGCAACTACAGGTACAGTCTTCTCTGGTGGATCGTATCAAGATTGCACAAGCGGATGATCCCCGATTGTAAAAGTTCAGAGCGCAAGTGGAAGCCGGGCTGAGAACGGACTTGATTATACATGAAGATGGCTCTCTGAGATTCGGTAGCAGACTCTGCGTACCCAAAGGAGATGTCCGAGAAGAAGTATTGGCTGAAGCACATAGTTCAGCTTATTCTGTGCATCCGGGAGGTACAAAAATGTATCAGGACCTAAAGCAACACTTTTGGTGGAACGGAATGAAGCGGGAAATTGCGAGGTTCGTATCCAGGTGCTTGGTATGCCAGCAGGTGAAGGCGGAGCATCAGAGGACAGCGGGATTGTTACAATCGCTGCCGATACCAGAATAGAAGTGGGAGCACATTACCATGGATTTTGTGACGGCCTTACCATGGAGCCCTAGGGGCAATAACGCCATTTGGGTTATCGTCGATCGCCTCACAAAAGCTGCACACTTCATACCATTCCGAGTAGGACAGTCGACAGAGTCACTGGCAGAGAGATATATGCAGGAGATTGTACGACTTCACGGTGTTCCAGTCAGCATTGTGTCAGATCGGGACACCAGATTCTTGTCGCACTTTTGGAGGAGCCTACAGGAGAGCTTGGGTACCCGCCTCAAATTCAGCACAGCTTATCACCCGCAGACGGATGGACAATCCGAGCGTACGATTCATACGCTCGAGGATATGTTGAGAGCCTGTATGCTGGACTTTCAGGCTTCCTGGGAGGACCATCTGCATCTAGTCGAGTTTTCTTATAACAATAGTTATCAGGCTAGCATCCAGATGGCTCCTTTCGAAGCGCTTTACGGGCGAAAGTGTCGATCCCCAGTATGTTGGGATGATGTGGGAGAACGACGATTATTGGGCCCCGAACTCATTGTTCAGACAGTCAACAAGGTCCAAATGATCAGGCAGCGTATTAAGACGGCTCAGGATCGACAGAAGAGTTGGGCAGATACCAGCAGGAGGGCACTAGAATTTGAAGTCGGAGATCACGTGTTCTTGAAGATTTCCCCTACCCGTGGAGTTATCAGGTTCGGAGGTCGGGGAAAACTTAGTCCCCATTTTATCGGACCTTTTGAGGTGCTAGAGCGAGTAGGAGAGGTGGCCTACCGACTTGCCTTGCCTCCATCGCTAGCTGGTGTGCACAATACCTTCCACGTGTCACAGTTGCGGCATTATATTCGGGATGAGAGCCATGTCCTGGACTATTCGGAGCTAGTTTTGGGTACCGATCTATCGTACGAGGAGCAGTCCACTACCATCCTCGACCGCAGAGAGAAAGTGCTGAAGAATAAGATCATTCCGTTACTCCGAGTGTCTTGGGGTGGTCATTCCCAGGAGAATCCACCTGGGAGCGGGAGGAAGATATCCGTGCTCGTTTTCCACATCTCTTTGTTTAGTACCTTGCTTCACTGTATCCTTGTTAAATTTCGAGGACGAAATTTTTTGTATGGGGGGTATGATGTAAATCCCCGTTCCCATCTACAAAATTTTTCCTAGTTCCTGATTGATTCCTGATATTTTTCCTCGTGAAGTTTGTTGGTAATCGGTTGCTTAAGTTCCAATATTTAGCTTAATCAAAAAACCAAATTAAGAATCTAAACCTAAAACAAAATTTAAAATTCAATTAAAACCCTTATTAAACACAACTCAGCCCAAAAAGGAAATCTAATAAAATTAAACCATTTGTTTAATTCTTCCGGCCCAGCATCAACCCTCAGCCCATTGAAATTTTCCCATTAAAATGAAAACAATTAAACAAACTTTCCCCTGGCTCGTTTAATCCTCAGCCCACGAAAAATTTAAAGGAATTAAACAATTAATTCCCCAGCCCAGCCCGTCTCCAAGCTCAAACCGCACCCGCGCCCGCGACCCGACCCGCTTCTATTCCCTTCTTCCCCAACGGCTATCCCCCTTTTTTTCCGCTCGCGATCCGCTTCCTTCACCGCAGCTCATGCCCACGCCCATGCCCTCGCCTTGCCGTTACCCCCTCGCGATCCCCTCAATCTCCTCCCCTCGTCTCCCCTATCTCCCTCACACCCTCACTCCTCTCTCACTTTCAAAATTCCTCACCTCTCTCTCTCTCGAAAACCCACTAACCCACTGCACTCGACTCCCTCCGACGACGACAGCCTCCTCGTCGACCCTATCACTCCCTCTCACAAGCTCAAGCCACCCTCTTTCCTTTCACCGCTTCATCGAGAATCTCTACACACCCAAATTCCCTACACACAAACCTCCTGCACCCGAGCTCGACCACCCCCTGCACCCTCGACGCCGGTGATCTCCCCACCACGTCGTCGACCTCTACACGCTCTTCTCCCTAGCCTCATCTCCATCACGACAACCACTCCGAGCCACTATCTCTCTCTCTCTTCCTCTCAAAACCCAAGAACCCAAGTCTTGAGCTCCACTGTTGCCATCACCGGAGCGCCGCCGCCGACCGTCGTCGACCCCAGCACTTCCCCGGCAAACCACTGAGCGTCCCCTCCGCTTCCAGTGACCATGAAACGCCTCCGGATTGCTCCGACGTCAAACCGTATCGCGAGCCAAGATCGTGCAAACAAATTCACGCCGTTCGACGCGCGTTCGTGACGTTGCCGCCGCCGTACATCCACAAAACATTTCCAGGCAAGTAATTTACTTGCTACATGCTAATCTACTCGTATTACAAACTCAAACAGATAAGTTATGAAATTACAACTCCCGATAAAATTAAACGACATACGTGTTCGATGCATGATCCCAATGAAAATTCTCACCTAATTTGACGAAATTGGATTGTTTCTGTTGGCCCATGTAGTGATGAATATCCTGTAGAAATCTCACTGGAAAATATGACTGTTAGTGACTAAAATGAATACCCCCAAATATACCTGTAAAACTAGAAATTTCACGTATCTGAAAGTTGTTAAAATTCCCATAAATCATGTACATATTGAAATGGTGTGTTCGAGGTCTTAAATCGAAGCCGACTCAACGAACTATAACCCTATGTAAGTCTCTAATAGTTTCTGTACTGAAACTGTGACGATATTTGGATCGGAGTCCGGCTCTGGACTGCAGTCCAGAGCGACTCTGATTATTATTTACTGTCCCATAGTACGTGCCACTTTGTTTCCTGAATTTGTATGTTACGGAACTCTGCAGAGTATTAAAGGTGAATCTGTTAGCTAAACAACACAAGTGGTTTCATTCCGTTTCATGGTCGTTTGCTATTTAAAATAAAAATGGCAGAACGTATAACAGTCCAGAACAGATTCAGAAGTGACATATTAATGTTAAACAGTGTATAACTTTCGACGTACAGACGCGATTGAGGATCCGTCTGTTGCGTTGAATACCCCATTGTAAACCCTAGATTATATTCAACTGTAGCATCGCTAAATTCTGAACCCAACTGGGTGAAATATGTGTCGCGAAACGGACGTTCAGTTCAGAAACTGAATTTCCAGCCGCGAGCACTTAAAATGAAACAGCTGTATCTTGAATACCGGGAACCCGATCGAACTGAAACTAATTTTGATGAACTGCTGACAGAGTGTGCTATTTATTGTATTTGTATCACTTAGTTGAATTCCAAACATATGAATTTATGCAAATTTTGTAAGTTAATGACGTGCATATTGGTTCATAACATACTTGGCTTGTTAAGGGCATACATACACATATCTTACCCCATTTGCCATGTACATAGTGTTAGTGCGTGTTAGTGTTCAGTGGACATTGCAATATCGTGCGTGATTGATGTTGGTTTAGGAGTGACGAGTACACCAATGGAAAGTGAACATTCGTGACAGTGATTGATACAGTGAACAGTGATAAAACCGTGCCATTGGTATACTTGTACACGACTAAATCAAGATCATAAATAGTGTAAACCTGGGGATAAAGGGGAAATCGAAGTGGAAAGAGAATCGTATTTAGCGGGACCGTGTTTTAGAGGATGATCATTCGAGCAGCGATATATATATTAGGTAGGATCTAGCGATCCGGCTGACAGGGTTATGTCCCGGGCATGTGGGCCGTTGTCTCGGGTATGTACGAGACTCATGTTAAACATGATCCTCCTTTCCACTATGCGATTTCAAACATGACCTAGAGACCGATAGGGACACAGATCATATTTTGCATCATATAGTGACATAGTTATTACTCGCATTGTACTTTCACCGTTATTACCTCATTTACTTGTTTCACCTTATTATAATAATATTGCTATTGTGTCGCTCTGACGACCTGAGTATGCATGCTCAGATCCCGTGGAAGGACCAGCGCAGGAGACGGATCTATCTTTCGAGTTCACGGAGATCTAGTCTGGTGTACTTTCTTTCTTTACTGCTTTCCATAAAAGAGATCGTGAAATTGAACTTGGTTAGTAACTGTTCTTGTTATTTATAATTTGTGAACAATGGATTTTAATGTAATAATTTAGTGATGTAATTTCCTTTACTACTGTGCTTTATTTACTGATCACCATGTAATGCTAGAAACCGAAGTGTGACTACGGTGGGATTATTTCTTGACCGTAGGAGCATGGTTGGCCTAGTCATCCCTCGTTTTCCGTATTTTGGGAAGCGGGACGTGACATTAACTATTCTTTTGATAATGTTTATAAACTTTATAAAACGTAAAAGGAGTTAACGGATTTTTTCATCCATTGATCTACCCTAATCCTACGAACCCTATCAAGCAGAGAATTACTCGCGCATAATGGAGATAAAAGAACAGATAGAGATCATGATGTAAATAAAGAAAATAAAATGCAATAAGAATAAAACAACTAGCTTTATTAATCAACTTGGTCAATTACACTTTGTTCTTTTAGAAAGCGATTACAAAACCCTAGTTTGCTTCTCGATCTCTCTTAAAGGAGATAAATGATCAGCCGATTGATCAACCTGGATGCGTGAGTCAACTTGAATTTCGTGATCTATTTGGTTTGATGATTTCTCGGTTTAGCCCTCGGTCTTTTATATAGCCCCAAAGTCAGAAACTAAAGATCCCCAGAATTAGGGTTAGTTGTAGCAAATCCAACCTGAAAATCCTAACTCCTGACTCGGTGAATCGGCCGCGGATCCGCCGCATATTGTATGGTTTGGCCATGGATCCGCGGCCGTTTGGTGGGATCTTGGCTGCAAATTTCTAGGACTTTATTGTTGTGACACATGGAGATTTAGCTGATGTCTGGAACTTGGAAATATTTCCTAAGTCTCTGCCAGTATTGATTCTTCGATTTTATCTAACTTCATCGGCAGATTTCTGATTCCCGATATCTCAACATTTCGGTCTCCTGACCTGAACTAAACCTTGCACAATATCTCAATGAATAATATTAGTAATATTTGGTATTTTTGAGATGTTATCCTAATCATTTGATATGATATTATATTTTAAGAATATTGGTTAAGGATATTTGATATGATATGCATATTTAAATTATCAAAATATTATATAAATATTATATGCATACATTTTCCTTCATGATATTAATTATAATATATAAACATATGAAAATAGATATTTTGTAGATAAACCCTCATATGTTTCATATTTATAATAAGCACCTTTAAATATATAAGAAAATTAAGGAAAATGTTATATCAAATATGCAGTATTTTCGATCGAACAACACTTGACATGACTTGTACTAAACCTTCATACTTGATCCAACATGACTCGAACCATGAATACAATTGACATGACTTGCACTTGACATGACTACATGATTCTTGACATGAACTCAATCTTGAAAACTTGATATTATACATCATCTTTCGTATTCATAGATTCGAACAAGGCCAGTAACATTGATCATAGACTAATATACACGGGGTGTCGGGATAGTTTAAGTATGAATCCAACGAAATCTCAGAAGTCTCCTTGGTACATGAATCCATGAATACTAACGCATACAATATATCGTGAAGGTACGCGTTTCCAAGCTTTGGACGATATCCTGTTGGGTTTGGAATACTTCAACGATTGTTGAAGCCCCGCTACTAACACTTGATCGGGCCCGTGGTTCCTTACCCTTGGACGATTGTAACGCCCTACGCCCCAGTACAGATGGTATTGTCCGCTCTGGCCGAAACCACACGGTTTTTTCCCTTTAGAGCAAACCGGACCCGACCAGGGGACACTTCCCAGGAGGTCACCCATCCCAAGACTTCCCTGGCCTGAGCACGCTTAACTGTGGAGCTCTCAAGCTCTTGTAGTTCCGGTTCACTTAAAAGACGCCTCTGTAATTGATGGCGGTATCATTACATTTGTAATGCAGTTCGGTCCTCTTTCGGAATGTGTTCCGAAAATTCCCCATTGTTCTACAGTGGGTCCCAGGGACTCAAGAGATGGCCCCCACGGATCAAGAGGTGGCCCCCGCCCCCTTGGCATGACAATTGGCGTGGCACTTTTTTCCGTATGGCACTTTGTTCCGTGAGCAAGAACCAGGTCCCAACATTCCCCCCACCTTTGAACAATGGTTCGTACTCGAACCACAGACCTACCACTGAGGGACCTGCATGGGCCACCATAAATGTAACGCCCTACGCCCCAGTGCAAATGGTATTGTCCGCTCTGGCCGAAACCGCACGGTTTTTTCCCTTTAGAGCGAACTGGAGCCGACCAGGGGCCACTTCCCAGGAGGTCATCCATCCCAAGACTTCCCTGGCCCGAGCACGCTTAACTGTGGAGCTCTCAAGCTCTTGTAGTTCCGGTTCATTTAAAAAGCGCCTCTGTAATTGATGGCGGTATCATTACATTTGTAATGCAGTTCGGTCCTCTTTCGGAATGTGTTCCGAAAATTCCCCATTGTTCTACAGTGGGTCCCAGGGACTCAAGAGGTGTCCCCCATGGATTCAAGAGGTGGCCCCTGCCCCCTTGGAATGACAATTGGCGTGGTACTTTGTTCCGTGAGCAAGAACCGGGTCCCGACATTTGTCACGCCCACTTCCCGGTGTACGGCGAAGGGGACGCGACGAGGCCGCTACGTATTTACTCTGAAGTAAATACGCTAAGCGTATCTAAGCAATATAAATAAAAATGCACAAGAGACAAAGACAGTAGGTATAACTGAACAACAACTTTATTTATTAATATTTTTTTTACAATGCATGGAAAAGTAAATACATGGGATAAAGCGATGCCTAAACAGTGGCATAATAGAAATGAAAAGTACTGAAATGAAATGTGTGCAATGAATCTAAAGCTCTGGGTCATAGGCTAGCTGATCCAAATCCTTACTGGTGGGCTCGATCTCCTGAGTGTCCAGATCACCTGACAACATTCCAAAGAAGAAAGAGAAGGAATGTCTTCAGCGAATAATCGCTCGGTAAGTCCCAAAGATAAGGGAGAAGTAGAAAAGACAGAAAGAGAGAGTGCAGCTTTTAAAGTTGTATTATATTGTTATAATATTGTATTTAGTATTAACGTTGTTGTTTGTAGCTTGGTACAGAAATATGCCAGTGTATACGAGAGGGGTCTCTATATGTCAGAGACTAATGCAAATGGAAGTACAAGGCTCCGTCGATAATACCACGGAACAACGGCATGGATGTAATTACATCTTATAGTTGCTGTCTCGTGCCGCTTTTAACACCTTCCGTACCAGTCTACCCCTTAAACCCCGCGATATCTTGATTGTATTGTTTGTATTGTATTGCAACTTGTATTGTCTTGTAATATAGATTATATAATTGGATGACGAAACCATGATATTAGTAAATGGATGTAACTGGAGAATCATGTAAATGGAAGTATATCCATGGTTCGGTTCGGTCAATACAGATTGAATAGATTGAATATATGGATTCATGGACTCATGTTGAATTGTTATATTGTAGATTGTACTTGAATCATATTCAATTCATATTATTATAATGAGACTCAGTTTGAGTCAGAACAATTAGAAAAGAAATTGAAGTCCTGAATTAGGTTTTGATGTTATCGGTAACCGCTGCACATGGGCGACAGGATTTGTGTCTTTTTCAAAGACGATTACCGTATTGATAACACCATTGTTAAGTTGTCTACCTTAGATAGGCAAGCACCCATATCTCCAGCTCCCTGAATCTCAAGAGCCTGGTCCCGCTTAAACCTATATTTACTAGGGTCCTTATTGTAATTTATAAAACTTGAGGGGGTTTTATGTAAAAATAATTTTGTATAATTTTCAAAATACACCACAAGTATTTGATTATCGTCTTTAGAGTTTTCATGGTTGTGGATTTTATATTTGTGACATTTCTAGTGAATAAACCTATTTTTCATAATAAATATTTAATTGTAATATTGAACTTGTATGGAATTTCATGGTATTTTCATGTAAAATGATTCTTTTGATTTAGAAAAGTTGGAATATTTATATTATATCAAAAATAGGTATTTTGATAATACATATATATATATATTTATAAAAATAATTTTTATTATTTTCTAGAAATCTCATTTTCTTAAAATATTTGTATTTCAAATCTTTCGAGACCGAATGCTCCTTGCGGAGGTCTGCATCTCGCACTACTAAGCTCAGGGATGTGCGATAATCCGCACTATCCCAATCGGGTTCCCCAAAATGGGTTGTAGCAGGGTTTTGCAAAGATTTGTAAAAATACATAATCTTGTAGAAAACGTTTTTTATAAGTTAAAAGTAGTTTTGTGTAAAACGGTATTTCCTGAATCTATATTTCCCAAAAGGTATTGTGCTATATTGCATATAAGTGTTGTGAAGAGGTAGGTCATTATCTCTTGATCTAACTAAAGATATAGCAAGATTAATGATGATTTAAAGTCGAAACTATACTACATGGTATTTTACTGAAAAAGAGCGGTAAAAGTTACAAAATGAAATATTTTGCTATGAAACTTGTTCAACATATTTTGTTAATGATTAATAGTCAAGATGTAAGAGTTTAATATGGTTATGTTAAGGAAAATTGAACTTTATAAAGAAAACCGAATCGGAAGTCGGATTTAACTCCGCTTCCGTCGAGTTTTAGTAAAACAAGTTTTAAAAATAGATTAGAGAAGAGGGAGGTGGGACTTACGGGTTTGTAGTATAGAGAAGAGGGAAAGAAAAACGTAGGAGGAGTCGGTGCGTCGTTTCGTCGCCGGGAGCTCCTAGGGTCGTCGTCGGAAGATCGCCGGAGTTTTGCCCTTCGCTAACTCCACTTGTACATAAAATTTCTAGAGGAATTTCTTGAGAGTTTGGACAGAATTGTGAGTGAGGGATGTGTGTCTAGGGGTGGTATTTATAGGGTAAGGCTAGAGTTTAGGGTAGGTGAAAGGGTGTAAATAAAAATGTATTAAATTATATTAAAAATATGGTTTAATGGGATTTTAAAGTGTTCTGTTCATGTGTAGGAAATTTAAACTATACAGAAGTAATGGGGAGACCAAAAGACACAACTCCTAAGAAGACAACTCGGCGATCCAGCTCAACTAGGCCGGCGGCAGCGGGCCGAGTCGACCGAGTCAGCCGAGTCGGGCCGGGGCTCGCTGCCACGTGTCCTATTTCGCATGGTGTAGATCCTGGGACAGTTTGTTTTATATGTGTAGTAGGATTTTTACGAGTTATGCACGTGTAGACCCTTGGACTTCTAAAAATTCAAAACAAAACAATATTAAAAATAATGTGGGGATGTGATTTGAACTCTGGTAGCTTGGTTCAGCAGTGCAAGGTCTTACCAATGAGCTACAAACTCTTGCTTGCTATTAAAAAGCAAAACAAATTTATAACTTGTGCTCAGGCAAAAGTACCCCTTTCTGTATTTTTGAAAAAATTGTACAGAAAGTTAGTACAGAAAGTTAGGGTTGTTACAATGATAGCCTGTTGGGTTTGAGAACACTCTTAAGATTTGATTGACATTCACACTTGAACCGACATTGGTTAAATGACCCTTTTAATGACCTCTTTAGGACACATTACTATTCATTACATGTTCAGCATTTTTACTTATTACATGCTCACTATACCTACACCACACAGTCATACTATACTTGTTTGCAATGCTCATGTTACATTGCCACGCTTATGTTACATTGCCATGCTTATGTTACATTGCCATACTTATATACACATTTCCATACTCATGTACTTATAGTTGCTAAATTTAATTGACACCCTTACATAACCATATTAGAATTCATATTCTACTTACATGTTGTCATTTACCCCATTCACATTTCTATCCTTTTTAGGGACTTACTGAGCGCAAATTCGCTGACGAGCATTACATCCATCTTTTTGTTTCCTTAGAATGTTCGTCAGGTGATCTAGTTACTGAGGAGATCGAGCCGAGTCAGGAGGATTACTCTCAGCCTATGGAGCAGACCGACTAATGGTTCTTTATTTCAGCTTTTCTTTTTTATATGTCACATATTTAGGCACTTTCATTTTATGTTTCTTGTTTAGATATCTTGTATCGATTGAAACTTATGAAATTTGGAATGTAAATATATAAAGTTGGATATTCATAATCATGTCCATTCTTTTCATTTTTATATTGCTTACATACGCTTAGTGTATTTGTTTCGGAAAATGACCTTTTTGAAATAAATACATCGCGAGTCTCGTCACGTGCATGCTTCCGTATTTTAGAAAGTGGGGCGTTATACGATCTCTCAGATATCGACAACTTCAAGCTCGGATGTGAGACCAATTTGTAAGTGCGGCTTTCGAGCAAAAATTTATAAGTCTAAAACGCCCAAAAATCTTGGTCGACTGTTTTTAGGATGCCCTAAATGGGCTGTCGTTGATTGTTGTGAATTCATGGATTGGGTGAAGACAAAATATCTGTGAGCAATGGTCGCTGAAAATGAAAAAATTGGTGAAGTAGATCAGCATCAGTGGGAAGTGAAGGTGAAAAACGAGAATTTGAAGTTAAGAAGCGGACTTTTTTTTTCGTTTTTTGTTCTTCTTACTGGCTTTTTGGGTATTTTTGTTGGATTTCTTCTTGGGAGGCTCTCTGATCAGTAAGGAGTAACCAGGAAAAAGTTTATTTTTATGTTTTGAATGGAGAAGCATATAATGCAATTGATTACAGTTTGTAATTTTGTTTTCTGAATGGAGATGTGTATGAAGTAATCAATTACATGGAGAATGTTTATGAAAACTGTAAGATTTTTTGTATGCAATGGATTAAAATCCTTGAAAAAATTTGTCTGAATTATATGTTCAGAAAAAACCTTGAAAGTGCAATTAATATTCAAATAGCTACCTAACAAGTTTAGATAATATTCAAATAACTAGCTAACAAATTTAAATAATGTTCAGAAACCTACCCTGAAGGTTTAGTTAATGTTCAAAAAACTATCCTGAAGGTTTGGTTAATGTCCACAAAACCCCCTGCCAACTCTACAAAATTTCAAAAAACTAGTAGATATGAACAACAATGAACAACAGATTTCTCATCATATGTAATTTCTTAGAAATTTAATCATACAAATGACACTATAAATATAAGATTTCAGAAATTTCACCATCTATATATATAAAGAAATAACAGCATGAACATATGAAGTTTAACCACACATTTATACTTAAACATAGGAACTTTTCGGAAGTTTAACCACACAACTGATAACATAACACGACAAAAAATAAAGATCTGTTACAACTTGTACTCTTCAATTTTTCTTCCTTCTTCTTTCTTGCAACTTCTTCTTCATTGCAGCTAGCTAACATAGCTTTGTTTCATAAGTTCATCACTTGCACTCTTCAATTCATCTTTTTTTTTGCTTCCTCACAACTTCTTTTTTTTCATTGCAGCTAGCACCTTCCTCAGTTTTCTTCTTCAACATGGCTTTAATTACTTTATTTCTTTTGTTGTTGTATACTTCTCTTCTAGCATATAACTTTTGTTGAACTTATTTTCTTCTTCGATTCTTATCAAAGAAGGACAGGTTTAACTGAAACTGTTCGAACATGCATAGATCAACTAAATGGTAGATTCCCTTTTTTCTTTGTTGCTCATTCTCTCTTCTTCTTTGCAGCTTCTTCTTTTTCTTTCTTTTTGTTTGCAGCTTCATCCCTTACTCTTTTTCTTTTCTTGTTGGCTGCTGCTTCTTCCATTATTATATGGTCTGCAGCTTTAATATTCTTTTGTGCTGCTATTACTGTTGTTGCTGTCTCTTCTATCATCCTTCTTTGCACTGCAACTTTATTTTTCATTCGTGCTACTGCTACTTCTCATTTTTCCGCTTCATATCATATTTCTACTTTTTCCCCCTTTGCATCATCAAACATTTCTAAGTCAAATTTTCACACTATCTCCTTAGGGTTCCATCCTTATTTTTAACATCTGCAATATCATTACACAATATTGTTAAGCATATTTATCAAAAAAGAACAATCTCAGGTTGTTAAAAGACAACACTTACCATCACATGTTTTCTCCTCTGGTGATTTCTTACTTGCCTTCTCCTCGAATATTTCTATGTAAAGTTCCATAAAATATGATTGACACTTCAATGTCTCTATAACACCCTCATCACTATCGATCGCAACAAATCCTCTTGACATAGGCACATTGGGAAGAAGCTAATAAACAACAAATTTTTCAACATTTCCTATCAATTTCTTCAACATACTCCTCAACTTCAACCAGCCATTGAAGTAATAATTCTTGATGATAGTATAAGTTCCATCTTCATGTCTTCCTACGTCTATCCATTCTAAATAACCCGCTATGAACTTCTATATACATGAATAATTGTCTGTAAATGGAAATTAATTTAATATAAGAACTAACTTATAAATAAACGAATAGCATGCCATAATATATGTAAATATAAAAACTTCAAGAGAAGGGATGGACCACTAATAAAATATTCATTAACATAGGGACCACACATTAATCACAAAGGATTTTAATTAAGGATTCAATTATTAGAGATGGACCACTACTATAATATACAACACAACAAAGAACAACCATGAACATGTTAGAGACAAGGATTCACTTACATTGCGCTACAAGCTTCATCCGTTCATCAAATTCGAAGTCTTCGATCCACCAAACTTCTATTCGATCCACCAAACACCTCTTTGAATTAAAAATCAACGATGCGAAGAGTTAATTTTGGGTCTCGATCATGAAATTAGGGTTTCAGATTTTTGGGTTAGGATGAAATATTTGAGATTGAGTTTGAGAAAGGAAAGTAAATGTGGGTTGGTGAAAGGAAAGTAAATGAGAATAGTGAATAATGGAAAAAAAACATTTATGGGAAAATCTGGATGGAGGCATATAAATATGAGGGTAGAAATGTCTTTTTACTGTTGGGAATTAACGGTGTTAAGTCTCACCATCAAAAAAGATAGTTATCCTCGATTTAGAAATTTTAGGGTAGTTATTTGAAAAAGGTGGAACTTTAAGGTTGTTTTTGGTAATTAAGTCTAAATTTTATGTCCATTATCCGATCCATATTTGGTGGATGGGCCTACTGGTTATCCGTGTATAGATAAACAGATCACGTATAAACACAAATGGGCGCTAAAATCTTTTGCATATCATCCAATCTCCATATTTGGCGGGTGGGTTGCGGGTTACCTGGATATCAATAGACGGATAGTATTTGACTTCAAATGCACATTCTTAAAAAAAACTCAAAAACCATTTGGCAGTTATTATCCATAACTGGTTATTTTATAAGAAATGTTTATTTTCATGATTATAAAAATAAATGAAAAGTCACTATACTTTTCATCAACGAGGTTGGGTAAAATCCGCGATCACGTGGGTCGGGTCGGCCCAATGGTACTTCTAAACTGATAGATCGAATACGGGTAATATATTTTTGATCCGTGGCTCCGCGTTTTATTGGTCTGTCCCATGAATCAAACAAGTTATGGATCAAACGTGATGCCTTTATTTGGAAAAGGTAAGAGGAGAAGCCATCATTGAATAGAAAATAAGTTTGTTGTTTAGAGCTGCGGTTAAACGAACCGACCCGATTAGAACAAGCCTTGCATTTTTAGTATGTACTGGGCTTGTAATCTATGCTGATGGGCTTTTCATAGCATGGTTTAAAATAAAAATGGCAAAATTGAAAAGAAAAAAAATCTCAATCTGCTTCAAACACACAGTGTATAGCGGCGGTAAATCCTCTCTTTCAGAAAATATTATGCATCTAGGGTTCAAACACATCGGGTAAGGGTAAGGATCATTATTCCCAAAAAACAAGACAAACTCTAAAAAGGTTGTTAATATTTTCTCATTAATTACTTGTTAGATGTGGAAACCCCTCTATTAAAAAAAGGTAGGGTGAGGGATAAAATGGATTTCTGCCATTATTAAAAAACGGTAGGGTAGAGGGATAAACGGTAGGGTGTTCTAATCCTAAAATAATTAATTATATCATTATTTACTCCAATCCTAAAATTAATTCTCTTGCCAAAAATATAAAAGTTAATTATGTTCTACCATGACAAAGAGGGTTTTAACTTGTCGTCAACTGCTGTTAAGCTTCCAAGCTATTTTCCAATTGATTAAAATAAGGAGAGATGGCCCCAAGCCCATTTGTTTCTGTTTCTGTTCACCAACCATGGAGAATTTGTAAGCACCTAATCCCACCATCCATCCAAAAGTCCACTGCCCACCCTGAAAAGATATTAGAATGTTTACCATACTGCACCCATCGCTTAAATAATATTTGAAACAAAATGTTCATGATATTTCTATAATAATAATATAAAACCACATTCACGCCTCCCTTCAATCACATCCCACCATCAGTTGAAAAAACCCAAAATAAATAACCGTATTCAGCTAGATATAAAACGTTGAAAAATATTAATTAGATTTTTATCTACGGTCTGTACCGAGGCAGCGCTCAAATTAAGCTCGCATATGATTAAAGGTATCTAAACTCGTAAATATTATTACCTCAAATGAAAAAACTAAAATCAATTATTCATCATTTTTAGGTCATGTTCATGCGAATTATGTTTTCTAGACGGGAGTGTCATAAAGTTAGCAAAATTAACTCCAAAATGCTGATTTTACGGTATTTAATGTCTATGTTTCAAAGCTAAGATAACTTCAGTCATATGGATCAAAGTTATCTAACCTCTAATATAACCCAAGTAAACTCTATTTTTTCTGAACATAATCTTAGTTTAATTTTAAATATAGAAATTACAGGATTGCAAGTGGCACTTATCCCCATCAATAACGCACAATCTCTTCCTATTTTAATTTAGTTTTAGGAGAGCAATAAAGTTGCTGACACCTTTGGTCTTTTTTTTCGCTCTTAGGCCTAAACCGCTCTACTCTCTCTCTCTCTCTCTCCGCCTTCTCTATTTTTTCTCGATGAAACCCTAGCCTAGAAATCCTGGCTCAAAGATCAAGTCTTGATCCAATCGGGAGCTGGGGACCGAGGCTCATCTCTTCGCAGGTAACCCTAACCCTAACCTTCAATGCCTTTTGGCTTTTTCAGGGAGAAAAATTGTGTTTTTTTTTAATAAATAAGGAGCAAAATTGGCATAATTTTGAAGAAGCTCAAGTCAATCTGTTTCTACTTTTCGGCAGGGGTTTAATGTTTGTTTGATCTGTGAACTTGATTGGATGCCATCATTTTAGGTATATTGTTTCCCTTTTGTCAACAATTTTGGGAATTTTTAAAAAATTCTGTTTTGTATATAAGATTGATTATCGGAAGCACGAGCTAAGATTCATTGACATGATCATCATTGTTATCAATTTTAGCGAACTTATACACCTTCGGTCAGATCCTGTACAGGATCTCGAATTAGGTAGAAAAAGATGTAAATGGAAGCGTATCTGATGTTGTATTGATCCCAAAAGTTGAACCTTTTCAGGATGCTGACTTGAAATTGTAGTAGCTGTTAGCTCACAAGTGTTGTGGAGCGAGTAGACATCAATCAAGGGAGAATTTTGTGTTTTTCCAGCAACCTCTACCGTTGGAAGACAGTAAGCAGTGAGTTTCTTTAATTCTTTGTTAGAAGATATTTGTTTGAAACGTTTTCTTTCAAGGAATTCGATACTTGTTTTCAATTGATAGGTAGATGCTCATGTTTTTGGATGATGAATGCTATGATACAAAGGGCCTTCCTCTCTTTTCATTAATTTTATTCACTATGGTATGTTGATCAAAATTTGATGAATCATATTGTGATCGTTGATCCAACTCCGCATACATAGATTACTGTAGCAAGTTAGTTTTAATGGCTTATTAAATTGTTATTGTGAGAAAATTACTTTTGATATGTATGCATAATCCACTAAGGTTATATATAGAGTAGCATTAGCCCTGCTGCAAACAAAGACACCTTGATGTACGATGGATGCATATCGAGTGCTTTCTCAAATTTACATAACATCTTAAAATTCTACTATAGAATGATCCCTATAATCTACGATTCATAGGTACCATATATTCTTTAAGCCTTTGGTAAAGACATGTTATTTTTTTATTCTTATTTCCGCCTTTGTTGACTTAGGTTATTAGGTATCAGTGAAGTTCTAACTTGTTGGGGACCTTGTGGTGGCTAGTAATTTGTCTCATAAATATTGTTTGTTACTGCTTAGTTTGTTTTGAATTTGCATTTGTATTGGCATTCCTCTTGTTTGAACCTTAGTTAAGAGAACCAGACTGTGTGTGTATTCTGGAACCAGACAAGTCATCTGGGAAATCATAGGATATTAATCCTGCTAGCATGAGGAATACAACTTAAGATGAAGTCCTTTTAGGAAATTCCAGTTCTATAGGTGGAGGAAAACTACCTGTAAGGTAGGTAACTGGAAAGTTCAATAGAATTTTCAGGTTAACCATGTGAATTTTGCATTTAAAATGATATGGCAGAATCTCTTCTCTTAGATAATTTGAATGATTGCGACCAAATATGAACATGCTGCATGACCTTTAGGCTTAGTTGGTAGTCAGGTAAAGTATTCTCCATAGTTAGCCTAGCCTAGTGATGCCAGTCGATTTGATTCTTTGGAACAGTTCGATGTCTGAGCAGAGATAAAATCTTCCTCATGAGAAGCATATTTGCTACTTTATGTGATGAGAGTTTTGCGTTCTATTTTCATTAAGGGTGTGGTGTATCTATCATCTAGTCTAGTGCATAGAAGTTCTATTCTCGCCGCAAAAATTGATGCAACCTTTAACTTAACAAGGTATTTTCATTGATGAGATGTGGATGGTAGGCAGGAAATATTGATTCTGTTTTGGCTTTGGAATAATGCATCATAGAAAGCTTGGTACAACTTGGCACAACATATTGAACTTTCATTTAGCTCTATAACATTCTCAAGTTAATCATTATCTTTCAATTCCTAAAATCAATAGGGATTGTTGGAAGTTAATAATTAAATTTTATTTCATAGTTTGGGCATTGTTATAGAAACCATTGTCCTATTTCATACAAATTTAAGAATTTAGACGCCGGCTTTGTAGAGACATTCTCCTTTATCTATTCCCAGAGTTGTCAATGCAGAAACGATATGGTTCATCCTTTTTCAAACTCCTAATATAGGCTACAAAACATTCGGTAACATCATTCAAAATGAACCAAGAAAATTTTAGGCGGTGTTGCTTTCTTGTTTTATCCATTCGCTATATCATACCTAGAGCGAGGATCTAACACTTTCATAAGAGAACCTTGCATGAAATGATAAGACTTCAGCTAAAGCAAGACTAAAACTAACATAGAAATGATAAGACTCCAGCTAAAGCAAGACTAAAACTAACATAACACTTATTCAAATGGTTTGTTTAGAGAATTTTCAAACCAACCATGAAACTCTTAAAGATTGACTAATGTAAAATCTATCTTCTGTCTTTCACTTTGCTGAGTAAACTTCTTCTTGAGGTATGTTAGTGATGCTCATTTTCATGTCCCAAAAATGGATTTGCAAGGTTTGGTGACAAATATTAATTTTCATTTCCAAGGCCCTGCATTATTGTTGATTGTTGTCTTGGAAAATGAAATATGCAATTCCCCTATAGATGTACATAGGGATGTAAATGATTGGATATTAATCACATCATCCAGTGTTGTTTATGAGATATGAGTGATGCATATGCTTTTTATCCAAGGAATATATTAGGTGTTAGGAAAAACGGACGCTTCTATTGGCTCGGGACACTCCACCCACTCCATCCGACGATGTGTCCGACACGTATTGAATATGCAGACACTCCATCCAACATGCTTGGGCCATGCCCAACCAAATTGGACCTGTATGCCACTTCTACATAACGTAAAATGTTGAGAAATAAGCATGTATATATGTATGGGCTACTTTGATACCTTGAGGATATAAGAACATTAAATATTTCATCTCCCTTGCTGGACTAAACTTGGGAGTACATGTTTAAATTGATGCAAATGATGAAGTCGGGACTATGAAAGTTGGCTTTGATTAGAAAAGATTGATATTTTGTTTGTTCAAACTTTTATCGATTGTATTCTTGTATGTTTTACTTATAATTTTATACATGTATTTGTTTATGTGCAAGAAAACTTATAGTTATGGATGAAAGGTAAGACCATAAGTTTATTTTTTATTGTGCTTTTGATGTCACAGTAGGACATGTTGCTACTCCTAGTTATATGCGTGTGTGTGTGTGAAAGAGAGAGACAGAGACTAGGATCCTATCGGAAGGATTTGGAAACAAATCATTCATACCTTTTCACCATTAGATTAACTTTGGGATTTGTGCAATCAATTATGTTATGTTTGATAATGAATGAAAGCTTTTATTCATAATTGTTAGCACACATCCCAAAGTCAATCTAATAGTGAAAAAGTGAGAAGAAATTGTTTCCAAATCCTTCCAATAAGATCCTAGTCGAACTATATATATATATCCGTGTCCCGCATCCTCCTTTTTATAAATTTGTTGTGTCCCATGTCCGCGATCGTACCCTTGTCTGTGTCTGAGTCGGTGCTTCATAGCTTAGGGGGAAACGAATATAGTTATTGACCATACCTAAATGAAGGCTGGTATGAATCAGTAGAGGTGATAACTAATGTCTAATTCTTATGAAATAGAGAGAAAATAGTAGTTATTTGCTGTTTTTGGAAGAAGGATGGGTGAAGGGAATTCAGAGTAGAAACTTTGAGTGATAAGATCTCGTGAAATTGGTATCAACCAGGTTAGATGTTGGGCATTTGGATATTGGTTGTGATAAATGGGAGACATGTATATATTTTATTGTATAATTGAATACCTGGATACCTTCTTCCAAATCTAAATTTGAATTTTTCAATATAAAATAAAGTGAATCCAGAAGTATAAAAACTATCCAATCAGTATGTGAATTTGTGTACGAATTAAATTGGATATGAAATTGGTAAACCGTATCAACATCAGGTTGGGTAATTTGACTCCATTTACATTCCTAGTGTGATGAGAGTTAAGTGTTAACTAATGGTACTTGGGACCATGCATTTTGTGCTTCTCTAATTGGGGAAAACAAAATGCTTCTATATATCTACTATCAACATTTAAGATTTGGCTTTTGTTAGATACTAGCTTGCTATCTTTATATGAATGTCAAGCGTAGATATTAATTGAGATTCTTTGTTTGTTAGACTCATAAATTTATTCGGCTATGATTTACTGATAGGGTATCTGAACGTCAGGTTTCTGATGATCATCATAGCAGCTATAGCATCAAACCTCATAAAACCGCAGATCAATCTGTAAACAAGACAAATTGTATGTTTCAAATATTCATTTTAGCGAAGTGCATCATGTATGTTCCTATTTTCTTCTAGCAAACAAGACAAATTGTAAACAATGGGGCTTGAGGTATGCTTGAACATGGTTATCTCATCCATCTTAAAGAAAGTGGATTCTACCAAACAACATAAACTGTATTATTATATACTTCCCTTCCTTTTATTTTTCTTTAAAAAGTTCTTTATTATTCCATCTTTCACTGCATATCTACTCAAGCTACGCATTGCTGCTGCTGCTGCTGCTTTTCTTTAATATTATATTCGAGGCTCTTAATTCATGATGCATGGTGTTCTACAGATAAAAATTTGCTGGTTTTCTGTTGGAAGAAAGCCGAAACAATTGCCTCTTTAGAGAAAGGCAGCTATGCTACGTACAGGATCTAAAGAATCTCTAAGCCATGATAACAATAACCAGAAGGTTTATCCTCAACCAATTGATGAGACGGTAAATCAGAGAAAAGAATCAATGGAAACCCTACTATCAAAAATCTTCAACAACGTTTCATCTCTTAAGGCAGCATACATCCAGCTCCAGGATGCTCATACTCCTTATGACCCGGATAAAATCCAGGCTGCTGATAAACTTGTTATCGAGGAGCTCATGAAGCTCTCTGAACTCAAACATTCTTATCGAGACAACAACCCGAGACCTTTATCGACATCACCTCAGGATTCACGTCTCGCTGCAGAAATCCAAGAACAACAGAGCTTGCTAAAGACCTATGAGGTAATGGTGAAAAAGTTCCAGTCTCAGATTCAGACTCGGGACTCTGAAATTATCCAACTGCAGCAGCAAATTCAGGATTCGAGTCAGAGAAAGCTGAGGCTCGAGAAGAAACTCAAGCAGAAGGGCTTGCTGTCCAAAGAACCAGAAGATTCTGAAGAAGAGAACAATTTCTTTTCAATTGAATTAACCCCGGCTCTTTTCACTTCTGCAGTGGAAACTGCTTACAAATCTATCCATGATTTTTCAAAACCTTTAATTAACATGATGAAAGCTGCAGAATGGGATCTCGATGCCGCAGCTCACGCCATTGATCCTAATGTGATTTACGGGAAAAGGGCTCACAAAAAATATGCGTTTGAGTCTCATATTTGCCAAAAAATGTTCAGCGGATTTCAAGAGGAAAGTTTTTCTGTTGATACCGGCAATCTTAATGTTTCTAGCGAGGGCTTCTTCCATCAATTTCTTGCTGTTAGGGCAATGGATCCATTAGACATTCTCAGCCAAAGCCCGGATTCTGTTTTCGGGAAATTTTGCAGGAGCAAGTATCTCATGGTCGTGCATCCGAAAATGGAGAATTCCTTTTTCGGGAATCTGGATCAAAGGAATTATGTGATGGACGGTGGGCATCCGAGGACCCCGTTCTATCAGGCTTTTCTGAAATTGGCCAAGTCGATTTGGCTGCTGCATAGACTTGCATATTCATTTGAGTCTAAAGTTAGGGTTTTTCAAGTGAAGGGCGGGAGCGAATTCTCCGAGGTATACATGGAAAGTGTTGTGAAGAATATAGTTCTGAATGAGGAAGAAGAGAGGCCCAAAGTTGGGCTCATGGTGATGCCTGGATTTGTGGTTGGTGGCAGTGTGATTCAGGCTCAGGTCTATCTTTCTGGTGTGATATCTTCTGAATGAAATTTAACGTCAACATGCAAGGTTTTGCCCAATTTTTTTTTCAGAAGTGACCTTTACTGCCTTTTTAGTTTATCTGGGTGAAAAGTTGACGAAAATGTATATGTAAATTGTGGGAAAATGAACAGCAAATCTCAACATGAATGTATGAAGATTATTACTTCATGCTCTAGTGAAAGTTGCACTGGGCTTATATGTAATAATATTGTGCTATTTTGCTACTGAAGCAGTTTAGCTTGCTGAGAAAATTTAGGCCTGTATCATATAATCTATCCTTGATTAGGTAAATGTCTAGATTAACATCATTAAAGATTATTAATATTTTTTGCTCCTTTGTTCTTCAGCTGTAAACAGGTAATTTTAATAGTTAGTAGTTTAATTTTGACAAATGCTCTAGTAAAGGTCATTTCAAGTGCTTCATGCTTTATGGATTATTATTATCAGGACGGAAAAATATACCGTGTTGGATAAATTAAATTATCCAAAATCTGTGCCGTTAATTTTAACCGTTACTTTAACTAGTGGTTAAAATCAAACGGTTCACATTTAACCACTACTTAAAGTGGCGGTTCTTATTTAATAAAAAGTACCACCGTTCAAACTGTTTCAGCACAGTTTCAGCGGGTTAAGGGTTAAAAATCGAAATTGGGCAATTTTTGCTGTGATTCTTGCTGGCATTCTCTTAATTTGAGAATCGACCTCATAAGGTAAATTGGTTACTTTAGTTAGTATAGGATTTGTTATCTTTTGGGGAATTTTTGTTAGGGGTTTCAGATATAAATTGGGGGTTTTTTTTTCCTGTGATTTGAATTGCGATTGTAGCTGGGTATTCTCATGTTTTTTGGATCAATTTTATAACATAAATCAATGACTTTATTAGTTTAGGGTTTGGTCTTATTTATGTATGGTTTTTTGTTAATATATTTAGGACTTTTGATGTTTATTACGTAGTTATAATGACCGGTAAACGCAAATATACACCGAAAATGGTTACATCGAAGATGGCTACATAAAAGAGAGCTAAACCAACTCCTCCTCCACTAAAAAATATTCGCAAAGAAAAACTCCAAGAAAGTAAAAAAGGAAGGAAAATACAATCAAAGGTGAATGTAGTCAATCCTACCAAGCCATCAACATCTCGGACATTATCTATTCAATACAACCCTGACCCCATAAAGAATGTTGAATTGTATAATCAAGCAAATCACATTTCCGAAGTTATTTGGAGTGGTAAAGATAGAAGAAATCTTGTTGCGCTCGAATCTATGACCATGTCTGCGCAATGGCCTCTGACGGATCAACAGATTGAATTATTAGACGAATGGGGTTTTGGTGAGCATCGTAAAGTTGGCCAACAACAATATGACCTACTATTGATATCTGCATTAGTTGAGAGATGGCGATACGAGAAGAATGCTTTTTATTTACCCATTGAAAAGGCACCGATCACTCTTGAAGACGTATCATGGATTCTCTGTCTCCTAGATACATGTTCTCCAATTGTTTATGAAGGATCTATGAGTTGCTTTATACATTTGTACAATGTATTAGGAGTTGATCTCCCGAAGGAGAAGAGGAAAGACGGTGCTGTACTTGCAATATGGGTATATGAGACTTTGTAGTCTCGGGACTAATGCCGATCGGGAGAAAATGGTTTAATGTACAAAAGCTTATGTTTTATACACCATTTGCATGGCATTATTCCCTACATGCTCTAAGAACCCAGTTCATCCAAAATGACCTCAATTATTGAGCGACGAGGAACTTATCTCCACATACGCTTGGGGTGTTTTTTTTATTGTTTTTTTTATCGTATTTGATAAATTGGTTGAACAAAAAGGCACTGTCAAATGCGAGAGCGATAAAGGGTTGTCTTACAGTTTTGCAGGAATTGTATTAGTTGTATAATTATTTTCTTTTATTGTAAAGATAGTTGTAGCGAATCTAATAATTAATTTTTATTCGGTGTTGGACATATACTAGAATTTCAGTCATTCGGCCTATCTCCGATACTAGAATCAAGGAGAGTAGACCCCTTACTAGACAATGGGGTATATGCATACATTGATTTTCCTATCATATACAACTTTCTACCGGGATATGCTTGATAATTTGAATGAATTACAGGTAATTATTATTTCATTACTTAATTTAACGACATTTGTTTAATTCTTTATGAATAATGATAAATATTTTCAACCGTTTCTTTAATGATAATTCACATGGGATCCATACACACTGAGTATGTTGGTGTCTCCGAAGTCTTTTTCCTTCTCAGTAAATACTCTGGACTGTTACGAGTTCCTCTCATTTGTTTCGATATTGTCCAGCGGCAATATCCCGGAAGGATAATCCGACAGTTTGGCGGTATTCAGAATGTTGGATATAGTGCCCTCAAGGCAATTATTGTAATTGCGGGCAGACGATTATGATAATTGAAGGAGGACCTATACAGATGAATAGTCTTACTCGAGATGATAGTATGCTATCGGGTTTGTCTTTTTCATTGATGTGTATACGTTTTATTGATTATTATGTGTCATTAATACATAATGATAAAGCTCATAGGATTCTTGCTTAATTACCGACATTATGATGCCGATCATATACGTGGGAGCTGGGTAGTCCATAAGCACATTCTTAAATGTCCCTAGTCGAGAGAGGATCGAGACTGGACATCGATATTCCGGAGTAGACTAGTGTATACGTTTCGAGACATCCTTGTCTAACAAACCATTGGTGTTGTGTCACCTAAAATAGTATACATGTGCTCAACGGACGAACTCATCGAAAAATTCTAGATGGTATTATACTCATCGTCAGATAGCAGTTTTCTTGTGACATGAGTACATGCTAGCCTTTTGATCTGAGATCGTCCTTTGTCTCGTGTGAGTTCCCACTATACTTTGAT
Organism: Agapanthus africanus; assembly: GCA_030015575.1. Lineage (NCBI taxonomy): Eukaryota > Viridiplantae > Streptophyta > Magnoliopsida > Asparagales > Amaryllidaceae > Agapanthus > Agapanthus africanus. Next base: position 38,471,221 of record CM057345.1, on the reverse strand, counting down.
TATTACCCTACCACAGCTCAAAAGAGTCGTGCAAATATGTTTTAGTTGGGTACAATTCCGAACCATATGGAGGCAGTGAGCGATTTTCAGGGATTCGTCTCTTCTGGTATTAGGAGTTGATATCGCGCTTTGTTCGGTTGGCCATCACTATAAATTCTTGGTCAGGGTGGATGAGATTTACTGATAGGAGTTCAGTAGTTTCTCGGTGGGTGATGAGCTTGACTCCGGCATGACTTGGTGCGTTATTAGGGGTCCGATGTTATCCACTCGCTAAACCCGGTATGCGATACTCTTAAACGAAGAGACCAGACTGTACATAGATTGTCACATTCAGGCTCAGTAGGGTACGAACGGACTTGATTGTTGACCTCCTTTTCGGCATATACCTGGGTAACCGTTACATACAACTAGTGCCGCTGACGTGCTTGTGATTATGGATTTATCCAGTAACTCACTGCCAGCGTATTGTCGAGTCTTTAGAGTCCCACATAGAGGGTTTTTCCAGTTCAGGCGATATGATCTAGATGACGTATATTGATACATACAGGGGTCCGATTAAATACGTGTACAGGCTATCCGGATTTTAATCGGACAGTTGATAATATTAGCCGGCTTACGATTAAGCTGGATTATTAAATCAAGTTTTGATTTAATAATTTACACACACACACACACATTTTAGTATTATGTTCACTATTCATTTTCTCTCTCTTGGCTATTTGTATTTTTATACGGATACGCGTATATGTATTTCGATACGTATATCAGTGGCGTATTACGTATTTATACGAGAATACTTCTAGAAGGAGGACACCTCATTTATGAATTTCCTTTTATAGAAATTCAAGGAAATAAGGTGGCATGGTGAGATGGCAAAGAGTATGGTTTGAGGGACGGGTAAGAGGGATGGTTTGATTTTTTAAATGAAAAAGAGATGGCATATTTTTTTGTAGAGAAAAATAAAAGGCTCTCTATCTCTCTCTCATTCTTTTTCCCAAGACTTAGCTTATTTTTGTGTTATGTTAGACTTGCTTCTCCATCTTTCTTCCTTCTATAGATGCTCTCTTGAGCTTTGAAAGTGAGAGAAAAATTAAGTGGAAAAATCCTACATCCCCACACTTCATTTCTGGCAAGGTTGGAGTGTTGGTTGCTTCACTAGGTGAAGCTAGAGCTTGAATCGGTTTTTCTCGGGTGGATCATCTTCGGCAAAAGCAGTCATCTCTCAAACTTGTTCCCGATGGCTTACGAGGAGTTTGGAGGGTTTTTCCACGATTGGATGGATACGCATCAAAGTTTGTAATCTCTAAACCTTGCATGCTTTGTTTCTACTTTAGTGTTTGGATCGATCGCTAAAGATTAGTTTCTAGTGCTCCCTCTTGAAATTTTTGTTTTGGATTCTGCATCGACCGCGGCTGTAGCGGTAAAGGCACTAGGAACTTTCAGAGAGTGTACCCATTAACGTTCAATCAAGACAAACTGAGAAGGAAAAGGCAACCAAGAAGAAACCAGTATACGATGTGATTTTGGAGTATATCAATTTGTGGGATGGAGCCTAAATTGATATCGAAGAAAATAAAGTTGAATTTGATACAAGTACAGGAAAAGGTCAGGATGCGGCTTGCAATTACTTCGCTTGGTACACTCCTATTATCAGGAAGATAATACAGCCCCCCACAGTCAACCTACTACGATATACGAGCCTAATATCGAGATTATGCGTCAGTTACTTCTCGATTATGTAAGTATTGTTTATGTTTTGTTTTGTTTTATATCATCTTTAACATATTAGATCCAACTATTAATATTTATTACTTATTATTTGTAGGTGAACTCGGTTGAACTTAATAAATTTTTGTTGGATGACGACAATCTTTAGAGATTACACGAAGAGATTAAACTAGTTTTAAAGGGTGAGATTGATGAGAAGAGGGGATGAAGCCTAAAAAAGGGTGAAAATGTCGGGACTAAAATTTCCGAGGTTGAAAATGTTAAGGAGGTCATTGAAATAAATGTGGGGGAGGAGACCGTCGGAAAAAATGTGGGGGCTAAAAATTTCGGGGCTGAAATTTCCGAGGATGAAAATGTTGATGAAATGGTTGGAAAAAAGACGGAAGAGGAACCGTTGATGAATTTGAGATTGATTTAAGTGCTGCCGATGCAAACTTGAATCTAGGTTTGGAAGATATAATCCAGGAAGTTGAACTAGAAAAACCTATTGAAAAAATTGAAACGACATAGGGTATTCCTAAGGAATTACCGCTTGAACAACTTATTGTGATGGATTTTCCGTCCTCAGGCAGTCTGACAGACGTCGCGGAAGAAATACAAGATGGTTCTTAAATTAATGGCTCATTGAAGCAGGTATAAATCCGAATGATCCCCTGGGGAAAGAAATTTTAAGAGAAGAAATGGAAAAATTGAGGAGATAAAGAAGCCTATTTCTTTCTTGCTCTTCCTGTACACAAATCCAGAGAAGAAAAAAAAGAAAGAAAAGATGCCCATACAGGGTATTAAATATGACATCTCAGAATCGAAAAAGTATGTGCAGACAAAACGATGGATCAAACACTTTGATAGGAAAGGGAAAATAAGGTTTGTCTACTTCTAGTGAATTAATTATAATTTTATATTTAAAAGTTAAATACTAGATATTCATATTTTGACAACCTCCAGAGAAATTGAATTACTTCATTCAAGAGGAGTAGTTGTATATTTTTCCGACCTTTTCTTGCTGCGAATTGGGGAGAGTGTTAGAGGAGAAATGATAATATCTTACATTGAATTGTTATGCAGACGTGAATCTTCCGCCAATAGCTTCTTTTATCTTGAATTTTATGTAAGTCATTGTTATTTAATACGTTTTGTACATTAACTAAATAATATTCAATATCGTGTTGTTCATTCTACTTTTTATTTTCTACACGATACTCCATGATTGTTATCAAGGATACAAAGCGAAGAAAATAAAGAGCAACAATAAGTGCAGATCTAACTTACTGGAATGAATCAAATGAAAAAATCCTTTCAAGAGGTCTGTACTAGAGTGTGAAACACTAAGTCTGTATTTTATTTTTATCATTTTTGTTTTATTTGCAACAAATATGATTTATAATGATGAATTAAAATTTTAATCTTAAATTTATATTCCCATGCATCATGAAGATCATTGGATTTTGTGTGTCTGGTACATTACAAAGGAAATTTTTGTGCTATATGATTTAATGTTCAAAGATGTTATGAAACTATATAAGCTTGAATATGAAGTACTGGTTAGTCCAATTTTAAAATGATTACTATTTTCATTTGCTTATAAGTTGCAATAATTTGTGTAACTCAATAATTTTTTTTGCAGCAAAATCATTTTATTAGGCATTTGCTGAAGGATGTACCCAATCCTAGAAAAATTGGTTTAACAAAGGCTTGCATATTTGGTGAGAATCAGGGCCATCCGAGACAAGACACTGGATCACTCGATTGCGGTGTTTTTGTAATGAAATACATGGATTGCTTGTCGCGGAGACTTCCTCTGAACTCACAAAAATAGGACACAAATACTATAGTTAATTTTAGATATAGAATGTGTCATGAGCTAGTTAATCAGAAACTATCCAAAGGATATAATAAATTTTAGATTTTGCATGTATATATTATGTGTGGCCGTGTATTCAATAATAAATTTTTAGATTTCACAAGTTTATATGATGTGTGTTGATATTTGCATCTGAACTCTGATATTTGATTTCCGTAAATGATATACATTTGTGAGAAAATGATGTACATTTGTATGTAAATGATCTACATTTCTGCATATGAATTCTGATATATGATTTCTCAAGTACATTTTATTGGTTCTACTTAAAATAAAACCGCTACTTTAAATAGCGGTTATATTTTGAGCTAGACTATTTAACCGCTACTTAAACTAGCGGTTATATTTATTTAACCGATACTTAATATAGCAGTTATATTTTGAGCTCACTGCAGCAACAAAAAGTAGACAATTTAACCGCTACTTAATATAGTTGTTATATTTTGAGCCCAACAGAGAGCAGACTATGTAACCGCTACATAAAGTAGCGGTTAAATTTTCAGCTCACTGCAGAAACAAAGAGCAGACTATTTAACCGCCACATAAAGTAGCGGTTATCTTTTGAACTCACTGTAGAAACAGAGAGCACAATATATAACCGCTGTTTTAAGTAGTGGTTATATTTTCTGCACCAACAGAGAGTAAATTAATTGACACATTTAACAACCACATTCCAGAGTTTTAACAATATCATTAATTGACATTTTTATATACACCAACAAATTTAACAACAGTATTGATTAACAAAACCAATATCAACAACTAATATTGTATAAAATATCATTTCTTTATATCAAATATCATTCATTTACAACAAATTTCATTCATTTACCAAAAAATCAAAAAATATGTTATAGTTATCAAACATCATTCATTTACATCAAATAACATTCATTTACATCAAACTATTCTGACCAACCAGACGATTGGTCAGAATCCCATAACCGTTCAAGACATATGAGATTCGGTTGACCGGAATATATGTCTTCTGCATGTTGTGGTTGTTTCATCGGACAAGTTTTTTTTGTTTTGGAATGTTAATTGGTTGCATCATGTGCATAACCTCTTCTTCTTTTTCTCATCACTATTTTTATTATCGATTCAAGATTTTTTCCGATTCTTTCAATAACCCCTAGGGTTAGATTGTAAAGCATTTTATATTTTTGAAATATCATCTTTCATGGATTTTAAATCATCCGTTACTTCATCTATCAAGTCTTATTTCATATTCGGTATTTTAACTGGAAGTTCGGATATTTGTTTGGATAATTCCCCAAGAATAATTTTGTATCCATTCTTTGACGCAGCACCTTTCTCGGCAGTTAGATTGAATTCGTTGCATAAATAAATATAGACATTTCAGTCATCTGTACCGAAGATGGTACGATACTCGTCATCACAATATTTTGATTAACATTTATCGTCCATCTTGGCAAGATATATTGAGATGGTATACCATTCACGCTTTTAGATACAAAAAATCTGAATATATGCCTACATAATAGTCCGGTTGATTCAAAATGATTGCAAATGCATTTGGAAAATTGCCCTTTTATCGTAAATTGGACATAATATACTCCTTGCTTGTCTTTCTTCGGACCGAGTACGTTGTGAACTTTATATCTGATTGTCCCATCGACTTTTGAAACTTTCCGAATATTAAGTGATTAAGATTTCTAGAGCTCTATTTGAATCTTTTTAAAAATGTTTTTGGTGTAAATTTTGGAACCATCTAATACAGTGGCATATTTGTTGCACACATATGATTTTTGCATAGCGTATCAAAATCCATTTTTTTCTTGCGCTCGTAATGCATTTGTAGTGCACTTCTCATTTTCATAACAAACTCTTTAGTTGTGGTATTCCAATTAAGATAACCATAAAAAAAGGCATTCATGCTCTCACTACGCTGCGTTGTTCGCTTTCCTGCAGAAAAGTTTCTTGTTGTATAGGCCGGTATCCATTTCTCCCTTATACCGTACATTATTGAAACCCATTTATGCCTACTAATTTAGTACTTTTCATTTAGTGCAGACCATTTATCTTCAAATTGCTTAACCGTCAAACTTTTATCTTCGCAACATTTGAAGTCGTTTTGAAAACCGAAATACCGATGATATAAACTCTGTAATTTCTCAGGATATTTCTGACTAATATGCCATATGCAATAATGATGTCTTGTATTTGGAAATAGCTTGGAAATAGAATTGGTCATAGCTTGATCTTGATCAGTGATTATAGATAGCGGTGCTTTATTATTTATCGTAATTAACCATTGCTGAAACAACTATGTGAAAAACTCTTCAGACTCATTCCACAATAACGTCAAACCAAATATTTGTGACTTATAATGATGATTAATACCGGTGAATGGGACAAAGGGCATTTGATATTTGTTAGTTCGATACGTGGTATCAAAAGTAATTGCATCCCTGAAAATTTTATAGGCAGCTTTAAAGCACGCATCCACTAATAAAAGGGTATTGATATGATTTTTTTTGTCGTATTTTACAACGTAATTAAAATTAGGCTCCTCAACTTGAATGGATTGCAAATAAACTAAAGTAGTTTGGGCCTCCGATACGTCCATAGATTGATGACGCATTTTTCTAAATACACTCTTTACATCGTTTAGCCCATAACCAAGATTCTCTACCCTGCCATGACCTTGTCCTAGTATCGTATATATTTTGATTAGACCAAACCCACTATCCTTCAAATTATGAATTTGACTTTTGTCGAATTTGAAAATTCTTTTATGACAAGATAGGTATTGCACCATTGACTGTGTAACAACTCCAATTTCAATGTACATAAAATTGTTTAAAAGTTGATGTACAATTGGGGTATTTACAATTCCTGTGAATGCTATAAGTATTTGTTTTAATTTAAAACAGAAAGAAAGAGCTTGTAGCTCATTGGTAAAGCCTTGCACTGCTGAGACAAAGCACCTGAGTTCAAATTCCATCAGCCACATTATCTTTTTTTAAAATTTATTTTAATCTTTTAGAAGCCCAAGGGTCTACATGTAATACCCAGTTCTTTTTGTACACCAATATCCGTATTTTTATAAAAAGGGTTATTTACAAAGTTATTTATTTATATTTATAAATTATTTGTGGTATTTTAAATTCCCAATGCCTTTCATTTTCCTTATATATTCTTCCCCCTCTCGTTTTCCAAACCCTAGCCAAAATTTCATTTCCCTTACTTTTCCTATGACCCCTCACAGCCCGGCCCAAATTCCCCAATTTCATTGACTCCCTATCTTCCATTTAATACCCAACCTGAGCCGGCCTACTCTCTCTGATATTTTTTCTATATTTTCCCTTTCCTTGTTACTCGTGATTTCGTAGGAAATTGGTTGCTAGATTTGTCGTAGTTAAATCTTCCTGAACGTTTAAAATCAAAGCCAAAAACCTAAACCTATATATATATATATCAACCCAACCCATTTCTTTCTCCTTTTAAATAAATTTTTCCAGCCCAATTTCCCTCACCCAACCCAACACAAATTAAATTGATTTAGCTTAAAAATCTCTTCCCGGCCCACTCCTTTTCCCCCCTAATATATTAATTTTACCCCTCCGGCCCAGCAGCCCGGCCCTCCTCTTTCCATTTCCCCCCTTATTTGTCATTAGTTTTGGTCGGCCCAAGGACCCCGGCCCAGCTCACCCACACCCCGACCCGACCCGCTTCCTTAACTCCTATCTTCTCCCCACGTAAAAACTTCTCCCGCCCATTCCCCATCGCACCCACGTCGCCCCTGCGCCCACGGCGCCGCGCACCCCTCGCGAGCCCCCTAGACCTCTCCTCGCCTCGAACCTCTCTCTCTCTCCTGAAACTCACTCACACACACACTCTCTCTCTCTGAACTTTCTCTCTCATCCCCCCAACTGAAACCACCTACGGCCGTCCCCTTGCAATCGACGCCGGCGATCCCATCTCCCACTACCGACGGCACAGCACCACCCAGCCTCCTCGTCATTAACCCCTTCCACCCAGCTTCCCACTGCACCTCCTCTCGGCCACTACCCGCACCCGAGCTCCACCCCTGCACCCTCGCACCGGCGAGCTCCCCACCACAGCGTCGTCTCCCATACACCCTCTGCGTCTTCAGCACCATCACCATCATAACTTCCCGAGCTCCACCACCTTTCTCCCCCTCTCTCCAAAACCCATACGCAACCCTCGCTGCAACCTCTGCTGCCCCTCGCCGGAGCGACACCGCCGACCGTCGTTGATCCCAGCACACCCCGGGTGACCCACAGAGCATCCCTCTCCGCTTCCAGCGAACACGAGCCACCCCAGGACAACTCCGACGGCGAACCGGAAACGCGAGCCGAGACCGTGAATCCAAACCGCGCCGTTCGTCGCGCGTTCGTGCCGCTGCCGCTGCCGTTCATCGCCAAAGCGTCTCCAGGCAAGTACCTACCTGCTACATGCTATATTATTTCCGTTATAAATTCAACCGCATTATTTCCCTGTTTGCGATCCATGAAAACTTTATATAACATAAGTGTTCGACGCAAGATCTGAATGAAAACCTTTCCTTAATTTGACGGAACTTGTTTTCATATTGTGGCCCGTCTGGCAATGAACCTGGTGCAGAAATTTCACTGAATAATATGACTGTTAACGACTTAAACGAACACCCCCAATTACACCCGTAAAAACTGGAAATTTCCCGCACCTGAAAATTGTTAAAATCACAATAAATTATGTACGTATCTAAATGAGGCGTTCGAGGGCTCAAATCGAAGACGACTCGACGATATATAACCCTGTTCAAGTTCTTAGTTATTTATGTACTGAAATTATGACGAGAATTGGTTCGGAGAGCGGCTCTGGACAGAAGTCCAGAGCAACTCTAGTTTTTGTTTTCTGTCCCGTAATGGTTCCTACCTTGTTTCCTGAAACCGTGTTGTGGAACCCTGCACCTTATTGAAGATGAATCTGTTAGATAAATAACGCAAGTGATTTCACCCTGTTTCATCGTCGTTTACTATTTAAAATGCAATTTAATAGATCGGGATGTATAGCAGTCCCAAACAGAACCAGAACTGATATCCTAGTGTTGAACAGTGCATAACTTTTGACGTACAGATGCGGTTGAGAATCCGTCTATTGCGTTGAAAACCCTAATGAAAACCCTAGATTTAATTCAACTGTAGCGTCGCTAAATTCTGGTCCCAACCGGGATTAAAATGTGTTACGAAACGGACTTCCGATTCTGAAACCGGATTTCTAGCAGTGAACGCTTAAAATGAAATGGCCATATCTAGTGATCCTGAAACCCGATTGACGTGAAACCAAATTTGCTGGATAAATAATCAAACCTACTACTTATCCACTGTTAATTATTTCGCTAAATTTGGCATGTATGATTTATGATAAATTATGCAAGTGGTAGGATACCGACATATGGCATCTTAATCATGCCTTATATATTGTTTTCTCATCACATCATATATGTCATTGCATTGGTAACCTAGTGATCATGTGCATTACCCAGTGTTAGGTATTAGTGGTGATTGTGGCAAGTGCGTTAGTGTGCGTGCATGAATGGATAAGTGAAAGTGATACGTACTTGTACACAATCAGTGGACCCTATCGATTTACTGCATTGTCGACGTCTGTGGGACGCGTATAAGTGTGACTATAAGTGGTATGGGACACTTATGGAAGCAGTTGTGCGGGTGTCACAGGTAAGGCACCAGACACTGCCCATTTATCTCGGGTATCAGTCGGGACGTGCTTGATGGAGATCCTGTCTCCAGTTCTCGCGCAGACTTGTCATGGACCGACCGGTATTTGAGGTTATGGTTGGCGTTTGATATAGACCACGGGGTGTGGGGTAGTTTGAGTGTGAGTTCAACAGAATCTCGGGAGTCCCATGCCGGCTTATATATATGGAGATATATGGAGATTTACATGGTACATGATTATTACCGTGAGTTATATCTTAGGCCCGTGGTCCCTTGCCCTTGGGTCCTACCCTTGGGTGGAGGACACTCACGAGTGGTTGACTCTCACACTTGGACCGACGATAGGCTTAGTGACCTGTACAGTGAGACTTAGAGACTGATAGGGATAGTGACATTGACATGCATTACTACTGTATTGACACCCTTGACATACTATTTTACTGCTTTACTGTTCACCTGATCTATTAGACACTGCATTGGTTACTCCATGTTCATATCCCTACTGTCTTGATTTACTGTTACATATCTATTATCACTGTTCGAGTTACCACTTGCATATATATATATATTGCTATCGTGTCGCTCTGACGACCTGAGTATGCATGCTCAGAGCGAGATGTGGATCTAGCTTGGACGAGGACCAGACGTACATCACGGACATCTTGATTAGCTATCCAGAGTTATACCCTTTTGATTTCCATCAGGTTAGTTCCTTGTATCTGTTTTGTTTCAGTTACTGCATTTCTCATTACCTGTGCGTTGTTTACTGATTACCACGTAAAGCTAGAAGCCGAAGTGTGACTACGACAGGATATTTCCTTGACCGTAGGAGCATGACTGGCCTTGTCAACCCCTCGTATTCCGTATTTTGGGAAGCGGGGCGTGACATGGTTTTGTTTGTATCAGAGCCAGGTTTTTGCTTCGTTTGGGATTGCAGTTTTCCATGTAGAGCTTGACAATCTAAGACATCCCTCGGTCTAGATTGTAAACTTGTTATTCTTAATCCTTATTCGCATTGTGTGTTCCGCTATCCATCCGCTAGGGTTTCGGGTGACTTGGCAGAGTTACGTGGTTGTAATTATGAACTACATCATAATTACAATACTGTACTCCGTTTAAGTGACTAAGAGTCCTACAGTTGATTTCCACTCGTAATAAATTTCATCACACCCGATATTCTTGATTCCTTGCCCAATCCATATTATATTTTAATTCTTATAGCTTGTGCATTATATCGTCCTCAAAATTGTTGTTTCAGGACCATGTCTTCCAACGACTCTTCCTCTACCTCCACTCCCAAGAATCAGACCGTGGAGATTCTGAGTGCACTGCAAAGTCTGAAAGAAGCCCATGAACGAACAAACGACCTATTAGCTGAAGGATTGAGAAGGAAGATGACTCAGGCACCAGCGGAAGTCTCCAATCGTAAAGGGATCCCTGTTAGACGGGGAAAAGAGGTGAAGATGAAGCGCCCACTTGTCTCCCCGCAACAGAAGCAGCAGAAGACCAAACGTTGTGGGTACTGCAAGAAGCCAGGACACCTTCAAAGGGAGTGTCGCCGCGCCAAAGGGAAATGCCTGATTTGCGGATCCAGCGAACACTTTTTCAATAGTTGCCCTGAAAGGAAGGAGCTACAAGGAGGCAGTTCGTCCACACCCTCCACTTCGGCTAAGTGATGGTTATTCGTAGTTCGACCTTCGAGGATAGTGCGGACCCCGCGCAGGATTCAACTCGCGAGACAGGAATGTGGCAGTCCAGAAATCAAAGAAGAATTATCACGTTTCCTACTTTTAATAAAGATGTTGTCACTCTTTTATAAATATTTCCTTTCGTTTGAAATGTTGTATTCATCGAACTTTTAGCTGAATGCAATAAAACTCTGAGTTGTGATGTATGTACCGTTCTCTTGCTTCTCACTTTATTCTATAATATTCATTGCATCAGCATCTTTACATTCTAATTTTCCGTCCTCGCCTCCAGCATATCCTCCCTGTGCCACTGTATCCTTGGATATCTTCTTAGTGTGTACCACTGCCTAATCACGACTCTCTCTCTTCATATCATGGCCCACTTTGGAGAAGCACCGCCTCTAGATGAGGACACGCGGTCGTGCGTTTCCTTGGACTGCATGCTGGTAGGATCAGATAACGAGATCAACGGCCCACAGATTATTTTTGGAAACAGCGATTCCGAGGGTGAGGGATTCGCATCCCCAGAAGTTAACTTGATCAGCGACTCGGACGACGAAGAGGAGGACCTCGGAGAAGACCCATTAGAGGAAGATTCCGAGGGGGACCCGATAGAAAAAAAAATCTAGAAGAGGAAAACCTTGGGGAGAATCCAGAAGGAGAGAATCACATGGAAACAGACCTCGATGAAGAAACTCCAGTCGAGACAGAAGGACCAGAAGAAAAAGCCCCCGCGCCAGAAGAACCGATCCCTGCGAGGCGATATGGAAATGGACACCCTATCTGAGCGTGCGAGCCTACCGTAACCTGCTGAATCTCCACAACCGCGACGGATGTGATTGAGCTTTCATCTCCTCTGGCCAAATAAGATCTATGTATAGTTTAGGACTATCTTTTATTCGTCGGGGATGCCTTGTTCGGATTTTTCTGGGATGAAATAAATTTGCTGAGTTCGCTAGTCTTCTGATCTTTTGGTTCACACGATGCCTGACTGTTTCCCCTATACATCTACTTTCCTCCTAAGATCCCTGACTGTCCACCCCTGCACCTGGCACCGTTTTGACCCTCGCTTGGATTAAAAAGTACCGCGCCCCGATACTTTGAGTGGGCCACCCTTCATCCTTCGTATGTGCCTCGTTTGAGATCCTTCAGGAAGGGAAATGGATAGTGAAATCTACGAGTTCGCTAACCCTTCGGAGTTTTGATTCGTATGATGTATCGACCGTTTTCCTTCCCAATAGGTTTCTTCCCTCCCCTCCTGAGGTTCATTACTGTTCACCCTTACACCCTGGGCTGACCCGACCCCAATCTCTTCGACCTTCAGTCTAAAGCCGTCACACTCCGACCTTTTGAGTGAGCCATACTCCATTGTAATCCCTACCCTAGCTAGCCCTATACATTTTTGTGCTGTTTCCTATTACCCTAACTATATTTAGGGACATCATTATTCGAAAACTTAGCTTTCATTATTTTGTATTTATCGAAAAGTGCGTGTTATAGACTACTCCGTTTTATGTATTTTAAGTACACAACTATTCTTCTCATTTTTGTGGTAGCGCAATCATATATTGCACATATTATTTTGCGCTATGTTTCTTATTTGCACCATGTGGACTTTCTAAGTTACTTTAAGATTTGTTTTTCTTTTGATCGATACATTACACTAGGGTGCTTTAACCTATCTACAAATTCTTCACCATTTTACTATTGTTACTTTAGTTTTCTCGGGTATTATACTTATAGGTTGCTATTATAGATGGTTATGTCTGATGCTATTATCTTAGCTGCGCTGGTTCGATATACATATGTATACATACATTTTGGGTTTCGATTTTATCGAGCACGCCTCGAATATTATTGTTCGTTGTTGTTATTTTTATTCTCGTATACATGTAGTTTGCCCCTATGATTGAGTCTGCCTTGTACTTACTTAGACCTACCCTTTGTTACTACGTTAGTTTCTATACATTTATAGACCTTCAAAATTCTTCTTCTGACCTTTTTGTAAACCACTATGTACTAGTGTTCGATGTAGTAGCTTTTCGCTTATGAATTTATAGCTTATCGTTTATTTTAAATTTCGAGGACGAAATTTTTGTAAGGGTGGTATGATATAATACCCAGTTCTTTTTGTACACCAATATCCGTATTTTTATAAAAAGGGTTACTTACAAAGTTATTTATTTATATTTATAAATTATTTGTGGTATTTTAAATTCCCAATCCCTTTCATTTTCCTTATATATTCTTCCCCCTCTCGTTTTCCAAACCCTAGCCCAGTTTCATTTCCCTTGCTTTTCCTATGACCCCTCACAGCCCGGCCCAAATTCCCCAATTTCATTGACTCCCTATCTTCCATTTAATACCCAACCTGAGCCGGCCTACTCTCTCTGATATTTTTTCTATATTTTCCCTTTCCTTGTTACTCGTGATTTCGTAGGAAATTGGTTGCTAGATTTGTCGTATTTAAATCTTCCTGAACGTTTAAAATCAAAGCCAAAAACCTAAACCTATATATATATATCAACCCAACCCATTTCTTTCTCCTTTTAAATAAATTTTTCCAGCCCAATTTCCCTCACCCAACCCAACACAAATTAAATTGATTTAGCTTAAAAATCTCTTCCTGGCCCACTCTTTTTCCCCCTAATATATTAATTTTACCCCTCCGGTCCAGCAGCCCGGCCCTCCTCTTTCCATTTTCCCCCTTATTTGTCATTAGTTTTGGTCGGCCCAAGGACCCCGGCCCAGCACACCCACACCCCGACCCGACCCGCTTCCTTAACTCCAATCTTCTCCCCACGTAAAAACTTCTCCAGCCCATTCCCCATCGCACCCACGTCGCCCCTGCGCCCACGGCGCCGCGCTCGTCGCCACGCCGCGCACCCCTCGCGAGCCTCCTAGACCTCTCCTCGCCTCGAACCTCTCTCTCTCTTTCCCCCTAAACTCACTCACACACACTCCCTCTCTCTGAACTTTCTCTCTCATCCCCCCAACTGAAACCACCTACGGCCGTCCCCTTGCACTCGACGCCGGCGACCCCATCTCCCACTACCGACGGCACAACACCATCCAGCCTCCTCATCATCAACCCCTTCCACCGAGCTTCCCACTGCACCTCCTCTCGGCCACTACCCGCACCCGAGCTCCACCCCTGCACCCTCGCGCCGGCGAGCTCCCCACCACAGCGTCGTATCCCCTGCACCCTCTGCGTCGTCAGCACCATCACCATCATAACTTCCCGAGCTCCACCACCTTTCTCCCCCTCTCTCCAAAACCAACACGCAACCCTCCCTGCAACCTCTGCTGCCCCTCGCCGGAGCGACACCGCCGACCGTCGTCAACCCCAGCACACGCCGGATGACCCACAGAGCATCCCCCTCCGCTTCCAGCGAACACGAGCCACCCCAGGACAACTCCAACGGCAAACCGAAAACGCGAGCCGAGACCGTGAATCCAAACCGCGCCGTTCGTCGCGCGTTCGTGCCGCTGCCGCTGCCATTCATCGCCAAAGCGTCTCCAGGAAAGTACCCTACTTGCTACATGCTATATTATTTCCGTTATAAATTCAACCGCATTATTTCCCTGTTTGCGATCCATGAAAACCTTATATAACATAAGTGTTCGACGCAAGATCTGAATGAAAACCTTTCCTTAATTTGATGGAACTTGTTTTCATATTGTGGCCCGTCTGGCAATGAACCTGGTGTAGAAATTTCACTGAATAATATGACTATTAACGACTTAAACGAACGCCCCCAATTACACCCGTAAAAACTTGAAATTTCCCGCACCTGAAAATTGTTAAAATCACAATAAATTATGTACGTATCGAAATGAGGCGTTCGAGGGCTCAAATCGAAGACGACTCGACGATCTGTAACCCTGTTCAATTTCTTAGTTATTTATGTACTGAAATTATGACGAGAATTGGTTCGGGGAGCGGCTCTGTACTGCAGTCCAGAGCAACTCTGGTTTTTGTTTTCTGTCCCGTAATGGTTCCTACCTTGTTTCCTGAAACCGTGTGTTGCGGAACCCTGCACCTTATTGAAGATGAATCTGTTAGCTAAATAACACAAGTGATTTCACCCTGTTTCATCGTCGTTTACTATTTAAAATACAATTTAATAGATCGGGACGTATAGCAGTCCCAAACAGAACCAGAACTGATATCCTAGTGTTGAACAGTACATAACTTTTGACGTACAGATGCGGTTGAGAATCCGTCTATTGCGTTAAAAACCCTAATGAAAACCCTAGATTTCATTCAACTGTAGCGTCACTAAATTCTGGTCCCAACTGGGATTAAAATGCGTTGCGAAACGGACTTCCGATTCTAAAACCGGATTTCCAGCAGTGAACGCTTAAAATGAAATGGCCATATCTAGTGATCCTGAAACCCGATTGACGTTAAACCAAATTTTCTGGATAGATAATCAAACCTACTACTTATCCCCTGTTCATTGTTTTGCTAAATTTGACATGTATGATTTATGATAAATTATGCAAGTGGTAGGATACCGACATATGGCATCTTAATCATGCCTTATATACTGTTTTCTCATCACATCATATATGTCATTGCATTGGTAACCTAGAGATCATGTGCATTACCCAGTGTTAGGTATTAGTGATGATTGTGGCAAGTACGTTAGTGTGCGTGCATGAATGGATAAGTGAAAGTGATACGTACTTGTACACAATCAGTGGACCCTATCGATTTACTGCATTGTCGACGTCTGTGGGATGCGTATAAGTGTGACTATAAGTGGTATGGGACACTTATGGAAGCAGTTGTGCGGGTGTCACAGGTAAGGCACCAGACACAGCCCATTTATTTCGGGTATCAGTCGGGACGTGCTTGATGGAGATCCCGTCTCCAGTTCTCGCGCAGACTTGTCATGGACCGACCGGTATTTGAGGTTATGGTTGGCGTTTGATGTAGACCACGGGGTGTGGGGTAGTTTGAGTGTGAGTTCAATAGAATCTCGGGAGTCCCATGCCGGCTTATATATATGGAGATATATGGAGATTTACAGGGTACATGATTATTACCGTGAGTTATATTTTGGGCCCGTGGTCCCTTGCCATTGGGTCCTACCCTTGGGTGGAGGACACTCACGAGTGGTTGACTCTCACACTTGGACTGACGATAGCCTTAGTGACCTGTACAGTGAGACTTAGAGACTGATAGAGATAGTGACATTGACATGCATTACTACTGTATTGACACCCCTGACATACTATTTTACTGCTTTACTGTTCACCTGATCTATTAGACACCACATTGGTTACTCCATGTTCATATCCCTACTGTCTTGATTTACTGTTACATATCTATTATCACTGTTCGAGTTACCACTTGCATCTATATATATATTGCTATCGTGTCGCTCTGACGACCTGAGTATGCATGCTCAGAGCGAGATGTGGATCTAGCTTGGACGAGGACCAGACGTACATCACGGACATCTTGATTAGCTATCCAGAGTTATACCCTTTTGATTTCCATCAGATTAGTTCCTTGTATCAGTTTTGTTTCAGTTACTGCATTTCTCATTACCTGTGCGTTGTTTACTGATTACCACGTAAAGCTAGAAGCCGAAGTGTGACTACGGCAGGATATTTCCTTGACCGTAGGAGGATGGCTGGCCTTGTCAACTCCTCGTATTCCGTATTTTGGGAAGCGAGGCGTGACACTACATGCGCATTACACGTAAACTGAAGAGTCACACTTTAAACAAACACATACACTGAAGAATACCAAACGATCCCAACACTTTGCATCAAACTTAACCCACATCCGTCGGTACAAAACCGGCGACATTGGCAAAATGCCTGGCACCGCCGGTCTCCCCTGTCCCTATTGCTCCCATATTTTAACTCCTGCAACCTTTCAGCTACCCTACTCCTTTCACACTTCTTGTTTTCTCTGCAATTACACAGAGAATTTAAAATACCTCTTTAATTCTATTTTTATTACAAATTTTAATGCAACCATTTATTACACTAAACCCTAACTTTTCCTATAAATACCACCCCTTATTTCACACATCCTCACTCACAAATCCCTGCCAAAACTCTCAAGAATTCCCAAGTCTCTATATTGTGCAAGTGGAGTTAGCAAAGGGAGAAGCTCCGACGAAGTTCCGACGACGATACGAGGAGTTTCCGGCACGAAACGAAGCACCGATGAATCCTACACCTCCTCCTACCTCCCCCCTCTCATCAAAGCCAGTAAGTCCCATCTCCCCCTCTCTCCTTCTTCTATAAAAATCTACAATTCCAAAACCCGACGGAAGCGGAGTTAGTCCGACTTCCGATTCGATTTTTCTTTAAAAACCATATTTTTATTTAACAAGATAATACCATATTCTCACATATTGATTAACAAACATTAATAAACCTATTAAAACAAGTTTCACTTTAAAAGAGCCATTTTTGTAAATTTTATCGCATTGTTTCATAAAAATATCACATACTTATAATTCGACATAATTTACATGTTCCTTGCTATACTTTTAGATAACCCACGAGGTAATGACCTACCTCATCGCAACACACATCTCTATTATAGAACGATGAAGTTTGGAACAATAGAATACGGGAAAATACGACTTTATAAATAAATACCCTAAACTTACAAAGCCGTTTTCTATAAAAAGATGTATTAAACATTTCCATGCAATTACGCCTCTACAACCCATTTTGGGGACCCCGTTCAGGATGGTGCAGATTATCGCATATTCTCGGGCTTAGAAGAGCGAGATGCAGACTTTCGCAAGGAGCATTCACACTCGATGGAATTTTTATATATTTTTCTTTAGAAAAATGAGATTTCTACAAGAAAAATAAATAAATTATTTTTATTAAATATATATATATATATATATATATATTATCAAAATATCTATTTTAATTATATAAATATTCCAAGTTTTCTAAATCAAAAGAATCACTATTAGATAAAAATACCATCCAAATCCAACACAAGTACAATATTTCAAGAAAATATCATATACTATGGAAACTAAGTTCTATTTACTAGAAATTGCACAATTTTACAATACACATTTATGAAAACTCTAAAGACGATAATTAA
Organism: Agapanthus africanus; assembly: GCA_030015575.1. Classification (NCBI taxonomy): domain Eukaryota; kingdom Viridiplantae; phylum Streptophyta; class Magnoliopsida; order Asparagales; family Amaryllidaceae; genus Agapanthus; species Agapanthus africanus. The sequence goes on along the minus strand of CM057345.1, from coordinate 38,453,134 downwards.
ATACTTGAGGGTATTTTGAAACTATACCAAAACTATTTTTTACAGAGAACCTCCTCAAGTTATATTAAATTATAATAAGGACCCTAGTAAACATAGGTTTAAGCGGGACCAGTCTCTTGAGCCTCAGGGAGCCGGTGATATAGGTGCTTGCCTATTTAAGGTAGACAATCTAACAAACGGTGTTATCAACATGGTAATTGTCTTAGAAACAGACACAAATCCTGCCGTCTATATGCAGCAGTTACCGATAACATCAAAACAATTCAGGACTCTAATTTCTCTTAAAAGTGCTTGACTCAGACCGAGTCTCAATATAATCAATCTAACTTGAATGTGATTCAAGTTAAAACCACAATTCAATATGAATCCATCTATTCAATCTATCTTGACCGAACCGAATCATAGATATACTCAGTTTACATGACTCTTCATTTACATTCATTCCTTTACTGATATCATGGTTTTGACAAGTCATCCATATACAATTTACAATACAATACAATATAATACAATCAATACAATCAAGACATCGCGGGGTTTATAAGGTGTAGATTGGTACGGAATGTGTTAAAAGTGGTACGAGACTATAACCATAATACACCAAACCTGAACTCCATTGCCGTTGTACCGTGGCTGAACGGTTTCTTGTGCTCCGTATAACTTAGTCTCCGGAATAGTGGGATTCCTCACGTATACACTGGCATTTTCTGTACCAAGCTACAAACAACAGCGCTAATAATATAATACAACTTTAAAAGTTACATTCTCTTTTTATTCTATCTATACTTATTCTTTGGGACTTACCGAGCGATTATTCGCTGACGACATTCCTTTTCTTCTTTCTTTGGAATGTTGTCAGGTGGATCAGACCTTCTGGAGACAGAGCCCACCAGCGAGGACTTAGATCAGCTAGCATTTGACCCGGAGCTCTAGTTTACTTGTAAATTTCATTTTCATTTCTGATATGCCATTGTTTAGGCATTGCTTTCATTCAATGTATTTACATTTCAGTTGTACTGTAAAAAGATTGTTTAATAAATAAAGTTGCTGTTCATTTACATCTTGTCTCTTGTATACTTTACTTTATATTACTTAGATACGCTTAGCGTGTTTACTTCTGAGTAAATACGTAGCGGCCTCGTAGCGTCCTCTGCTCGTACACTGGGAAGCGGGGCATGACAGGTTTTGTTGGTGCCCATGCAGGTCAGCTCTGCGTGGACATACTGGTCAGCTCTGTATGGACATATAGGTCAGCTCTGCGTGGACAACCTAAGCAATATAACATAAGAACCAGCAACTGAAAACATTGTTTACAATTTATATTCCTTGAATCTTTCAATTTCATATATTTTGAATCTGTCCTAACCCAAAATTTTCTTTCAAGGTTATGAATTCCCCAAATAACACCAGCACCAACTTCAACAACACTCCAACATCCCTACCAATTACACCGGCCGTAGCTGCTCTGATCAATGAGCAGACTGTACTGCTTGAGGCGATCCGCAGCCTCCTGGAAGGACAGCAGTAGTAGACTGCTAACTTAATGAACCGTCCCGAGGCAGAAGCACCTGGGGTGAAGCAATTCAGGGCCTTGCACCCCAAGCAATTATAAAGAAAAGAGAGCCCTCTAGAAGATGAGGAATGGGCTCAGAGTATTGAAGATGATCTGGCAGCAGCACAAGTGCCAGAGATAGCTTGGGTTCGAGTTGCGAAGCTGCAGCTCACTGACAATGCACGGGGCTGGTGGAAGGTAGAAGAAAGCCGTCTAACCCAGCCGATCGAATGGAGGACTTTCCGTGATATGTTCAACGCAAAGTACTTCCCCAAGACTGCCAGATTTGACATGGAACAATAGTTCATCCACCTACAATAGGGTTTAATGTGGACCAAATCAGTGGATGAGTACGATGCTGAGTTTACCATACTCAGTCGGTAAGATATGTCTTAATATTTCGATTTTCAAATATCACATACCAAACAGCTAACACAATATTTTAACAGATTCGTGGCACACCTAATACCGACAGATGAGATCAGAGCCCGACGATTTCAACAAGGGATAGATCCGGAGATCCAAGTTGCGTTAGCCACAGGGGATTTTCCGACTTATGAATTGGCTCTGAAAGTAGCCCATCGATATGAGGCGGTGGTAAAGATGAGGGGCAGACCTTAATCTGTTGGAGTTAAGCGCCCTGCCAATCAGATGGCAGGAGGAGCCTCTTTAAGGCCACCATTTGTGCCAAGGAGACCAGGAGTATCAAACAATCGGCCTAGCCCAGCCTTTTGCACTTACTGCAGGAGAGATAGACACTTGGTGAAGGATTACCGGCGTGCAAATTACCTTTGCTTAGTCTGCGGCTCAGCTACTCATGATATTGGGTCTTGTCCTCATAGACATAACCCATATGCTGTACCCAGGCCAGCAATCACATACCCGCAGCGCTTAGCCATCCAGACACCTGCTCCGAGACTTGCACTACTTGTTCCATGTCCTCGTGGACCGACTGCTCCTCCTCCTCTTCAGTTCGATCAAGCTCAATGGAACCCACCTCAAGGACCAAGGAACGGACAGAGGAATGCTCCTCCAGCAAGGAGGAATGTGCCAAGGCGATAGGCTTTCACAATGACTGTGGAAGAGGCTGAAACCACCGGCCAAGTCATCACTGGTAACACTTCTCTTTCAAATTCTCTTTCAGTTCATAGACATACCTATATATCTTTTCCTTATACCTAAAACATATCCCACATACCTTAGGTACATCTTAGTAGCCTCACTCCCTGCACTCGCACTCTTTGATACTGGAGCAACTCATTGCTTTATGTCACAACGGTTCGTCTGAACTCATGCGATTCCAGTCAAAGCTCTCGTATCCAGCTGGAATGTCAGTTCAGGGAATGGCGTTCTAAAGGCAGTAATGGGATACGATCTGTGTCCAGTGGTCGTCTGCAGCAGAGAATTCTATGCTGACTTCAAGGTGCTGGACAAACCGAACATCGATATGGTTCTAGGTATAGATTGGCTAGGAACTTTCTACGCTACCATCGACTGTCGTCAAAGGAGGGTAGTATTCGAGATTCCAGAACATCCAGTCTTTTATTTCAAAAGTGAAGATCGTACCTTGGAGCCAAGTACATACAAGGCGAAACCGAAGAAGGCAGTGATTGCGGCAATTCAAGCGGAGGAAGGATCAAAGCCAGAAGTAGTTCGAGAGTTTGACGATGTGTTTCCTGACGATATATCAGGTTTGCCTCCCGATCGAGCTCTTGAATTCAGCATTGATTTAGTACCAGGAGCACAACCGGTGATCAAAGCACCGTATCGGTTAAGTCCGGAAGGTTTGAAGGAAGTCCGAACCCAGTTGGACGAATTATCGGCGAAAGGATAGATTCGTCCCAGCACTTCAAGTTGGGGATCTCCAGTTTTACTCATGAAGAAGAAGGAAGGTTCATACAGAATGTGCATTGATTATAGGGCCTTGATCGAAGTAACGATAAAGATCAAGTATCCACTACCGCGCATCGATGATTTATTCGATCAGTTAAGTGGATCTTGTGCTTTCTCCAAGTTAGATCTTCGTTCGGGTTATCATCAGGTGAAGGTCAAGGAATCTGATATCCATAAAACGACATTCAGAACTTGCTATGGTCATTACGAATTTCTTGTGATGCCATTTGGAGTGACCAACGCACCAGCAATATTCATGAACCTAATGAATCAAGCTTTCCGGGAGTACCTAGACAGGTTTGTTGTCATCTTCATCGACGACATCCTGGTGTATTCTAAGAGTGAGAAAGAGCATGCCGAACACCTACGAATTGTCCTGGAAACTTTGCGACAGCATCAACTCTATGCCAAATACAGCAAGTGTGAGTTTTGACTAGATCAAGTTGGTTTTCTCGGACATATTGTATCAAATGAAGGAATCTCTGTGGATCCAGCTAAAGTTTCAGCAGTAAGCAAATGGCCAACATCGAAGTCAGTGAAGGACATTCGAAGTTTCTTGGGTCTAGCAGGATATTACAGAAGGTTCTTTGAAGGATTTTCGAAAATTGCAACACCCCTGACCAAGCTCACACATAAAGATGAAGAATTCGTGTGGTCAGAAGCATGCGAAAAAGTTTTCGTAGAACTCAAGTCATGATTGATATCAGCACCTATCCTTGTCATACCGGACCAATCTGGAGGTTTTGAAGTGCATTGCGATGCATCTGGTAAGAGATTAGGATGTGTTCTACATCAACACGGTAAGGTTGCAGCCTATGCATCAAGACAACTGAAGATTCACGAGCGCAATTATCCGACGCATGACTTGGAATTGGCGGCCGTAATCTTTGCTCTTAAGATTTGGTGCCATTATCTTCTTGGTGAACGAGTGAATATATACACAGATCACAAGAGTCTGAAATATGTGTTTACTCAGAAGGAGTTGAATATGCGGCAGAGAAGATGGTTAGAACTCATGGCGGACTTCGACATCAACCTGCAATATCACCCAGGAAAGGTGAATGTAGTACCTGATGCCCTTAGTCGCCAATCATTAGCATTGAATCTCACCACACAGTGGAAGCTTCAACAAGACTTACATCAGATGGAGATTGAAGTGGTCATGCCAGATAACACTTCAAGTTTGATGAACTTACAAGTTCAATCTACCATTGTCAATCAGATCAAAGCAGCTCAAGCAAGCGATGCTAAGTTGCAAAAGATCAGAGAACAAGTAGAGAATGGACTCAGAACAGACTTCATCATCCATGATGACGGATCTTTGAGACACGACAACAGACTGTGTGTACCAAAAGGTTCTGTTCGGGAAGAATTAATGAAAGAAGCTCACAGCTTTCCCTACTCAGTACACCCTGGAGGTACAAAGATGTACAAAGATCTGCGTCAGAATTACTGGTGGCATGGAATGAAGTGTGAAGTAGCCAGAAGCGTCGCTAAATACCTGGTGTGTCAGCAAGTAAAGGCTGAACATCACAGGACTGCTGGATTACTTCAACTGTTATCTATTCCAGAATGGAAGTGGCAACACATCATGATGGATTTTGTGACCGCACTTCCTCGCAGCACACAAGGTAACGATGCGGTATAGGTTATTGTGGATCAAATCACAAAGTCGGCTCATTTCATCCCATTTCGAGTTGGCCAATCTATTGAGACATTATCAAACAAGTACATGGAGGTAAGAATCTAAATAATATTTAAAACTCTTCATAAATGTACTATCTCTGATACCCATGAACTCATTTAGGAAATCGTGAGATTGCATTGAGTACTGGTTTGCATTGTCTTCGATCGTGACACCAGGTTTCGATCACAATTTTGGCAAAGTCTGCAAGCGAGCTTGGGAACAAGTCTGAACTTCAGCATGTCTTATCATCCACAAACTGATGGTCAGTCTGAGTGAAATATTCAGATCTTGGAATATATGCTCAGAGCGTGTATGCTAGACTTCGGAGGATCGTGGGAAGATCATCTACATCTTGTGGAGTTTTCATACAACAACGGCTACCAAGCAAGTATAGGAATGTCACCTTTTGCAGTCCTTTATGGAAGGAAGTGTCAATCGCCATTAAGTTGGGACGTTATCGGAGATAGAGAACTCCTTGGATCTGATATGATAGCATCGACTGTTGACGTAGTTCGTACTATTAGAGAAAGAATGCGCATAGCCCAAGATCGACAGAAGCACTGGGCTGATGCAAAGCGCCGTCATTTGGAGTTCCAGCTGGGAGATCATGTATTTATGAAGATATCTCCAAATCGCGGAGTGATTCGTTTTGGAAGAAGGAATAAGCTAAGTCCAATGTACATTGGATCGTTCGACATACTCGAACAAGTCGGTGACGTGGCTTATCGTTTGGCACTTCCACCTTCATTGGAAGGAGTGCATAATGTGTTCTACATATCCCAACTCAGAAGGTATGTGAGTGACCCCATCCATATTCTTGATCACTCCGAGCTCACTGTACAGCCCGACTTATCTTGTGAGTAGCAACCTGTTGAGATCCTGGACAGAAAGGTGAAGTCACTTCGGAACAAGGAAGTAAACTTGGTTCGAGTGATGTGGAGGAAATACAAACCATGAGAATCAACATAGGAAAGCGAAGATGAGATGCGTGCAAGATATCCTCACTTATTTGTAAACTAGTCCTTAAAAATAAATTGTAAATTTCGAGAAAGAAATTTTTGTAAGGAGGGTAGACTGTAACAACTCCAATTTCAATGTACATAAAATTGTTTAAAAGTTGATGTACAATTGGGGTATTTACAATTCCTGTGAATGTTATAAGTATTTGTTTTAATTTAGAACAGCAAGAAAGGGCTTATAGCTCACTGATAAAGCCTTGCACTGCTGAGACAAAGCTCCTGAGTTCAAATCCCATTAGCCACATTATCTTTTTTTTTTTAATTTCTTTTAATCTTTTAGAAGCCCAAGGGTCTACATGTGCACTACACGTAAACTGAAGAGTCACACTTTAAACAAACACATACACCGAAGAATACTAAACGACCCAACACTTTGCACCACACCCAACCCACATCCGTCGGTACAAAAACGACAACATTGGCAAAAAGCCCGGCATCGCCAGTCTCCCCCGTCCTTATTGCTCCCATATTTAAACCCTTGCAACCTTTCAGTTACCCCACTCATTTCACACTACTTGTTTTCTCTGCAATTGCACAGAGAATTTAAAATATCTCTTTAATCCTATTTTTATTACAAATTTTAATGCACCCATTCACTACACTAAGCCCTAGCTTTTCCTATAAATACCACCATCATTTCACACTTCCTTACTCACAAATCCCTGCTAAAACTCTCAAGAATTCCCAAGTCTCTATATTGTTCAAGTGGAGTTAGTAAAGGGCGAAACTCCGACAAAGTTCCGACGACGATACAAGGAGTTTCCGGCAACGAACGAAGCACCGATGAATTCTAGACCTCCTACTACCTCCCCCTCTCATCAAAGCCAGTAAGTCCCATCTCTCCCTTCTCCCTCTTCTATAAAATCTACAATTCCAAAACCCGAAGGAAGAGGAGTTAATCCGACTTCCGATTCGGTTTTTCTTTAAAAACCATACTTTTCTTTAACAAGATAATATCATATTCTCACATATTGTTTAACAAACATTAATAAACCTATTAAAACAAGTTTCACATTAAAAGAGTCATTTTTGTAACTTTTATCGCATTGTTTCATAAATATACCACATACTTATAATTCGACATAATTTACATGTTCCTTGCTATACTTTTAGATAACTCACGAGGTAATGACCTACCTCATCACAACACACATCTCTATCATAGCACAATAAAGTTTGGAACAATAGAATATGGGAAAATATGACTTTATAAATAAATACCCTAAACTTACAAAACCGTTTTCTATAAAAAGATGTATTAAACATTTTCGTGCAATTACGCCTCTACAACCCATTTTAGGGACTCCATTCGGGATGGTGCAGATTATCGCACATCCTCGGGCTTAGTAGAGCGAGATGCAGACCTCCGCAAGGAGCATTCAATCTCGATGGAATTTTTATACATTTTTCTTTAGAAAAATGAGATTTCTATAAGAAGATAAATAAATTATTTTCATTATATATATATATATTATCAAAATATCTATTTTAATTATATAAATATTCCAAGTTTTCTAAATCAAAGGAATCACTATTACATAAAAATACCATCCAAATTCAACACAAGCACAATATTTCAAGAAAATATCATGTACTATGGAAACTATGTTCTATTTACTAGAAATTGCACAACTGTAAAATCCACATCTATGAAAACTCTAAAGACAATAATTAAATACTTGAGGGTATTTTGAAACTATACCAAAACTATTTTTTACAGAAACCCCTTCAAGTTATATTAAATTACAATAAGGACCCTAATAAACATAGGTTTAAGCGGGACCAGTCTCTTGAGCCTCAGAGAGCCGGAGATATGGGTGCTTGCCTATTTAAGGTAGACAATCTAACAAACGGTGTTATCAACACGGTAATTGTCTTGGAAAAAGACACAAATCCTGCCGTCCATGTGCAGCAGTTACCGATAACATCAAAACAATTCAGGACTTTAATTTCTCTTAAAAGTGTCCGACTCAGACTGAGTCTCAATATAATCAATCCGACTTGAATGTGATTCAAGTTAAAACCATAATTCAATATGAATCCATCTATTCAATCTATTCAATATATCTTGACCGAACCGAACTATGGATATACTCAGTCTACATGACTCTCCATTTACATTCATTCCTTTACTGATATCATGGTTTCGACAAGTCATCCATATATAATTTACAATACAAGATAATACAATACAATCAATACAATTAAGATATCGCAGGGTTTATAAGGGGTAGATTGGTACGGAAGGTGTTAAAAGTGGCACGAGACTGTAACCATAATACACCTAATCTAAATCTCCATTGCCGTTGTATCGTGGCTGAACGGTTCCTTGTGCTCCGTATACCCTAGTCTCCGGAATAGCGGGACTCTTCTCGTATATACTAACTTTTTCTGTACCAAGCTACAAACAACAACATTAACACTATAATACAATTTTAAAGTTACATTCTCTTTCTATTCTATCTATACTTATTCTTTGGGACTTACCGAGCGATTGTTCGCTGACGACATTCTTTTTCTTCTTTCTTTGGAATGTTGTCAGGTGGATCGTACCTTCTGGAGACAGAGCCCACCAGTGAGGACTTGGATTGGATAGCATTTGACCCGGAGCTTTAGTTTACTTGTACATTTCATTTTCATTTTTGTTATGCCATTGTTTAGGCATTGCTTTCATTCCATGTATTTACATTTCAGTTGTATTGTAAAAAAAATGTTTAATAAATAAAATTGCTGTTCATTTACAACTTGTCTCTTGTGTACTTTACTTTATATTTCTTAGATACGCTTAGCGTGTTTACTTTTGAGTAAATACGTAGCGACCTCGTCGCGTCCTCTCCCCATACACTAGGAAGCGGGCCGTGATAGGTTTTGTTGGTGGCCCATGCAGGTCAGCTCTGCGTGGACATACAGGTCAGCTCTGTATGTACATGCAGGTCAGCTCTGCGTGGACAACCTAAGCAATATAACACAAGAACCAGCAACTGAAAACATTCTTTACAATTCATATTTCTTGAATCTTCCAATTTCATATATTTTGAATCTGTCCTAACCCAAATTTTTCTTTCAAGGTTATGGATTCCCCAAATAACACCAGCACCAATTTCAACAACACTCCACCACCCCTACCAATTACACCAGCCGTAGCTGCTCTGATCAATGAGCAGACAGTACTGCTTGAGGCGATCCGCAGCCTCCTGGAAGGACCACAGCAGCAGAATGCTATCTTGATGAACCGTCCCGAGGCAGAAGCACCTGGGGTGAAGCAATTCAGGGCCTTGCACCCCAAGAAATTCTCAGGAAAAGAGAGACCTCTACAAGTCGAGGAATGGGCTCAGAGTATTGAAGATGACCCGGCAGCAGCACAAGTGCCAGAGATAGCTTGGGTTCGAGTTGCGAAGCTGCAGCTCACTGACAATGCACGGGGCTGGTGGAAGGCAGAAGAAAGCCGTCTCACCCAGCCGATTGAATGGAGGACTTTCTGTGATATGTTCGATGCAAAGTACTTCCCTGAAACTTCCAGATTTGACATAGAACAACAGTTCATCCACCTACAACAGGGTTCAATGTGGACCAAATCAGTGGATGAGTACGATACTGAGTTTACCATGCTCAGTCGGTAAAATATGTCTTAATATTTCAATTTTTAAATATCACATACCATATAACCAACACAATATCTTAACAGATTCGCGGCACACCTAATACCGACGGATGAGATTAGAGACCGACGATTTCGACAAGGGTTAGATCTGGAGATCCAAGCTGCGTTAGCCACAGGGGATTTTCCGACTCATGAATTGGCTCTGAAAGCAGCCCGTCAATATGAGGCGGTGGTAAAGATGAGGAGCAGACCTCAATCTGCCGGAGTTAAGCGCCCTGCCAATCAGATGGCAGGAGGAGCCTCTTCAAGGCCACCATTTGTGCCAAGGAGACCGGGAGTACCAAACAATCGGCCTAGCCCAGCCTTTTGCACTTACTGCAGGAGAGATGGACATCTGGTGAAGGACTGCCGGTGTGAAAATTACCTTTGCTTAGTCTGCGGCTCAGCTACTCATGATATTGGGTCTTGTCCTCGTAGACATAACCCATATGCTGCACCCAGGCCAGCAATCACATACTCGCAGCGCCCAGCCATCCAGGCCCATGCTCCGAGACTTGCACTACCTGCTCCACCTCCTCGTGGAACGACTGCTCCTCCTCCTCGTCAGTTCTATCAAGCTCAACGGAATCCACCTCAAGGACCAAGAAATGGACAGAGTAATTCTCCTCCAGCAAGGAAGAATGTGCCAAGGCGACAGGCTTTCATAATGACTGTGGAAGAGGCTAAAGCTACCGGCCAAGTCATCATTGGTAACACTTCTCTTTCAAATTCTCTTTCAGTTCATAGACATACCTATATGTCTTTGCTTTATACCTAAAACATATCCCACATACCTTAGGTACAATCTTAGTAGCCACACTCTCTACACTCGCACTCTTTGATACTGGAGCATCTCATTGCTTTATGTCACAACGGTTCGTCCGAACTCATGCGATTCCAGTCAAACCTCTCGTATCCAGCTGGAATGTCAGTTCAGGGAACGACATTCTAAAGGCAGTAATGGGATACGATCTGTGTCCAGTGGTCGTCTGCAGCAGAGAATTCTATACTGATTTCAAGGTGCTGGACATACCAAACTTCGATGTGGTTCTAGGTATGGATTGGCTAGGAACCTTCTACACTACCATCGACTGTCGTCAAAGGAGGGTAGTATTCGAGATTCCAGATCATCCGGTCTTTTATTTCAAAAGTGGAGGTCATACCTTGGAGCCAAGTACATACAAGGCGAAACCGAAGAAGACAGTGATTGCGGCAATTCAAGCGGAGGAAGGATCAAAGCCATAAGTAGTTCGAGAGTTCTACGATGTGTTTCCTGACGATATATCAGGTTTGCCTCCCGATTGAGCTCAGGAATTCAGCATTGATTTAGTACCAGGAGCACAACCGGTGATCAAAGCACCGTATATGTTAAGTCCGGAAGGTTTGAAGGAAGTCCGAATCCAGTTGGATGAATTATTGGCGAAAGGATGGATTCGTCCCAGCACTTCAAGTTGGGGATCTCCAGTTTTACTCGTGAAGAAGAAGGAAGGTTCATACAGAATATGCATTGATTATAGGGCCTTGAACGAGGTATCGATAAAGAACAAGTATCCACTACCGCGCATCGATGATTTATTCGATCAGTTAAGTGGATCTTGTGCTTTCTTCAAGTTATATATTCGTTTGGGTTATCATCAGGTGAAGGTCAAGAAATCTGATATCCATAAAACGACATTCAGAACTCGTTATGGTCATTACGAATTTCTTGTGATGCCATTTGGAGTGACCAACGCACCATCAATATTCATGAGCCTAATGAATTAAGTTTTCCGGGAGTACCTAGATAGGTTTGTTGTCATCTTTATCGACGGCATCCTGGTATATTCTAAGAGTGGGAAAGAGCACGCCGAACACCTAGAATTTTCATGGAAACTTTGCGATAGCATCAACTCTATGCCAAATACAGAAAGTGTGAGTTTTGGCTATATCAAGTCGGGTTTCTTAGACATATTGTATCAGGCGAAGGAATCTCTGTGGATCCAGATTAAGTTTCAGCAGTAAGCGAATGGCTGACATCGAAGTCAGTGAAGGACATTCGAAGTTTTTTGGGTCTAGCAGGATATTACAGAAGGTTCATTGAAGAATTTTTGAAGATTGCAACACCCCTGACCAAGCTCACACGTAAAGATAAAGAATTCATGTGGTCAGAAGCATGAGAACAAGTTTTCATAGAACTCAAGTCAAGATTGACATCAACACCTATCCTTGTCATACTGTACCAATCTGGAGGTTTTGAAGTGCATTGCGATGCATCCGGTAAGGGATTAGGATGTGTTCTACATCAGCACGGTAAGGTTGTAGCTTATGCATCAAGACAGCTGAAAATTCATGAACGCAATTATCCGACGCATGACTTGGAATTGGCGGCCGTAATCTTTGCTCTTAAGATTTGGCGCCATTATCTTCTTGGTGAACGAGTGAACATATACACAGATCACAAGAGTCTGAAATATGTGTTTACTCAGAAGGAGTTGAATATGCGGCAGAGAAGATGGTTAGAACTCATAGCGGACTTCGACATCAACCTGCATTATAACATAGGGAAGGTGAATGTAGTACCTGATGCCCTTAGTCACCAACCATTAGCATTGAATTAACTCGCACAGTGGAAGATTCAACAAGACTTACATCAGATGGAGATTGAAGTGTTCATGCCAGGTAACGCTTCAAGTTTGATGAACTTACAAGTTCAATCTACCATTGTCAATCAGATGAAAGCAGCTCAAGCAAGTGATGCTAAGTTGCAAAAGATCAGAGAACAAGTAGAGAATGGACTTCGAACATACTTCATCATCTATGAAGACGGATCTTTGAGATACGGCAGCAGACCGTGTATACCAAAAGATTCTGTTCGGGAAGAGTTAATGAAAGAAGCTCACAACTTTCTCTACTCAGTACACCCTAGAGGTACAAAGATGTACAAAGATCTGCGTCAGAATTACTGGTGGCACGGAATGAAGTGTGAAGTAGGTAGAAGCGTCGCTAAATGCTTGGTGTGTCAGCAAATAAAGGCTGAACATCACAGGACTGCTGGATTACTTCAACCGTTCCCTATTCCAGAATGGAAGTGGCAATACATTATGATGTATTTTGTGACTGCACTTTCTCGCAGCACAAAGGGTAACAATGCGGTATGGGTTATTGTGGATTAACTTACAAAGTCGGCTCACTTCATCCCATTTCGAGTTGGTCAATCTACTGAGACATTAGCAAAGAAGTATATGGAGGTAAGAATCTAAATAAGATTTAAAACTGCTGCTGACCCTCCAGGAGGGTAGTGGAATGTCAGTTCAGGGAACGACATTCTAAAAGCATTCTTGGTATATGATCTGTGTCCAGTGGTCGTCCGCAGTCGAGAATTCTATGAGGACTTCAAGGTACTGGACATACCGAAATTCAATGTGGTCTTGGGAATGGACTGGCTGGGAACTTTCTTCGCTACCATTGACTGTCGCTAAAGGAGGGTAGTGTTTGAAATACCAGATCACCCATTTTTCTATTTCAAAAGTGGTGACCGGACTTTGGAGCTTAGCATCTACCGAGCAAAACCAAAGAAGACAGAGATTGTAGCATTGCAAGCGGAAGGATCGAAACCAGAAATCGTCAGAGAGTTCGAGGATGTATTCCTTGAAGACATAACAGGTTTGCCTCCTAATCGAGCTTTAGAGTTTGGCATTGCTTTACAACCCAGTGGACAACCTGTAATAAGAGCTCCATATCGACTAAGTACAGAAAGATTGAAAGAAATTCATATCCAGTTAGACGAGCTCCTGAAGAAAGGTTGGACCAGACCCAGTACTTCAAGTTGGGGATCACCGGTGTTATTAGTGAAGAAAAAGGAAGGCTCTTCAGGATGTGCGTGGATTATCGAGCACTGAATGAAGTAACGATTAAGAACAAGTATTTGCTATATCACACCGATGACCTTTTCGATCAGTTAAGTTGATCTTGTGTATTTTCAAAGTTAGATCTTCGCTCAGGATATCATAAAGTGAAGGTCAAAGAGTCTGACATTCCGAAGACGGTGTTCAGGACTCGTTGTGACCATTATGAATATCTCGTAATGCCATTTGGAGTGACCAATGCACCAGCCATTTTTATGAATCTGATGAACCAAGTTTTCCGAGAGTACTTAGACAGGTTTATTGTTATCTTCATCGACGGCATCCTGGTGTGTTCAAAAAATCGGAAAGAGTATGCCGAGCACTTATGCATTGTCATGGAGACACTCCGACAGCATCAATTCTACGCCAAGTATAGCAAGTGTGAATTTTGGTTAGATCAAGTCGGATTTCTTGGACATATCATTTCAGGCGAAGGAATCTCTGTAGATCCAGCTAAAGTATCAGCTGTCAGCGAATGACCGACACCAAAGTCAGTCAAGAACATAAGAAGCTTCTTGGGCTTAGCAGGATATTACAGAAGCTTCATCGAAGGATTCTCAAAGATCGCAGCACCCCTGACTAAGCTTATACGTAAAGACGAAGCATTCGGGTGGTCAGAAGCATGTGAGAAGGTTTTTGTAGAACTCAAATCGAGGTTAACCTCTGCACCTGTTCTTGTAATACCAGATCGATCCAGCAGATTCAATGTACATTGTGATGCGTCCGGTAAGGGTTTAGGATGTGTTCTGCATCAGCATGGAAATGTTGTGTCTTTTGCAACAAGACAGTTAAAGGTTAATGGGCGCAACTATCCCACACATGATCTGAAATTGCAGCCGTGGTCTTCGCACTCAAGATTTGGCGCCACTATTTTTTGGGAGAGCGAGTGGATATATACACCGACCACAAGAGCCTGAAATATGTATTTACTCAAAAGGAACTCAACATGCGATAAAGAAGATAGTTAGAGCTCATGGCAGACTTCGACATCAACCTACAATATCATTCTGGAAGGGTGAACGTAGTTCCCGATGCCCTTAGTCGCCAGTCATTGGTAATGAACCTCACCGCTCAGTGGAAGCTACATCAAGAACTGAACGGATTAGATATTGAAGTGGTCGTGCCGGGTAACACATCATTTTTGATAAACTTACAAGTCCAGTCCACTCTTATTAATTAGATCAAGACAGCTCAAGCAAATGATGCCGACCTACGAAAGATCCGAGAACAATTAGAAAGTGGTCTTCGAACTTACTTCATCATCCACGAAGATGGATCCTTATGATATGTGAGCCATTTATGTGTGCCAGTCGGCCCTGTTCGAGAAGAGTTGATAAAATAAACTCACAACTCTCCGTATTCTGTATACTCTGGCGGCACGAAAATGTACAAGGATCTATGGCAACACTACTGGTGGTATGGAATGATGCGAGAAGTAGCAAGGAGCGTAGAAAAGTGCTTAATCTATCAGCAAGTGAAGGCTGAATATCACAGAACTGATGGTCTACTTCAGTCGTTACCTATCCCAGAATGGAAATGGCAGCACATTACCATGAACTTCGTGATTGCTCTCCCTCGCAGCACGAAGGGTAATGACGCAGTTTGGATTATTGTGGATCGGCTCACTAACTCGGCTCACTTTATTCCATTCAGAGTTGGCCAATCAACCGAGATGTTGGAAAGGAAGTACATGAAGGGGAGTAAAAAACTAAAGTAAGATTTAAACCTTCAAGATATACTCTACTTGTCTTGATACCCATAAACTCATGCGGGAGATCGTGAGATTACATGGGGTACCTGTTTGCATTGTCTCTGACCATGATATTAGATTCCGATCCCAGTTTTGGCAGAGTCTTCAAGCTAGCCTGGGAACGATTCTAAATTTCAGCACGCGTATCATCCTCAAACAGATAGACAGTCCGAGCGAACAATTTAGATCCTCGAAGATATGCTGAGATCCTTGTTTCCCCAATATTTGAACCTAATAAAAGAGCAACACTCTATTGGATTTGATGAGGCAGTGCCTCACGTGCTC
The DNA here is from genome assembly GCA_030015575.1 of Agapanthus africanus. Lineage (NCBI taxonomy): Eukaryota > Viridiplantae > Streptophyta > Magnoliopsida > Asparagales > Amaryllidaceae > Agapanthus > Agapanthus africanus. Next base: position 38,437,424 of record CM057345.1, on the reverse strand, counting down.
TCCACGAGAGCGCCATCGCTAGAGCCAATCTTATAGGATTAAATCCTATGGTGGCACCTCGCGTGCTCCTCACGCGGGCGCCAATGTGCAAAGAACAAAAGAGTTTATTATATAAGAGTTAATCTCTCAGATGGCGCCGCACGTGCTCCTCACGCAGGCGCCAATGTGCAAAGCACAGAAGAGTTTATTACATAAGAGTTAAACTCGTAGATGGCGCTGCACATACTTCTCACGGGGGCATCAATGTGCAAAGCACAGGAATACCCATCTTAATAATTAAATGCTTAAGTGGCGTCCACGTGCACAACACGTGAGCGCCGGCACCCAAGTAGAACTAAATTCTATGATACTCTCTGTTAAACAGAGCCGTTGGATTAAACATCCAACGGAGATGATAAATCATCAAAATATAGAATCAAATTATATTAGGAGAAAATATCTTCTAAATCTTTCTAAATAAGAAAGATATTCTCGGTTGGATCAATGATCTAATAATAGAATAAAATTCTATTTTTGGAAATATATTCTCTCAATCTTTCTAAACAAAAAGAGATTGCTCTCTATAAAATAGAGAATCCTTGGATTAAAAATCCAATGATGATTAAAAATCACCACTTGACAGAATAAATTCTGTATATGGGAAAGTATTTTCCCAATCTTGTTAAAAACAAGAACAACATATTCTGTAAAATAGAAGTCCTTAGATCAAAGATCCAATGATGGGTAAAATTCCCTAAATCAATTTTGAAACCAATTAAATCAATTGGAATCTCTCAATGAGAGATTTTCTCAAAACTAATTAACAATTTGCCTTCAATATATAAAGGACCCGAGACTTCAATTCTCAGGGAGAGAGGGAGATATAGACGGGAGAGACCATACACCACACAGAGAGAAGAAGAGACCACAGATAGAAAGAACGGAGAGTTCAATTCTCAGAAAAAGATCTTTCTTCTCAAAACCCTAGGTAAAGAAAAGAGATTAAAATATCTCTATTACTTATAATATCACATCTAAGGGTTTAACCCTTTTAAAAAGAACTTAGTTCTTTCTCTGGATCTGAGATCCACAAGACAAATCTTCCACAAGTTGAGAATTTAATTCTTATCGGGAAGATATTGTTCTTGAGAATCAAAGATTCAGGAAAGAACAAATTTAAAAAGGAAGAAAATGGAGTCCATAATATTCCAAGAATGCAGTTCCTTCAAATCAAGAACTTAGTTCTTTAAAAGCTCGACCCGAAATCCTCAAAATATAGTGATTTGGCGAGCATTAATGGTCAAAACACCATTAAGAAAAAACTAGTGCTTCACGTGCTTCCCATGTGGGCGCCCTTTTAACATCGCCTAGCGCCTCATGTGAAAAACACACGGGCGCCCAAAACAGAAGGCCAGCGCCTCACTTGAAACATACATGGGTGCTGAATAAAGTACTTAGCACTCCACATAAAGCTAAAACGACTGAGTGCATAACACTAATTGGGCAGCGCCCAGCGCGTGTGCTCCTCATGTGGGCGCCACATAAAAAGTGCTTAGCACTCCATATACAACTAAAACGGTTGAGTGCTTAGCACTAATTGGGCAGCGCCCAGCGCCGTACGTGTACCTCATATGGACGCTATAGGAAGTGTTCAACACTTCACAATTAGTCAAAAGGACTAAAGTGTTCAATATTCATTGGGCATCGCCTATGCCTGAATACTCCACATGACATATATCTGAGCATCAGAGCTCAAATAAGTGCTTATCACTTTTACATAAAAAGAAAAGGGTTGAAAAAACAGAGCCCAAATAAGTGCTTTGTACTTTTGAATGAAAAAGAAAAAGAATAAGTAGACTAAGCTCAAATTGGCTAAGTCTCCGAAGTTTTCTTGCAGCTGAGCCCAAATGTTCTTTTACTGGATCTTAAGCAAAAATGATCCTACAAACATTGTTAAGTTGATCTTAGTCTCAAATAAGACTAACGTATCCTTAGGAAAACAAACTAAGCCCAAATGCTCACTTATTTATTTAAATTGACCTTAATCTCAAACTAGATTAACGGTCCTTAAATAAAACAAAATATTTTTGAACCAAAAGAATATACAACCTAAGTTCAACATCCCGTCAAGCAAATCCTTGACCCAAACCCAAATCTAAAATATACGGATTTGGAATAATCCGCACCTTACGGGCGACGACACAAATTAGTCTCCGTATACAATCCACGGGTAACCTAAACAAACAAAAATACACACGACACGAAGTGAACTGCTGGAGCAGGAGAAAGTGGTTATCGTAATGCGGTAACGTAATTAACTGTAGGGGCTTGCGCCTGCAGGGAAGAGCGTCCTGTTCCCCTCCGAATGGCGGCGCGACATGGGCGTCCGTGCCTGAGATTCGGGGCAGATGCTAATTGGTGCTATCCGTCCACCTCTCCGAAGATGCCAAGTTGTTTATGGCACCGTGCATCGGAGGTTTAGACGGATGCGGCCGATGTAGCAGACTTCGTCAGATTCCCCCTCGTTTGAGGGGTTTTTGATTGTGGGGACGCTCTTCCCTGCAGGCGCAAGCCCCTGCAGTTAATTACGCTACCGCATCGCGGTAACAACTTTCTCCTTCTCCAGATGGTCACTTCATGTCGTGTGTGTTTATTTTATGTTTTGTTGCCCGTGGATTGTTTACGGAGACTGAGTTATGTCGTCGCCCGTAGGGCGTGGACTAGTCCAAATCCGTGTTTATCTTAGATTTGGGTTTGGGGGTTTGGTTTGAGGATACGTCAGCCATACTTGAGGCTAAGATCAACTCAAACGTTTGCTAAGGATACGTTAGTCTAATGTTGAGACTAAGATCAACTTAACGGGATCATTTAGATCCGACAAGGGAGTGTTTTAGGCTCCATTGTTCCAGTTTAGGGACATAGTGGTCCATCGTATATGTGGCCGTCGGGACCCGTCACCTCTCTGACGACGTTGAAGGATTACAACGACGGATGTCAGAGGAGTTCAAAGATGTACCCTCGAGCCAGAGTTAATTTGGGGGATTCATAGTCCAGTCTGTTTGAAGGTTTAAGGATACGTTAGCCATCTTTGAGGCTAAGATCAACTTAAACGGGACCGTTTAGATCCGACAAAAGAGCATGCGGGGCTCTATTGTTCTAGTTTAAGGATATTGCAGTCCGTGGGTAGTTTAAGGACATTGCGGTCCATGGGTAGTTTAAGGACATTGCGGTCCATGGGTAGTTTAAGGACATTACGGTCCATTGTTAGTTTTAAGACATCTCGGTCAAGGTTAAGGACGTCGTAGTCCATGGGTTTAAGGACTCCACAGTCCGGTATGTGCTCTGGATGCTTCACACGGGTTCACTGCCGTGTTTGGCGAGGACCAGGCTCCGCTCTGGGCGTTTTCCATGGGGTCAAAGAGTGACGTTATCCACGTTCCACGTAACCAGGAATTTTGCACTAGATGCTTCACACGGGTTCACTGCCGTGCTCGGCGAGGACTAGGCTCCGCTCTGGGCGTTTTCCGCGGGGTCAAAGAGTGACGTTATCCACGTTCCACGTAACCAGGAATTTTGCATTAGACATGGGTTTAAGGACCCCACAGTCCATATCGATGTGTGGTCGTCGGGACCCGTCATCTCTTTGAAGACATTGAGGGATTACAATGCCAAGTATCAAACGAGTGAAGAGATGTACCCTAGAACCGGAATGGATTAAATAGTCCTTAGCCCAATTTGGGATCAAGGCCCATTAATTGTATTATGAGCCCATTGGCCCAGTTAATCACAAATTGAGGACTTATGGCCAACTTGGGCTAAGTCCAATCAGGAGAGGCTTTGCCTCTATCCATTTAGCCGATTGGGCTAAAGCCTAGTGTCAAACACTGCAGAGCAATCAATGTTGACCATTGGGAATGAGATTGACAAGTTAGTATTTAACACTAAAAAAATGGTTGGTGTTAAACACCAGCGACAAGGCTTTCAAATTAGTGTTAAACACTAAAGCAAATCAGTGTTAAACATTGGTAGCATAGATTTCAAATTAGTGTTAAACACTAAAGTCATCAGTGTTGAACACTGCAAATAAAGTTCTTGATTAGTGTTGAACACTAAGGCCCAACAGTTGTTTTAACACCGGATTCGGGAGTTTCGATTTAGTGTTAAACACTAAGGCAAGAGGGGTCACGTGGCAACACGTGAGAGTGCCCTCCCTTCATTTATTCTGCTGAGATTACTGCATCTTTCAGAGCATCACGTGCCATCACGTGATGGGCATTCAAACGCTTATATGTTAAAGCTTCTGCCGAGGGTCACGTGGGTCACGTGGGGCACTGCCTCAAAGGGGCTTTCTGTAGATCTTTTAGGGGGGTCACGTGGTGACACGTGACCCTGCCTCTATGCATGTTGTTTAGAGAATCTGTTGATCCTTTTTTCAGGAATTAAATTCCTCGAGCTTTAAATTTCAGAGGAATTAAATTCCTACTTCCTTTTGAAGACTTATATTCTGGAGTAGAGTTGAACTCTGAATCTTCTGTAGGAATTAAATTCCTCGTATATGTGAAGAACTGAATAGGGTTAAACCCTAATGAAAGCTTTTAAGGAATTAAATTCCCATTCTTTGTTAAATTATGATCAAGGGAATTAAATCCCCGCTGTTCCAACAGAACTAGGTTCTTAATTAGGGTTAAACCCTGGTTTCTTTTTTGTTCTGAAGGAATTAAATTTCCATGACACAGGGTCAAGCCCTAATTTTATTTTAAAGGAATTAAATTCCTATAGTTCTGTGAGAATTAAATTCTCATGTTTCCATTCTCTCTCTATGTTTTGGATCTGCATGGCAGGATCTCAACCCATTGAGAATTAAATTCTCAACCTAAAGGGGAGATGTGCACTTTGCAGATCCTCTATCAAAGAGAGAAGAAATATGTTCTTCTGTTTTTATATTATCAGAGTTAAACTCTGTTGAGAATTAAATTCTCCTTCTTTCAAAAAGCCTTTCCTTTCTTACCTAGGGTTTTCTTTTGCAGAAGCTCCAAATTCCTCAAAGTATCAAGGCTCTCTCCTTTTTCTCCCTCTGCGTATATGTCTCCCTTTTTTTTGTCTGTTGGCTCCTATTTATAGGAGAAGCAGCCGAATCAATTAGTTTTTGATGAATCTTCATTAAGAGATTTGATTTGCATCCATCATTCGTTTTTTGACCTTTGGATTATTAGGTGAATTTTATTCACCATTGGATTTCAAATCCATGGATTCTCCTTTGTTATTTCTGTTAGATTTAAAGGAGAAATCTTTCCAAACCCGAGATTTTCCCATAGATAGATGATATTTAATCACCTCTGAATCTTTAATTCGATCTGCTCCAGATAATCGCTTTCCTTTGGAAAGATTTGAATCTCTTTCAGAATTTAATTCTGTTAGCAAAATAGGCTTTGAAAGCCGGTCACGTGTGGGCACGTGACCCATGGTCACGTGTGGGCACGTGACCCATGGTCACGTGTAGGCACGTGACCCCCTTGTAACGAGCCTTTTCCTTCTTTTGCACTCTGCCTTTTTCTGATGCTTAGCCGTCACGTGCCACCACGTGACCCCTGGTCACGTGTGAGCACGTGACCCTCGTCTGGAGCCTTTTCCTTGGTTTAATCAGGGAACCAGTGTGCCTTTGACGCTTGCATTTAAATGTCACATGTCTACACGTGACCCTTTCTGAAGTCCCTTTTCTTCAGCGTAGTCAGAAAACTGAACTTGCCTTGATGATGCGTTTAGGTGTCACGTGCCAACACGTGACTGCTGGTCACGTGTAAGCACGTGACCCTCTTCTGAAGCTTTTCCCAGAAGCTTTCCTGATTTTAAATCAGGAAACAAATGCCCCCACAGCGTTGTTCTCACGTGTCTGCACGTGAGTGCAACGCTGTCACCTCTTGTGACCGTTGTATTCCTCTAGGGATCTGGGGTGATGAAACGTTTCCATTGCCTTCTATAAATACCTCTGTCTCTTCATAGGAGCCTTCACTTTGCTCATCTTCTTCTTCTGAGAATTTCTTCTTTGAGAATTTAATTCTCGCTTTCAGAGCTTAGTTCTCTGTCTTGAAGCAATCTTCAGAGTTTAACTCTGTTCGAAAAGAATCCTTTTTCTCAGGTAATGTTCTTGGACAACGATGGACCTTCACATTTCTCTGGATTTTAAATCCAAAACATGGGTTTTTACCCTTTTTCCTTCATATTTTCCATAAGAACATGAAACCGCTTAACCTTCAAACTGTAGATCTCTTAGGGTTTAGATGATCTTTGGGGAGATGATGATGGCGTTTCAACCCCATGGAATTTAATTCCATCAAAAATGTTTCTGGGAATTTAATTCCCTTTTCTCAGAAAGGAATTTAATTCCAATGAAGGACTTGATTTCTTCACGCGGAGGCTTCCTGAGGTCTCTTGGCCCGAGGTTGTTCTTCTGCAATTAATGAAATAGGGATTTTCTAATGATTCTCGTGACTTTTATTTCAGGTATCATGGATGCCCATTTGTATAGTCTTGACGAGATCATTTCCTACGGGAATATTCGTGCGCTGGGCCGCAGTCAGAACCAAGAGTTCACCGATGCCCAGTGTGCCGAGATCATGAGCCGCTTTGACGAGTACAACCATCGGCTACTCCCCCGTCGCTCTTCTCTTCTGAGGCTGATCGTGCTGGCGATCAGGGAGGCTCTCCCTTTATTTTGTGCTGGTGTGCCGCTTGGGTCATTGGACGCCGCCGAGGATAAAGTACACTCGGTGTATCTGATGCACTTGATTTCAAAGAGAAGGCGGGATAATCTCATTGATCTCCTGCATCAGATTTTTCTGCAATCAGCCATACTTGCCACCTACCGGAGGGTAGAGGACATCCGCGGGGACCCCGACGCTTGTGACCGTGAGAGAAAGCATACTCGGGAGGTTCGAAATGCTTGGAAGATCTTGAATAAAGTTAATTTTGAGTTTCTCAACCCATGCCCCGCATCTGAAGTTTTACCATTGTAAATGTGTCCTCTATATTTTGTATGAACCTCTTGAAGTATGAGTGACAAGTTTCATTATGTCTTCCCATGTTTGCATGCCTTTTCTCTGGGATTTTGTCATTTTGCTACTATTGTTGTTTGTGCTTTTAATATGCAGGGTACTACTCCATATATTTCCTTTTAAGTGCACCTCAGCTTTAGGTCTCACGTGTTCTGCACGTGGGGTCCCTTGATGGGGCTGTTCACAGAATTTTCCCCATGCCATATTTTCAGTGCACAATATTAGATGCAGAAAAAGGGCCTTGGAAATAGTTCCATCTCCTTGATTTTCGATGCCTTTCCTTTTTTGGGCCTTGGAAATAGCTTCACCATGCAAGATTTTCCGCGCACAGCGCTTAATGCATTTCTTTATATATGAGGCTATAGCTTTCTTTTCCCTTCACAAAGAGATTTATATTATTATTTTTTTTTATCTTGGAGTAACTTGTCTTGAGAAACAAACGAGCGCTATGGCCTGCAATCGCCCTCATGCTCGTCGACAGCCATGGGAAGTTCCTCTTGAGGAGATGATCCCTCGTTTTGCTGCTCGGTTGGTGGACCCCCTCCTTTCCGATAACGAATGTGACTCAGCTATGCATGAGCTTTCGATCCGTAGAGGGTCTCCCCTCCCGATGGGTTCCCTCTGGCTCCGGATGATTCTCACGGCCGTGCTTGCCGACATCCCTCCTCACCCGGCGGAGATGACCCTGGCGATGCTCGACGTGGCGGAAGAAAAGCTCGAGGGCTTTCATGAAGCGTGCCTGATTACTCAGGCTTTGAAGGACTGCTCAATTCATCTGCTGAGCGAAATAAAGGCCCGGCGAGCTATTATGTTTGCTTTCGCGGACGAACATGGCACCAACCGATGGGGAGCGACTTCTCACGAGAATCGTCGCTTCGATGTGCTGGAGAAAGCAGAGAGAGAGATGGAGAATTTTGTCCTTTGCTTCATTAACCCTTGTGCCGTTGATCCTGTGTTTGGTGACCTTTTCCGTTTGCGCAGAACATTTTTAAATTAGTCCCTCCTTTTTGCATGCTTTATGTTGAACTTCCATGTAGGCTCGGTACTCGTATGTATGTTTCCGCTTGCATGAATAAATTTTGTGTTCCTTTTATGAAAACTTTCTTCAATTATCAATACCGTTGTCATGTTGCGTGCACATTAAAGCTTCGAATTTTATTTCTTTTTCGGATGTTCATATGATTGCGAATACATGCTTGATAGGATAATCATCGGAAAGTTTTTCGTTGCTTTTCAAACCAAGTTATGTGAGCGCGTCCTGGATCGATTATTGCTGTCGATCGGAAGCCCATTTATATGGTCTCGAGCGTGTATGTCTTATTTCTAAGGCTGCGGTCGCAAAGTGAGCCTACATGGCTTGATAGGGCGACGCGTGGCGAACATATTGTCATGCGAAAAAAAAAGTTCTGCCGTAAATTCTCGGAGCGGATGTTGGCCTCTAAGGCGTTGAGCGAGCTTCATGCGAGTCTTAGGCCAACAAAGCGTATGAACTCTGGCGAGTGCTCCAGGAGTCCATAAAGGAGGTGGTGGCTCTCGATAAAGCCGCCACGTTTACTCGCGAGAGGGTTGAGGCTCATAAGGCCACTGAGAAAGAGCTTGAAGCCCGGCTTGCTTCGTATCAGGCTCAGCAAGCTCAGGCGGAGGCTCGTCTTCTGGAGATCTTGCGTCACGAAGCCGTGGCTCAGCAACAGAATGATGAGCTGGTAAAATTATTGCACCGCCCGCCGGCTTGAGGACTTGTATCTCTTTTTTTTTCTTTTTTGCACATACTCATGGATGAGAGTATCCTTTCTTTTTTTGTTTCTTTCATAAATTGTACTTTGTATCCATTTTGGTGATACATTTTTCTTCTCAATGGTGTGTCCCCTTTTTATTGAATGCATTCTGCGGATACTATATCTTGATCTCCTTGCAGGACAGCGATGGCTCAGGGTTCAGGGTTAAGATCTGCTTCCTAAGACCTTTGCATTTTATGAGCCACGAGGGTCTCATAAAGAGTTTTTCTCCCTACAGGTCGAGAGGATCCCATAGGTGTAAGTTCTTCTTAAGAATCGTGAGGATTCTTAAGCGGGTTTTCCCTTGAGAGTCGCAAGGATCTCACAAGAGAAATTTTTCTTCCTTACAGGTCGTGAGGACTTGTAAGTGCTGGATGTGGTCGCCCTTGTCCGTATTTTACGGAGTCAGGGGTTTCTCCAGGTATTGTAGTTTAAAGACGTCGCGGTCAAGGTTAAGGACCTCATAGTCCGTGGATTTAAGGACTCCACAGTCCGATGTTAGTTTTAAGACATCACGGTCAAGGTTAAGGACCTCATAGTCCGTGGATTTAGGGACTCCACAGTCCGGTGTTTGGTTGCAGGGACCCGTCACCTCTTTGAAGACGTTGAGGAATTACAACGCAAGGTATCAAAGGAGTGAAGAGATGTACCCTTAAACCAAGGCAGAATCCGTAGGGAATCGGGGGGGTTGATCGTTAGTTTTAAGACATCACGGTCGAGGTTAAGGACATCATAGTCCGTGGATTTTAAGGACTCCACAGTCCGGTATTTGCTCTGGATGCTTCACACGGGTTCACTGCCGTGCTTGGCGAGGACCAGGCTCCGCTCTGGACATTTTCCACGGGGTCAAAGAGTGACATTATCCGCGTTCCACGTAACCAGGAATTTTGCGCTAGATGCTTCACACGGGTTCACTGCCGCGTAAGGCGAGGACTAGGCTCCGCTCTGGATGCTTCACACGGGTTCACTGCCGTGCTCTGCGAGGACCAGGATCCGCTCTGGACGTTTTCCACGGGGTCAAAGAGTGACATTATCCGCGTTCCACGTAACCAGGAATTTTGCACTAGATGCTTCACACGGGTTCACTGCCGTGCTCGGCGAGGACTAGGCTCCGCTCTGGATGCTTCACACGGGTTCACTGCCGTGCTCTGCGAGGACCAGGATCCGCTCTGGACGTTTTCCACGGGGTCAAAGAGTGACATTATCCGCGTTCCACGTAACTAGGAATTTTGCACTAGATGCTTCACACGGGTTCACTGCCGTGCTCGGCGAGGACTAGGCTCCGCTCTGGATGCTTTACACGGGTTCACTGCCGTGCTCTGCGAGGACCAGGATCCGCTCTGGACGTTTTCCACGGGGTCAAAGAGTGACATTATCCGCGTTCCACGTAACCAGGAATTTTGCGCTAGATGCTTCACACGGGTTCACTGCCGCGTTAGGCGAGAACTAGGCTCCGCTCTGGATGCTTCACACGGGTTCACTGCCGTACTCTGCGAGGACCAGGATCCGCTCTGGACGTTTTCCACGGGGTCAAAGAGTAACATTATCCACGTTCCACGTAACCAGGAATTTTGCACTAGATGCTTCACACGGGTTCACTGCCGTGCTCGGCGAGGACTAGGCTCCGCTCAGGACGTTTTCCATGGGGTCAAAGAGTGACATTATCCGCGTTCTACGTAACCAGGAATTTTGCACTAGATGCTTCACACGGGTTCACTGCCGCGTTAGGCGAGGACTAGGCTCCGCTCTGGACGTTTTCCACGGGGTCAAAGAGTGACATTATCCGCGTTCCACGTAACCAGGAATTTTGCACTAGATGCTTCACACGGGTTCACTGCCGTGCTCGGCGAGGACTAGGCTCCGCTCTGGATGCTTCACATGGGTTCACTGCCGTGCTCTGCGAGGACCAGGATCCGCTCTGGACGTTTTCTACGGGGTCAAAGAGTGACATTATCCGCGTTCCACGTAACCAGGAATTTTGCACTAGATGCTTCACACGGGTTCACTGCCGCGTTAGGCGAGGACTAGGCTCCGCTCTGGACGTTTTCCACGGGGTCAAAGAGTGACATTATCCGCGTTCCACGTAACCAGGAATTTTGCACTAGATGCTTCACACGGGTTCACTGCCGTGCTCGGCGAGGACTAGGCTCCGCTCTGGATGCTTCACACGGGTTCACTGCCGTGCTCTGCGAGGACCAGGATCCGCTCTGGACGTTTTCCACAGGGTCAAAGAGTGACATTATCCGCGTTCCACGTAACTAGGAATTTTGCACTAGATGCTTCACACGGGTTCACTGCCATGCTCGGCGAGGACTAGGCTCCGCTCTGGATGCTTTACACGGGTTCACTGCCGTGCTCTGCGAGGACCAGGATCCGCTCTGGACGTTTTCCACGGGGTCAAAGAGTGACATTATCCGCGTTCCACGTAACCAGGAATTTTGCGCTAGATGCTTCACACGGGTTCACTGCCGCGTTAGGCGAGAACTAGGCTCCGCTCTGGATGCTTCACACGGGTTCACTGCCGTACTCTGCGAGGACCAGGATCCGCTCTGGACGTTTTCCACGGGGTCAAAGAGTGACATTATCCACGTTCCACGTAACCAGGAATTTTGCACTAGATGCTTCACACGGGTTCACTGCCGTGCTCGGCGAGGACTAAGCTCCGCTCTGGACGTTTTCCACGGGGTCAAAGAGTGACATTATCCGCGTTCCACGTAACCAGGAATTTTGCACTAGATGCTTCACACGGGTTCACTGCCGCGTTAGGCGAGGACTAGGCTCCGCTCTGGACGTTTTCCACGGGGTCAAAGAGTGACATTATCCGCGTTCCACGTAACCAGGAATTTTGCACTAGATGCTTCACACGGGTTCACTGCCGTGCTCGGCGAGGACTAGGCTCCGCTCTGGATGCTTCACACGGGTTCACTGCCGTGCTCTGCGAGGACCAGGATCCGCTCTGGACGTTTTCTACGGGGTCAAAGAGTGACATTATCCGCGTTCCACGTAACCAGGAATTTTGCACTAGATGCTTCACACGGGTTCACTGCCGCGTTAGGCGAGGATTAGGCTCCGCTCTGGACGTTTTCCACGGGGTCAAAGAGTGACATTATCCGCGTTCCACGTAACCAGGAATTTTGCACTAGATGCTTCACACGGGTTCACTGCCGTGCTCGGCGAGGACTAGGCTCCGCTCTGGATGCTTCACACGGGTTCACTGCCGTGCTCTGCGAGGACCAGGATCCGCTCTGGACGTTTTCCACGGGGTCAAAGAGTGACATTATCCGCGCTCCACGTAACTAGGAATTTTGCACTAGATGCTTCACACGGGTTCACTGCCGTGCTCGGCGAGGACTAGGCTCCGCTCTGGATGCTTTACACGGGTTCACTGCCGTGCTCTGCGAGGACCAGGATCCGCTCTGGACGTTTTCCACGGGGTCAAAGAGTGACATTATCCGCGTTCCACGTAACCAGGAATTTTGCGCTAGATGCTTCACACGGGTTCACTGCCGCGTTAGGCGAGAACTAGGCTCCGCTCTGGATGCTTCACACGGGTTCACTGCCGTACTCCGCGAGGACCAGGATCCGCTCTGGACGTTTTCCACGGGGTCAAAGAGTGACATTATCCGCGTTCCACGTAACCAGGAATTTTGCTGATTGTATCCGCATTTCACGGGATGGAGGTTTGACTCTCGGTGATATGTATATCTCCGAGCCATGGAACTGGGGGGGTCACCGCTGTTCCGTTTCGCTTGATGTTGTGTCTGCTGCCATGAGACGAACGACGAGATGATCTCTAGGCTATCTGTGAACCGTCGAGATTTGGCTTCTCCTTATGATGAAACCTGGGGAAGGAGTATGATCCCTTCTTTGTTTGCGCCCCTGGATTGTATACAGGGGTAGATGTAACATCACCTGTAGGGCGAGGATTTCACTTTTATTTTATTTCTTTTTCCGCGATGCTCTATCATTTCAGCTTTTATATCGCGAAGGTCGCGATTGCCCCATCATTTCGGCTATTTTTCGCGGTGCCCAATCATTTTGGCTATTTATTTATTTTCTGCTCGCTGCTTTTTATTGCGAGTTGCCCCATCATTTCGGCTATTTTTCATGCCATCATTTTTACTTGTTGCTTTTTATTGCAAGTTGCCCCATCATTTCGGCTATTTTGTAGGCATGTGTGGCTTGCTGGCTTTTTCGCTGCGAGCCTGGATTTTAGGCACCGATTTCGGCATCAGCACCGCTACAACTGGAATGTTGCCAGGAGCGAATCATCATTTGCCTTTGTCGATGACGAACAAAGGTGGCTCAGCAAACAGGGTTAAGGGTCCTGTCGACCAAGGTTTTTGACTTCATGAGCCGTAAGGGCCTCACAAAGGTATTTCTCCCTACAAGTCGTGAGGATCTTGCAGGTGTATTTTCTCCTTAGGGATCGTGAGGATTCCTAAGTGTGTGCTCCTCTGTAAGTCGTAAGGGTCCTACAAGAGGGCTTTCTCCTTATGGATCGAGAGGACCTACAAGGGTTGGACTTTGCTGGGGAAATGTTTATTCGCGCCCGTGGATTGTATACAAGGGTCAGTATTGAGTCCCTTGTAGGGCAATATCGAAGGTTGTGGAGGATTGCTTAAGCACAGGTTTAGGTCTCTGTAACTTAAGACTTTCAAATCTTATGAGCCGTAAGGGTCCCATAAGAGAGTTCTCCCTACGAGTCGTGAGGATCTCGTAAGTGTATTTTCTCCTTAGGAATCGTGAGGATCCCTAAGTGTGTTGCTCCTTTGTGAGTCGTAAGGATCTCACGCAGGTGGTTTCTCCTTACAAGGTCGAGAGGACCCTATAAGTGTCTTTTAATGAGGTTGCGCCCTTTCGGGTTTTCACAAACACTCGCCGGTAGTCCTACTGTTTTTACTCACGGAGCCCTTTCGGGTTTTCATCCGTGCCCGTTCTGCTTGTGGACGCACCGTTTTTTATTCTTTTTTCTCTTTTTTTTTATCTCGTCAGCCTAAGGATGCTGCGGTAGTAGTTTAGGGATGTTTCGGTCCGTCGTTAGTTTAAGGACATTTCGGTCCGTCGATAGTTTAAGGACGTTTCGGTCCGTCGATAGTTTAAGGACGTTTCAGTCCGTTGTTAGTTTAAGGACGTTTCGGTCCGTCGATAGTTTAAGGACGTTCCGGTCCGTTGTTAGTTTAAGGACGTTTCGGTCCGTCGATAGTTTAAGGACGTTCCGGTCCGTTGTTAGTTTAAGGACGTTTCGGTCCGTCGATATGGGAGGGCCAGCCGCTGCTTGCAAAGTCTGAGCCTAGGAAGATAGCGAGCGGACATAGTCGTCGTCATCTATCATTGACCCAGGCTATGGCTCATTAAGCGTAGTATTTCTTTAAGAAGCGGCCGTTTATTGGCCTGAAAGGCCTTTCACCGTGCATGTCCATGAGTAGATAGGCTCCACCCTGGTAGACCTTGTCTATGATGTAAGGACCTTCGTAGTTTGGCTCAAATTTCCCCCGCTTGGCACGATTGGGGATCATAGGTCTCTTGACCACTAGCACGAGTTCGCCTTGGCGGAATGTCCTCGGCCTGGTCAATCTTTCGTACAAGCGCGTCATCTTTGCTTTGTAGGCTTCTAGATGTTGTTGCGCTATGAGCCGGGTTTCGTCGAGGGCATCAAGCTCCTCAAGCCGAAGGTGAGCATTTTCTTCGTCCGTCAGCTCGTGGTGGACTGCCACTCGCAGAGAGGGTAACTCTATCTCGAGGGGGAGTACTGCTTCCGTCCCAAATACCAACGCGTACGGCGTTGTGTTCGTGGCCGTCTTGAATGTAGTTCGATAAGCCCAAAGGGCCTCTTGCAGCCTCTCGTGCCAGTCTCTCTTATTCCGGGAAACGGTCTTTTTTATGATCTTCGTCAAGGTCTTATTGAAAGCCTCGGCTAGACCGTTAGCTCGTGGGTTGTAAACTGAAGAATATCTCCAGTCTATATTGTGCTGCTGCGCGAAGCGGCTAATCTTATGGCTTCTGTAGGCTGGCCCGTTATCGGAGATAATCCGCCGTGGGGTTCCGAACCGATAGATGACGTGCGTCTTGAAGAAATGGAGGATATTCTCCGTCTTCACTTCCCTCAGTGGTATTGCTTCTGCCCATTTGGAGAAGTAATCAGTCGTCGCCAGGATAAAACGATGTCCCCGGGATGATGCTGGCTCGATGGGGCCGACTATGTCAGTCCCCCACATTTCGAATGGCCAGCTAGCCACCGTTGGGTATAGTGGATTCGGATGTTGGTGGATAAAGTCTCCATGAATCTGGCACGAGTGGCATTGCTTCGCATACTCAAGGCAGTCCTGGATCATCGTGGGCCAGTAGTAACCCATCCGTTTAATTTTTAACTTCATCTTTGGGCCTGCTTGGTCAGAACCGCAAAGTCCGTCGTGAACTTCCTGAATGACTCTTTCCGTTTCGTCAGGTCCTAAGCATCTCAGCCATAGAGAATTAAACGATCTCTTGTATAGAGTATCGTTGACGAAGGCGAAAGATAGAGCTCGTTTCATGAGTTGATGCCTTGAGGATGTATCTTTGGGCATTAGGTGGGACTTAAAGTAGTCTATGAAGACTTCCCTCCAGTCCTCGGCCTTCTCATGGTCTTTTATTTGTAGGGTCGTCTGCTCAGTCGCTCCCTTCTCTTTATATAATTCCGGAGGTATTTCTGCCGGGGCAAGCACTCGACGGCTTTGTACCACGATTCTTACATCATCAAGGTTTTCGTCCGCCAGTTCTTTAGCAAGTTTGGCTAACGTGTCTGCTTTACTGTTTTCCGCGCGTGGTATATTCTCCAAAGTATAGGAGGGAATTTGGGTCAATAGTTGTTGCACCTTTTCTCCGTACTTTACCAACTCCGGTTTGCACGTTTGGTAATCACCATTTACTTGACTAACAACCAGTTGAGAATCCCCGTATATAAGGAGGTCTTCAATTCCCAGGTCGATGGCGATTTCGAGGCCTGCTATCAGAGCTTCGTATTCAGCTTCATTGTTTGTCCTCGGCTCTGTTAAGGAGAAGGCGAAGCGCATTATCCCTCCTTGTGGAGTTGCAAAGACGAGGCCTATCCCCGATTTGATCATTGGGATACCTTGTTTCTGTTTCTTTACGGAGGACGCTCCATCGAAATAGAGTTCCCATCGGGTGCTACCGCCGCCAATCGCATCAAATGCATGCTCGTCCGGCAAATCACAGTTCAGAGGAGAATCAACCGGTATCGGGTGCTCAGCGAGGAAATCGGCAATGGCCTGGCCTTTCACTGCCTTGAGAGGTTGATACGTTACCGAGAACTCCATCAAGAGTAGGGCCCATTTAGCGAGTCGTCCCGTCAATATGGCTTTTGACATCAAGTATTTAAGGGGGTCCACTTTTGAAATAAGACGGACTTCATGCGCCAACGCATAGTGTCTGAGCTTTGTTATCGCGAAGATTAATGCCAAGCAATGTTTTTCAATGGGAGAGTAGTTGCTTTCTTCCCCCAGCAGAACTCGACTTAAGTAGTAGAGTGCTCTCTCTTTTCCCTGATCGTTCTCTTGCGCCCATAATGCGCCCAAGAAACCTTCGAGGGCGGTTGTATAAAGAATGAGGGGTTTTCCCTTGACCGGCGCGGCCAACACCGGAGGGTTCTGCAGGTATTGCTTGATCTCGTCTAGTGCACCTTGGCATTTGTGATCCCAAACGAACGGAGTTCCCTTTTTCATCAGATGGCTGTAGGGACGGCATTTGCCGGAAAGATTGGCGATAAATCGCCGGATGTATGCGAGCTTCCCTTGGAGAGACCGCAACTGTTTGAGGGTTCTTGGCGGAGGCATTTCCATGATCGCTTTAATCTTTGACGGATCTATTTCGATACCTCGGTGTCGAACGACGAATCCCAGGAATTTGCCCGAGGAGACTCCAAACGCGCATTTGAGGGGATTCATTTTCAAATTATATTGCCGAAGGCGTTGAAATACAGTCTCCAGATGCTTTAAATGCTCTTCGTATGACATGCTCTTTACTACAAGGTCATCGATATAGCACTCGACGATGTCATGTATGAGGTCGTCGAAGATCTTTGTCATGGCCCTTTGATAGGTAGCGCCGGCGTTCTTTAGACCAAAGGGCATAACCCTGTAGCAGAATATACCCAAAGGGGTCCGGAAAGCGGTATGCTTCTGGTCTTCGGGATGTATCTTTATCTGATTGTATCCTGATGAACCGTCCATAAAGGAGAAAATCTCGTGAGTGGACGTGTTATCTATCATTAGCTCGGTTACTGGTACTGGGAAATTGTCCTTTGGACAGGCTTTATTGAGATCCCTGAAATCCACGCATATGCGTACCGTCCCATTCTTCTTCATTACCGGGACGATATTGGCGATCCAGTCGGGATACTGGACTTCTTGGATAAATCCGGAATCGATCAGCTTCTTGACCCCATTGAGCGTGTTTTCTTCCGAGGGTGGTAGCTTCATTCCCATTGACATGGCTTTGGCAAACCTTTTTCTCGTCTGGAATATCTTCTTGTCTACTTCGGATGCCTTTCGCTCTGGTAGGGGTAGTTCAACTCTTCCGTTCAGTCGCCTGCATTTGGTTCCTTCTGACGTCGCCATCTCACGCTCCTGATCCGCTTTACTTTTTAGACGAATTTCGTCTAGAAAAGCATTGATCACTTCATTTGTCAGCCACGCACGTTCTGGTTCAGGCTCTGTCTCCAGTTTCTTAGTGCCAGGAGTTTTCTCATCATCGGTAAACGAGTGGGAGATTACGTTACAACTCGCCACATACTTTTCGGATTCATCCGATGAGTTCTCTTCATCATCTCCCTCTTGAAAGATGTGGTTGAGGAACTCTTGCAGTGTGACAGGAGTTCGAGCCTTTTGATTGTATTCTTCCAGCGCGTCGATTTGCTTCTGCAAGTTCGTGTGCTCGTCTCCAAGCTTCGCGGGCTTCTTGGATTTCTTCTTCTTCTTCTTTGAAGATTTTGACGGTTGGGCATGAGTATTTGGGCCCTTATCACGAGTCTTCGTAGTTGTGCGGGGCTTCAACATCCCTTCGATAATTTGAGGTTCAAGAGGGTCCTTCCATTCGACCGCAGGGCACGCGTGAAGGTCTCTCAGCATTCTTTTGGTTTTCGTTGATAGCACGACCTCCCATGGAGCTTCTTCAATAAAGGAGCAGGTTGCCCCCAATGTATCTGCTTTCTTGGGAGTATGCGGTTGTGGTGGGCTCACCTTCCACTTCTCGGACAGTACAAACTTCCCCTGGAGGTATTGATCTTCAATCCATCCTTTGAAGACGAAGCAATCTTCAATCGGATGACTTACCGTTTGATGGTAAGGGCAATAGCTAGGGTTATTCACCTCGGTGGGTTGCGGCGGTCACCTTGGATTTGGTAGGTTTATAAGTCTGTTGCGTATTGCCAGCTCGAATAACCGTTTCGTCTTGTCTCGTGGGAACGAGTAGGGATGTTTCATCTTCTCATTATAATACCGGCGTCTTTCTTCCAGTTGATCTGCCGGTTTCGGGGCTTTAGGTTGCTGTTGGGCATTCACGACGAAGGTTGCCCTTCCTTTACCCTTGTCATTCCGCGGTTCCGACTTCGGGGGAGGTGGTCTATGACCCATCTGGTCCATCTTGTCGATTAAAGCCTAGAAATTGGTTGGCTTAAAGAACATCATGAACTGGGAGATAGTTGCGTGGGGGTCTAGGGTTCCCACGAACATGCCCACTGCGGGTGCCTCCTCAATGCGTTGCTCGCATCTCGACCACAAATTCCGCCAGTGTATAGCATACTGGACCCAGGTTTCGCCTGGTTTTACCCTGGCGTTAATCAAAGCAGTTATTGGAGTGCGTTCGCTGGCACTTGCGAATCGCTGAGTGAATAACAACTCCATTTCAGCGAACATTTTGATAGAATCGTTCGGGAGTTCCGAATACCATTCGAACGCTATTTCTGATAAGCTGCCCACGAACTGTCGGAGCAACAGTTTATCATCACCGCCGGTGTTACCGCAGAGGGCCCGGAACTGGGCGACATGTTGATGGGGATTGCCGGTCCCCTTGTACACGTGGAATTTTGGTATCGTATAGCCTTGCGGGTATTTGATTTGGTCGTACCAGCTTGGATACGGCCGCCCCGTTTTCATGACTTGACCAGCTGCCTCAGTTGCATGATGGACCCGGATTTGCTGGGCTATGTAGTCAGCCAAGTCAGCCTTAGAGATTGCCTCCTCCTTGGCCGTTGAGAGGGCTGGTAGTGGATTTGACGTTTCTCCTTGGTCGTTTTCAAGAACTATTGGGGGATCCTCGGCGGGTAAGTCCTGCTGGATCATCATTCCTATCATATCTTGGAAGAGAAGGCCCATACGTTGTATGTTGGCTGCTTGTTCAGCAGCCTCTTTGTCCTTTTTCTCCAGTACCCGGCGAAGGAATTCAGCGTCGGTTTCTTCTTCTTGGCGCGCGTCTGAGGATGTTTCTGGGCTTTCTTTTGGCCCGGTAAGTACGGCCATAGCATTCATCATTTCCTGAAGCTTTTGTTGCTGCTCCTGGGCTTTCGCCACGGATCGGGTAAGTGGTCGGTGGCCTGTAGAAGTGCGGCTCTCCTCCTTTCCAGAGGCCATGTATACGGTGTGGACCATCATGCCCCCAGACTTAGGGCGTCTGGGCTCAGTGCTTTTAGCTGTCGTTGCGGGCTGGGGGGTCTTCTCTGGCTTCCTCCTTTTGTGAGCAGTGGAGGTTGAGGGGGCCGTTGAGGTGGGCGCCCAGACAGCCTTTCGGGGTTTAGCCTGGTGACCAGCTTCCGGTTGGATTTTCAGCTTCTTGTGCTGGCGCGAGGAGTTTGGATCGATGATCGAGTCTCGGGCCTACCGCCAAACCTTATTGATTTTGGAAGACAGCCGTTGAGGGGATCGGTGCTGTTCTGATTTTATTTCCACAACCTTTTTTAGTGGGGGAGGAGACCTCTTTAGCACTGCAGTAGGAGAATTCCTCCGCACCTTATTTAGCATCTCGAAGCTGTTCCCAGTTGGAACAGCAGCATTAACTTCTGCCATCGGGGCTGATGGAGTCAACCCGGAGGGGGAGTTGCCCCCAGCCTTCCTTACTCGGCGCCAATGGCGACGTCGAGCGTGTCGAGCGGACGGCGTTGGGTCAGCGGTAAGAATGGTTTCGTCTTGCCCCCTGTGTGGGTGGGGGGTTGCTGTTGGTGTTAGCCTATCAAAGACCGATGTCCTTTGGGTAGCAGGAGCGGGAGCTGAAGCCGTCAATCTTGTAAAGACCGACTTTTTGGCCGGAGAAGCCGCCTTGGCGATTTCGGGGGCAGGAGCGGCCACTTTCTTAGAAGCAGCCTCCTCTGAGATTGTAGGCCCTATGATGAGTTCGCAGGATTTCTGGCCCAATCTATAGAAGACCGAGGCGTTGACGTTGGGTGACTCGTTGAGAGGAGCCGCGGCAGGGGTAAGACGATCAAAGACCGACTTCTTGAGAGCTTCCTTTGTCAGTACCGGCGCCGCGAAGCTTGATGATGGGAGTATAGTCCCGAAGAACAATCCGGTAGTGGCTTGAGTCACTTGGTCCACCGGCATTGTGAACAACGAAGCAGCTTGGGGTCCATAGGCTATACCTCCTGGCGAGGTAAAGCGTTGGTCGCAATTGCAGTCTGAGCAGTTGGAGGATTTCGCAGAAGTAGAAGCCATCGATCCTTTGCTTTCTGCAATAAGCAAGACGCCAATTCTTAGTATCTTGAAACCCAAGGGCAACCATTAGCGAACCGCGATTGGTTCGCGAATCACGATACATGAAGTGTGGAATGGAAAGAGGAAAAGGTCCCACCGGGCGTGCCGGAATTTGTTCCCCTCCGAATGGCGGCGCGACATGGGCGTCCGTGCCTGAGATTCGGGGCAGATGCTAATTGGTGCTATCCGTCCACCTCTCCGAAGATGCCAAGTTGTTTATGGCACCGTGCATCGGAGGTTTAGACGGATGCGGCCGATGTAGCAGACTTCGTCAGATTCCCCCTCGTTTGAGGGGTTTTTGATTGTGGGGATGCTCTTCCCTGCAGGCGCAAGCCCCTGCAGTTAATTACGCTACCGCATCGCGGTAACAACTTACTCCTTCTCCAGATGGTCACTTCGTGTCGTGTGTGTTTATTTTATGTTTTGTTGCCCGTGGATTGTTTACGGAGACTGAGTTATGTCGTCGCCCGTAGGGCGTGGACTAGTCCAAATCCGTGTTTATCTTAGATTTGGGTTTGGGGGTTTGGTTTGAGGATACATCAGCCATACTTGAGGCTAAGATCAACCCAAACGTTTGTTAAGGATACGTTAGTCTAATGTTGAGACTAAGATCAACTTAACGGGATCATTTAGATCCGACAAGGGAGTGTTTTAGGCTCCATTGTTCCAGTTTAGGGACATAGTGGTCCATCGTATATGTGGCCGTCGGTACCCGTCACCTCTCTGACGACGTTGAAGGATTACAACGATGGATGTCAGAGGAGTTCAGAGATGTACCTTCGAGCCAGAGTTAATTTGGGGGATTCATAGTCCAGTCTGTTTGAAGGTTTAAGGATACGTTAGCCATCTTTGAGGCTAAGATCAACTTAAACGGGACCGTTTAGATCCGACAAAAGAGCATGCGGGGCTCTATTGTTCTAGTTTAAGGACATTGCGGTCCATGGGTAGTTTAAGGACATTGCGGTCCATGGGTAGTTTAAGGACATTACGGTCCATGGGTAGTTTAAGGACATTGCGGTCCATGGGTAGTTTAAGGACATTACGGTCCATTGTTAGTTTTAAGACATCTCGGTCAAGGTTAAGGACGTCGTAGTCCATGGGTTTAAGGACTCCACAGTCCGGTATGTGCTCTGGATGCTTCACACGGGTTCACTGCTGTGTTTGGCGAGGACCTGGCTCCGCTCTGGGCGTTTTCCGCGGGGTCAAAGAGTGACGTTATCCATGTTCCACGTAACCAGGAATTTTGCACTAGATGCTTCACACGGGTTCACTGCCGTGCTCGGCGAGGACTAGGCTCCGCTCTGGGCGTTTTCCGCGGGGTCAAAGAGTGACGTTATCCACGTTCCACGTAACCAGGAATTTTGCATTAGACATGGGTCTAAGGACCCTACAGTCCATATCGATGTGTGGTCGTCGGGACCCGTCATCTCTTTGAAGACATTGAGGGATTACAATGCCAAGTATCAAAGGAGTGAAGAGATGTACCCTAGAACCGGAATGGATTAAATAGTCCTTAGCCCAATTTGGGATCAAGGCCCATTAATTGTATTATGAGCCCATTGGCCCAGTTAATCACAAATTGAGGACTTATGGCCAACTTGGGCTAAGTCTAATCAGGAGAGGCTTTGCCTCTATCCATTTAGCCGATTGGGCTAAAGCCTAGTGTCAAACACTGCAGAGCAATCAATGTTGACCACTGGGAATGAGATTGACAAGTTAGTATTTAACACTAAAAAAATGGTTGGTGTTAAACACCAGCGACAAGGCTTTCAAATTAGTGTTAAACACTAAAGCAAATCAGTGTTAAACACTGGTAGCATAGATTTCAAATTAGTGTTAAACACTAAAGTCATCAGTGTTGAACACTGCAAATAAAGTTCTTGATTAGTGTTGAACACTAAGGCCCAACAGTTGTTTTAACACCGGATTCAGGAGTTTCGATTTAGTGTTAAGCACTAAGGCAAGAGGGGTCACGTGGCAACACGTGAGAGCGCCCTCCCTTCATTTATTCTGTTGAGATTACTGCATCTTTCAGAGCATCACGTGCCATCACGTGATGGGCATTCAAACGCTTATATGTTAAAGCTTCTGCCGAGGGTCACGTTCACGTGGGGCACCGCCTCAAAGGGGCTTTCTGTAGATCTTTTAGGGGGGTCACGTGGTGACACGTGACCCTGCCTCTATGCATGTTGTTTAGAGAATCTGTTGATCCTTTTTTCAGGAATTAAATTCCTCGAGCTTTAAATTTCAGAGGAATTAAATTCCTACTTCCTTTTGAAGACTTATATTGTGGAATAGAGTTGAACTCTGAATCTTCTGTAGGAATTAAATTCCTCGTATATGTGAAGAACTGAATAGGGTTAAACCCTAATGAAAGCTTTTAAGGAATTAAATTCCCATTCTTTGTTAAATTATGATCAAGGGAATTAAATCCCCGCTGTTCCAACAGAACTAGGTTCTTAATTAGGGTTAAACCCTGGTTTCTTTTTTGTTCTGAAGGAATTAAATTCCCATGACACAGGGTCAAGCCCTAATTTTATTTTAAAGGAATTAAATTCCTATAGTTCTGTGAGAATTAAATTCTCATGTTTCCATTCTCTCTCTATGTTTTGGATCTGCATGGCAGGATCTCAACCCATTGAGAATTAAATTCTCAACCTAAAGGGGAGATGTGCACTTTGCAGATCCTCTATCAAAGAGAGAAGAAATATGTTCTTCTGTTTTTATATTATCAGAGTTAAACTCTGTTGAGAATTAAATTCTCCTTCTTTCAAAAAGCCTTCCCTTTCTTACCTAGGGTTTTCTTTTGCAGAAGCTCCAAATTCCTCAAAGTATCAAGGCTCTCTCCTTTTTTCTCCCTCTGCGTATATGTCTCCCTTTTTTTTTGTCTCTTGGCTCCTATTTATAGGAGAAGCAGCCGAATCAATTAGTTTTTGATGAATCTTCATTAAGAGATTTGATTTGCATCCATCATTCGTTTTTTGACCTTTGGATTATTAGGTGAATTTTATTCACCATTGGATTTCAAATCCATGGATTCTCCTTTGTTATTTCTGTTAGATTTAAAGGAGAAATCTTTCCAAACCCGAGATTTTCCCATAGATAGATGATATTTAATCACCTCTGAATCTTTAATTCGATCTGCTCCAGATAATCGCTTTCCTTTGGAAAGATTTTTATCTCTTTCAGAATTTAATTCTGTTAGCAAAATAGGCTTTGAAAGCCGGTCACGTGTGACCACGTGACCCATGGCCACGTGTGGGCACGTGACCCCTTGTAACGAGCCCTTTCCTTCTTTTGCACTCTGCCTTCTTCTGATGCTTAGCCGTCACGTGCCACCACGTGACCCCTGGTCACGTGTGAGCACGTGACCCTCGTCTGGAGCCTTTTCCTTGGTTTAATCAGGGAACCGGTGTGCCTTTGACGCTTGCATTTAAATGTCACATGTCTACACGTGACCCTTTCTGAAGTCCCTTTTCTTCAGCGTAGTCAGAAAACTGAACTTGCCTTGATGATGCGTTTAGGTGTCACGTGCCAACACGTGACTGCTGGTCACGTGTAAGCACGTGACCCTCTTCTGAAGCTTTTCCAAGAAGCTTTCCTGATTTTAAATCAGGAAACACGTCCCCACAATTAAAAAAACCCTCATAAAATGAGGGGGAATCTGATAAATTCTGCTACAACAGTCGCATCTGTCCAAACCTCCGATATATGGTGCCATAAATCAACTTGGTATCTTCGGAGAGATGGACAGATAAATCCAAATAGTATCTACTCCCAAATTCAGGTAAGACGACCCATCCTAGTTCGTTCCCGTCTCCGGCGGTGTACAAGCCTGTATGCTAGACTTCAGAGGTTCGTGGAAAGATCACCTACACCTCATGGAGTTTTCATATAACAACAGCTATTAGGCAAGTATTGGGATGACGCCTTTCACAATGCTCTATGGACGTAAGTGTTGTTCCCTACTGAGTTGGCACGACATTGGAGATCATGAACTCCTTATTCCAGAGATGATGATGACAACTGTAGATGTGGTTCGCACGATCATGGAAACATGCGCATAGCCCAGGACTGACAAAAGCATTGGGCAGATGCAAAGCGTCGACACTTGGAGTTCTAACCCGATGAACATGTGTTTCTGAGGATCTCTCTGAACAAAGGAGTGATACGTTTTGGCAAGAGAGGTAAACTCAGTCTAAGGTATATCGGACCGTTTGATATACTCGAACGAGTTGGAGAGGTGGCATACCGCTTGGCACTACCACCTTTATTGGAAGGAGTGCACAATGTGTTCCACATATCCCAGCTACGACGATATGTGAGCGATCTTAGTCACATAATTGATCACTCAGAGCTCACTGTACAGACCTATCTAACTTGTGAACAGCAACCAATTGAGATTCTAGACCGAAAGGTGAAGATATTACGGAAAAAGGAGGTGAACTTGGTCCAAGTGATGTGGAGAAGGGATTCGCTAGGAGAATCAACCTAGGAGCGAGAAGACGATATGCGCGCACGATAATCTCGACTGTTTAAAAATTAGTCTTTGTGTAAATTTCGAGGACGAAATTTTTATAAGGAGGGTATAATGTAACGACTCTGAAACCTGTACAAATGTAACTTGTTTAAATGTATAGAAAGGGTATTTCAGCTTGATTAGGAGTTATACGTTATTTTTGTTCAATAAAAGCGAAAAACAACTTATAGCTCACCGGTTAAGCCTCTACATTACTGTGCCATAGCCTGCGTGTTCGATTCCCATCAGTCCCAATTATTTTTTATAATTTTTCTTTTTAACTTTTCGGAAGCCCAAGAGTTGCACGTGTAATACACGGATAAACGAAAAGTTTCAGAAAAATCTAACGGGATAAATAAAGAGTTAAGACCGATTAAAACACACGACACAAATCTTGAGGCAGATGGCCAAGATCCGACTGCCCAAATTCTCACTTTGGCCGCCACCATCGGTTGATATGGCTCCAAATTACTCCATTCTTTGCCCGTGCATCCCTTCAGCTCCCCTTTACTCCACTTTATTATTTGATTTCTCTGCAATTGATCAGAGACTTTTCAATTCACCCATCAACATCATTTTAATTTTTTTTAATTCAATTTTTTAATTCCCGTACTATCAAATTTCACTATAAATACCACCCTATCCCCTAGCTCTCTCCCATTCTGAAATCCAATGCAAAAATTCTCCAAAATTTTCTAAGTACAAGAGGAGTTAAGCAAGCCACAAGGAGTAGCGATTCAATTTCGATGACCGGAGCGATTAATCGACGGTTCCACGACTCCACAGGACCCTCTCCTTCTTCCTCTATTTTCCTAGCGTAAAACAAGTAAGTCCTTTCTTCTCTCTTCCATTTCACCTCAAAACAATCTCTAAAACAATATCGACAATATGGAGTTAACTCGTTATCTTTTCTATTAAACAACTTTTGTCACTTTCGTTTGATTAATATTTCACTCTAAATCTCTAATATCACTTTAACATACTACTCACATCGTTTACCTTTTCATTAAATTAAAATTTCATGTGAAATAACTACATAAATCGAACAATTTCATATAAATACCTTGAACTTTAAATACAAACTTTTAACCGATAACTAGCATATATACCTCTAGAAAATTCATGGGGTAATGACCTACCCCATCACATACAATGTGGTTTCATAGCACTTTTTGATGTATGTTTAATTTAAAGAGTACGTTTTACAATAAAATATCATTGCTTTTACAAAAAATGTTTTTATCGCTATTTTTAAAATCCTTGCAATTGCACCTTTACAACCCTTTTAGGGGAGCCCATTTACATATAGTGTGGGTTATCGTACGTTCTTAAAATATTAGAGCGGGATACAAAACTTCTCACGGAGAATTCGGTCTCGAAAGGATTAAAAATACGATTTAAAAGAATACGGCTTTTTAAAACTAATTAAACTTTGGAAAACCATATAAAATTATGAATCCATATTTTTAATGAAAACAAATTGTGAAAACTATATTTTAAAATGAAAGATTAAAATTTTAATAAAATACCACCAAGTTTCCAAAAGTGTACTTTTCATAAAAAGACCATAAACTTTTAAAAACTAGGTTTTATCACTGAAATACCATTAAAATTAAAATAAATTTTATAAAAACTCTTAATATTATAAATCACCTTCGAGGCTTATTTTTAAATAATATTAAAGTATTTTTTTTCATAAAACCTCCTCGAGAAATGCAAACAATAAGAATAAATCTTTAATGACTCTTGATTAATATAGCTTTAAGCGGTATCATTTCTCTTAGGCCCTAAGGAGCCGGAGAAAGTGAGTGCTTTCCTATTCAGCATAGACAACACTGCAACTTAACCGAGTTATCAATGGCAATTGTCTTGGAAAAAACACAAATCCTGTCGTCCATGTGCAGCAGTTGTCTGATTACTTCCGAACTTAAGAATTTCAATAGTTAAATCCATTCACAAGAAATGTCTATAACTCGAATACAAACTCGAAACCAAACTTTAATTTAAACTCGAACTCGAATCCAAACTCGAACATAAGTTGAATTTAAACTCGAAATCTAATCCAACCCGAATCCAAACCGAAACACTAACTCGAACTCATTCTACTCGAACTAACTTGACTCGCCCAGGATTGCAATTGACATCACTCACATTCTGCTTGATTTACTCGACTATATTTTTTACCTTTGCAATCTATGGTTCAATCAAGACATGTTATAATCAACCAAGCAAATCGACTAAGGATATCTTACAGTTATAATATATTATACTCGGGATATATGGGATTGTTTCATGTGTGATTCCAACGGAGCTTCAGGAGTCCCGTATTAACCTACTCGAATTCTATTTATTCGAATTTCAGTCGTATGGACTCCCCCACAGCTTGGAGTCCCGATACTAACACATGAAATGGACCCGTGTTTCCTTGCTCCTAGGGCCCCACTCTTGAGCTCGTGAATATTTTTACGATTGCGTTGACATTCATATTTGAAACTTAACATTAACATAGTGACCATATAGAGACTTATAGATACATATAGCTATATTCAGTTCTACACACTTTTACTTGTCATTTACATTATCTCTTTTATGCTATATCTATCACACTTTACTTTTACCTTACCCTTGGGACCTACCGAGTGCTAGTTCGCTGACGAGTATTCCACCCACCTTTGTTTTCTTAGAATGTTCATCAGATACTGTGGAGATGGAGGAGGTGAACGCTTAGGAGGATGATTACGACCAGATAACTACTCAGGATTAGCTTAGCTTCCTTTTCTCATTTTATGTATACCACCTGTTTCGGCATTTCTATTTTTGCACTTACTTTCAGTTGAACTCATGTATTTGTAAATATTTCAAGTTTGAATGTAAATAAAAACATTTTTTGAAAATTCTACAGTATTCAATTCTTCTTGCATTGTGTATTATTGTTTCAATACGCTTAGCATATTTATTTAGGGAATGACCATCTATGGATAAATATGTTGCGGACTTGCCACGTCACCGTTTTCGTCTATTAGTAAGCGGGTGTGATAAGATCTGCCGCCGTTATCTTCCTCCTCGACTGGCAACTGGAGCTCCTCTATCGAGATCTACCGCCGTCGAGATCTACCGCCGTCGAGATCTAGATGTAATTGATTTTGGTCTAATTTTTTTTTCAATTTTAATTTTTTTACGATATTGTCGATGATGTTGCTGTTGTTGTCGTTGCTGTTGATGCAGTTGCTATTGTTGATGGGTTAGGGATGGTTCAGGTTCGGGGTTAGGGTTAAGTGCTTGCGTTAGGGTAAGGGTAAGGGTTAAAGTGAGTGTTAGGGTTAAGTGTTAGGGGAAGAGTAATTTAGCTAATTTTTCTAGGTAGTTTAGTGAAAAGTAACAATATTTAAGTGTTAAGTATTAATGCTAGGGTTAGGGTTAGGGTTAGGGTTGGATTAGGGTGAGGGTTAGGGTTAAGGATGAAGTTTGATGATAATATGAAATATACTTGTTGTCATCAAGGATCTCACAATCAAAAAAATCGAACCTTGAACTTCAAAACAATATGAAAATCTTATACTTAGTAGATGAAACTCGATGATAACATGAAATATATTTGTTGTTATCGAGGATCTCACATTCAAAAAATCGAACCTTGAACATCAAAACAACATGAAAATCTTATATTTAGTGGATGATACTCGATGATAATATGAAATATACTTGTTGTCATCTAAGATCTCATATTCAAAAAATCAAAACGCGCCTTAGATTTTCATATTGATGGGATGATCATTTAAAAAAACGAATTCTGGAGTTCAAGTAGATTGAAAAGGCATATAACGCATTCTTTTCCCGGATCATTCCTTAAATTTTCATATTATGAATGCTTGGATTATGAATGCTTGGATTGCTTAATTTATAGGAATACTTGGATTTGTGGTTGTGACTCGTCTCCTCGTACTCTCTATTCATCTTTTCAATGTGAAAAATGAGTTAACACTAAAAGGACTAGGATTTGAATTCATATTCCAACGTGAAATATGCAAGGTTTACAAATCAATAGTCGTCGTTCTTTCTTAAGGCACCGAGGGAAGAAAGTACCGGATGTAAGTTTGATAATCCTTACTTTATATACATTTTTTATATAATTATCGATAGTATTGTGTACTAATTCATACTTATGTATGGATAACGCTATAGTAAAATTGAGCAAAATTAAGCTAATTTATTGATTTGTTCCTCATTTGCAGTGCCCCGGATTATTATGCGCATCTAACTAGTTTCTTGCCACAGCGTGTGAGTATGTGTGTGTGAGAGAGTATGTGTGTGTATGTGTATGCGCGTGCACACACACACACACACTCACATACATGTATATATATTGAGCTGATTTATCGATTTGTTCCTCATTTGCAGTGCCCCCGGCTTATTATGCACATCTAGCTAGTAGATCTTTTACTAAAAATTAACTAAGCAATCATTTCGGTCTCTCTCCCTCTATCTTTTCATTTTTCACATCGAAAAGGTGGATAGAGAGTGAGAAACAATGCACAACACTCATCGACGTTTGATGAAATATTTTTCCAAATTGGAATTGAGGTGAAAGTATGTCATCGAGCATCGGCGAGTGTTGTGCCTTGTATCTTACCTCTATCCATTTTTTTGATATGAAAAAGGAATGGATAGATGGAGAGATACTGGGATGGCTGCTTATTTATTTGTGACAAGAGATCTACTACGCAGTTTATTTTGTACCTTGTGTCTTACTCCCTATCCAGCATCGGAAGGAACATGGAGTCTACTTGCAGTATAGAACAATCGACTAAGAAACTTGTGTTTGAAGAGTAATATTTACTTGACGTAAACCATCTTTGTTAACATCATTGATATCATAACCTGATTTGTACGATCTAATTTGATTTAAAGGACTGTTGGTGACTCTAAAGATACTTTTACGAAGTCTAACTGATGCAGGCTTGTTTCAAAGCTAAATTTTACTTGTGCTGGGTAAGGTAACCGCTACTGTTGTATATTTATTTTTTACAGAAATTTTGAGCATACAATTAAGTATGTGATGTGTGCTTTGTCAGAGTCGGATGAGAATGAAGTCGATCCATGTTGTATACAATTGTGTTCATCCAGAGCTTAACCTACCAAGGGAAAAAAGTACCAGATGTAAGCCCATGATTTTGTATATATTTGAATTGATTTATATATATTTCAATTGAATTGTATGTATTTGAATTGATTTGTTGTGAAATGAATTGATTGTGTGGATATTTGATTTAAATTTGTCATGAACTGAATTGAGTTTGTGGTGAATATATATCTTGTATAACACTATATTGAATTGAATATGTATCGTTTGCGCGAATGATTTCAGTTTTTGTTGAATATATATGTTGTATATCAGTACATTGAATTGTGTGTATATCGATCGATTGAAACGACAATATTCAGCCAAATTTTTTCTCTGCTGCCCACGTTTTTCGTCGGTATATACCCAACGAAAAAACTTGCTTGCCGACTGTTTGACGGGGAAAATTCATCGAATAACAATAAACATGCATTTAAATACCGTTCACCGCCGAAAGACCGGACCGAGATGTTGGGACGTCTGGCCTGAATTTGGAGGCATATACTATTTAGACTTCTCCATCCACATCTCCGAAGATACCAAGTTGATTTATGATACCATATATCGGAGGTTTGGATAGATGCGACCGTTGTAGCAGACTTCATCAAATTCCCCTTCATTTGTGAGGGGTTTTTGATTAGGGGACGCTCTTCCCCGCAGACGTAAGCCCTTGCAGTTAATTACGTTATCGCGTTGCGATAACCATTTTCTCCTACTCCAGCAGTTCACTTCGTGTCGTGTGTATTTTTATTTATTTTGGTTGCCCGTAGATTATATACAGAGTCTAGTTTATGTCGTCGCCTGTAGGGCGCGGATTAGTCCAAATCCGTATATTTTAGATTTGGGATTTTGAATTTAAGTTATATTTCCTTTAGCTCAAAAATATTTTGTTTGGTTTAAGAACCGTTAATCTATTTTGAGATTAAGATCAATTTAAACATATGAGCATTTGGGCCCAATTTATTTTTAACTAAGAATACGCTAGTCCTGTTTGAGACTAAGATCAACTTAGCAACATTTCAAGGATCACTTTTTTTTATTAAGATCTAACAACAGAGTATTTGGTCTCAGATACTAGAAATTTCAAAGAGAGACTTTTAGCCAATTTGGGCTTGGTCTGCTCAGTTTTTTCTTCTTTCTTTTTCTTTTATTCAAAAGTGCTAAGAACTTATTTGGGCTCTATTTGCTCAGCCATTTTTCTTTTTATGCAAAAATGCTAAGCACTTGTTTGAGACTCTGACGCTCACATGTGTATTATGTGAAGCACTCAGTCATAGGCGCTGCCTAATAAGTGCTAAGCATTTTAGTCATTTTGAATGAATATGAAGTGCTAAGCACTTTTTGTATGGCGTCCACGTGAGGAGCATGTGCGGCACAGTCTCATTTTATTTTGTTGGGCGCCTACGTGTTTTTCATGTGAGGCGCTGGGTGCTGTCCAATCTGTGTTAAGCACTCAGCCGTTTTGGCTGTATATGAAGTACTAAGCACTTTTACTCAGAGCTCACGCGCATTTCACGTGAGGCGCTAGCCTTCTGTTTTGGGCGCCCACATGTTTTTCACGTGAGCCGCTGAGTCCTTTGTTAGGGGCGCCCACGTGGGAAGCACGTGAGACGCTAATTTCTTTTCTTTTCTTGAGATTGAATATCTGTTAATGGCATTTTGGCCATTAATGATCACCAAGATCTTTGTTTTGAAGATCCAGGATCAAGAATTAAATTCTTATGTTTTTTCTTTTATAAGGACTAAGTTTCTTTTTAGAGTTAAACCCTGTTTTCAGAGGAATTAAATTTTCAGAATATAGGTTCTTTTTCTTTCTCTTTCTTTTTTTAACCTAATTCTTTTCCCCTGAGTTTTGAGTCCGAAGAACAGAATCTCCCCGATGAGAATTAAATTCTCAACTTGTTTTGAGATTTACTTTGCAAATCTCAAATCAGAGGAAGAACTAAGTTCTTGTATGAAGGGTTAAACCCTTGTTTCCATTTATATTAGGCAAAGAAGATATTTTGATCTCTTCTTTTTCTTTAGCTAGAGTTTGAAAGGAGGAAGATCTTCTCTTTTTGAGAATTAAATTCTCTGTTTTTTTTGGAGAAACATATGGAGTCAATCCTCTTTCTGAGACTTGAAGTCTTGGGTCCTTTATATAGGAGAGGAAAGTTTGTTAATTAGTTTGAGAAAATCTCTTATTGAGATATTCTAATTGATTTTATTGGCCTCAAAGATTATTTGGGGAATTTTATCCACTGTTGGATGTTTGATCCAAGGATTTCTGTTTTACAGAATATGTTTTCTTGTTTTTAACAAAATTGGTGAAATATTTTCTCATATATAGAATTTTTTCTATTAAACGGTGATTTTTTATCACACTGGATTTTTGATCCAAGGGCTCTCTGTTTTATAGAGAACAATCTCTTTTTGTTTGTAAAGATTGGGGAAATATATTCCCAAAATAGAATTTAATTCTATCATTAGATTTTTGATCCTACCGAGAATATCTTTCTCACTTGGGAAGATTAGGGAGATATTTTCTTCTAATAGAATTTAATTCTATTATTTGATAATTTATCATCACCTTTGGATCTTTGATCCAATGGTTCTGTTTAACAGAGAATATCCCAGATTTTAGGGAAATATCCCCTATGTAGAATTTAATTACTCCTGCTTTTAATTTGGGCTCCGACGCTCACGTATTGTGCACGTGGGCGCCACTTAAGAATTTAATTCTTATATATAATAGACGCTGATGTGCTTTGCACATTGGCGCCCACGTGAACTTCACGTGCGGCGCCACCGTAGGATTTAATCCTATAAGGGGTTGGCGCTAGTGCTGGCGCTTTCGTGGGGAGCACGTGAGGCGCTGTCTCATTGGAATTTTATCAGAGCTTAGCTCTTTATTATGTTTAATTATTAGGGGAACAAATGCCCCCACCGTTCTCACGTGGATTATACGTGAGTGCAACGATGTCACTTTTACCACCGTTGGATCATCTAGGAAGTTGAACCGTTCCACCCACGTCTTATAAATAAGGCCTTAGGCCTTTAAGATGACTGCTATTTGTTCATCTTCTTTCTTGAACCTTTCTTTCTTTTGAACAGAGCATACTCTGCCAAATTTCTTGGTAAGAACTATGAACAGAGCTTAGCTCTTAACCTCTCTTGAGCATATATATTTTCTTAGTTTCAGATTTTAAGTCTATTATCAGATTCGACAGCTCTTTCGATCTCTTGGAGATCTAAAAAACCCTCTCTTTTTATAGATCGTGGATCTTAATGTCCTCATCCAAGACTTGAGAATTTTTTATTCACCTTCTTAGGGTTTTACCCTGCTGTCAATCTTGACAATTTTTTTCTGGAATTTGATTCCATGGATTAACCTATGAGTTTTTCTAACATGAGGCTCTCTGGGATTTAATCCCACTATTTGGGGGAATTTAATTCCATTTTTTTTGCAGAGCTTAGCTCTGATTTGGATCTTAAGAACTTTGGGAATTTTATTCCTTTTACTGTTCTTGGATGTTTTTTCCTTTTCTGGAATTTTTGGGGTTTTAATCCCTTCTCATTTTTTCCACAGATTTGAATCTTTTGTTTGTTTTAAAAAACCCGCATTTCGGGGAATATTGGAAGTTTTTAACTCCACTGTTTAATGAGCGTTATTCATTTAATGAGAATCCCTTTGGATTCTCACAATAGGCATATGTCTCATCATTGATGAGCCACCACTTTAATTTTGTGGGGCCCACTTCTTTTTTTAAAAAACTTTAGTGACTTTAGTATTTCAATCGCTAACCCTCCACTGGGTTTTCTTTTCAGATACTATGGCTTATGATTCCTTTTTTTCCTATGTTCGTTCGGAGAGTGCTTTTGCTGATGCCCCTACAAATCGTGAAGTCCTTGCTTTAATCCGGGACTACGATCCGGAACGGAAATCTCTTCATCTGGGGAGCATGGTACAGCTATATTATCCGGGGTCGGCACAGCTTTACTTATGCGGCGCCATTAGAACCAATCCTTTCGATTCATTATGCCGATCTTCCGCAGGTTGCTTATGCTGTGGAAGAGATTAATTGGACTACGGAAGGTCATCTTCAACCTTCCATGGCATCGATACCATTCCAGCCGCCGATGGCCTTAGATATTTTAGGGCGTCGCATGTGTCGAGGAGAGGCGCGTCCTTAGGGTCAGGTTTATACAATAGGAGTGACCCCTTGACATCTTCCTGGTTACCTCTAGTGGGCCCCGCTATATCTTATCGGCTAAGAAATCGCAGCTGCTGAAAAACGGGTTATACCCAGTGGTCTAAGCATCTCTCTTCAATTACCACACTCTTCATGTGTGGTGGGTTAAATCTTTCTTGGAATAGTGGAATATTCCGACCCACACGTTTCTATTATCGGACCGGGAGGTATCGATTTTGCAGGAACAATTCGTAGATATTTCCAGGTTACCCGTCAGAGGGGAGCATTATGAGGAGATACTTCCACCTGATGAGTATATATTCATTACCGAATCGGTAGTCATGGGACTTACTCCAGAAAATTCTATCCAGCACAAGTTTCCAAGTCTGATCAAAGTGTTAAATATCTATGAAAGCTTGTTTTTGGAGTCCGGGGGCCATAGGGTTAGCTATATGGACTTTGTCGCCCGTTTCCTTTGTCTTGAGGTTTTATCGAAGAAGGCTGCGAATTTTTCCAAGCTTGATGATCCGTTTGGGTTTGGCTTGGACAAATTGATGACTGCAGAACACTCACATGTCCCTTTTGCAGAGATTGCCACTCCGAATATTGACGAAGAAACGTTTTTTGTGGGCTTCATTGGTTTGTGGCTGAGCTGGTTTGCACTCCCAATACACCCTCTCTACATGAGACCGTCTGTTTTCTATCCGGCTCATCGTGTTGTGGTGGGGATGTGTATAGTTGTTGGGGTTACAAGATTAGCTCATTTGTATCATGGCTTAAGTATAACGGCTGACACCACCCAGCCGGGTTTGAAGCCCGTAAATCTCGCTTTACATTATTTCAACAGTCTGGGGATTCTAGGCCGTCGGGCCTTCATTTTGAATCTGATACTATTCCAGCTGACACTTCCACTCCTTGTGGATTCCTAATATGAATGGGTGATGCTAGCGTAACAACGGCCCTCATTGATTTGGGAAAGAAAGATGCAGACGTTGAATCCGTTTTCCCGGTGATGGTTGAAATTAAGGAAGCTGTCAAAACTAGTGACGCTTCAGATACCGCTATGGTTTCCACACTGTCAGGTATTTCTCGTGTTATCACTTTTGGACCCTTAATCCTGCTAGACACATTCGCTAACATCTCCTTTATTTCTGATACAAGCATGGTAAACCATAGCAATCTGCTGATTGAAAAACCCCGTCAGCCATCACCATGACTGTTGCTATTCCACCTATCTCTTTCGTACCCCCCGAGTTCTCTCGGACTCAGCGACGGAAGGTAAAGATATTTTATTTCCTCGTTTTAGTATTGATATTACTCCTTGCATTAATTTCTTACTGTATATTGTTGCAATCTTGTACGAGTGCTTTTCAACCACTTGTGCCAAATATTAACCTCGCACTTCGCCTTCCAATCAGGATCCGTCCCTTCTTTTGGCGTTGGTCAGTATATCTTTCATTTCTTATTTCATCTTTCTACGAGTAACCCTTTTTTAATAGGCTTTTCCCGTATTGACCATAGTCTTACGACTCGAAAGAGAGGACGAAGAAATAGCTATGCTCCCCGATTTGCCAATTTCAACTATTGGTAGGTTAGATCTCATTCATCATTTTTTATTTTAGGTTGAAATCTGACCTTCTTTGTATGTGTCTTATTCCGTAGCAGCTACACCGGCTTTGGTTCCTCTCGAGTCTCGTATTTCTATGCCCGCAGGGCCTTTCACTAAACGTCAATCTTTGTCACACCCCGCTTCTCGGTAGGCGGAAACAGCAGGTGACGAGGCCCGCGACGTATTTATTTCGAGAAAATCATTTCTCGGAATAAATACGCTAAGCGTAAAAGAAGCAATATAAAAATGACAACAAAATTAATATAAGATTTAAAATTCAACACCTTTAATTATATTCAACTTAATTCATTTACAATACATGATTTCAACTGAAAGAAAATACAAGAACGGAAATGTCTAAACAGATGTCATACATAAACCGAGAAAAAGATAACTAATCTAGGCCTGGGTCGTGATCTGTTCGTGCTCTTCCTCGGTAGTGTCCACCTCCTCAGTCTCCACGATATCTGACGAACATTCCAAGAAAACAAAGAAGGATGGAATGCCCGTCAGCGAACTTTCGCTCAGTAAGTCCTCATGAAATGAAGTGAAATATAAAGTGTAATTATAAAGAAAAATGTATATCATGAACAATTGATTACGAAGTATGGTGTGTCAGCATGTTGTTTAATTTAAACATGACAAGTTTATTTAACATGCAGTTCTATATATCATGGTAACTAACAGGAGCAAAGCATAACATGGCCGTGTAGTATAGGTATAGTGAACATGAAGTGAATGTAAGTGTCTTAATAGATCTCTACTTGGGTATACTAATTTAACACAAGTTCAAGAGTGAATGTCAACCAATCTCAAGAGTGTTCTCAAACCCAACAGACTATAATCTAGGGGTAAGGAACCACGGGCCTGAATCAAGTGTTAGTAACGAGACTTTAATCTAGTGTTGAAGTATTCCAAACTCAACAGGCTGTAATCCAGGAGCAAGGAAACACGAGCCCTCACAATAACTTACTTGTGTCAGTAGACATGGATTCATGATCCAGGAGGACTCCTGAGATTCCATTGGATTCACACAAGAACTACCCCAACACCCCGTGTATTCTATGTTATAGTTAAGATGACCAGCCTTGCTCGAATCCATGAATACATCAAGTTGCAAGATTGAGTTCATGTCAATATCATGTATTTGGGTCAAGTATTCTTGTATTCATGTCAAGTTGTATTCATGGTTCGAGTCAAGTCAGTTTAAATAGCAACCATTGTGTTCTGGTATTCATGTTAAGTTCATGTCCAATTATAACCAGGTTTTGGTCAAGTCAAGTCAAGTATACATGTTTGAGTTTGATATTTGATTTCAAGTGTTCAAGTTCATGATTAGGTATTCATGTTTGATCTTGGATTCAGGTTTGAATTAGATTCAGGTTTGAATTAGACTCAGACTGCGTCAGACACTTGTAAACTGATTTAGATCTTGAATTAAGTTCAGGAGTCATTGGTAACCGCTGCATATGCACGGCAGGATTTGTGTCTTTTCCAAAATAATTACCATTGATAACTCCGTTAAGTTGTCTATCTTAAATAGACAAGTACTCACTTTCTCCGGCTCTCTGGGGCTCAAGAGAATTGATCCCGCTTAAACCTATATTTACTAAGGTCCTTAAATATTGTTTTATATAACTCAAGGGGGTTTTATGAAAAATATTATTATATAGTTAAAAATAAACCTCGAGGGGTTATTTATATTATTAGGGTTTTCATGAGCAAGAGTTATAAGAATTTGAGGTATTTTAGTGACAAACAATTAACTTTTGGAAGTTCATGGTATTTTATTGAAAAGAGTTGTCTTTTGGTAACTTGATGGTATTTTATTGAAATTTGTTAATCTTTTCAATTTTGAAAAAATATAGTTTTATTATATTTTGAAAATAGTGATTTATAATTTTTATATAATTATTAAAAAATTAAATTTCTTTATTTATTCAGAAATTCGTGTTTCTTAAAAACCGTATTTAAAACCTTTCGAGACCGAATGCTCCGTGAGGAGGTCTGCATCTCGCTCTACTAGCCCAAGGATATGCGGTAATCTGCACCATCTATTAGCGGGTCCCCTAAAGAGGGCTGTAGAGGCATAATCGCAAAAGAATCGAAATACTGTACTAAAAGAAAACCGTTTTTAAAGTAAGTGGTATTTTAATGTAATATTTTCTTCGTACAAAAATTCATACAAAAAGGTATCGTGCTATGAAATAAGAGTGTACGTGAGGGATAGGTCGTTACCCCGTGAAGTTTTTCCTAAAGGGTATAGTTTTAACAAAACTAAAAGGAAATGATATTAAAGTTCATGGTATTTTATTGAAAAGTGAGATTAAAGTTATTTCACATGAGAATTTTGATGAAATTTGATTCTAAACATTATTGTTTAAGGTTACAAGTGATGTGTACAAGTTAGATTGAACAAAGTATTAAAGAGAAGGAGTTTTCTAGGGTTTTGAAAAAGATATCGGTATTAACTCCACTTACCGATATACATTTTGAAATGGAATTTCAAAGAAGAAGAAGAGAGATTAAAAGGGACTTACCATTTGATTATGTTAATAAGAGGGGGAGGAAGAGTAGGAAAGCTTTGAGGTGTCGCGGGAGCGCCGAAATTAGCTTCGATCTTCGCCGGAAGTTGCTTGCTTGCTAACTCCTCTTTACTCCACTTGTATTTAGGAAATTTTAGAGAGTTTTGGAAAGAATTTTCAGAATTATGTTGTGCCAAAGTGTGGGGTGGTATTTATAGTGGAGAATTAGGGTTCGGGAATTAAAATGCATTAAAATTGTCATAAATTGTGAAATGAAGGGTCTCTGTTTAATTGCAGAGAAATCAAACAGTGCAGAGGAGTTATGGGTAGGGGAAGAGTCAAGTGTGCAGAGCACGGGGACAATTGGCATCAAATCAACCGTCCCCGCTGGTCCTTTGAATGTTTTGGCCGGTCGATCTCGAGGTTTTTGTCTCGAGATTCGTGCCACTTGATCAAATTAGGGTTTACTCCATTTTGTGCCTTTTTGATTTTTCTGACTTTTCATTTTTCTTTGTATTGCATGTGCAATCTTTTGCGCTTCCAAAAAATTAAAAAGAAAAAAATCAGAAAAAAATAATTGTGGCCGATGGGAATCGAACAGAAGGGATACGTCACAGCAGTGTAAGGCTTTACCAGTGAGCTACAAGTTATTTCTTGCTTTTATTTAGCAAAAGTAACTTATAACTCGTACAAAGGTTGTGATACTCTTTTCTGTACATTAAAAAGAAATTTTTTTGTACAGTGATTTCAAAATCATCACAATCTTCCAGAAGTGCATCAAATAGCAGACGCATGCTAAGTGAATTTATTGAAAACCTTAATATCGAGGCTCTCACTTCTGCTGCGGACTTCACGGAGGAAGTCAACCCCATGCCGGCGACTCTTGTAGCTTTTCATAATGAAGATTTCGTCAGCATCTGGGTTGATTACTGTAAGCGAATTGAGGCTTTCCTCCATGAGATCGAGTACAAACGTCTTACGCCTGAGGCATTATCCTCGAAGGCTCAATTGGTCGCATAGATCGAACAAAGTGCCGCTTCCATTCAATATTTCGAGCAGAAGATGGTCCTGAAGCAGAAGGAGCATGAGACGGTTTTTAGCGAATCAAGCCAATTACGTGCCCAGGTAAAACAAATGATGCGCAGCTCCGAGTTATCTTCGAAAATCTACAACAATGCATTTATGAAGTAATGGCGCTGAGGCGGGATCTTGACTCTATTGAGCGAGAAATGCGAGACTCCGAAGCTGCTAAGCAGGAAATTTATAAGAAGCTTTCTTTGTGCTTGCAACAGCGGGTTTAAGTCGAAGCAATACTACCCACAATAGTGGAGCGTGAAAAGGAGCTGCGACAAGAGAATGAGCGGGTCGCCGTTTTATTGAAAGCCCAACCCTCTTAGAGGCTAGAATTGTATCTTTTTTTTATATAAATTGTATCTTTCAAACATTTCGATTCATGAATAAAGAATATACATTCTTTTCTTTTTCTTGCACTCTTCTATGTTTGATATCTTGATCCGGAGCGAAGTAGTTTATATATTCATTTCGGAGTTCATAGTTTATTCACCCATTTCGGAGTCTCTAGTTTACGTACTCATTTCGGAATTTGTAGTTTATTCACTCATTTCAGAGTCTCTAGTTTACGTACTCGTTTCAGAATTTGTAGTTTATTCACTCATTTCGGGGTCTCTAGTTTATGTACTCATTTCGGAGTTTGTAGTTTATTCACTCATTTCGGAATCTCTAGTTTACGTACTCATTTTGGAGTTTGTAGTTTTTTCACTCATTTCGGAATCTCTAGTTTATGTACTCATTTCGGAGTGTTTTTAGTTTACCTCTCTTGGGTTTACAGGCAAACTTGTCATAACGTTGTATGTAGATAACCCCCATTCTTTTTATGACAGAGGTCCGTTAGGTTTGTGGTACTAGAGCTTTAGTCCGTGGTACTGTCGTGTTGGCTGATGTACTCCTCGATATGCAGTCTTTAAGCCGCTGTTCGAGTAGCCCCGCGACTGCCGTGTTTCTGATCCCTTCTAAGGCTGGACAAGATGACTTCAAGTAATTTTCTTAGGTTGGAGTATTTGTATTACCGTCATAAGAACAAACGTTAGGTATTTGCCGTGGCACTTTTTACTTGAGGTTAAGCTTAATTTGGAGCCCCAATGAGTCATAACCGCACCCTTCTAGGTGGTATGATCTCCAACGGTCTTTAGACTTTGTATGTACTGCCGTCAAGATCCGAAGCTAGGAGTATGTTGTCACTTCGTTTTTTCTTTGATGATGTCGCGCCGATTCTTTGTTGAAGTAGGGTAGATATCTGTAGGACCTCTATGTTGTATGTATTGCAATTGAAGTTCGAAACTAGAAATATGCCATTGCTCTAATTTTCATTTGATAGTTGCGTCCGTATCCTGATAAAATGAAGGGAAACACCGGGATAGTCTCTAGGTTGTATATGTATCGTCAAGACTTGGAGCTAGGATTTTTCCATTACTCCATTTTTTCTTTGACCCTTGGGTCTCTTTTTTTTATGATGACGCTGTGTCTGCATCTTGCTAGAATGAGAAGAAATGCCGGGATAGTCTTTAGATTGTATATGTACCGTCAAGACGTTTTTCTCTTTTTGACGAAGCATGGTGGGAAAATATGGTTCTCTTTCTGTCATTTATGCCCATGGAACGTATACAAGAGTCAATATGAACCTTCTTGCAAAGGTAGAAAAGTTTCATTTTCTTTCATTTTTTTGTTTCTTTCCGCGATGCTCTATCTTTTCAGTTTTTATGTCGCAAAAGTCATAATTGCCCAATCATTTCGGATATTTATTGCGGTGCCCAATCATTTCGGTAATTTTTGTTTTTACTCATTGCTTTTTATTATGAGTTGCCCTATCATTTTTGTTTTTTTATTTATTTGAAATCTGATCCCAATCTTGGCATCAGCATCGCTACCACTGAAATATTGCTAGGAGCGAATCATCATTTGCCGTGAGAGGACTTGAAATTTGATACCTATTTAGGCATCAGCATCGCTACAAATGGGATATTGCCATGAGCGAATCATCATTTGCCTTTGTTGGTTTGGACAAAGGTGGCTTAGCAAACAGGGTTCAGGATCCTGTCGAGTAAGGCTTTGTGGCATTATGAGCCGTAAGGGTCTCATAAAGGTATTTCTCCTAACGAGTCGAGAGGGTCTTGTAGGTGTATTTTCTCCTTAGGAGTCGTAAGAATTCCTAAGTGTTTTTCTCTTGTAAGTCGTAAGAATTTTACAAGAGTATTTTCTCCTTGGAAGTCGAGAGGACTTATAAGTGTCGCTCATCATACGGGGACATTTCTCGCCATTGGTGGAACTTGGTGGGAGAATATTTATTTATGTCCGTGGATTGTATACAAGGATCGATATTGGA
The DNA here is from genome assembly GCA_030015575.1 of Agapanthus africanus. Classification (NCBI taxonomy): domain Eukaryota; kingdom Viridiplantae; phylum Streptophyta; class Magnoliopsida; order Asparagales; family Amaryllidaceae; genus Agapanthus; species Agapanthus africanus. Next base: position 38,395,536 of record CM057345.1, on the reverse strand, counting down.
CCATTTGTAGCGCAACTTGGGGATATGATGGCTTAAGAACAGATTTGGATCCTTGTAACTTATGGCTTTTGAATCCCATGAGCCGTGAGGGTCTCATAAGAGGGAATTCTTCTTACGAGCCGTGAGGATCTCGCAAGTGCGTTTTCTCATTAGGAATCGTAGGGATTCCTAAGTGTGTTACTCCTTTATGAGTTGTAAGGATCTCACGCAGGTTTTTTTTAATGAGTTCGCGCCCTTTCGGATTTTCACTAGCTCACTGGCAGTCCTACTGTTTTTACTCACCGTGCCTTTTCGGGTTTTCATCCGTGCCCATTTCGTTTGTGGACATACCGTTTTTTAGGCGGCCCGTAAGATAAAACACCATTAGCTGTAGGCCCCTGTCTTCTTCAAAGAACTACATCATGTGGGACCTGGGAAAGTTATGAGGGATTGTATATGGTAATCTGTATGGGAGTCACTGTAGGGCTAAACGTGTGAGGACATGATGGTCTTTTATCGCCGTATTTAGGGCAAAATGCTAGTTTAAGGACGTTTCAGTCCAATATTCCCGTTTTGGAACGAATGTTAGTTTAAGGACATTTCGGTCCATTGTTAGTTTAAGGACGTTTCGGTCCAGCATTAGTTTAAGGACGTTTCGGTCTAACTTTTCCATATTTAGGACGAATATTAGTTTAAGAACATTTCGGTCCATTGTTAGTTTAAGAACGTTTCGGTCCATTATTCTCGTTTTGGAGGGACGAATTAGTTTAGGGACGTTTCGGTCCAGTATTAGTTTAAGGACGTTTCGGTCCAGCATTCCCATATTTGGGACGAATATTAGTTTAAGGACATTTCGGTCCATTATTAGTTTAAGGAAATTTCGGTCCATTATTCCGGTTTTGGGGGGGACGCATTAGTTTAGGGACATTTCGGTCCAGTATTAGTTTAAGAACATTTCGGTCCAGCATTTGTTTAAGGACGTTTCAGTCTAGCATTCCCATTTTGGGGACGAATTTTAGTTTAAGGTCATTTTGGTCCACTATTCCCGTATTTCGGGGTGACAGAGCTTTTTTGATACTACTCTCAGGGTTCTGACTTAGGAAGATAGCTAGCAGACACAAGCGTCGTCATCTATCATTGACCTAAGTTATGACTCGTCAAGCGTAGTATTTTTTTAGAAATCGACCGTTTATCGGCCGGAAGGGTCTTTCGCCATGTATATACATGAGCAGGTAGGCTCCACCTTAGTAGACTTTGTCTATGATGTACGGGCCTTCATAGTTCGGCTCGAACTTCCCCCGTTTTGCATGATTGGGGATTATGGGTCTTTTGACGACTAGCACGAGTTCATCTTGGCAGAATGTTCTCGGCCTGATCAGTTTTTTGTATGACCGTATCATCCTTACTTTATAAGCCTCCAGATTTTGCTATGCTATAAGGCGAGTTTCGTTGAGGGCGTCGAGCTCCTCAAACCTAGGATGAGCATTTTCTTTGCCTGTCAGCTCATATCGAAGCACTACTCGTAAATGTTGGATATAGTGCCCTCAAGGCAATTATTGTGATTGCAAGTAGGCGATTTTGATAATTGAGGGAGGACCTATACATGTATAACAGTTTTACTCGAGATGATAGTATGATATCTGGTTTGTCTTCATCATTGATGAAGCCCGTAGGATTGTTGCTTGACAACCAGCATTATGATGGTGATCATATATGTGGGAGCTGGGTTGTCCATAAGCGCATCCTTAAATGTCCCTAGTCGTGGGAGTATCGAGACTGGAAATCGATATTCCGGAATAGACTAGTGTATACGCTTCTAGATCCCGATGAGGGGCAGTGGCCGGTCTCACAAGCCGTTGGTGTTGTGTCACCTAAGATAGTATACAGATGCTCACTAGAGGTGAGTATACTGGACGGACTCGCCGAGAACTTCTAGATTGTATTATATCTATCTTCAGATGGAAGTTCTCAGGTGGCATGAGTACATGTTAATCTTTTGACCTGAAGTCGTCATTTGTCTCGTGTGATTTCCTACTGTACTTTGATTACTACCCTACCATGGCTCAAAAGAGTCGTGTAAACAAGTTTTAGTTGGGTACAGTCCTGAGCCACATGGAGGCAGTGGTTGACTGTCAGGGATTCGTCCCTCATGGTATTAAGAGTTGATATCGTGTTGTGTTCAATTGGCTATCACTAGAAATCCATGGCCATGGTAGATGAGATTTACCGATAGTTGATCGGCAGTATCTCTATTGGTGATGAGCTTGACTCAGACACGACTTATCGGGTTAGTAGGGTCTGACGTTATCCACCCCCTCGACCCGATATGCGATACTTTTTGACGAAGAGATCGGACTGTACGGAGATTGTCACATTCAGGCTCAGTAGGGTAAAGACGTACTTGATTGTCAACCCCCCTTTCGACAAGTACCTGGGTAGCCGTTACGTACAGCTAGTGCCGCTGACGTGCTTGTGGTTAAACCCACTGCCAGCGTATTATCGAGTCTTTAGAGTCCCACACAGAGGGTTTTCCCAGTTCAGGAGATAGATGTCGTACGTTGGTACGTGCAGGGGTCTGATTAAATACATGTACGCGATACACAGACTTTTAATCGGACGGTTGATAATACTAGTCGGTTTAGGATTAAGCCGGATTATTAAATCGGGTTTTGATTTAATAATTTGTGTATGTATTTTGATACATATATTTTAGTATTATTGTTCACTATTTATTTTCTCTTTTTGGTGCTATCCGTATTTTTATACGGATACGCGTATATGTAGCGATACATATACGAGGTGAAGTATTCCGTATTTATATGAGAATACTTCTAGAAGAAGGGCACCTCATATTTTTTTTCTTTTTAGAAAAAAAAAATAAGGAAATGAGGTGGAAATTGGGGTTTTAATGAAGTATAGTGATGAGGGATGGCGATATGCATTTCTTGTGCACTATTGCATCATGGTTGCAAGCTTATGTAGCCATTCTCTCTTTCATCTCTACACTTGATGATTTTTCATTCTACACTTGAGTTTCATGCTCCATGGTTGCTTCATTCCCTCCTCTTCTCCTTCTTCTTTCTTCTCTTGCTCTCATGGGCTTGAGATAAAAAAGAGAGAAAAATTTAGTGAAGTATTCCTACATCACCGACCTTCCAAACCTAGCAAGTCTGGATCGTCGGTTAGAGCCTCCTCCAGATTCCCTCGGTTTGATCGTCTTCGGCAAGGGTGGTCGATTCTCAAACGCGATCCCGGCGGCTACGAGCTTGGAGGGGTCTTCCACAATTGGGTGGACACGCGACAAATGTAGTATTTTCTTAACCATTGCACTTTTAGTTAACTAGTTTAGGTCTATTGGACCGTATCCTGGGTTCTACGGGCGTTCTGTGCTCGCTAGAATTTTTGTTTTTGCTTCCGCCTCGGCCTTGGTTTCCGCGGCGCGGGCACTGAAACCCAACAGTAAAGAGGGGAGTTCTATTTCCAACGGGACTACTGCTTTTGTGCCGAACACCAATGCGTATGGTGTTATATTCGTGGCCGTCTTGAATGTTGTATGGTACGCCCAGAGAGCTTCATGCAACCTTTCATGCCAGTCCTTTTTGTTTGTGGACACCATCTTTTTTATAATCTTTGTCAAGGTCTTGTTGAAAGTTTCAGCTAGACCGTTGGCTCGAGAATTATAGACTGAAGAATATCTCCAATCTATTTTATGCTACTGTGTGAAGCAGCTTATTTTATGGCTTCTGTAAGCTGGCTCATTATCCGAGATTATCCGTCGTGGGGTACCGAACTGATAGATGACACAAGTTCTGAAGAAGTGGAGGATATTCTCCGTCTTCACCTCCGTTAGTGGTACTGCTTCTGCCCATTTAGAGAAGCGGTCAGTGTTTACCACCGAAAACAGAGACAAACTGGGATGGATCGTCTTGCCTGAGTTTGGGGGCAGATGCTATTTGGGTTTATCCGTCTACCTCTCCGAAGATGCCAAGTTGATTTATGGCACCTTATATCGGAGGTTTGGATGGGCGCGGCCGTTATAACAGACTTCATCAGATTCCCCCTCGTTTGCGAGGGGTTTTTGATTGTGAGGACGCTCTTCCCTGCTGACGCAAGCCCTTGCAGTTAATTACGATACCGCATTGCGATAACCACTTTCTCCTGCTCTGAAAGTATACTTCGTGTCGTGTGTATTTTTGTTTGTTTAGATTGCCCGTGGATTGTATACGGAGACTAATTTAAGTTGTCTCCCGTAGGGCGTGGATTAGTCCAAATCCGTATATCTTAGATTTGGGGTTTTTATTTAAGGACCATTAATCTATTTTGAGATTAAGATCGACTTAAATGTATGTGAGCATTTGGGGCTCGATTTGTTTTTGTTAAGGATACATTAGTCCAATTTGAGACTAAGATTCACTTAACGAGATTTCAGGATCATTTTTATTTAGGATCCAACAAAGGAGCGTTTAGGCACCATTATTTTAGTTTAAGAACGTTTCGGTCCATTATTGCTCTTTTGGAGGCGAATATTAGTTTAGAGACATTTCGGTCCATTATCGTTATTTTGGAGGCGAATATTAGTTTAGGGACTTCTCAGCCCTTTGTTCGTTTAGGAACATCTCGGTCCATTATCTCCATTTTGGAGGCGAATATAGTTTAGGGACTTCTCGGTCCTTTATCCATCTTGCGCATACGTGTATTTGCTACGTGACGAAGCGAATAATGGTGATATGGAATGCACCCAATTTGGGGTGCGATCAGATTTGAGGTGTGCACGTCAATTTAGAAGTGCATCAACGTGGGATGTATTATTCCCAGTATTGATGGAGTTTTATATCAAGTTGGGACAAGAAAGGAGTTATTGGTTTTCAGGACCCGCCACCTCTCCGAAGACGTTGAAGAATTACAATGACATATATCAGAGGTGTGGAAAGATGAACCCTTAAACCAAATCCCGTGTGTAACAACTCCAATTTCAATGTACAGAAAATTGTTTACAAGTTAATGTACAAATGGAGTATTTGCAATCCTGTGTACACTATAAGTATTTGATTTGCTTTTGAACAACAAGAAAGCACTTGTAGCTCATTGGTAAAGTCTTGCACTGCTGTGACGTAGCCCTTGTGATCGAATCCCCCCAACCACATTATCTTTTTAATTAATTTTTCTTTTAATCTTTTAAAAGCTGAAAGGTTTGCACGTGCACAACACGTAAAATGAAAAGTCACAATAAAAACAAACATGTGCAAAATGTTGTATACACTGAACATGACACGTGGCAAGAATCCAGACAACCCACCCAAATTGGACCGGCAAGATCATGATTTGGGCCTGCACTATCGGTCCAAACCGTACTAAATGCACCCAAAATTTAATCTTAACACCCCTTGGCCTACCCCATTACCCCCATATTGTTTTATTTCTCTGCATTTATCCATAGAATGATAAATCCCCTTTTTAATCCATTTTTAATGCACATTTTAATTCTATTCTTCATTACCCTAAACCCTAATTTTCCCTATAAATACCACACCACATTTCACACCTCCTAATTCAGAATTTCCTCACAAAAACTCTATAAAATTTCCAAGTGCTAAGTTGTGCAAGTGGAGTTAGCAAAGAGCGAAGTTCTGACGAAGTTCCGAGGAGATTCCGGCGACGAAACGACGCCCCGAAACTTTCCCTAGCCTCCCCCTTCTCCTCTCTAACCTTGTAGCCAGTAAGTCCCCTCTCCCCCTCTCATTTTCTATTCTAAAAATTTTCAGTTTTAAAACCTGATGGAAGCGGAGTTAATCCGACTTCCGATTCGGTTTTTCTTTAAAAATTCTATTTTTCTTAAACAAAAAAATACCATATTCTCATATAATGTCTAAGAAATATTAACAAACACATTAAAATAAGTTCCATCTCAAAAGAATTTTTTATGCAACTTTTATCGTATTTTTTACAGTGAAATACCATATACTTTACTTTCGATACAAATCAACATAATACTTGTATTACCTTTAGAAAACTCACGAGATAAGGACATACCTCATCACAACACTCATATTAGATATAGCATGATTTACTTTTGGACATTATTTGTGGGAATATTACGAGTTACAATAAAATACCCTAAACTATTACAAACCCGTTTTCTTTAAAAAGAGTATTCATTAATTCTTTGCAATTACGCCTCTACAACCAATTTTAGGGAACCCCGATCGGGATGGTGTGGGTTATCGCACGTCCTCGGGTCTAGTATATCGAAATGCAGACCTCTGCATGGAGCATTCGATCTCGATGGAATTTTTAATGCTATTTTTAAGAAAGATTTTTAGAAAATAAATAAAATTTATTTTTATTAAATATATAAATATATATATGAGTATTATCAAAAGATATATTTAAAATATATTATACAAATATACCAAGTTTTCTAAATCAAATGAATCACCATTACATGAAACTACCATCCAAATACAAAACAATTCCAATATTTCAATAAAATATCATATACAATAAAAACTAGGTTCTACTCACTAGAAATTTCACTTTTATAAAATATACATCTATGAAAACCCTAAAGACGATAATTAAATATTTGAGGTGTATTTTGAATATGTATCAAAACTATTTTTATATAAAACTCTCTCAAGTTATACTAAATTACAATAAGGACCCTAGTAAATATAGGTTTAAGCGGGACAAATTCTCTTGAGCCTCAGAGAGCCGGAGAATATGGGTGCTTGCCTATTTAAGGTAGACGATCTAACAAACGGTGTTATCAACATGGTAATTGTCTTGGAAAAAGACATAAATCCTGCCGTCCATGTGCAGCAGTTACCGATAACATCAAAACTAATTCAGGACTTCAATTTCTTTTTAAGTGTCTGACTCAGACTGAGTCTCAATCTAATCAATCTGAATTGAACATAATTCAAGTATATACTACAATACAACATGAATCCATGAATCCGTCTAATCAATCTATATCAATATATATTGACCGAACTGAACCATGGATATATTCCTTTTACATGACTATCCAGTTACTTCCATTCTATTTACTGATATCATGATTTCGACAAGTCTTCCATTTATTACAAGACAATACAATACAAGCCGTACAATCAATACAATAAGACACTACGGGGTTTATAAAGCGGTAGACTGGTACAGAACATGTGAAAGGTGGCACGAGGTGGTCACTTAAGACGTAATTACATCCATGCCGTTGTTCCGTGGTATTTTCGATGGAACCTTGTACTACGGGTTTCCAAAGTCCACGGTGTAAGTTGGATTCCTCTCGTATACACTGGTATATTCTGTACCAAGCTACAAATAACTGCATTAACATTATAACCAAACATCACTAATTATACTCTCTTTCTGTCTATTCTATCTCTACTCATCTTTGGGACTTACCGAGCGATTGTTCGCTAACGATATTCCTATTTCTCTTTTTTTTAGAATGCTGTCAGGAGGACCCGACTCTGAGGAGCTCGAGACCAGCCAGGAGCACTTGGAGCAGTTCACAAAAGATCCGGAGCATTAGACTTTACTTGTACATACCTTTTCATTTCAGTTATGCCATTTTTTAGGCATCGCTTTACATCTATGTATTTACATTTCAGTACCTGTAAAAAAATGTTTAATAAATAAATTTGTTGTTCATTTATATTCATGTCTCTTGTGTACTTTACTTTATATTGCTTAGATACGCTTAACGTGTGTTCCCGCCAAAATTTTGGCTCACAGCCTGCTCCCTTATAAAGAAAAAAATAATAATAATAATAATAAATAATAAAATAAAAAAATAATATATATATATATATAAATAAAGGGAAAAACTCCACATGCAAAGAACGTAAATGTCTCAGTGCTGAGAGTCAAAGACTCTGTCGAAGCGCACAACGTGCAAAGCACGTGTGCGCTAGCGCTAGGTGCGCTGCACTCTAAGCAGCGCACCACGTGTCATACACGTGTGCGCTAGCGCAATGTTGTCACGCCCCGCTTCCCAGAGTACGCTAAGATGGGCACGTGACATAGCCAACCATGCTACCTGTGGATAGGAAAAATCCTTCCACAGTCACATTACGGCTGTAGAGATATCAAGAAATAGGAAAGTAAAATAAACTATCTAGTACATGTCCATGAGCCAGAATAAATGAGTCAAGAAATGATAATATGCGGAAGCAAAAGATACAATAAAAGAAACACCTAGAAAGTAAAACTGCATACCGACTGGATCTTCACCGCTCGGTCTAACAGCGGCAATACTCCTGATCAGTCTGCAACAAAGATAGAGGATCTGGGCTATGCAAAACCCAGACGTCAGCACGTCATGTCATCAAGCAATAAAATATAAACAGGGTAACAAGATATGCAAGTGTAATCACAAATAGTAAAGCAGATGTAACAGCAATATAAATCAAGGCAGTGAAAAGTAGTGTGCAGTGAGTAATCTAAACTAGTCTACTGGGTTGACTACTCTCAAGTCTTTGAAATCAATTTGATGAATCATCGATATAACTCAATAGTATCCCGTGCGTGCCCGGGATCACGATGAAGATTCTCGGGCTGAAACCGAGACATGCCGCTAGGCACTAAAGGAAAAGGGTAAAGATGAATGATGTCCATGGCATCATCCCAAGACTGGCCTAGCTACTAAAAGGTAATGGATAACGATGGATGACAGCAGCATCATCCCAAGGCTGGCCCAGCCTCTAAACTGATCAATAAAGGTAGCACAATGTCGAGTTACAAGTCAGGTTTCATCATTGATTTCCTCATACCCCCAAGTTTTATGTGTTTGAGTCAGGTATTAAATAATCTGGAGCTAATGCCAACTCAGGATCAGGCAGGTACAGGTTTGTCTGGATAGACAACAGGAACGGTCCGTAAGGACAACAGGTCAGGTTTGTTGGCATTAGACACAAGATCAGGTAACGGGTAAGACCATGGTACATCAGGTCAAGCCGGGTAGTGTATATTGTCATGTCATATCAAGAGTCGTACGGTACCATGTCGTGTCACGTAGGAAGTGCAACAGGTCATGTCAGGAAGCACAAAATGTTATGTGGGTGCTCATAAATCAAACTAACATAAACAAGATTATAAATGAACAAGCATGAGTACTATCAGAACAACAAACTAGATCAGGTAATATGGTAAGCAAATAGGTACAGATTAAATTATATCGATGCACGATTATCATTACTTAACTACAGTATACAAATATGGATGTTAGAGTCATGTTAACATGCATTATATAATCTAGAGCTGCAATGATATGTAAAATAGGTTCAATAGATGCCATTATAACTAAACAAGTCAAGGATGCACACGGGTGTCCAATAGAGTAAACTATAGAAAGGGTACATAAACTAGGTAATTATTTATTATATGATTAAAATATAAACGTGGTTAATAGGTTTAATAAAGTAAATGCAACGGGTAGGTTTCAAGTTTTGAAACTAAAAATGATATAACGTGACATCGAACATGTAAAAGGGAAATCATGGTATTAAAGTTAAACTACAGGTTTAATGTGCTATCAAATGTATATATAATATATTAAGTAGCATGTAGCAAGTTTTACTTGCCTCAGAACAAAGGTCGAGATGCAGGCGGCCTGGTGCGACATGTCACGATACGGTGTGTGAAACGGCACGACACGGTATTGGGTCTAGTCGCGATCTGGTGCGCGGTCTGGGCGTGATCTGGGGCGCGATCTGGACGCGATCTGGTGCAAGGTCTGGGCACGATCTGGACGCGATCTGGTGCGCGATCTGGACGCGATTTGGTGCAAGGTGGGTGACGATCGCCGAGCTCATGCGGACTCGGGCCTGGTCTTGGAGACGGGTAAAACACGACGCCACCAACCGAATCAACCACAAAACTTGATGGCTCGGCTTGGGTTTGGATCTCGGCTGGCGATGTCGGCGACTACAGTTGGGCTCGCTGGTTGAAAGGAGATGGGTTGCCCCTGTAGATATGAGGGGAAGAAGAAGATGATGGTGGTGGAGGAGTAAGTGAGTTCAGCTAAGGGGTTCGGCCACGGTGATTGATGGGTTTCGATGTAGAAGATGAAGGAGATGACTTGGGTGTTGGACCATGGAGGAACAGCCATGGCGGAGCTCGGCTAGGAGGAAGGGGATCAGCCTTGGAGAAGAGGGGTTTTAGGTCTCGGCTACCAGGTCGAGAAGAGAACAAGAGGAAGAGGAGGATGAGGTCGTCGACGACGAGGGCGTCGGGGTGAGGCGACGACGAGCGATGGGTTTCTAGGTTCTTTGTCGGGGTTCTGCAGCGGAGAAAGAGAGGGAGAGGGTGTCGTCGGAGATGACGGGAGAGGGAGACGAGGTCGAGGTGGTGGTTATGAGGAAGTGGGGCAACGGCTATGAGAGGACGGCGACGAGCGCGACGAGGGTCACGGACGTAGGAAAAGAATGAAGAAGACGAAGAGAGAGAGAGACAGAATATATATAGGGAGAGAAAGAGAGAACAGAGAGAAGGAGAGGAGAGATATATAGAGAGAGAGAAAGGAGAGAGAGAGAGATTGCTGCACGTTAATTAAATATTAATAATATTAGTAAAGAGAGAGAGAGAGATTGCTGCAGTCAGTTTAAAAGATTTAAGAAAAAATATAGTAAACATATTTAACAGAGAGAGAGACTTTAGTTAGGAATATATTGTTTCATTAAAGATTATCATAGTTGAAAAGATAATAGAATATAATAATATAATATTAGTCCGATTGAGATTTTGGCAAATACAAATTTACTCCAAAACGGGTCCGGGTCGGGTCTAAAAATCCAGTTTTAAAATATTAAAAATATATGCAACTTCCAAATTTCAAAATGGATGCTCAGTTAAAGAAAATGCATACCCCCAAGAACGGATGCACGTACGTGCGCGTAGCCATCTAAACACGTCCGTTTCACTGAACGGGACGAGAACAAGATGCGCGGATGCTACCACGGGGTTAGGGGTATCATGCAGGATATGAAATGTAATTTTAAATTATTTTACATGACTTAAAATGTTATATGGTAAAAGATGCAATGCCAGGTAAAATGCCAGTATGCAGTATACATGAGATGCACGTGTCTATGTAACAAGTTAGGGTAATCTATAAATGTGAATCAAACAGGTTCAAGCGAGCGGGTCGGGTCGAATGCAATGTAAAAATGTAAAATACCATTCGCACCAAAAACCCGTTAAATCAAGAAAATACCACAGATAAGTAAATACGGGAACTGGAGTTGGTATAAGTGAACTCGGGTGTTACAAATGTGCTCTGTCGTAGCGCACCACGTGCAAAGCACGTGTACGCTAGCGCTAGGTGCGCTGCGCTCTAAGCAGCGCACCACGTATCATACACGTGTGTGCTAGCGCAATGTGCGTTGCCTTTTAACCAGCGCACCACGTGCAAAGCACGGGTGCGCCAGCGCTGGAACCTAAAAGCTCCCCAACCGTCAGATAAAAAATCTAATAATAATGATAAATCATTAATTAATCAGAATTAAATTCTGTTAAAAAAAGATTCCTCAAAATCTTTCCAAATGACAAGATTGTGCTCTATAAATCAGAGCACCGTTGGATCAATGATCCAATGGTAAATAAAAATTACCAAAAGACAGAACAAATTCTGTTATGAAAAGATTTTCTCAATTTTGTTAAAAAACAAGAAGATTGTCTTCTGTAAAACAGAAGCCCTAAGATCAAAGATCCAACGGTGGGAAATATTCCCAAATCAATCAGAGAAAGATCTCTCAAAACTGATTTAACAAATCATTTGGCCCTATATAAAGGACCATAGACTTCAAGTCTCACACATAGAAAGGAGAGAGAAAAACCCTCTGCTAAAGAAAAGAAAGCTCTTAGAAAAAAAGAAGATTTCTTCATCTTCAAGGTAAAAAAAGAACTATGTTCTTGAATAATAGAGATGAAACCATCTCGTAAAAAGAAGAGCCATCTTCTAAAAAGATCATAGATCTAAAAAAAAAGACCAAGGTCTTTAATAAAAAGGAAAAGATCAAAAGATCTAATCATAAAATAATAAAAGAAGCAAAGTACTTCACTCACAGATCTTTTGATCTATAAAGGCAGAGCCTTTTATATAAACAAGAACTTTTGTGCTTGGATCTTGAGGCAAAGCCTCCTTTGAAGAACATGAATCTGTTCTTTGATCTTAAAATTGATCAAATGAGCTTTGCGCTATTAGAAAGTGCCTTGCATTCATGAACTGCGCTTCTGCGTTCCTTGAACCGGCGCTCAGCGCCAAAACGCGCCACCTGTCAACCACGTATGCAACTTGCGCTTTGCGCTTCTAAAATAGCGCACTGCGCTCATCATCTGGTGCAAAGAGCCAAGCGCGCCACGTGTCACTCACATGTGCGCTACTCATGCAGAAGTGCAATCCGCTCATCATCTGGCGCTCAGCGCCAAGCGCGCCACGTGTCACTCACTGGTGCGCTTTTAAATCAGCGCAAAGCGCTCATAAATTAAAAGCGCAATGCGCTAATAAACTAGCACTTAGCTCTAAGCGCGACACGTGACAGAAGCGCAGTGCGCTACCTGACAGAAGCGCAGTGCGCTCTTCAATTTGCGCAATGCGCCTGACGCGCCATGTGGCGCACTATCAGAACACACTTTGTTCTGATGAAGACAAAAGATATCAGAACCCAATGCTTAGCATTATTAAAAGGGCTGAGCCCAAATAAAGGCTTAATATCCAGAACAAGAATAAAATGTTAAAACATTTTAATTGGACTTAGCCTAATTCTGGCCATAAGTCCTCAACTTATCTTGAATTAAGCACATCTGCTCTTTCAACCAACTCACCTTGGTTCAAGGGTACATCTCTTCACTCCTTTGATATTTGTCGTTGTAATTCCTCAACGTCTTCAAAGAGGTGACGGGTCCCGACAACCACACATTTCATGGACTGTGGGGTCCTTAAACTCATGGACTATGATGTCCTTAACCTCGACCGTGATGTCTTAAAACTAACATCGGACTGTGAGGTCCTTAAACTCATGGTCTATGACGTCACCTTGACCGCGATATCTTTAAACTAACATTCGACCGTGATATCTTAAAACTAACATCAGACTGTGAGGTCCTTAAACTCATGGACTATGATGTCCTTAACCTCGACCGTGATGTCTTAAAACTAACATCGGACTGTGAGGTCCTTAAACTCACAGACTATGATGTCCTTAACCTCGACCGTGATGTCTTAAAACTAACATCGGATTGTGAGGTCCTTAAACTCACGGACTATGATGTCCTTAACCTCGACCGTGATGTCTTAAAACTAACATCGGACTGTGAGGTCCTTAAACTCACGGACTATGATGTCCTTAACCTTGACCGTGATGTCTTTAAACTAACATTCGACCGTAATGTCTTTAAACTAACAATGGACCGTAATGTCCTTAAACTAATCGACCGCAATGTCCCTAAACTAAACAATAGAGCCCGAATGCTCTTTTGTTGGATCTAAATGATCCTGTTAAGTTGATCTTAGTCTAAAAATTAGACTAACGTATCCTTAACAAACATTTAAGTTGATCTTAGTCTCAAATGAGGCTAACGTATCCTTAAACCCAACCTCCCAAACCCAAATCTAAGAAAGATACGGATTTGGACTAGTCCACGCCCTTACGGGCGACAACTTAACTTAGTCTCCGTATACAATCCACGGGCAACCAAACACAAAACAAACACCCACGACATGAAGTGACCATCTGGAGAAGGAGAAAGTTGTTACCGCGATACGGTAGCGTAATTAACTGCTGGGGCTTGCGCCTGCAGGGAAGAGCGTCCCCACAATCAAAAACCCCTCAAACGAGGGGGAATCTGACGAAGTCTGCTACATCGGTCGCATCCGTTTAAACCTTCGATACATGGTACCATAAATCAACTTGATATCTTCGGAGAGGTGGACGGAGAGCACCAATTAGCATCTGCCCCGAAATTCAGGCGAGACGTTTATCGCGTCTTCGTCCGCGTCTTTCGGAAGGGAACAACGTGTTTATTTCTACGTAAATACGTCGTGTGACCCGTCGCGTCTCCTTACCGTACACCGGGAAGCGGGGCGTGATAGGTTTTGTTGGTGGCCCATGCAGGTCAGTTCCGTATGGACATACAGGTCAGCTCTGTATGGACATGCAGGTCAGTTCTGCATGGACATGTGGGTCAATTCTATATGAAGTCCTAAGCAATATAACATAAGAATCAGCAACTAAAAACATTCTTTATATTTCATATTCCTTGCATCTTACAATTTAATATACTTTGAATCTGTCCTAACCCTATTTTTCTTTCAAGGTTATGGATTCTCCAAACAGCACCAGCACCAACTTCAACAACACTCTATCACCTCTACCGCTTACACCTACCGTGCTGCTCCGATCAATGAGAAGACGATACTACTTGAGGCGATCCACAGCCTCCTGGAAGGACAGTAGCAGCAGACTGCTATTCTGATGAACTGTCCAGAAGAGAAAATGCCCGGAGTGAAGCAATTCCGGGCATTGCACCCAAAACAATTTTTGGGAAAAGAGAGCCCCCTGGAAGCTGAAGAATGGGCTCAAAATATTAAGGATGACCTGGCAGCGGCATAAGTGCCAGAGATTGCTTGGGTTCGAGTTGCGAAGCTGCAGCTCACTGACAATGCCCGAGTCTGGTGGAAGGCGGAAGAAAGCCGTCTTGACCAACCTATCGAATGGAGGACTTTTCGCGACATGTTTGACACGAAGTACTTCCTTGAGACTGCCTGATTTGACATGGAATAGCAATTCATCCATCTAGAACAAGGTTCGATGTGGACAAAATCTGTGGATGAGTATGATATTGAGTTTACTATGCTCAACAGATAAGACATGTCTCAATATTCGATTTTATATCATATACTACACAGCTAATACAACACCGTAACAGGCTTGCGGCCCATCTTATACTGACTGCTGAGATCAGGGCTAGATGATTTCAGAAAGGGTTGGACCAGGAAATCCAAGCTGCCTTAACTACAGGGGATTTCCCAACCTATGATTTGGCTTTGAAGGCTACCATAAGATACGAGGCAATAATGAAGAGGAAGGACAGACCTCAATCTGCCGGTGTGAAGCGCCCTACCACTCAGATGTCAGGAGGAGCCTCTTCAAGGCCAACTGTTGAACCCAAGAGACCGGAAGAAACTAATAACCGGTCAAGTCCAGATTTTTGCTTCTATTATAAGAGGGATGGACACTTGTGGAAGGAATGTATGCGCGCAAAAGGCATGTGCTTAGTTTGTGGAGCATTCAATCATGGAATTGGAACATGTCCTTATAGACGCAACCCAATTTCAACTCACAACACTTATCCGCAGCGGCCAGCTATCCAGGCTCCTGCACCTCGTCTTGCTCTTCCAGTTCCACCTCCATGTCCACCTCCTGAACAGCCTAATTGCTAATTCAATTAGGCACCAAGGAACATGTCTCGAGGGCAGAGAAACATGCCTCAAGGATAGAGGAATGTGCCTCCCGCTAGGAGGAATGTACCCCGGCGTCAGGCTTTCATATTAGCAGCCGTAGAAGCCGAGACTGTAGACCAAGCTAACCCTGGTAATTCCTTCACCTCTTTTTCAATCTTACCAAAACTTTTGCATTCTTTCGTTCTTCCAAATATTTTTCATGCACTATCAATAGTTCTATCACTAAATTTCTTTGAATCTATTACACTTTCCTTCTACAAATTTCGAGGACAAAATTTTTGTAAGGAGGGTAGAATGTAACAACTCCAATTTTAATGTACAGAAAATTATTTAAAAGTTAATGTACAAATGGAGTATTTGCAATCCTGTGTACACTATAAGTATTTGATTTGCTTTTGAACAGCAAGAAAGCAATTGCAACTCATTGGTAAAGGCTTGCACTGCTGTGACGTAGCCCCTGTGATCGAATCCCCCTAGCCACATTATCTTTTTAATTAATTTTTCTTTTAATCTTTTAGAAGCCGAAAGGTTTGCACGTGCACAACACGTAAAATGAAAAGTCACAATAAAACAAATATGTGCAAAATGTTGTATACACTGAACATGACACGTGGCAAGAATCCAGACCCAACCCACCCAAATTGGACTGGCAAGATCGTGATTTGGGCCGGCATCATCGGTCCAAACCGTACCAAATTCTCCCAAAATTTAACCCTAGCACCCCTTGGCCTACCCCAATACCCCCATGTCGTTTGATTTCTCTGCATTTATCCAGAGAATGATAAATTCTCTCTTTAATCCATTTTAATGCACATTTTAATTCTATTCTTTATTACCCTAAACCCTAATTTTCCCTATAAATACCACACCATATTTTACCCGTCCACATTCAGAATTTCCTCACAAAAACTCTATAAAATTTCTAAGTCCTAAGTTGTGCAAGTGGAGTTAGCAAAGGGCGAAGTTCCGAGGAGATTCCGGTGACGAAACGACGCCCCGACACTTTCCCTAGCCTCCCCCTTCTCCCCTCTAACCTTGTAGGTAGTAATTCCCTTCTCCCCCTCTCATTTTCTACTCTAAAAACTTTCATTTTTAAAACCCGACGGAAGCGGAGTTAATTCGACTTCCGGTTCGGGTTTTCTTTAAAAATTCTATTTTTCTTAAACAATAAAATGCCATACTCTCATATAATGTCTAACAAACATTAAGAAACACATTAAAATAAGTTTAATCTCAAAAGAATATTTTATGCAACTTTTATCGTATTTTTTATAGTAAAATACCATATACTTTACTTTCAACACAAATCAACATAATACTTGTATTACCTTTAGAAAACTCATGAGGTAAGGACCTACCTCATCACAATACTCATATTAGATATAGCACGATTTACTTTTGGATATTATTTATGGGAATATTACGAGTTACAATAAAATACCCAAAACTATTACAAACCCGTTTTCTTTTAAAAGAGTATTCATTAATTCTTTGCAATTACGTCTCTACAACCCATTTTGGTGAACTCTGATCGGGATGATGCGGGTTATCACATTTCCTTGGGCCTAGTAGAGCGAGATGCAGACCTCCGCAAGGAGCATTCGATCTTGATGGAAATTTTAATGCTATTTTTAAGAAAATGAGATTTCTAGAAAATAAATAAAATTTATTTTTATTATATATATATATATATATATATATATGAGTATTATCAAAAGATCTATTTTAAATATATTATAAAAATATAACAAGTTTTCTAAATTAAAGGAATCACCATTATATGAAACTACCATCCAAATACAAAACAATTCCATTATTTCAATAAAATACCATATACAATGAAAACTAGCTTCTACTCACTAGAAATTTCACTTTTATCAAATATACATCTATGAAAACCCTAAATAAGATAATTAAATACTTGAGGTGTATTTTGAATATGTATCAAAACTATTTTTACATAAACCCACCTCAAGTTATACTAAATTACAATAAGGACCCTAGTAAATATAGGTTTAAGCGGGACCAATTCTCTTGAGCCACAGAGAGCCGGAGAATATGGGTGCTTGCCTATTTTAGGTAGACTATATAACAAACGGTGTTATCAACACGGTAATTGTTTTGGAAAAAGACACAAATCCTGCCGTCCATGTGCAGCAGTTACCGATAACATCAAAACTAATTCAGGACTTCAATTTCTTTTTAAGTGTCTGACTCAGACCGAATCTCAATCTAATCAATCTTACTTGAACATGATTCAAGTATTTACTACAATACAACATGAATTCATGAATCCGTCTAATCAATCTATATTGACCGAACTGAACCATGGATATATTCCATTTACATGACTATCCAGTTCCTTCCATTCCATTTACTGATATCACGGTTTCGGCAAGTCTTCCATTTATTACAAGATAATACAATACAAGCCGTACAATTAATACAATCAATACAATAAGACACTACGGGGTTTATAAAGGGATAGACTGGTACGGAACATGTTAAAGGTGGCACGAGGTGGTCACTTAAGACGTAATTACATCCATGCTGTTGTTCCGTGGTATTTTCGACGGAGCCTTATACTGCGGGTTACCAAAGTCCACGGTGTAAGTTAGTCTCCTCTCGTATATACTGGCATATTCTTTACCAAGGTACAAACAACTGCGTTAACATTATAACCAAACATCACTAATTATACTCTTTCTGTCTATTCTATCTCTACTCATCTTTGGGACTTACCGAGCGATTGTTCGCTAACTAAATTCCTTTTTCTTTTCTTTTTTGGAATGTTGTCAGGAGGACCCGACTCTGATGAGCTCGAGACCGGCCAGGAGCACTTGGAGAAGTTCACAGAAGATCCGGAGCATTAGACTTTACTTGTACATACCTTTTCATTTCAGTTATGCCATTATTTAGGCATCGCTTTCCATCTATGTATTTACATTTCAGTTGTACCTGTAAAAAATGTTTAATAAATAAGGTTGCTGTTCATTTACATTCCTGTCTCCTGTGTACTTTACTTTATATTGCTTAGATATGCTTAACGTGTTTATTTCTGAGTAAATACGTCGCGTGACCCGTCGTGTCTTCTTACTGTACACCGGGAAGCGGGGCATGACACCGTGTTTGAGGGGAAATGGGGTTATTGTGGCCTTAAGATTTTTTTGTTTAGGATACGTTAGTCGAATTTGAGACTAAGATCCACTTAACAACATTTTAGGATTTTCTTTATTTAAGACCCAGCAACAGAGCGTTTGGACTCATTTGCAAGACTTTAGCAACTTAGCCAATTTGGACTTTAGTCTGCTTAGTCTCCTCTCTTTTCTGAAAAAGTGTTAAGCACTTGTTTGGGCTCTGTTTAATCAGTTCCCTTTTTTATGCAGAAAGTGCTGAGCACTTATATGAGTTTTGACGTCCACATATGATCACGTGGAGCTTTCAGTCATGGGGATTGCCTAATAAGTGTTAAACACTTTACTCCTTTTGTCTTTATATGGAGTGCTAGGCGATTGATTTCTATTTTAGAGAAGTGTAGTAACCGCAATCAATAACGGTGTCGCGTGTAGCTAGACCGAGATGAGTACGGGTCGTTCTCAGGGATATGTGGAATCTTTCAATCTTATTTTAGACTTGTTGAAAAAGAGGAAGAATAGAGAAATAAAGAATAGTGGAGAATAGTTTCTAGATCTACGTCAAAATACGGATGTAGAATACAGATCTTGTTTAAATACGGATATAAATTTTATAAGAAGAATGCTTGTAGGGTTCGTTCGGATTTAGTAGTCATGGATGACTAATAAAAATTACTCTTTTTATCTATTGATAGATTTAATACTAGATAGATAGTGATGAATGAGAATTAGGGTTCTTGGAAAAAACTAGGGTTTCCAAACTATTGACCCTTGTACTATCATTGATCTCTATTCATGTCTAACCCTTAACAAAACAATTGTTATTCTGATCTCAAATCGCGGTCGAGACTAGCAATAAATTGGTAGCACGCCCGATAAGGATGTCAACATTTATTTTGCTAAAATTTATAAACTTCATAAGACTTAAAAGAAATTAAAATATTTTCTCATCTATTGCTCTACCCTAATCCTACGAACCCTATCAAGCGGAGAATTACTCGTGCATGATGGAGATAGAAGAACGGATAGAGATGAAATTCATAATTTAAGTAAATAATTAAACTAATTAAACTAAAGATCTACTTTTATTAATCAACTTCACAAGTACAAACTTCAAGTTTAGATTACCAGAGGAAGAAGAAGTTGCTCTTGATATCTGCCTTGTCGGATGTAAATGTTCCGTCGAATCTCATGTCGCTTTATCACGTCAAATCTTGGACCCGTCTTGGATCACTTGTTCTTTGACAGTGATTAGCTTGTGTAAAACATTGATGATTTCTAAGTTTAGCCCTTGTTCCTTTATATAGCCCCAAAACCATAAACTATAGATCCCCAGAATTAGGTTTTGTTGTTGCAAATCATAACTAAAAATCCCAAATCCTGACTCAGTGAATCGGCCGCGGATCCACCGCATATTGCATGGTTTGGCCACAGATCTGCGGTTTGTTAGTGAGATCTTAGCTTCAGAATTCTGGAGCTGTTTTGTTGCGACACATGAAGATTTATTTGATGTCTGGAATTTTCATATTTTTTCTGAGTCTCTGCCAGTATTGATTCTTCGATTTTATTTAATTTTATCGGCAGATTTTTTATTCCCGACATCTCAACATCTCGATCTCCTGACCTGAACTAAACCTTGCACAATATCTCAATGAATAATGTTAATAATATTTGGTATTATTGAGATATTATCCTAACCAATTTGATATGATATTATATTTTAAGAATATTGATTAAGGATATTTGATATGATATGCATATTTAAATTATCAAAATATTATATAAATATTATATGCATATATTTTTCTTCATAATGTTAATTATAATATATAAACATAAGATAAATAGTATTTTTACAGAGAAACCAAAATATGTTCTATATTTATAATAAACACCTTTAGATTTGTAAGAAAAGTAAGGAAAATGTTATATCAAATGTGCGATATTTTCGACTGAACAAATACCCCCAAAGTTAACTTTGATCGTCCCGAGCAAACTTATTTATTCAAGAGAGGGAGAAAAAGAAAAAGAAACCTATGTATCACACTTTCGTAGGCAACACGATTGCACTGAGCACGTGCAACAAGCCGTTAAACCTCTAGGTGTCCCTAGTAGGAGGAGTGTTGTCTCCTGAGGGTTTTCAATGGATTACACCCGCAAAATCCTATAATAAAAGAAAGAAAATGAAAGTTATGTACAAATATAAGAACTATAAAAGAAAAAACTTGAAAATAAGAGTTTCCAACTATACTAGCTTTTTAATTGCCATGAGCCCTATCTTAATGATCGTGAAAGATATTAGAAATCATATCATCTCTCAATAAAACATCGCCTTTAGTCTTCCTCCCTACCATTCATCCAAACATCGATCATATACCCCTGTGTGTGTGTAAAAGACATCTCTACACTTAGAGAATTCAATTCAAGCTTGTCCATCTTCCTTAGTACTTTTTAGTCAGTGAATTTTTTAGATGGAATTGCTCACTGTTCCCTTCCGAATGGCGGCCAAGACATGGACTGTCTTGCCTGAAATTCGGGGCAGATGCTAATTGGTGCTATCCGTCCACCTCTCCGAAGATACCAAGTTGATTTATGGCACCGTGTGTCGAAGGTTTAGACGGATGCGGCCGATGTAGCAGACTTCGTCAGATTCCCCCTCGCTTGAGGGGTTTTTGATTGTGGGGACGCTCTTCCCTGCAAACGCAAGCCCCTGCAGTTAATTACGCTACCGCATCGCGGTAACAACTTTCTCCTTCTCCAGCTGGTCACTTCGTGTCGTAGGTGTTTATTTCGTTTTTGGTTGCCCGTGGATTGTATACGGAGACTAACTTATGTCGTCGTCCGTAGGACGTGCATTAGTCCAAATCCGTATTTTCTTAGATTTGGGTTTGGGGTTTTGGTTCAAGGATACGTTAGCCATATTTGAGGCTAAGATCAACTTAAACGTTTGTTAAGGATACGTTAGTCCAATTTGAGACTAAGATCAACTTAACGGGATCGTTTAGATCCGACAAAAGAGCATTTGGGCTCTATTGTTCCAGTTTAGGGACATAGTGGTCCATTTAATGTATGGCCATCGGGACCCATCACCTCTCTGACGACGTTGAAGGATTACAACGACAAATGTCAGAGGAGTTCAGAGATGTACCTTTGAACCAAAATTGATTGGGGGATTTATAGTCCAATTTGGGACTAAAGTCTGTTTAAAGGTTTAAGGATACGTTAGCCGTATTTGAGGCTAAGATCAACTTAAACGGGATCGTTTAGATCCGACAAAAGAGCATTTGGGTGCTGTATTGTTCCAGTTTAGGGACATGGTGGTCCATTTCCAGTTTAGGGACATGGTGGTCCATTTCCAGTTTAGGGACATAGTGGTCCATTGGTAGTTTTAAGGACGTATAAGTCCGTGGGTTTAAGGACCCCACAGTCCGTATTTTAGTTTAAGGACGCATAAGTCTGTGGGTTTAAGGACCCCACAGTCCGTCTTGATGTGTGGTCGTCGGGACCCGTCACCTCTCTGAAGACGTTGAAGGATTACAACGACAAATATCGGAGGAGTTCAGAGATGTACCCTTGAACCAATGAGTTGGTTGAAAGAGCAGATGTGCTCAGTTCAAGATGATTTGAGGACTTATGGCCAGTTTGGGCTAAGTCCAATTATGTTTAAAATATTGGCCCTCTGTTGGTCCATTGAAGGAGAGGCTTTGCCTCTAGAAACTTAGCCAATTGGGCTAAAGCTAGTGTTAAACACTAAAGACCAACAATGTTGAACACTGGGAATAAGATTAGAAAGTTAGTGTTAAACACTAAAAGATAACCAGTGTTAAACACTAGCAACAGGGCTTTCAAATTAGTGTTAAACACTAAAGCAAATCAGTGTTAAACACCGGTAATCAGAGATTTCAAATTAGTGTTAAACACTAAAGCAAATCAGTGTTAAACACTGGGAACAAAGTCTTCAGATTAGTGTTAAACACTAAGGAGAGAGGGGTCACGTGTGGACACGTGAGAGCGCCCTGATTTCCCTTATTTTATTCTGCAAGTCAGTGTTTAACTCTTTTAATTCTGACGGCCATCACGTGTGAGCACGTGATGGAGGCCTCCGCTCTGGTCTGTTAGAATGCTCATTAGGGGTCACGTGGTGACACGTGAGGGCGCCCTAAATGTGGAGCCAGATCTCCTTTTGGTTTATCCTCAAATCTGCGAATAAGTGTTAAACACTTTTCATCTTTATTTTAGAGCATCACGTGTTGGCACGTGATGGGGGTTTATGCATCGAATTACAACACTTGCTGAGGGGTCACGTGGGGACACATGAGAGGGCCCAAAGCTTCTTTTCTTTTGTTTTGCCATTAAGTGTTAAACACTTTCATTTTTATTTTAGAGCATCACGTGTTGGCACGTGATGGGGATCTGTGCGCCAATTGTTAAAGCATTTGCTGAGGGGTCACGTGATAACACGTGAGAGCGCCCAAAGCTTTCATTTCCTTTGTTTTTCTTTCTGCGTTTTGGGAGTCACGTGGGAGCACGTGAGGTGATGCTTCAAAGTTCTTTGCAGGGGATCTTTTCAAGGGTCACGTGGGGGCACGTGACCCTAGTTCTTTTCATGAACAGAGATCTTTTAAGAATTGAATTCTTTGTAGGGTTAAACCCTAGTTTTGTTTTGGAGGAATTAAATTCCTATTGTGAAAGAATTAAATTCTTATTTAGGGCAAAACCTAAATTTCTTTTTAAAGGAATTAAATTCCCAGATATGTAAAAGAATTAAATTCTTGATTAGGGTTAAACCCTAGTTTCATTTTAGGAGGAATTAAATTCCTGTGAGTTTGGGAGAATTAAATTCTCAAAACTCAATTCCTCCTCTGTGTTTTAGATCTGCATGGCAGGATCTCAACCCAATGAGAATTAAATTCTCAATTCATGGGGAGATGTGCACTTTGCAGATCCTCAACCAGAGAAAGAACTAAGTTCTTTTCTTTAAATAAGAGTTAAACTCTTTTGAGAATTAAATTCTCTTTTGAAGCCTCTCTTTTCTTACCTAGGGTTTTTCTTTTGCAGAGAATTAAATTCTCCTCTCTTTGCTTTTTCTTCTCTTGAGAATTAAATTCTCCTCCCTCTGTTTTTCTCTCAAAAAGGTAGATCCCCTTCTCTTCTTTTCTTGGCTCTTATTTATAGGAGAAGGAAGAGAATCAATTGTTTTAGCAAATCTCTCATTAAGACATTTGATTTGTATGTTGAGAGATTTGATTTGCATTCATCATTAATCTGGGCCTTTAGATTGTTAAGTGAATTTTATTCACCATTGGATTTTAAATCCAAAGATATCCATTTGTTATCTCGGTCAGATTTAGGGGGGAAATCTTTCCAAGTCCAAGATCTTTCCATAAATTGGTGATATTTAATCATCCTTGGATCTTTAATCCAACGGTCCCCATAATCCTTTTCCATTTGGAAAGATTTAGAGACTTTTAGAATTTAATTCTATTAACTGTAGGGCTTTCGGAACCAGTCACGTGCTGACACGTGACCCTTGGTCACGTGTGAGCACGTGACCCCCAATTGAGTTCTTTAACGACCGCTTGTTTATGTTGTTGTTTTAACCATCACGTGTCAACACGTGACCATTGGTCACGTGTGAGCACGTGATACCTCATTGAGGTAACCTCTGATCAGGGAACAGATTTTATAATTTAATTCTATTCATTATTTTAGAGGTCTTAAGAGCCCATCACGTGTCTGCACGTGACCCATGGTCACGTGTGAGCACGTGATGCCCCATTGGGGTCTTTACCGAGTTTTTATTGTATCTTTTAAGTCCTCCAGCGGGTTCTTAAAGGTCCATCACGTGTGGACACGTGATGCCTCATAACTTTTGATCCCGGATGAGTTATGAGGCCCATAATATATCAAATTGAAGGGTTTTTCGAGATGCTTCCAATTCCATCAGAATTTAATAGTTCCTCCTTCGGGAACTTATCAAAATACAGTTCGGAAGATATTGGTTCGCATTTCCTTAAGCGTATCGCTTCCATTTGATACCTTGGACTCTTCTGCGCAGAAATTTTCGGCGAGAACAAATGCCCCCCACTACTTTACCTACATAAGTATATACGTGGGTGAAGTAGTGCAAAGTAATGCATAGCGTATGACCAATTTCGGGTTGGTATATTACTTTCAGAATTTTGAACTGAGAAGATAACGAGCGGATACAAGCGTCGTCATTTATCATTGACTCAAATCTCGACTCTTAAGAGATATAGTTCCAAACCCCTAACTCCATGAGCCGCACCCTTCTATCTCTTTATATCTTACTCTCGTGTGAAGTAGTTTATATGCTCATGAGTAGCTTTTCCATTTCAGTGGCATGTATCTTTGGCGAGTGTGGCTCATAGATGGTCCATCTTGACCTCTTTGCAGGACGGTGATGGCTTATGAGATAGGGTTAGGATCTGCCACCTAAGACTTTTCAACTTTATGAGCCGTGAGGGTCTCATAAAAAATTTTCTCCCTACGAGTCGAGAGGATCCCGCAGGTGTATTTTCTCCTTGGGAATCGTGAGGATTCCTAAGTGTGTTTTCTCTTGAAAGTCGTAAGGATCTCACAAGAGAATTTTCCCTCTTACGAGTCGAGAGGACCCGTAAGCGGTTGTTTCCCTCCTTGTCGAGATTCAACTTTGGAGAGTGTGACCCGTGGATAGTATGCAAGAGACCGTTTTGGATCGCCTTGCAGGGCCCCAGTGCTTAGGAAATAGGTTTTTTTTAATCCCTACTGCCTAAGGCTTTATCTCACGAGTCGAGACGAATCGAGAACTTCTCGTAAAGACATCAATTTCCTCACGAGTCAAAACGGATCGAGCAGATCTCGCAAGAATATCCTAACGTCACAGTTAACCTCTGCTCTTTACGACAGAAGTCCGTTAGGGTCTGTGGTACTTAGGGTTTTGGCCGTCGTACCGCCGCATGAGCTGATATATTCCTCGATAGGCAATCGTGCTGTTCGAGTAGCCCTGCGACTGCCGTGTCTCTGATCCCTTCGGGGGCTGGACAAGATGTCTTCAAGCAATCCTTCTAGGCAGTTTGACCGTCGGAAGAGCAAGCGTTAGGTATTTGCCATGCCGCTTTTTACTTGAGGTTAGGCTCATTTTGGAGAGCCCCGATGAGTCATAACCACTCCGCGATGGTGTGGGATGATCTCCGATAGTCTTTCAGGCTTTATATGACTTGCCGTTAAGACCCTGAAGCTAGGAATTTGGCCTTTGCTTCGTTTGCTGGCATCGCGTCTGCTGTATCGAGACGAATGTCGCGGTTGTCTCTAGGTTGCTGGTGAACCGTCGAGGTTTGGAACTAGGGATTTTGCCGTGGCTCCTTTTGGTGATGTCGCGTCTACTGTGTCGAGACGAATGTCGAGGTGGTGACCACTCCGCACTGGTGCAAGATGATCTCCGAATGTCTTTCAGGCTTTATATGACTTGCCGTCAAGACGTATGAAGCTAGGAATTTGACCTTCGCTTCGTTTGCTTTGGCGTGTCCGAATCCTGCTGGGGGAAGAACGCTGGGGTAACATTTCATCTGCTGTATCGAGACGATCGTCGAGGCGGTGATCACTCCGCGCTGGTGCGAGATGATCTCCAAATGTCTTTCAGGCTTTATATGACTTGCCGTCAAGACCCTGAAGCTAGGAATTTGGCCTTTTGCTTCATTTACTGGCATCGCGTCTGCTGTATCGAGACGAATGTCGCGGTTGCATGTAGGTTGCTGGTGAGCCGTCGAGGTCTGGAACTAGGGATTTTGCCGTGGCTCCTTTTGGTGATGTCGTGTCTGCTGTGTCGAGACGAACGTCGAGGTGGTGACCACTCCGCACTGGTGCGAGATAATCTACGATTGTCTTTCAGGCTTTATATGACTTGCCGTTAAGACCCATGAAGCTAGGAATTTGGCCTTCGCTTCGTTTGCTTTGGCGCGTCCGAATCCTGTTGGAGGAAGAACACTGGGGTGACATCTCGTCTGCTGTATCGAGACGAACGTCGAGGTGGTGACCACTCCGCGCTGGTGCGAGATGATCTCCGATTGTCTTTCAGGCTTTATATGACTTGCCGTCAAGACCCTGAAGCTAGGAATTTGGCCTTTTGCTTCATTTGCTTTGGTGTGTCCGAATCCTGCTGGGGGAAGAACGCTGGGGTGACATTTCATCTGCTGTATCGAGATGATCGTCGAGGTGGTGACCACTCCGCGCTGGTGCGAGATGATCTCCGATTGTCTTTCAGGCTTTATATGACTTGCCGTCAAGACCCTGAAGCTAGGAATTTGGCCTTTGCTTCATTTGCTTTGGCGTGTCCAAATTCTGTTAGAGGAAGGACGCCGTAGTGACATTTCATCTGCTGTATCGAGACGATCGTCGAGGTGGTGACTACTCCGCGCTGGTGCGAGATGATCTCCGATTGTCTTTCAGGTTTTATATAAGTTGCCGTCAAGACCCTGAAGCTAGGAATTTGGCCTTTTGCTTCATTTGCTTTGGCGCGTCTGAATCCTGCTGGGGGAAGAACGCTGTAGTGACATCTCGTCTGCTGTATCGAGACAAACGTCGAGGTGGTGATCACTCTATGCTGGTGTGAGATGATCTCCGATTGTCTTTCAAGCTTTATATGACTTGCCGTCAAGACCCTGAAGCTAGGAATTTGGCCTTTGCTTCGTTTGCTTTGACCGTAAGGTCTTTTGTTGACGCTGTGTCTGCATCCTGCTGGACCGCGAAGGAATGCTGCTGTTGACATTGCATCTGCTATAACTAGACGAATGCTGAGGTGGAGTTAGGATTTTGCCATCACTCCGCTTTGCTGACCATGGGGTCTTTCGTCGATGTTGCACCTGCATCCTGCTGGACTGCGGAGGAACACCGTCGTTGACATCTCGTCTGCTGTAACGAGACGAATGCTGAGGTGGAGCTGGGATTTTGCCGTCACTCCGCTTTGTTTCGACCATGAGGTCTTTTGTTGACGTTATATCTGCGTCCTGCTGGACTGCGAAGGAACACTGCTGTTGACATCTCGTCTGCTGTAACGAGACGAATGCTGAGGTGGAGTTGGGATTTTGCCGTCGCTCCGCTTTGTTGACTATGGGGTCTTTCGTTGTCGTTGCATCTACATCCTGCTGGACTGCGAAGGGACGCCGTTGTTGACATTGCGTCTGCTGTAACGAGACGAATGCTGAGATGGAGCTGGGATTTTTCCATCGCTCCGCTTGGTGGTGTAACATCTGTGTCCTGTTGGAATGAGGAGGCACACCGTTGTTGGTCTCCAGGCTGTAGATGTGGCCATTGAGATTTGGAACTAGGGACTTTGCCATGGTTCCGTTTCGTTGCGACTCTGGGGTCGGTTGTTGACGTCACGTCTGCATTTGGTTGGAGTGAGGAGAAACGCCGTTGGTGATCTCTAAGTTGTCGATATTGACGTTGAGACCCTGAAGCTCAGGATCTTCCTTTTGCTTCGTCTGTTGACATTATGTCTGCAATATTGCGACAAATGTCGAGGTTGTCTCTGGGTTGTCTATGAACCGTCGAGATTTGGCTTCGCTTTCTGGTGGAGCCTGTTGGGAAGGTATGGTTCCCTCTTTGTTTGTGCCCCTGGATTGTATACAGGGATCGATGTGATTTTACCTGTAGGGCAAAAAGTTTCATTCTTTCATTTTTTTTATTCTTTCCGCGATGCTCTATCATTTCAGCTTTTTATATCGCGAAAATCGCGATTGCCCAATCATTTCGGCTATTTTTCGCGGTGCCCAATCATTTCGGCTATTTTTTTTACTCGCTGCTTTATATTGCGAGTTGCTCAATCATTTCGGCTATTTTGCATGCATACATTTTTACTTGCTGATTTTGTTTGCAAGTTGCCCCATCATTTCGGCTATTTCGTATGCATTTTTTTTACTCGCTGATTTTTTTTCTTCTCGCGATTAGGGGATTTGGGATCTGATACCAATCTTGGCATCAGCATCGCTGCGACTGGAATATTGCCAGGAGCGAATCATCATTTGCCGTAAAAGGACTTGGAATTGGATACCGATTTAGGCATCAGTATCGCTACAACTGGAATATTGCCAGGAGCGAATCATCATTTGCCGTGAAAGGGCTTAGAATTTGATATCGATTTTAGGCATCAGCATCGCTACAACTGGAATATTGCCAGGAGCGAATCATCATTTGCCGTAAAAGGACTTGGAATTTGATACCGATTTAGGCATCAGCATCGCTACAACTGGAATATTGCCAGGAGCGAATCATCATTTTCCTCTGTCGATGTTGAACAAAGGTGGCTTAGTAAACAGGATTAAGGGTCCTGTCGGCTAAGGCTTTTGACTTCATGAGCCGTAAGGGTCTCACAAAGGTATTTCTCCCTACAAGTCGTGAGGATCTTGTAGGTGTGTTTTCTCCTTGGGAATCGTGAGGATTCTTAAGTGCACGTTCTCTTGTAAGTCGTAAGGATCTTACAAAAGGGTTTTCTCCTTATAAGTCGAGAGGACTTACAAGTGTTGTTTACTGTACAAGCATATCCCTAGTCACGGATGGGACTTTGTCAGGGAAATATTTATTTGTGCCCGTGGATTGTATACAAGAGTCAATATGAGCCGCTTGTAGGGCAATATCGAAGGTTGTGGGGTTGCTTAAGAACAGGTTAAGGTTTCTGTAACTTAAGACTTTCAAATCTTATGAGCCGTGAGGGTCCCATAAGAGAGTTCTCCTTACGAGTCGTGAGGATCTCGCAAGTGTATTTTCTCCTTAGGAATCGTGAGGATCCCTAAGTGTGTTACTCCCTTGTGAGTCGTAAGGATCTCACGCGGGTGGTTTCTCCTTATAAGGCCGAGAGGACCCTGTAAGTGTCTTTTAACGAGTTTGCGCCCTTTCGGGTTTTCACAAACACTCGCCGGTAGCCCTGCTGTTTTTACTCACGGAGCCCTTTTGGGTTTTCATCCGTGCCCATTTTGCTTGTGGACATACCGTTTTTTTTTCTTTTTTTCTTTTTTTACCACGCCGGCCTGAGAAAGCCGCGGGTTGATAGTAGTTTAACGACTTTTCGGTCATTTGCAAGTTTTAGGACATTGTGGTCCGTCGTCGCCGTATTTAAGGCGAATCTCTAGTTTACTGACTTTTCGGTCTAGTGTCGCCGTATTTGAGGTGAATCTCTAGTTTACTGACTTTTCGGTCTATGGGGCTTTCCCTATGAATGAGCATGATGCCCCCGGCATATCCATCTTTCTCGAGGCATGTGGTTGTGGCGGGCTCACCTTCCAGTTTTCGGACAACGCGAGTTTGCCTTGTTGGTATTGGTCTTCAACCCAGTTTTTGAAGACGTAGCAATTTTCGAGTGGGTGACCCATTACTCTGTGGTAGGGACAATAGTTAGGATTGTTAACGTCACCTGGCTGCAACGGGCGTTTTGGATCTGGCAGAGTGATGAGCCCGCTGCGCACTGCTAGCTCGAACAATCTCTTTGTTTTATCTTTGGGAAACGAGTAAGGACGTTTCAACTTCTCATTGAGGTATCGCGGCTTGTTGTTTTGACGACAAAACGGTCTCGGGTTACTCGGCTGTTGTTGAGCGTTGGCGACGAAAGTCGCTTTTCCATTCCCCTTATCTCTTTTGTTCGATCCCTTGTTTGCGGGTCTGAGATTCTTTTCGGGTAGCGTGCGATTGCGCAGCTGAACGTTCTCGCAGCTCTTCTTTTCTTCCTCTTTTTCTGAGGTGGACTCTTTGAAGGGAGGGCTGAGAGTCATTTCTTCTTCAGAATTGCTCCCGAAAGTGAGGGCTTGCGATCTTCTGCCGTCAACCATGTAACCGTTGCCGGCAGTTTTCATATGCTCATTTGTCGTGTTCTGTTTCCGACGAGCTTCGCGCTTCAATCGTTGAACGTGCTGCCGGTGAGCAACGTATCCCTGCCACCAGTTTTTAAAGGCATTGCATTCTTCACTAGGGTGTGCAATCTTCTGATGATATAAGCAGAAGTTAAGATGCATGTCCGCTTCATCAAGATATATATCGGTGGGATAATTTCCTCTGAAAGAGGGGAACTTCATTCCTATCGATATGGCTTTGGCGAACCTTTTCCTCATCTTGAACCTGCTTTTATTTGCGGCGGATGTACTTTGATCCGGTGGGAGTGTTTCGACCCTTTCATCTAGTCGCCAGCGTTTGGCTTTCTCGAATATGGCCATCTCGCGCTCTCGATCAGCTTTGCTTTTAAGACGGGCTTCGTTCAGGAATGCATCAATCATTTTGTCTGATGGTCCTAGAAGTTCTGGCTCAGGATCTGCCCTCAGCTTCTCTGTGTAAGGAACTCCTCCGTCGTTTATCAACGAGTGAGAGATCATATGGCAACTTGCTACGTAGTCCTCAGATTCATCTGATGAGTCTTCTCCATCATTTTCGTCCTCGAGGATGTGGCTGAGGAACTCTTGGAGCGTGATTGGAATCCGCGCCTTCTGGTTATACTCTTCCAGCACGTCAATCTGTTTCTGCAAATCCGTGCGCTTGTCGCCGGGCTTCACGGGCTTCTTGGATTTCTTCTTGTTTTTCTTTGAAGATTTTGACGGCTGGGTGTGAGTGCTGGGGCCTTCACCATCGATCTTTGGAGTTGGGCGCGGCTTCAGCATCCCTTCGACGATCTGGGGTTCTAGCGAGTTCTTCCACCCGATCGCCGGGTATGTCTGGAGATCATTCAGCATCTTTTTGGTCTTGGCTGAAAGAACGTCCTCCCATGGGGCTTCCCTTATGAATGAGCATGATGCCTCTGGTGTGTCCGTCTTGTTAGGAGAGTGCGGTTGTGGTGGGTTTACTTTCCACTTCTTAGACAGCGCAAACTTACCTTGTAGGTATTGATCCTCGATCCATCCCTTAAAGACGAAGCAATCTTCGACCGGATGGCTTACCGTTTGGTGATAAGGGCAATAATTGGGATTGTTGACATCGCCTGGCTGCAACGGACGTTTTGGATCCGGCAGCTTGATGAGTTTGTTGCGTACTGCCAGCTCGAACAGTTTCCTCGTTTTATCTTGGGGAAACGAGTAAGGACGTCCCAGTCTCTCCTCGAGGGATGGGCGTGGATGCATATTGTTTTGACGGACAACCGGCTTCAAGTTGCTCGACTGTTGTTGAGCGTTGGCGACGAAAGTCGCTTTTCGATTCCCCTTTTCATGCTGAGGATCCGTCTTTGAATGAGATGGTGTGTGACTCATCTGATCCATTTGGGCCAACTTATCAATTAAAGCCTGGAACGTGGTCGGTTTAAAGAACATCATGAATTGCGAGATGGTTGCTTGCGGATCAAGAGTGCCCATGAACATACCTACCGCAGGTGCTTCTTCGATCCGCTGCTCGCATTTTGACCACAGATTCCGCCATCGTGTTGCGTATTGAACCCACGTTTCGCCTGGCCTTATCCTGGCGTTGATCAGTGTTGTTATCGGGGTGCGTTCACTAGCACTCGCGAATCTTTGTGTAAACAGCAACTCCATCTCCGCAAATGTTTTGACAGAGTCGTTAGGGAGCTCCGAATACCATTCGAATGCCGTTTCCGCTAAGCTGCCGACAAATTGTCGAAGCAACAGTCTGTCATCGCCTCCAGTATTGCCGCATAAGGCCCTGAATTGAGCGACATGCTGATGTGGGTTCCCTGTCCCTTTATATACGTGGAACTTAGGGATCGTATACCCCGGCGGGTAACTGATTTGGTCATACCAGCCCGGATAGGGTCGTCCAGTTCTAACAATTTGCGCAGCCGCTTCATTCACTTGATGAGCCCGTATTTGATGAGCTATATAGTCATCCAACGCAGCCTTGAAAATGATTTCATCTTTGGCTGTTGAAAGAGTCGGAGGAGGATTAGATGTCTCTCCTCTATCGTCTTCAGTAATGATCGGAGGGTCTTCAACTGGAGGGTCCGGCTGTAGCATCATCCCTACCATATCTTGGAAGAGAAGCGCCATTTGCTTTATGTTAGCCGCTTGCTCTGCTGCTTGATTTCATCTTTGGCTGTTGAAAGAGTCGGAGGAGGATTAGATGTCTCTCCTCTATCGTCTTCAGTAATGATCGGAGAGTCTTCAACTGGAGGGTCCGGCTGTAGTATCATCCCTACCATATCTTGGAAGAGTAGCGCCATTTGCTTTATGTTAGCCGCTTGCTCTGCGGCTTCTCTGTCCTTCTTTTCGAGGACTCTGCGTAAGAAGTCAGCATCAGTTTCTTGTTCGTGACGCTGCTCTGATGATGCCTCCGGGCTTTCTTTTGGCCCGGTGAGTGCGGCCATTGCAATCATCATCTCCTGAAGCTTCTGTTGTTGCTCCTGGGTTTTCGTCACGGATCGGGTGAGCGGTCGGTGACCCGTCGAAGCACGGCTTTCCTCCTTTCCAGAAGCCATGTATACGGTGTGCACCACTATGCCCCCAGACTTGGGGCGTTTGGGCTTAGCGTCTTTGTGGTCTGCCACATTTACTGGGGCTTTCTCTGGCCTCCTTCTTTTCTGAGTGGTTGACGTTGAGGGGGCCGCTGTCATGAGCACCCAAGTAGTCGTCATCTTTAGTGGCTTAACAGGACGGTTTTCTTCCTGCCGGACCTTCAGCTTCTTCTGCTGGCGGGAGAAATTTCGATCAATCACTGAGTCTTGGACTTGGCGCCAGACCTTGTAGATTTTAAAGGACAGCCGCTGAGAGGACTGTTTTGGCTTGGCTTCCGTAACATTTCCCACGGGAGGAGGGGATCTTTTTAGTACGGCGGTAGGAGAGTTTCTGCGCACCGTGTTCAGCAATTCAAAGCTGTTCCCGGTTGGAACAGTAGCATCGATCCCTACCGTTGGAGTTGGCGGAGTTATCCCAGATGGGGAGTTGCCCCCAGCCTTCCTCACTCGGCGCCAATGGCGACGTCAAGCGTGTCGTGTGGATGGAGTTGTCTCAGCCGTAGGGGTGACCTCCTCATGCCCTCTGCTTTGAGGAGAGACCGTTATTGGTGCTAGCTTGTCGAAGACTGACACCCGTTGAGAAGCAATGTCTAATCTGTCAAGGATAGATCTCTGAGCAGGGGAAGCAGCTTTGAGGACCTCGCCTGGAGCAGCAACCGGAATGGCCAGCCTTGTAAAAACTGACTTCTTGGAAGGAGGAGCCTTTCCAATGATTTCGTCCGCTTGAGCCGGGATAGTTATCCGCTTTGGGATGGCATCTTCGGGTATCGCGGGTTTGCAGACGCTCTAGCCCAATCTGTTGAAAACTGAGGTATTGAAGCCGAGCGACCCGTTGAGAGGGGACGCGGCAGTGGTAAGCCGACCAAAGACCGACTTCTTTGGGGCTTTTTGCAACGTCATTGTGGCATTGAAGCTCAACGGCGGGAGCATAGTCCCGAAGAATAATCCAGTGGTGGCCTGAGTTACCTGCTCCACTGGCATCTTGAAAAGGAAGGCCGCTTGGGGCCCATAAGTCACTCCTCCAGCAAGGACCGAGCGAGAGTTGCAGTTGCAGGCAGTGCAGTTTGAAGCCATTGATCTTCTATTTTCTGCACGGAGCAAGACACCAAATCTTAGTACCTCGAATCCACAGGCAACCAAAGCAAACCGCGATTCGTTCGCGAACACGACACACGAAGTGTGGAGTGGAAAGAGGAAAAGGTCCCACCGGGCGTGCCAGAATCTGTTCCCCTCCGAATGGCGGCCAAGACATGGACTGTCTTGCCTGAAATTCGGGGCAGATGCTAATTGGTGCTATCCGTCCACTCTCCGAAGATGCCAAGTTGATTTATGGCACCGTGTATCGAAGGTTTAGACGGATGCGGCCGATGTAGCAGACTTCGTCAGATTCCCCCTCGCTTGAGGGGTTTTTGATTGTGGGGACGCTCTTCCCTGCAAACGGAAGCCCCTGCAGTTAATTACGCTACCGCATCGCGGTAACAACTTTCTCCTTCTCCAGCTGGTCACTTCGTGTCGTGGGTGTTTGTTTCATTTTTGGTTGCCCGTGGATTGTATACGGAGACTAACTTATCTCGTCGCCCGTAGGACGTGGATTAGTCCAAATCCGTATTTTCTTAGATTTGGGTTTGGGGTTTTGGTTTAAGGATACGTTAGCCATATTTGAGGCTAAGATCAACTTAAACGTTTGTTAAGGATACGTTAGTCCAATTTGAGACTAAGATCAACTTAACGGGATCGTTTAGATCCGACAAAAGAGCATTTGGGCTCTATTGTTCCAGTTTAGGGACATAGTGGTCCATTTAATGTATGGCCATCGGGACCCATCACCTCTCTGACGACGTTGAAGGATTACAACGATAAATGTCAGAGGAGTTCAGAGATGTACCCTTGAACCAAAATTGATTGGGGGATTTATAGTCCAATTTGGGACTAAAGTCTGTTTGAAGGTTTAAGGATACGTTAGCCGTATTTAAGGCTAAGATCAACTTAAACGGGATCGTTTAGATCCGACAAAAGAGCATTTGGGGGCTGTATTGTTCCAGTTTAGGGACATGGTGGTCCATTTCCAGTTTAGGGACATGGTGGTCCATTTCCAGTTTAGGGACATGGTGGTCCATTTCCAGTTTAGGGACATAGTGGTCCATTGGTAGTTTTAAGGACGCATAAGTCCGTGGGTTTAAGGACCCCACAGTCCGTATTTTAGTTTAAGGACGCATAAGTCTGTGGGTTTAAGGACCCCA
The DNA here is from genome assembly GCA_030015575.1 of Agapanthus africanus. Classification (NCBI taxonomy): domain Eukaryota; kingdom Viridiplantae; phylum Streptophyta; class Magnoliopsida; order Asparagales; family Amaryllidaceae; genus Agapanthus; species Agapanthus africanus. Next base: position 38,360,283 of record CM057345.1, on the reverse strand, counting down.
CAGTCCGTCTTGATGTGTGGTCGTCGGGACCCGTCACCTCTCTGAAGACGTTGAAGGATTACAACGACAAATATCGGAGGAGTTCAGAGATGTACCCTTGAACCAATGAGTTGGTTGAAAGAGCAGATGTGCTCAGTTCAAGATGATTTGATGACTTATGGCCAGTTTGGGCTAAGTCCAATTATGTTTGAAATATTGGCCCTCTGTTGGTCCATTGAAGGAGAGGCTTTGCCTCTAGAAACTTAGCCAATTGGGCTAAAGTTAGTGTTAAACACTAAAGACCAACAATGTTGAACATTGGGAATAAGATTAGCAAGTTAGTGTTAAACATTAAAAGATAACCAGTGTTAAACACTAGCAACAGGGCTTTCAAATTAGTGTTAAACACTAAAGCAAATCAGTGTTAAACACCGGTAATCAGAGATTTCAAATTAGTGTTAAACACTAAAGCAAATCAGTGTTAAACACTGGGAACAAAGTCTTCAGATTAGTGTTAAACACTAAGGAGAGAGGGGTCACGTGTGGACATGTGAGAGCGCCCTGATTTCCCTTATTTTATTCTGCAAGTCAGTGTTTAGCTCTTTTAATTCTGACGGCCATCACGTGTGAGCACGTGATGGAGGCCTCCGCTCTGGTCTGTTAGAATGCTCATTAGAGGTCACGTGCTGACACGTGAGGGCGCCCTAAATGTGGAGCCAGATCTCCTTTTGGTTTATCCTCAAATCTGCGAATAAGTGTTAAACACTTTTCATCTTTATTTTAGAGCATCACGTGTTGGCACGTGATGGGGGTTTATGCATCGAATATTACAGCACTTGCTGAGGGGTCATGTGGGGACACATGAGAGCGCCCAAAGCTTCTTTTCTTTTGTTTTGCCATTAAGTGTTAAACACTTTCATTTTTATTTTAGAGCATCACGTGTTGGCACGTGATGGGGATCTGTGCGCCAATTGTTAAAGCATTTGCTGAGGGTTCACGTGATAACACGTGAGAGCGCCCAAAGCTTTCATTTCCTTTGCTTTTTCTTTCTGCGTTTTGGGAGTCACGTGGGAGCACGTGAGGTGATGCTTCAAAGTTCTTTGCAGGGGATCTTTTCAAGGGTCACGTGGGGGCACGTGACCCTAGTTCTTTTCATGAACAGAGATCTTTTAAGAATTGAATTCTTTGTAGGGTTAAACCCTAGTTTTGTTTTGGAGGAATTAAATTCCTATTGTGAAAGAATTAAATTCTTATTTAGGGCAAAACCCAAATTTCTTTTTAAAGGAATTAAATTCCCAGATATGTAAAAGAATTAAATTCTTGATTAGGGTTAAACCCTAGTTTCATTTTAGGAGGAATTAAATTCCTGTGAGTTTGGGAGAATTAAATTCTCAAAACTCAATTCCTCCTCTGTGTTTTAGATCTGCATGGCAGGATCTCAACCCAATGAGAATTAAATTCTCAATTCATGGGGAGATGTGCACTTTGCAGATCCTCAACCAGAGAAAGAACTAAGTTCTTTTCTTTAAATAAGAGTTAAACTCTTTTGAGAATTAAATTCTCTTTTGAAGCCTCTCTTTTCTTACCTAGGGTTTTTCTTTTGCAGAGAATTAAATTCTCCTCTCTTTGCTTTTTCTTCTCTTGAGAATTAAATTCTCCTCCCTCTGTTTTTCTCTCAAAAAGGTATATCCCCTTCTCTTCTTTTCTTGGCTCTTATTTATAGGAGAAGGAAGAGAATCAATTTGTTTAGCAAATCTCTCATTAAGAGATTTGGTTTGTATGTTGAGAGATTTGATTTGCATTCATCATTAATCTGGGCCTTTAGATTGTTAAGTGAATTTTATTCACCATTGGATTTTAAATCCAAAGATATCCATTTGTTATCTCGGTCAGATTTAGGGGGGAAATCTTTCCAAGTCCAAGATCTTTCCATAAATTGGTGATATTTAATCACCCTTGGATCTTTAATCCAACGGTCCCCATAATCCTTTTCCATTTGGAAAGATTTAGAGACTTTTAGAATTTAATTCTATTAACTGTAGGGCTTTCGGAACCAGTCACGTGCTGACACGTGACCCTTGGTCACGTGTGAGCACGTGACCCCCAATTGAGTTCTTTAACGACCGCTTGTTTATGTTGTTGTTTTAACCATCACGTGTCAACACGTGATCATTGGTCACGTGTGAGCACGTGATGCCTCATTGAGGTAACCTCTGATCAGGGAACAGATTTTATAATTTAATTCTATTCATTATTTTAGAGGTCTTAAGAGCCCATCACGTGTCTGCACGTGACCCATGGTCACGTGTGAGCACGTGATGCCCCATTGGGGTCTTTACCGAGTTTTTATTGTATCTTTTAAGTCCTCCAGCGGGTTCTTAAAGGTCTATCACGTGTGGACACGTTATGCCTCATAACTTTTGATCCCGGATGAATTATGAGGCCCATAATATATCAAATCGAAGGGTTTTTCGAGATGCTTCCAATACCATCAGAATTTAATAGTTCCTCCTTCGGAAACTTATCAAAATACAGTCCGGAATATATTGGTTCGCATTTCCTTAAGCGTATCGCTTCCATTTGATACCTTGGACTCTTCTGCGCACAAATTTTCGGCGAGAACACTCATACATTCTTCATGCGACCGTTAATATTTCTTAAGGTACTAACCAACCGATTACAAAATGTGCTCGCGTATTAAGGCATAATTCCTCGTCTTGCAACACCTAAGGCTTAGCAGTAGCTCCTAAACCAGTTGGTCTAAGGCACTAGGTGATAAAGCACCCTCGCTATATCTTTTTATGCTGCCTTATGCAATTACAAAACAAGTGTTCATTTTTTTCTTCATCACTTATATTTTATTTTATTTTATTTTCCTTCATACTAAGACTTTTAGACAAGAGCATTTTAAGGTATCCTCTAATATCCCAAGTTTCGAGATGTGTATAAGTGCGTACAGTAGGGTATCAACGTTCAAATGTTTGACCTTAAGATTTGGGACTATTTTTCAGACTTATTTTTATCCTCTGATTAGTAATTTCCTTCATCTTACTAACTCTTAGGACAATGGCTCATAACTACTTATTGCTAGTATCATTTAAGAAAATATCTAATTTTCTTGCTTTTCTCAAACTATTCCTATTTTTCATATGTAAATTTTTCACTTTCAAACTTTCATTATCAAAATTTTTTTGTGCTTATATATAGTATAATGAAAAGTAATGCGTGAATAATCACAAATCTCCTCCAAACCTGTTTACAACAGTTTCCTCACTGATACCATCCGTTAAGCTTTAAAAAACTGTAGACTTGGGAGGAAAAGTTAGTAACGGGGACATGAAATAGTGAAAGTAAAATTCTCCCCTAAACTTATTTTTTGGCTCACAATTTTATAAAAATTTTCTTTCAAGAGCCAAAATATCCCACCCCAAACTTGAGTAAAATAGTATTAAGCATTTAAAATTATTTGGGGGGGGGGGTTTAAATTATTGGTCAAAGTAAAGCCTTACAAAGACCAAAAGTCAATACCAACCATTCAAAACTTTTATCGATGTAACGCACTGGTTGGTGGAAAATCAGAGATTTGAAGAAGTGGGGAGATAGGAGGTGGTTTGGTTTACGTCTCGATTGATAGAAACGAAAAAATAATGGTGAACGGAAACGAGAATGTGGATGATTAGGAATGGGAAGAATGGTCACATTCTCGTATGGGATAAGAAGAAATGGTGGTGGTTCGACTTCTTCAGGCGGAGGTTGATTAATCACAAAATCCGTGTCGTTTAGAAATGCGAGTTCATCGGCGAAAATATCTTCGAAACTTTCATCGATGGTCCGATTAAACGTTTCAATGTCAATAAGTGCCGTGCCAGAATTCAACACACTTGATTTGTTAAAAATTATGGAGGTAGAAGACTCGTAAAGCTCATCCACCTCATTCTCAAAAGAGTCTAAATCAAGTTGTTTTTCTAGAATTATCGAACTCGAAATATCGGATTGTGATTCATCAACACTCGCTATCATTAAAGGAAGATTAGAAGAAGAATCAGAGAAAGTGGAAGATGAAATGGGTAAATAAATTGGGGTATCGAGTATTGCTGAACCAGATGTGGGAAATGAAGGCTGAATTTCGTTCTGCTTTTCGGTTATACATTTATCATCAACTTCAAGACACATATAGGGTTCGGGAGGAATAGTAAAAGGTTCGAGATGATGACCACACGGGAGTGAAAGGACCTGATGAATTGGTGGGACAAACTCATCCAAAATTTCGACTTCATCATCCAATATATCCCCAACGTCAATATCCTCAATCAAGTGAAGGTTACAAGTCTCAGACGCCTCATCAAAAGCAGGGTTTTCAATCAATTATGGTTCTAGAGTGGAGGTGTAAAGATCACAAGGGTTGGGTGTGGCTTCACTTGAAATGGACCCTTCACAATCGGGTAAATTAAACATTACAAAGTCATACAACTCATCAGACATTCTATCTTCAATTGGTGAATCGTTTGGTGTACTCGATAGATCTGTGAAAAGGTGTGGATTTCAATTTGAGACGGGGAGGTTTGATTTGGAAGGGTGTACCGCTCTCTCTCACTACCCAAATTCTCGATTTGTCCTATGGCAGTATCATACGTTGGAAAATTTTGAGCTTGTTTGAAACTAGTTGCTCGTTCGTTTTGTTTATTGAGAACGGCCATGCACTCATTCAATTCTTCTCTGGCGCGGCGCGGCGCTACCACATATTCTTCCACAATCCTTTCAAGACTAGACATGGGTCAGTAAGGGGTTTCAGCATAAGATTGAAATTTTTGTGGATAAGTAAAACTCCCAAATGACTGATTAGAAGGAATGTCTCAAGAAGGTGTAAAAGTCTGGTAGGATTGATAGGAATCGAATGGTTGTGAAAATTGGGCAGGAGTAGGATCAACATTGTGATAAGAAGAATATTGATATTGGTTGGTTGGTTGGCGGCTGTCAACATATGTCATATACGCCACAAACCGAGTAGTAAAATCTTCTTTAGAAAGTGGTGGTGTTTAGTGTCCTAACGGTTTGACCGGATTGAAACTTTGGCCATTACTCCTTGCTATATACTCAGCGATGGACATGCATTTAGGAGTTCTCTCATACGCTTTAGATGGAGTATTAACATAAGAAGATGTAGAATTTTGATGCGGTTGATAGGACGTAGAGTGAGGGGGCCAACTGTTTCTTTCTGCTTGCTCTATCCGATCTATTAAAAATATGGTAGAGTCGGATGGTATACTGAAGCGATTACGATAACAATAAATATCTGGTTCTGGATAGCAAAGCTCGGCAAGAGTTCGTCTATTTAGGGTACCCATTATGAGAAGGTGAAAAGGGGGAGGAGGGTGAAAAGATTTAAGCTCTATTTGGATTGTTTTGCTTTGAAACTGGGACTTGAGGGTTGGCTCAACAAATCACAAAATGCACAAACAAACCCTAGAACTAAGATTACCTAGGTCAAGCATTAGACCGCTCTTAGACTTCCAAAAGACAAGCCGCAGGATTAATCCTCTACCACCTCTTTATAACTCTTGTGGCCAGGTAAGCGGGAGGTATCCGCTATACGAATCTGTCACGCCCTGCTTCCCAAAATACGGAATACGAGGGGTTAACACAGCCAGCCATGCTCCTACGGTCAAGGAAATGTCCTGCCGTAGTCACACTTCGGCTTCTAGCTTTACGTGGTAAACAGCAAAAATGCGCAGGTAATGAGAAATGCAGTAACTGAAACAAATCAAATACAAGAAACTGACCTGATAGAGGTAAAAGAGTATAACTCTGGATAGCTGATCAAGATGCCCGCGATGTACGTCTAGTCCTGGTCCAGGCTAGATCCACTCCTCACACTGAGCATGCATACTCAGGTCGTCAGAGCGACACAATAGCAATATAATATATAGATACAAGTGACAACTCGAACAGTGATAATAGATATACATGACAGTAAATCAAGACAGTATAGGTACGAACATGCAGCAACCAAAGAAGTGTCTAATAGATCAGGTGAACAGTAAAGCAGTATAATAATATGCCAGGTATGTCAACAACGGTAAGTAATGTATATCAATTCCATTATCCCTATCAGTCTCTAAGTCTCACTGTACAGATTACTAAGCCTATCGTCAGTCCAAGTGTGAGAGTCAACCACTCTTGAGTGTCCTCCACCCAAGGGTAGGATCCAAGGGTAAGGGACCACGGGCCCAACATGTAACTCACGGTAATAATCATGTACCCTGTAAATCTCCATATATATAAGCCGGCATGGGACTCCCGAGATTCTGTTGAACTCACAGTCAAACCACCCCACACCCCGTGGTCTACATCAAACGCTAACCATAACCTCAAATACCAGCCGGCTTGTGACAAGTCTGCGCGAGAACTGGAGACATGATCTCTATCAAGCACGTCCCGACTAATACCCAAGATAAATGGCAGTGTCTGGTGCCTTATCTGTGACACCCATGCAAGAGCTTCCATAAGTGTCCCATACCACTTATAGTCACATGTACACGCGTCCCACAGACGTCGACAATGCAATAGAATAATAAGGTTCACTGATTGTGTACAAGTACGTGTCACTTTCACTTATTCACTCATGCACGAACACTAACGTACTTGCCACAATCATCACTAATACCTAACACTGGGTAATACACATGATCACTAGGTTATCATAAATCAGTATCCTACCACTTGCATAATTTATCATAAATCATACGTGTACAGTTTAGCGAAACGATGAATGGGGAATAAATAGTATGTTTGATTATCTATCCAGCGAATTTGGTTTCACGTCAATTGGGTTTCAGGATCACTAGTTATGGCCATTTCATTTTAAGCATTCACGGCTGGAAATCCGGTTTCAGAATCGGAAGTCCGTTTCGCAACGCAATTTAATCCTAGTTGAGATCAGATTTTAGCGATGCTATGGATGAAATCTAGGGTTTTCAGTAATATTTTCAACGCAACAGACGGATTCTCAATCGCGCCTGTACGTCAGAAGATATACACTGTTCAACATTAGTATGTCAATTCTGAATCTGTTCTGGACAGTTATACGTACAGCTCTTTTAAATTACAAATTAAATAGCAAACGATGACGAAACAGGATGAAACCACTTGTGTTATCTAGCTAACAGATTCACCTTTAATAAAAAATGGAGTTCTGCAATATACGAGTTCAGGAGATAAGGTGGCACGCATTATGGGACAGTAAACAACAACTAGAGTCGCTCTGGACTGCAGTCCAGAGTCGCACTCCGAACCAAATATCGTCACAATTTAAGTACAGAAACCATTAGAAACTTACATAGGGTTATAGTTCGTCGAGTCGGCTTCGATTTAAGCCTTCTAACGCATCATTCCAATATGTACATAATTTATGGTGATTTTAACAATTTTCAGCTACGGGAAATTTCCAGTTTTACGGATGTATTTGGGGGTATTCGTTTTAGTCATTAACGGTCATATTTTCCAATGAAATTCACACACTAGATTCACAGCCATACGGGTCAGACTATACAATTGAGTTCCGTCAAGTTAAATAAGGATTTCCATTGAGATCATGCATCAAACAGTTGCGTCCTATAATTTATCGGGGATAGTAAGTATGTAATCTATATGATTATAGTTCGTAACTAATACAAATTAGCATGTAGCAAGTATGGAACTTTCCTGAAGACGTTTTGGCGATGCACGTCAGCAGTGACGGCACGGACGCGGGACGAACTGGCACGGCGACGGCAGCGGCTCCGGATGAGCTCGGGTCTGTTCTCGGGGCAGCGAAGAGCGGCGCTGGTTGGCCGGAGCAGGGGAGGGCTATGGACGTGGCTAGAGGTGCTCGGGGAGAGGGTCGGGGTTCTGGTGACGCAGGACGTCGAGGGTGCAGTGAGGTTGGTGAGCACCGATGGTGGAGGTGGCGGCTGGCGCGCAGTGGAGGGAAGTTCGGGCAGTGGTTGTCAGAGTTTGAGGTGGTAGAGGGTATGCTCGAGGGCAGTGGCGGAGCTTGTGTTGGTGGAAGAGAGGGGTGGGTTCGTCGGAGGAGGTGATGGTGGTTGGTCGGATGTGTAGAGTTTAGGAAGAAGATGTGGGATCTCAGGGTAGAGGAAGGTGGCGGGGGTAGTGCTGGATGATGGAATCTCGGGTTGAGGGTGAGAAGGAGATGGGGGTTCGGGTGATCGGGGAAGAAAAGAGGGCGCCGGCGGTTGAGGGGGTCTGCAGCACGCGCGAGAGTGAGAAAAGAGAGAGATAAGTGACAGGAGAGGGGCGAGGGTGATTCCGGCGATAGTGGCGAGGTGAGGGCGGCGTCGGTGTGGAGTGGACGTGGGTGTGAGTCGAGAGGGGGAGCGGGAAGGGAGAAACGAGAGAAAGAGCGGGAGAGTGTGAGGGAGAGAGAGAATGTAATGTGTATGTGTGAGAGAGAGGAGAGAGAATGCGTGAGAGTTAAAGAAGTTGTAAAGGAGAGAGAGAGGGTGAATATCGTGAGTGATAGGGAGAGAGGTTTAAGGGGGAGAGAGAGAGTGAACGTGTATGGAGAAATTGATTTAAAATAATTAAATAAAATTATAAAGAGTGTGAACTGTGAATAGAGAGAGAGAGAATAGAATAAATGGGAATTAAGTGGTGATTAATATGATTTTAAAAGGGATTAATGGGGGAAATTAATTGAGAATTAAAGAGGTATTAATTTGGTGGTTTAATAGGAATTTAGAGGAGATTTGGGTTTGGATTTGAAGGGATTTAAAAGAAATGTGTTGGGATAATTGTTATTTTAATGGGCTGGGGAGGGAAATTGAGCTCGGGCCAAGGGATAAAATAGTAGGGAAAAAAGGGGCCGGGCTTGGGATTTTAAGTGAATGAGAAAGGATTAGAGGCGTGGGCCGGTTCTGGGCTTTGGGTTAGGGAAAATATAAAAGAATTATAAAGGAAAGGAAACGGGCCGGGCTGCTCTAATAAATGATATCGATTTAATTCGTGGGCTGAGGGAATTATGAAAAAGAAAATGGGTGTTGGGCTGGGATTGGTTTAAGAAAGATTTTAATTTAAAGGAAATGGCTGAAGGAATAAAAGGTGGGAAATTATATATTTGGTTTCAACTGGGTTTTGAATTTAAGGAAAATAAAATAATTATAATTAGAATAAAACAATTTTGTAAATAATATATATATATATATATATATATATATATATATAATATACGGAAAATGTTGTTAAAAAAGAGCTGGGTATTACAGAATCAACGAAAATAATGAGCCTAATTAAGTAATCACTTGCCTTAGACACACTTTCCTAGACACCACAAAAAAATGCGGATAAGCGAAAGATTACCCGCGACCTTCCTCTGTCCTATTTGAGCGCGACGGTCCTTAGAGTCTTGGTCTAGATATTTTTTAATAAATGTAGGATGATGCAGATGCTCGTTCTGTGATTTGTTGGCCCTAGGAAGGATGATGAAATCCTTACATAATCTGAATTTGGTCTTTACCCCTTAAAGTCCGTTTTAAAATATGCAAAAACAACCCGCAAAAAGATTTTTGAGCGGCGATATTTTGCAAAGAATACTGTAGAAAATATATTATTGGATTTTTCAGAGGAGAGAGAAAGATGTAGAAAAGTTACCAGAGAATTTTGGATGCACGATTCCTCAAGACCGCCGTGGTTCCGCCGCGCTCTAGGGGGTTCTTTGTTTAATTTTTTCACTGTGGCCTCCTTTTCTCCTCTGGGTCTTGATGAATTTCTCTGAATTTTTATCTCCTCGCTAAAGTGACTCCAGATTCCCTCGCAAAAATCGCACACTAATCGTTAAATATGCAAGATTCGGTTTTGTTTTATTTATGATATTGATCAAATAAGAATTCAACACGAATAGCAATAAAAAAAATTTACGCACGTATCCCCGGCAACGATGCCATTTGATTGATTTCTATTCTAGAGAAGTGTAGTAACCGCAATCAATAACGGTGTCGCGTGTAGCTAGACTGAGATGAGTACGGGTCGTCCTCAGGGATATGTGAAATCTTTCAATCTTACTTTAGATGTGTTGAAAAAGAGGAAGAATAGAGGAATAAAAAATAGTGGAGAATAGTTTCTCGATCTATGTTAAAATACGGATGTAGAATACATATCTAGTTTGAATACGGATATAGATTTTATAAGAAGAATGCTTGTAAGGTTTGTTCGGATTTAGTAGTCATGGATGACTAATAAAGATTACTCCTTTTATCTATTGATAGATTTAATACTAGATAGATAGTAATGAATGAGAATTAAGGTTATTGGAAGAAACTAGGGTTTCCAAACTGCTGACCCTTGTTCTTTCATTGATCTCTATTCATGTCTAGCCCTTAACTAAACAATTGTTAATCTGATCTCAAATCGCGGTCGAGACTAGCAATAAATTGGTAGCGCGCCCGATAAGGATGTTAACATTTATTTTGCCAAAGTTTATAAACTTCATAAGACATAAAAGAAGTTAAAATATTTTCTCATCTATCGTTCTACTATAATCCTACGAACCTTATCAAGCGGAGAATTACTCGCGCATGATGGAGATAGAAGAACGGATAGAGATGAAATTCATAATGTAACTAAATAATTAAACTAATTAAACTAAAGATCTATCTTTATTAATCAACTTAATAAGTACAAACTTCAAGTTTAGATTACAAGAGGAGGAAGAAGTTGCTCTTGATCTCTGCATTGTCGGAAGTAGATGTTCCGTCGAATCTCACGTCGCTTTATCATGTCGAATCTTGGACCTGTCTTGGATCACTTGTTCTTTGACGGTGATTAGCTTGTGTAAAAGATTGATAATTTTTAAGTTTAGCCCTCGGTCCTTTATATAGCCCCAAAACCATAAACTATAGATCCCTAGAATTAGGGTTTGTTGTTGCAAATCACAACTAAAAATTCCAAAACCCGACTCAGTGAATCGGCCGTGGATCCGCCACATATTGCATGGTTTGGCCGCAGATCTGCGGTTTGTTAGTGAGATCTTGGCTTCAGAATTCTGGAGCTGCTTTGTTGTGACACATGGAGATTTATTTGATATCTGGAATCTTCATATTTTTTCTGAGTCTCTGCCAGTATTGATTCTTCGATTTTATTTAACTTTATCGGCAGATTTTTTATTCCCGACATCTCAACATCTCGATCTTCTGACCTGAACTAAACCTTGCATAATATCTCAATGAATAATGTTAGTAATATTTGGTATTATTGAGATATCATCCTAACCAATTTGATATGATATTATATTTTAAGAATATTGATTAAGGATATTTGATATGATATGCATATTTAAATTATCAAAATATTATATAAATATTATATGCATATATTTTCCATCATAATGTTAATTATAATATATAAACATATGATAAATAGTATTTTTACAGATAAACCCAAATATGTTCTATATTTATAATAAACACCTTTAGATTTTTAAGAAAAATAAGGAAAATGTTATATCAAATGTACGATATTTTCGACTGAACACGAGGCACTCTTTATGGCGTCCATGTGGGGAGCGCGTGAGGTGCTGAGCGCTGGGTGCAGCCCAATGAGGGTTGAACACTCAGCCATTTTGGACTGCTTGTGGAGTGCTAAGCACTTTTTTCTTTTGCGATGCATACGTGGGGAGCACGTGAGGTGCTGGGCGTTAGGCGCTACCCAGTGGGTGCTAAGTACTCTTCCCTCCTGTGGCACCCACGTGAGGAACACATGCAGCGCTGGGCGCTGAGTGCTAAGCACTCTTCTCTTCTGTGGCGCCCAAGTGAGAAACACGTGCAGCGCTAGGCGCTGCCCAGTGAGTGCTAAGCACCCTTCCCTTCTGTGGGGCCCACGTGAGGAACACGTGTGGCGCCGGGCGCTTTTCTCCTCTGCTGATAGCATTTTTGCCCTAATGATCAATAGGATCTTTGTTTTGTAAATCTAGGATCAAGCTTCATTTTTAAAAACCAAGTTCTTTTACGAGAACTAGGTTTCTCTTATATGCTTTGTTTTGAGGAATTTGTTCTGTCGAAAACGCGCATTTGATATAACATTTTCCTTATTTTAGATAAATATTTAAAGGTGTTTATTATAAATATGAAATATATGAGGGTTTATCTGTAAAATATCTATTGTCATATGTTTATATATTATAATTAACATTATAAAGGAAAATATATGCATATAATATTTATATAATATTTTTATTATGCATATTATATCAAATATTCTAATCAGGATTCTTTAAAAGATATAATATCATACAAACGGTTAGAATAATATCTCTATAACAAATATTACTAATATTATTCATGGAGATATTGTGCAGGATTTAGCTCAGGTCAGGAGATCGGGATATCAAGATGTCGGGAATCAAAAATCTACTGATGAAATTTAATTAAAATCGAAGAATCAATACTGGTAGAGATTCAGAGAAGATATGAAAATTCCAGATATCTAGAAGATCTTTACGTGTTAATGTGAAGCCACTAAAGAAATCACAAACCCTAAGTCCACCAAAATGCAGCGCTTCCGCGGCTAAAAAGCCATATGTGCGGTGGATCCGCGGCCATCTGGTGGCCGTTGGATCTTAGATTTTCTTGGGGTGATCGTGATTGCATATCTTAATCTCTGAGATCTAGGGTTTCTGCTTCTAGGGATATATAAAGGACCGATGGCTAAACTTAGAAATCATCACCTTTTACACGAAGCCAATCACCGTCAAAGAACAAGTGATCCACGACAGGTCCGCGATTCGACGTGATAAAGCGACGTGAGATTCGACGGAACATCTACTTCCTACGAGACAGAGATCGAGAGCAACTTCTTCTTCCTCTTGTAATCTAAACTCATAGGATTTGTACTTGAGAAGTTGATTAATAAAGGTAGATCATTAGATTAATTTTAATTTCTGCATTATGATCTCTATCCGTTCTTCTTCTTTTATCTCCATCATGCGTGAGTAATTCTTCGCTTGATAGGGTTTGTAGGATTATGGTAGAACAGTGGATGAGAAAATATTTTAACTTCTTTTAAGTCTTATGAAGTTTATAAACTTTAGCAAAAGAATTGTTAACATCCTAATCGGGCGCGCTACCAATTTATTGCTAGTCTCGACTGCGATATGAGATTAGATTAACAATTGTTTTGTTAAGGGCTAGACATGAATAGAAATCAATAAAGGGACAAGGGTCAATAGTGGGGAAACCCTAGTTTCTTCCAAGAACCCTAATCCTCATTCATCACTATCTATCTTGTTTTAAATCTATCAAAACATAAAATGAGTCATCTTTATTAGTCATCCATGACTACTAAATCCTAACGAACCCTACAAGCCCTCTTCTTATATATTTTATATCTATGTTTAACATAGATCTAGAATCTACAACTATTATTCTTCTATTCTTCAATCAACTCGTCTAAAGCAAGACTCCACGCATCCCTACGGACGACCCGTACTCATCTCGGTTAGCTACACGCGACACCATTATTGATTGCGGTTACTTTACAAACACACTTCTTTAAAACAGATCAATCAAATGGCGCCGTTGCCGGGGATACGTGCGTAATTTTTTTTCTTGCTATTCGTGTTGAATTCTTATTCGATCCATATCATAAAAATAAAACAAAACCGCATCTTGCATATTTAACGATTAGTGTACGATCTTTGTGAGGATATCTGGAGTCACTGTAGCGAGGAGATAAAGATTCAAAGACATTCATCAAGACCCAGAGGAACTGAGAAAGCCATAGTGAATTTTTTTTTCCAGTGAACCTTCTATTCTGTGGCGGAATCGCCGCAATATTGTGCATTTAGCCGCGGAACCGCGGCCACTTGGTGATCTTTCCTAGCCCAAAGTTCTCTAGTATATTCCTCGACTCTTTCTCTCTCCTCTAAAATCCAATAATATATTTTTCTACAGGATTCTATGCAAAATATCGCCGCTCAAAAATCTTTTGCGTGTTTTGTAATTGGTTTGTTTGTGCATATTTTAAACCGGACTTTTAGGGGAAAGACCAAAATTCAGATTAGGTGGGGATTTCATCACCTTTCCTAGACCCCATAAATCACAAAACGAGCATCCGCATCACCCTATATTAATTAAGAAAATATCTAGACCAAGACTCTAAGGACCGTCGCGTTCAATTAGGACAGAGGAAGGTCATGGGTAATCTATCGCTTATCCGCATTTTTTTGTGGTGTCTAGGGAAGTGTGTCTAGGAAAGTGGTTACTTAATTAGGCCGCTATTTTTGGTGATTCGTATAGCGGATACCTCCCACTTACCTGGCACTTACCTGGCCACAAGAGTTATAAAGAGGTGCTAGAGAATTGATCTTACGACTTGTCCTTTGGAAGTCTAGGAGTGGTCTAGTGACTTGACCTAGGTGACCTTAGTTCTAGGGTTGATTGTGCATTTTTAGTGTGATTTGTCTCACGTTTGACACTTTTCAAAACAAACCATTTTAATCGTTCACACATGCTGCAACTTGCGCTAAACCCGCTTAGTGCATGTTCGGCTGGACACGGGATTCTAGTGCCCGTCTTGTCCGTCTTTCTGCTATCGACTCCGAAGTCGGTACTTCTTCATCTTCTTTTTCCCTTCCACCCACCGCATCCGAGATGGACAATTCTCCATCAAATTTTAATAACACCACCTTTCCACCACCCGTAGGTGCGCAGAATCCACCGCGCATCTCTCTTCAAGAGAGATGCTATCCTATACGCGGTCCCCTTCCTACTTGTCTATCCTTTCCACCAGCCAATAGGGATAATTTTGAAATTAAACCCCACTTCATCAACCTTTTGCCCAAATTTTACGGGCTTGAGTCTGAAGACGCATACGTTTTTATCACCAAATTCGAAAACATATGCACAATGATGGGCACTTCAAAACTTTCAGTGGATGCTATGCGCTTATGTCTTCTCCCTTTTAGTTTGTGCGATCTAGCAGAAAAACGGCTTTATAATACTGCCGCACATTCTATTGCCAATTGGGATGAATTCGTTATACCATTCTTTAAGAAATTTTATCCCAATCATAAGACCGCCCATGTTCGAAGCGAGAATAACCAGTTTACACAGCTTCCTAATGAACCATTTTGGAAATGTTTTGAACGGTTTAAAAATCTGCTAGTCTAATGCCCTCATCATGGAACTAATAGATGGGACTTTTGTCGAATTATTTATGAGGGTATTACTCCAGCGACAAAGCAGATGCTTGAAACCATTTGTTAATGCCATTTCATGTCCAAAGACGATGGTGAAGCTTGGCAATTCCTGGAAGATCTCGCTGAACAAACTTTACATTGGGAAAGCGTTAGACCAACATCATCTATGGGGTATCCATCAGCTCGATGTTTCCATTGCAGTGAAGCCGAAATGGCCGCGATACAAAGGAAACTCGATGCTATAGAAAACAAAGTCTCTTCAGCCTCCCTAAACTAGGTTACGCTCCCTAAAACCGTGTGTGGATGCTATTCCGACCCATCACATTTGACGGAAGAATGTCCATTGAGTCCACCGTTTCAAAGTCAAGAATAAATTAATGCTAATTTTCAGCAACGACCTAGAAACGATCCTTATTCTTTCACATACAATCACGATGGACGAATCATCCTAATTTTGCTTGGAACCAAAACCAACCTCAAAATCAAAACATGTTCCTAAGCACCTATCAAAGACCTCCTCCACAGCAACGGTAACCACCACAAAGTCAGCACCCTGTTCTCCTCCGAAACACGGAGACGAGACCGCGGAGGTCCGTCTTTCCTGAATTCGGGGGCAGATGCTAATTGGTACTATCCGTCTACCTCTCCGAAGATGCCAAGTTGATTTATGACACCATGTATCAAAGGTTTAAACAGATGCGGCCGATGTAGCAGACTTCGTCAGATTCCCCCTCCTTGAGGGGTTTTTGATTGTGGGGACGTTCTTCCCTGCAGGCGCAATCCCCTGCAGTTAATTACGCTACCGCATCGCGGTAACCACTTTCTCCTTCTCCAGATGGTCATTTCGTGTCGTGTGTGTTTGTTTTGTTTTTTTTTTGGTTGTCCGTGGATTGTATACGGAGACTAATTTATGTTGTCACCCGTAAGGCGTGGATTAGTCCAAATCCGTATCTTCTTAGATTTGGGTTTGGGATTGGGTTTAAAGATACGTTAGTCTCATTTGAGACTAAGATCAACTTAAACGTTTGTTAAGGATACGTTAGTCTAATTTTAGACTAAGATCAACTTAACGGGATCATTTAGATCCAACAAAAGAGCATTTGGGCCCTATTGTTTAGTTTAGGGACATTCCGGTCGATTACCAGTTTAAGGACATGGTGGTCGAAGGTTAAGGACCACAAAGTCCATAGTTTAAAGATGTCATAGTCTATAAAGTTTAAGGACATCACAGTCCATGAGTTTAAGGACCCCACAGTCCATGGAATGATTGGTTATCGGGACCCGTCACCTCTCTGAAGACGTTGAAGGATTACAACGGCAAATATCAGAGGAGTGAAGAGATGTACCCTTGAACCAAGGTTGATTGGGAAATCTGTAGTTCAATTTGGAACTAAGATCAATTAATTAGATTATGAGCACATTGGCTCAGTTAAATCTGAATTGAGGACTTATGGCCAACTTGGGCTAAGTCCAATTAAATTTGAAATGTTGGCCCTTTATTGGACTATTGAACAATTGTCTGGGTTCAGCCCCCCATTATTTAGCAATGCTAAACTGGGGTTTGGGGTTCTGACAACACTTTGTCTTTGGCAGAGCACTAGTCATTCATTATAGCTCTGGGCTTTACTTTGAATGTCATATGAAATGATCAATTTTGAGGTTCAGTAGAAGGGGAGGTTTGCCTTTGGAAAACTTAGCCAATTTAGGATCATACCAATTTGAATACAGTGTTAAACACTAGCACATTTTTGGTAATCACGTGCTCCCACGTGATGTGCTGAAAATAGTGTTAAACACTAAGGACAAAGCGCTTAAAGTAGTATTAAACACTAAAATTGAATTGGTCACGTGGGGTGACGTGAGGCATCTGAAGATGGGGCCAGACTTCCTTTATTTTGTTCTCAGAATGTTCAAATAAGTGTTAAACACTTTTAGTCTTTGGAGTCATCACGTGTGGACACGTGACAATGCCTCTGCGTTGGGCATCCATTCCTCCATCTTCCCCTATTTTATTCTTTTGAAAAGGGTGTTTGTCAGGGGTCACGTGAGGCGCCCTAGCTCAGTACTGCCTTTGTCTTTGTTCTCTTTTATTTTAAGGGTCACATGGGAGCACGTAAGGCATTGCCTCCAAGCTTCTTTTTTTCTCATTTTGAGGAGTCTATTTGAGGGTCACGTGGGGGCACGTGACCATGTCTCATAAGTTCTTTTTTGATCATTAAAGGAAGGGTCACGTGTTGCCCCGTGACCAGATTTACGTGCATGGATAATTTAAGTTCTTTGTTTGAGAATTAAATTCTTTGGTAGGGTTAAACCCTAATTCTGTTTTGAGGAATTAAATTCCTATGTATATGGAAGAATTAAATTCTTATGTGGGGTTAAACCCTAGTTAAATTAAATTCTTATGAATTTGGAAAAATTAAATTCTCATGTAGGGTTAAACCATAGTTTCATTTGGAGGAATGAAATTCCTATGAATTTGGGGGAATTAAATTCCTTAAACTCAATTCTCCCTCTAAGTTTTGGATCTGCATGGCAGGATCTCCCCGATGAGAATTAAATTCTCAACTTGTGGGGAGATCTGCTTCTGCAGATCTTCAACCAAAAGATGAACTAAGTTCTTATTCAGAAGAGTTAAACTCTTAAATTGAGAATTAAATTTTCTTTTTTTTATGGAGCTTAGATCTCTTTTCCCTTTCTCACCTAGGGTTTCTTTCTCTTCTGAAGAAATCTTCTTTTTTCTCTGTTGTTGTATCTCTCCAAAAAAAATTCCAAGGATCTTCCTCTTCTCTTCTTGGCTCCTATTTATAGGAGAAAGAAAAGAATCAGTTTGTTTGGTCAATCTTTCATTGAAAGATTTTAATTGATTTTGTAACCAACATGATCTTTTAGATCACTCAGTGAATTTTATTCACCATTATATTTTTAATCCAAAAGATATTCTGTTTGTTATTCTTGGTGAATTTCAGGGAAATCTTTCCTTGTATAGAATCTTTCTATAAATTGGTGGTTTTTAATCACTATTGGATTTTTAATCCAACGGTGCTCCACTTTACAGAGCACCATCCTTTTTGTTTGGAAAGATCTAAAATATTTTTCCAGTTAGGGTCTTTGATTTTCCCTTAATTAGAATTTAATTCTGTTAGTTCAGAAGGCTTAAGAGCCTATCACGTGTTGGCGCGTGATCCCACTGTTTGATCATTTAAATAGAATTTAATTCTATTAATTAAAGAGCTTAGGAACCCATCATGTGTTGACACGTGACCCCCTTGATTAACAATTTAACCAGAATTTAATTCTGTTGTTTTAAAGAACTAAGGAATCATCACGTGTCAGCACGTGACCCTTGGTCACGTGTGAGCACGTGATGCCCCATTTGGGTTTTTCCTTGGTTTTTATTATATCTTTTAATCCTTTTCAGGGGGTTTAAAGGCCCATCACGTGTGGGCACGTGACTACTGTTGATTAGAATTCAATTCTCTTATAACAGAGTACCCAGGAAACCATCACGTATCAGCACGTGACCCTAGGTCACGTGTGAGCACGTGATGCCCCATTGGGGTTTTTCTTGATATTTTATGAGGGAACATACCCCTTTCAATCGCAAACTTTTCAAAATCCAGCGAACAATTCTGCACTGATTAATGATTCTTTCCAAACGGCCGGTACCAAAAAACTCTTCGCACTCGAACGAAGCGTGGATATGTTTATTAAACATTCCATGCAAACGATGGATGATTTAAAGTCTTCTATCTAAACGTTAACGCAGAACACCGCTTCCTACGGTGAAAGTATAAAATCGATAGAAGCACAACTTGCACAATTAAATGCCGCGATGAGTGCGAAAGAAAAAGGGAAACTTCCATCTCAACCTATACCGAATCCTGGCCACTCACAAAGTTATAATGTGAGTGATGTTACCACGTTAAGATCAGGAAGAGTGTTGAACAACCAAGTAGGTGAACATGTTGATGTCGAGGAATCAATTGAAACCCCGGGTTCTACTTCTTCTCCTATTTCGTCTAGTCCACCATCTTCTTCCGAGCCTATTTACCGTTTTCCACAAGGCTCGAACCCGCAACCCACTTCCTCGAGTCAACCTAAAACGACCCTAACACCAATTCTGGGATCCATTCTATCCCCACAATCTTCTCCAATTTTGGACCCAACCCTTATTGATAAAGCTCTTTATCCACACAGGTTAAGAAGCAACAGACCAAGTCCATAAATGGAGAAGATTGTGAAAATTTTAAGCAAGTTAACATAAATATTCCTCTCCTAGATGCTATTCAACAAGTTCCGTCTTATGCGAAAATCCTAAAGGACCTGTGCACTAGGAAGAAAAAAATTCAAGCGTCTAAAAAAGTTTTCTTAGCGAATAATGTGAGCACTGTGTTTACCCAACAATTATCCAAGAAACAAACAGACCCTAGAAGTCCTACCATATCTATTTCTATTGGGGGTAAAACTATTAATCGTGCTCTACTCGATTTAGGCACTAGTGTTAACTTGCTTCCATATTCTGTCTATGAGAAATTAGGGATCGAAGAGTTAAAACCGGCGCACTGCACTCTTCACATGGCAGACCGATTTATCACCTAACCTAGGGGTGAGCTAGAGGATGTGTTAATCAAAACCAGGGAATTTACATTCCATGTGGACTTTATCGTTATAGATACACAACCTCTGGCGAATCCACGAAACCAAATTCCGGTGATTTTAGGTCGACCTTTCCTTGCGACTTCCAACGCAATAATCAATTGTCGAAACGGCTCTATGACCCTATCCTTCGGGAAGATGTCAATTGAGCTTAACATTTACAAGTTGGGAAGTGAAACCTCCGAACCCTATGCTCAAGTATTTTCTGTCGAAGCGATAAATTCCGACATTAGCGAGTTTGAAGAGCTTCACGATACTTATCTCGACTCCGCTTGTACGTTATTGATTGACCCTGCTATTTGTTATACACATACGGACCCTTCTATCGAGCTGTCTGGGTCAGCATTTAACGCTAATTATGAACCTTTTAAGGAGTCCGAGTATCATCACGTTCTTTCTGAGGAGATTATTATTCGGGATATCAATAAAATCTTTGTAGAAATCTTCGCTGAAAAACTCACATTCTTAGAAAACATGGGAGTTGTGATGAATCAACCCCAACACAAAGAAGTTGAACCGTCAACTCTTCTTCTTATCAATAACGAGAATGCGAGTAATCCACCATCATTATTTCGTCTCTATAAACCAAGACGTAAACCCGTTCTATTCCACCTCTTATCCCCTCCCCACTTCTTCGCGTCTATAGGTGACATGTTCTTCTACTAACCTTGGTGCTACATTGATAAAATATTTGAATGATTGGTGTTGACTTTTAGTCTTTGCAAAGCTTTGGATAGACCAATAATTTAACCCCCCACATAATTTTAAATGCTTAATACTATTTTACTCAAGTTTGGGAGGGGTATATTTTGGCTCTTGAACGAAAAGAATTTTTTATTGTGAGACAAAAATAAGTTTGGGAGAGAATTTCACTTTCATTATTTCATGTCCCCGTTACTAACTTTTTCTCCCAAGTCTACAGATTTTTTTAAGCTTAACAGATGACATCAGTGAGGACACTGCTATAAACAAGTTTGGGGGAGGTTTGTGCTTATTCATGCATTATTTTGCATTATCATAAATATAAGCACAAAAAAATTTGATAATGAAAGTTTGAAAGTGAAAAATTATATATGAAAGATAGGAATAGTTTGAGAAAAGCAAGAAACTTAGATATTTTCTTAAACGAAACTTGTAATAAGTAGTCATGAGCCGTTGTCCCAAGGGAAAGTAAGATGAAGGAAATTACTAATCCGAGGATAGATCTGAGTCTAAAAAATAGTCCCTATTCTTGAGGCCAAACATTTGAACTTTGATACCCTACTATTCGCACTTGCACACATCTTGAAACTTAGGATAGTACAGGATACCTTGAAATGCTCTTGTTTAAAAGCCTTAGTATGAAGAAAAATAAAAATATAATGAAAATAAAATGGTGAAGAAAAAAATGAACACTGGTTTTGTAATTACTTAAGGCTGCATAAAAAAATATAGCTAGGGTGCTTTATCACCTAGTGTCTTAGACCAACTGGTTTGGGAGTCACTGCTAAGTCTTAAGTGTTGCGAAATGAGAAATTACGCCTAAATGAGCAAGTACATTTAATAATCGGTCGGTTATTACCTCAAGAATTATTAACGGTCGCATGAAAGATGTGTGAGCAATTTCATCGAAATTATTCATCGACTATAAAGTTCTTTGGAAGATGGACAAGAGTATGATAGCTTGAATTGAATTCTTTAAGTGTAGGGATGCCTTTTACACACATGTAGGGGTATATGATCGATATTTGGAAGAAAAGTAGGGAGGAAAACTAAAGACGATATTTTATTAAGGGATGATGTGATTTCTAACATTTTTTCATGACCATTAAGATAGGACTCATGGCAACCGAAAAGCCGGTGTAGTTGGAAACTCTTATTTTCAAGTTCTTTTATAGTTCTTATCTTTGTATATAAATTTCATCTTTTTTATTTTATTATTGGATTTTGTGGGTGTAATCCACTGAAAACCCTCAGGAGACAACAGTCCTCCTACTAGAGACACCTAGAGGTTTAACGGCTTGTTGCATGTGCTCAATACAATCGTGTTGCCTACGAAAGTGTGCTACTCAGGTTTTTCTTTTCTTTTTTTTCTCTTTTTTTCCCCTCTCTTGAATAAATAGTTTGCTCGGGATGATCAAAGTTAAGTATGGGGGTATTTGTTCAGTCGAAAATATCACGCATTTGATATAACATTTTCCTTACTTTTGATAAATATTTAAAGGTGTTTATTATAAATATGAAACATATGAGGGTTTATCTGTAAAATATCTATTGTCATATGTTTATATATTATAATTAACATTATAAAGGAAAATATATGCATATAATATTTATATAATATTTTTATTATGCATATCATATCAAATATTCTAATCAAGATTCTTTAAAAGATATAACATCATACAAATGGTTAGAATAATATCTCTATAACAAATATTACTAACATTATTCATGGAGATATTGTGCAAGATTTAGCTCAGGTCGGGAGATCAGGATATCGAGATGTCGGGAATCAAAAATCTGCCGATGAAGTTTAATTAAAATCGAAGAATCAATACTGGCAAAAACTCAGAAAAGATATGAAGATTCCAGATATCTAGAAGATCTCTATGTGTCAATGTGAAGCTACTGAAGAAATCACAAACCCTAAGCTAACCAACACGCGGCGCTTCCGCGGCTAAAAGGCCATATGTGCGGCGGATCCGTAGCCATTTGGTGGTCGTTGGATCTTAGATTTTCTGGGGATGATCGTGATTGCATATCTTAACCTCTGAGATCTAGGGTTTCTGCTTCTGGGCTATATAAAGGACCGATGGCTAAACTTAGAAATCATCACCTTTTACACGAAGCCAATCACCGTCAAAGAATAAGTGATCCACGACAGGTCCGCGATTCGACGTGATAAAGCGACGTGAGATTCAACGGAACATCTACTTCCTACGAGACAGAGATCGAGAGCAAATTCTTCTTCCTCTTGTAATCTAAACTCATAGGATTTGTACTTGAGAAATTGATTAATAAAGGTAGATCATTAGATTAATTTTAATTTCTACATTATGATCTCTATCTGTTCTTCTTCTTCTATCTCCATCATGCGTGAGTAATTCTCCGCTTGATAGGGTTCGTAGGATTATGGTAGAATAATGGATGAGAAAATATTTTAACTTCTTTTAAATCTTATGAAGTTTATAAATTTTAGCAAAAGAATCGTTAACATCATAATCGGGCGCGCTACCAATTTATTGCTAGTCTCGACCGCGATTTGAGATTAGATTAACAATTATTTTGTTAAGGGCTAAACATGAATAGAGATCAATAAAAGGACATGGGTCAATAGTGGGAAAACCCTAGTTTGTTTCAAGAACCCTAATCCTCATTCATCACTATCTATCTTGTTTTAAATCTATCAAAACATAAAAGGAGTCATCTTTATTAGTCATCCATGACTACTAAATCCTAACGAACCCTACAAGCCTTCTTCTTATATATTCTACATCCGTATTTAATATAGATCTAGAATCTACAACTATTCTTTTTCTATTCTTCAATCAACTTGTCTAAAGCAAGACTCAAAATTTCCACGCATCCCTACGGACGACTCGTACTCATCTTAGCTAGCTACACGCGACACCGTTATTGATTGCGGTTACTTTACAAACACACTTCTTTAAAACAGATCAATCAGAATTCAATTCCTAGTTCTTTTCTGAATCTTTGATTCTCAAGAACAAGTTCTTCCCGATGAGAATTAAATTCTCAACTTGTGGGAGAGTTGTCTTGTGGATCTCAGATCCATAGAAAGAACTAAATTCTTTGAGAAGGGTTAAACCCTTTAGATATGTAAATGAGATGTTTTTATCTCTCTATATTTTTTTTGTTTATCTAGAGTTTTTGAGGAGGGAGATCTTTTTCCTTGAGAATTTAATTCTCTATTCCTTTTTGAAGCTTTCTGTTTTTGTTTTTGGAAGCTTATGTGGGGGTTCCTCTCTATCAGACTTGAAGTCTTTAGTCGTTTATATAGTAGAGGCAAGTTTGTTAATTAGTTTTGAAAAAATCTATCATTTTGAGATCCCAATTGATTTGGGAAATTTTACGCACCATTGGATCTTTGATCCAAAGGTTTCTGTTTTTACAGAACATATTTTCTTGTTCTTAACAAGATTGAGAAAATATTTTTCATATGCGGAGTTTTTCTCTGTGAAATGGTGATTTTTAATCACTATTGGATTTTCAATACAAGGGTTCTCTGTTTTACAGAGGGCATAGAATTTTATTCTATGATCCAAACGAAGGTATCTTTATTATTTTAGAAAGATCTGTATCTTGATGATTTATCATATCCGTTGGAATTTTGATCTAATGGCTCTTTTTAACAGAGAGAAGAATTTAATTCTATCTGGGCGCCGACGCTCACGTGTTCCTCATGTGGGCACCACTTAAGAATTTGGTCCTTAGGGTGGGCATTCTATGCTTTGCACACTAGCTCCTGCGTGAAGAGCACGTGAGGCGCTATATGAGCGTTTTAACTCTTATTTAATCTAAAAGATTCTTTTGTGCTTTGCACACTGACGCCCGCGTGAGGAGCACGTGAGGCGCCACTATAGGATTTGATTCTATCGGCACTAGCGCCCTCGTGGATGGAACGTGAGACGCTGCATCATTAATTTTGAACAGAGCTTTGCACTTTTATTGGGGAAACAAATGCCCCCCATCATTATGCTCACGTGGCTCGCACGTGAGTGCAGCGGTGGTATCTTTTCCACCGTTCGACCTCCTGCGAGTTGAACCGTCTCCTTGTGTTTATAAGTAGGGCTTTTGGCCCTTGAGATGACTGTTGTTCATCTTCTTTAGTCTTCTTCCTTTCTTGAGAATTTAATATTCTTTTTAGAGCTCAGCACTTTGTTCAAAAAAACTCCTTCAGAGTTAAAACTCCATCAAAATTGGTAAGAATCATGACCATGTCTTAACTCTTGAAGAAACCTTTGAAGGAATCTCTTCATGTTCTAGGGTTTTTAACCTATTAACAGAGCTTTGCTCTTCTTTTGTAATGATCTCTTAGAGATCTAAACTTTTACTTGAGTAGCCCATAGATCTTAAAGATCTTTAGGGTTTTACCCTATTATTAACTTTGATTTTTGAAGGTTATTTGGAATTTAATTCCATTTCTTGAGCGGATTTCTGGAATGTTATCCCGTTGTTCTACAGAGCTTGGCTCTGA
Source organism: Agapanthus africanus (assembly GCA_030015575.1). Classification (NCBI taxonomy): domain Eukaryota; kingdom Viridiplantae; phylum Streptophyta; class Magnoliopsida; order Asparagales; family Amaryllidaceae; genus Agapanthus; species Agapanthus africanus. The sequence goes on along the minus strand of CM057345.1, from coordinate 38,335,261 downwards.
AAAATTTCTTTTATAGAAATTCTTTTGGGAATTTTATTCCCTTTCTTATTTTCCATGCAGATTTGAAATCTGTTTGTAGAACACATTTCTCGAGGGAGTTTAACTCCAGAGTTCAATGATATTTTCTCATTAAATGAGAATATTTTTGGATTCTTTCAATGAGTGATGGCCACATCATTGATGGGGCGTTACCTTGATTTTGTGGGGCCCCTTGTCCCTTTCTCTTTGAACTGTGATACGGTACTATTTTAGGTGTAAAAGAATATTGTGTCAATAATCAACCCCTCCCTTTTTTGTGTGCAGGTATTATGGCTTTCAATTCCTCCTTTTCTTTCGTTCGCTCGGATAGTGCTTTCGCCGATGCACCTACAGATCGGGAAGTCTTCACACTTATTCGGGACCATGACCCCGAGCAAAAGTCTCTTTATTTGTGGGGGTCATGGTACAGTCAAATTATCTGGGGTCGGCGCAGTTTTACTTGCGCAACGCCTTCAGAACCGATCCTGGCGATCCATTATGCCGATCCGCCTCCAGTAACTTACGCAGTAGAAGAGGTCAGCTGGACCTCAGAAGGTTGTCTACAGCCTTCCATGACATCAATACCAGTGCGGTCGCCGATGGCCTTGGACATTTTAGGGCGACGCATATGCCAAGAAGAGTCATATCCTTGGGGGCAGGTTTACATGATATGAATGGCTCCCCGTCATTCGGCTGGCTATCTACAATGGGTTCGATATATCCTGTCGACCAAGAAATCACTGTTACTGAAGACCAGGCTGTAACCCGCGATCTATGCGTCCCTCTTTCCCAACCATACTCATGTGGTGTGGGTCAAATCTTTCCTGGAATAATGGAACAACCCGTCCCGTCAGAGGTTTCAATCTCATTGCAGAGATATCCGGATTACCCGTCAGAGGGGAACATTATTAAGATATACTTCCTCCTGACAAGTATATCTTTGCCACCAAATCAGTGGTGATGGGTCTTACCCTAGAGAATGCCATTCAACACAAGTTTCCAAGTTTTATTATGGTGTTGAACATATACAAGAGCTTATTCCTGGAGTCAGGCGGGCATAGAGTTGGCTTTACAGATTTCATCGGCCGCTTCCTTCGTCCGGAGGCTTTGCCGAAGGAAGCTGCTAAGTTCGCCAAGCTTGATGATCCGTTCGGATTTGGCTTCGACAAACTACCGACCGCAGAAGCAGATTTAAAGTATTTTTTTATTCCGGATACTCCGATCGTTTCTTTCGCAGAGGTCACTGCTCCTGACATTGATGAGGAGACATTCTTCCTGGAGTTCATTTTGTAGGGTTCCTATGCACGACAACAAGGTTTCGGGAGGTATCGTCCATGCCATTTTCAAATTTTTATCATGCTAAGAAACTCTAACCTAGGATGTTTAACTAGAGAATCATACGAAACAAATTGTAAACTACTTTACAACTAAGTGAACTAAGAATACAACCTTTATAGACCGGTCCTTCACTTCAATAGCTCCGTGTAGTAGTCCCTTCGCTCCAAGTAGTGATCTTCCAGACTCTAACATGGCTTTACAAGAAGAAAGAAACGAACTTGCTTGAAGTCTTCAAGACCGAAGATGATCTACGTCGAGGAGACACTAACCCAAGCTACTTCTTCACTAATATGAGATTAGTGAAGCTAACACCCTATACTAAAGTGCTAATCTAGTAGAGGATGATGAAGTAGGATTTTTTCTCACTTTTGAATTAAACCCACCCGTACGACCCTTGGCTAAGGTAAACAAAGTCGTATGACTACCCTAACTCAATCGCATCATATGCAGCAGATAAGCACTAATTAGCTACCGCACACTACGCTTTGGCTAAGGTCAACAAACGTAGCACGAATGCTAAGTATGACTTATCTGAAATGACGGAGGGCTACGATAGGTTTTTCAGAAAACCTTTTGCGTAATGAACTTGATATCGTTGTAGAAACAAGTGATTTTTGAAAAGGAGTGTTTTTGAGGCTTTTACTAGCTTCGCTAAAGAGGTCACTCCCGGTGAAGGGAACTCGGCTCTTTCCTTATCGAATAAAGTGCAGGATATTTCATAAATACCACTATGCAAAGCAAGAACTATAGAAGAAATCAAAAACAAAACCGAGTGTTGTAGTATCTGCCAGCTTTTGCTAAAGAGGTCACTCCCGGTGAAGGGATCTCGGCTCTTTCCTTATCATATAAGGTGCTGGATATTTAACAAGGAATACCGCTATGCAAAGCAAAAACTAAAGCTGCCCTTTTTGAAAATTTGATTCTACAAAATCTTTTAGGTTTCTTTTCTTTCATTAATCTCATTAATGAAGTCCCATTATTTATGCTTCCTAAGCATCACAGAAGAAACGAAAATACAACGTACGCTTATGCCATCCGCATTCGCCACAGTGTCCCGTTATGCACCGTTAGGTTACTTAACTAACCGCATAGCGGGACGGGACTAGCGCGGGTGCAAAACATAAGCAATGTTTATTATATATCATATATATAATAATAAAGCAATCGTCTCAAGCATATAAAGTGATCACATCACAGAATATCACTTGCAGAAGATAACATATAAAATATTGGATATACTAGGAGGCCCGTGTTTTATTTTGAGCTTGTATAAAACACGGATTTCACGGTCGCGATGAATAGCCAAACCCACATCCCTAGACTCCTACAAGAGCGACAATCAACCATACCAATTCTAGAGTTAGGAGACCCGGACTCGACTCCTCGAGTTGGTCTCCCACTGGACTCTAGAACCCAGTTACTTATGCTCCCCTCCTTGGGTCTATCCTATTGCGGAAAAGTAAATAATATACAACAATGGTGACATCATCCTCAATCCGGAAGTTCCCCAATAAAAGAATATTACATACAATGAATTTTACATGAATGAAAATAAAAACTCCCATCTCACATAAAACCCCCAGATATTCAAAACACGATGATCCAATATAACATATCACGGCAACACATAACATCACATGTCATCAACGTAAGTAAATATGCGTATCCCAATTGTCGTTGACATATAGTAACGAAACCGGCGATACACCACATATGACACTTACGGTCGCAGAAAAGTAAATGTCAAACTACAACATTTGGAATCCATAATAACCTTAGACATCATAAACCAAAAATATCACATACTTCGGATTTCATGCCTAACTATATGAATTCCACATATTGTATCACATTCCACAAATAGCTAGACGATGTTAAACATTTCGATCGAATCAACAAACACCCAAAATTACCCAAAAATCTCAACACTTGAGCGTAGTTTAAAAATATTCAGCACATGCCACAGTACCAATGGACCAATCGTAGAAGGGTCAACCCTTGCCTTACCTATGGCACCGCAGAACTACCGCAAACCTTAGGGTTTGGCGGCGGTTCTTACGTTCATAGAATCGAGTTAGGGTTTCGTTCTTCTAGAAGGTCCATCGCATTACTTGCATGATATTTGAATGTTCTTTAACTTGGAAAAAATCCAACTCTTGGAAAATTTTCCGGCAAGGGTTAAAGTGGGTATTTGATATCCGTTCGAACTTTTTAACACCGTCTAAAACAACCTGAAAAACTGTTAGAATTACGACTACGAAACACTCTGAGTTGCCTTTGCAGAAACTTAAAATCACATGTAAATTTAGCAAAAACAAACAACACCTGAAACACCAAAACCCAGAGACTGAAACACAGTACAGATTTCAACCCTGAACTCCTCACCAAAACCGAGCAGGCCGGTTTTCTTGGCTCTGAAGCCGGCCAAATTTCGAGCTCTGGGGTTGAGTTTTGCACTGAGTTCATGTTGCATCTCATACAACATTCTGAAGTTGTTTAAAAAAATTTTAGAGCATATTTTAAAATCGACAGAAACTAGGTAATCTTGTTTTAAGTTTCGGAGCTGTTTCGGTTTCATAATCCTACACAATCCGTCTAATTCTTTAGCTAGGCTCTGATACCACCATAGGGTTCCTATGCACGACAGTAAGGTTTTGGGAGGCATCGTCCATACTATTTTCAAATTGTTGTCATGCTAAGGAACTCTAACCTAGGATGTTTAACTAGAGAATTATACGAAACAAATTGTAAACTACTTTACAACTAAGTGAACTAGGAATACAATCTTTATAGACCGGTCCTTCACTTCAATAGCTCCGTGTATTAGTCCTTTCGCTCCAAGTAGTGATCTTCCGGACTCTAGCATGGCTTCACAAGAAGAAAGGAATGAACTTGCTTGAAGTCTTCGAGACCGAAGATGATCTAAGTCGAGGAGACACTAACCCAAGCTATCTCTTCACTAATATGAGATTAGTGAAGCTAATACCCTATACTAAAGTGCTAATCTAGTAGAGGATGATGAAGTAGGATTTTTGCTCACTTTAGAATTGATTTTCTTACTATTATTTCTCACTTGCACAAAAGCTAGAGAGCTCTTGAGCTTGAAGAAGAAGATGAAGAGAGATAATGTTGTGAGAGTGAATGGCAACCATGGGTGAGAAAATATCTAATATCACTCATGTAGAGACTTAACCATGAGTTTAGATAATGGTTGGGTTAACAAAGATCTAGTGTAAGATAAAACTAGTGGACTAAGTCAATGGATCTCCAAGTTTCTCAAAGTTTCATGCCATGTGACAAATTTCTAACTAATAATTGAATTACTATAAATAAATAAACCCTACATTATATTTATCATGGTGTAAGTCTCATACACCCATGTTGCTTGTATCATCAACCATGACACATAAATAAAACACAATTAATATATATCTCATATATATTAAGTGTGCACATGTGAGAAAAATAAATGCTTAAGTGAGCTAATATTAGTTAATGTAAACTAGTATATCACATATATAATTATACACTAAATTATCAAATCAACACTTGATTTAATAATCCGGTTATTTCTCATATAACCGACTAATATTATATGTATCAACTTATTGAATCAACACTTGATTCGATAACCTGGCTATATCACATATAACCAATCGATACAATTATCGCGAGAATAGAATACGGTATCTCATACTCGTATTAATCTCGGTCCCGCACATATCACATATATGCCCCTACTTCGTTTTTCCCGAACCAGTAAAACCTCTGTGTAGGACTCTAAAGACTCGTCAATACGCCGACAGTAAGTGATGATCATATCAAGCACCCACAAGCTGTCAGCGGTACTAGCTGGACGTAACGGCTACCTGGGTATTATGCGATCAGAAGATCAACAAGCAAACCCACTCTAGCTCCTGTAAAGCCTGTCAGTAACACTACCGTACAGTCCGGTCTCTTCGTCTGAGATGTCGCATATTAAGTCTAGGGGTGGTAAAGGTCAGACCCCGATAACTCGATAAGTCATGCCGATACGAGGCTCATAACGGGTCGAGAAACTACTGATAACACTTACCAGTAAATCTCCAAATTAGCCCTAGCCAGGAACTTCCAGTTATAGCCAATCGAGCACAGCACGACATCTACCCCCAATACCGGGAGAGACGAAATCCCCTCCTATCGCTCATTACCTCCATGTGACTCGGGACTGTACCCCAAAACCAATGTTTTGCACGTCCTCTTGAACATGGTAAGGTGGAAATCAAAGCACAGTAGGAATCACACAAGACTCTATGACGATCTTGGGTCTACAGACTAACATGTATCAGTGTTACCAGAGAACTGCTATCTGACGTCAGGTATAATACCATCTAGGAGTTCTCGGCGAGTCCGTCTAGTGTACCCAGTCTCCACTGAACACCCGTATACCATCTCTGATGTCAAACACCAACGGATATAGGATCATCAATCGCCCATGTCATGGGTCGAGAAGCGTATACGCTAGTCTACTCTGGTATATCGATTCCCTTTCTCGATACACCCATGACTAGGAACATTAAAGGATGAACTTATGGACTACCATGGCTCCACTAGTATGATCTGCATCATAATCCTAGTAGTCAAGTACACATCCTAAGGGCTTTACCAACATGTAACTAAGAGACAGTATCAAGAGACAAGTATACATGTTAAGATAAAGAGCAACCGGATAGTATATTATCATGTCGAGCAAGATAGTCCTCTCTATATATTTACAAGCATCCACTATAATATACATCATATGTACAATAATGGCCTCTAGGGCATACATACAGCTAACACATTAGCCTGTGGTTGAGATATTTCGTACTCCCGATGCATCCTCGTTATATGAGGTCGTCTGTCTTTTATCCGGTTCACCGTATTGTGATGGGGACACGCTTGGCTGTTAGGGTTGCAGGTTTGGCTCACTTATACCACGACTTGAGTCTAGCGGCTGACACTACTCAGCCGGGTTGATTGGATGATTTAGCGTGCTTGCGCTTTCTAAAAGATAAATCAAAAATATTTGTAACCGCAATCAAGAACGGCGTCGCTTTGCAGCTAGCCGGTGAGTACGGGTCGGTCCACAGGGATGTTGTGAATTTCCTAATCGCGCTAACGAGTTAATTCCGAAGGGTGTTCGGATTGATTATTAAATCTAAAAATTGAAGTTGTATGATACTAGGATTAGAAACTTGCTAGGATTAGGTTTAGGGAAAATTTGGTAAACAAAGATCTACATCTCTTTCCATTGCCTTTAATTAAAGATATCATATTAGTGTTATGGTAAATCTTAACAAAGGGGATTAGGATGATTGGGAAGATTGATTCTTCCTCTAGATCCTTGTCTTTCCTTTCTTAATTTTTACCCTAACCTCCATGGAAAACCTTAAAATCCGGGCCTTTAGACTACGGAATCACCGTTACCTTGAGGGTAGAGTGCCGTAGGGAGCGGAATAAGAAGGTATGCATTGAGTTCTAATTTTCATAAAAGATTGGCAAAGAAAAGAGATGAGAGATCTTCATCTCTCAAATCCTTCCCCATTCCTAACCCTAACAAGCGAGGAAACTACTCACTCATTAGGGAATTGAAGAACATTTATCTAGGGCAGACAATAAAAATTACCTAGGGCAAGAATTGAAATCTAAACTAGAGCAAGGAATTAAATCTACTTACAGATGCATCTCTCCAATCATCAACGCAGGGTTGTCAGATCTGAATTCATGAATTGAAAAGAAACACCGATGCTCTCCAAAAGAATTCTAAAATTTATTATTAAAAGGAGGCATGAGAAATTATAATGATTAGAGTTCCTATTTATAGAGAATAGGAAACCCTAGGTTACATTTTGCACCGCATGTCTAAATTTACAAAAATAGCCCTAGGTCAACTTTTCAGCGCCGCCAAAACATTTGGTAAAAATTTCTTCGAGTACGGGCACCAGACGGCTGCGGAACCGCGGCAATAGCTGGCTTGGGCCGCGGTTCCGCGGCCCATTGGTGAGAACACTTGGTGGAATTTTCTGGGCCTTTTCTCTGATGTTTGGGCTTCATATTTATTCTATTCTTTTATCAATTGGGCTTCTACATTGGTTCCAGATCTTCAGTGAACAATTTGTAGTGGACTTCTACCTGCTCGCTTTGAGTCGATGTCTTGAATCATGCTTTGTGAATTGTTCCTTATGTAGGCTTGATCAAGATTCTCTGTTTGTTGGTCAAAGTCCACTTTTTCATCGTCTTTACATCGTTTTCACTGTTTCCTGTCCAAGAACCTGTAACCTGTAACATGTAGCAGACATGCGTCAAAAGTACCTATTTATTTATAAAAAGAATAAGAATGGGGAATACAATAATTCAATATTATGGTGTGAACAAATACCCCCAAACTTATCTTTTGCTCGTCCTCGAGCAAACTTATTTTTATTCTCGAAAAAAAAAAAACCTAACCGCACTTTCGCAGGGAAACGCGATTGCACTGAGCTCGTGCAACAAGCCGTTAAACCTCTAGGTGTCCCTAGTAGGAGGAGTGTTGTCTCCTGAGGGTTTTCAGCGGATTACACCCACAAAATCCTATCAACTCGGCCCATTGACTTTTGTTTTCCAATTAGGTTTTCTAACAAGGAATTCTATTATCTTCTACTTGTAAATTATCCACCCACATTCTTCACACTTCCTCATTATTTAACTTAAGATTATATATGTTATGTAGACCTACTTAGCTTTCGGCATCTCTTAAGTTTTCTTTCTAGGGTTTCCATCTCCACTTAGGAATTTTTATCAACTCTATTAAAGATACAAGTTCTATTCTTCACTCCTTTCTCTCATCTAAACTCCAATCACATATCCCCTACGTGTGTGTATAGATCACCCCTACACTTGGAAATTCAAATCAAGCAATCGTACTCTCGTCCGTTGTCCAAAGTACTAATTAGTTGGTGAATTTAATTGAATTTTGCTCGCACATCCTTCATGCGACTGTTAATACTTCTTGAGGTACCAACAACCGATTACAAGATGCGTTTGCACTTTAAAGCGTACTTCCTAGTCTTGCAACACCCAAGGCTTTAGCAGTGACTCCCAAACCAGTTGGTCTAAGGCACTAGGTGATAAGGCACCCTTGCTAAATATTTTTCTATTTTTTACGGCCTTAAGTACTCACAAAAACCAGTGTCAATTTTTTCTTTATTCACACTTTTTTTTCTTTAATTTTCATTGTACTAAGGACTTTAGACAAGAGCATTTCAAGGTCTGTTCTACTAATCCAAGTTTCAAGGTGCGTGATTGTGCAAATTGTAGGGTATACATTTTCAGAATCTAGACTTAAGCTAGGAACTATTTTTCAAACTTATACTCTAATAAGAACATCAATACTCTTCCCTCATTTTGACTTAGCCCAAGAAGTCAACCCAAAATTTGCCTATTTCTAAATAAATTACAAGGCATATACTTTCTACCGTTAAACTTTAAGAAAGGTTATTTTTAGGGTTTTTAATTTACTAAGTCTAAGATCTAGTTGTTCCTAGCTAGTTAACCTATCTGTCAAACTCTAGTCAAATATGGCCAAAATTGAATACAATAATTTTTATAATTTTTGAAATTTTTCAAATTTTTATGGGTTTTCAAATAAGTATGCAAATACAAAAATATGTACAAATGAATGCGAAGGAAGAAGACGTACCGAGCATACCCCCAAACTTGAACTTGACAGTGTCCTCACTGTCATGCTAAACCAAGAGGGTCAAAATGCCGGCACTCCCCTGTTTATTTATTTATATATATATTTTTTATTTTTTTAATGTTTTGAAATTTTTATTTTATTTTTTTATAGAAAAAGAAAACAAAAAATATATACATATATACAAAGGTCCCCCAAACTTAAGCTTGGCCTTACACAAGCCAAAGGTTAACACCAACCATTCAAAAATCTTATCGTGGAAATGATATAGTTGGTGCAAGAAAATAAGAAGCACGCGAGACCGTGTGGAAAGAAGAATGGTAGAATATGGTCTCGATAGGGGAGAAGAATGGCGGAAAGGAGAAAGAAGTGGAGAACGATCTTGAGGGTGTAAATCGAGTGAATAAATTAGCGCAATATGTGATGACCGATGTGTTAAAAGCGATTGCGCTAACCTATCAACCCGTCGGGAAATGGGGTCAAATCCCTCAAGATTCGCAAGAAAATATGGGTACACCGAACTTGGTATAGGAGATGAAAGCGTGACGGTCACTTGGACGGTCGGAACAATAGGAAGGACGAAAGGGAGTGAAGTAGGGATAGTATCTTTCTCACCGTAGTAAACTGTTTCGAACTTGAAAGATTCCATTAATGGTTCGAAACTACTATAATCAACCGAGTCTGATGGCTCATCTGAAAATGTAAAGGACTCAAACTCGGGCGGTGAGTCATCAACATCGTCCGAAAAAGTGAAACACTCGTAGGTTTTATCGACTGTGAGAATTGTGTCAGATTCAAAGGAAAAGGTTTCAAGCTCACAGTCTTCAAGCGGGGTAGGAACGATGGGAAGGAGGGAGGGTGATATAACAGTCAAAGGTTCAGGAGGATGAATTGGAAAATCAGACACATCAAACAAAAATGATTTAACCTCAATATTATCCTCAAGACTCTCCTCAATACTATCCTCAATATTTAACTCATCCATGCCGTTATCATCAAAATCTAGACGCATATGAGATTCGGGAGAAACATTTAATAACTCAGGATGATGATTTGAACATAAAATTTTAATTAAATCGACAGGTTCATCATCCGAAATATTCCCGGCGTCTATATCCTTAATCAAGTGAAAATCAATTTCTTTAGACACCTCATCAAAAGCATGGATATTTATCGATTTAGGTTCTAGAGTGGAGGTGTAAAGATCGAAAGGATTAGGTGCGGTTTCACTCGAAAGGGGTTCTTCACAATTTGGCAAATCAAGCATTACAAAATCACACAACTCATTTCTATTTTCAACAGGTGAACTATTTAGGGCAATCGATGGCAAACAGGAGTTGTGGGCTTCAATTGGGTAAGGGTAGGTTTGATTTGAAAATCCTCTCTCATTCTCACTCTGTCCAACTGCCGCCTCATACATTGAAAAATTTGGAGCTAGCGGGACACTAGCTACCGGTTCACTAGGTTGCATAAGGGTGGCCACGGACGCTTCCACATTCCTAACCATTTTGTTTGTTGCTTCGATATACGCCTCCAACGCCTCTTCCAAACTAGACTTAGGTGGTGAGGGGGTTTCAGTAAAAGATTCAAAATTGGTTGGATATGTGAAACTTCCTAATGGCTGTGTCGAAACAGTGTCTAGTGAAGGTGGGAAGGTTGGGTATGACTGGTAGGAAGTGGGTGGTTGGATAGAGGTAGGGTCAACATATGGATAAAAAGGTGAATAATCGTGCGGATCCCTAGAACTAGATGAGTGGAGAGGGGTGAAAGATCGACTGCGAGATTGAGCAATATGCTCAGCAATGGACATCGGCCTAGGAGTTACAGCAGGACTTGGAAAAGTGGTGTCAACATATGTAGGTGGTAAAGGTTGACTAGGTTGACACAAAGTGGGTTGAAAAGTCAAACTGTTTCTCCTAGACTCCTCTATGTGATCTTTCAGAGATTTTTTAGGCATGGAGGGATCGTTTTTAAATTGACCGAACACATTGACAAATGATGCAAAATTAGGTTCGGGATACCAAAGTTCGGCTAATGATTTTTTATGTAGGGTACCCATGTTAAAAGAAGAAAGGTGACAAAAAGGAAGGTTGGATGGTGCAAGGATTTATTTGGGGATAAAAAATTTTGCAAGTTCTATAAAATATTTGTCCTTTTTATTTTCATTTTTCATTAATTTTTTCTTTCTCTTTATTTAGAAAAATTTTGTTGCAAAAAGATTTTTAGAGAACAGATATGCAACAGCAAAATAGTTTATAGAAAAGATATGCAACAGCAAAATATTATTTGCAATTGGTTATTATTTGAAGCATATCACAAGAATCTTTATTTGGAAAAAATTGTTGCGAAAAGATATTCGAGAAAAGATATGTAACAACAAAATATTTCTTGCAATCAATTTAGTTCAAGCGGGGCCCAAAAATCCTGCACAAGACTTGTTATTTGGAAGGGAATATATTTTTAAAGTGCACAAAATTTTTGCAGGAATTTTTCAGAAAAGATATATCTAGATCTCCAGAGAAAGAACAGAGGATCTTACAGAGGAAATTCCACGAGATGATGTCACTGTCCCGCCGAGTTTCCGCGGTCTAAGAGCCCTAATGCCGCGTTTTCGCGGTCAACAAGCAGGCACGATTCCCAAGATTTTTTCTGACGGTCTGAAACTCCAAGACCGCGGCGGATCCGCGGTCTAAAGTGGGTTAGCGCGGCGGAAGGGCGGCGCAATGGAGGGCTCGGGTCTCGGGAAAAATTCTGCTGCTCTGATTTTGAATTCCCCTTCTGTTTTGATATTTGGTTTTCTGTTTCTCTTTCTGTAGATTTCCAGATCCGAGTTTGTTCCTGCAAGATTTCACACAACAAAGTACCCTTTCTAAAAAATAACAATGAAATATTTTTTATATTTTTTTGGATTTTTTAGATTTTTTAGATTTTTTTTAATTAAGATTAACCCGAAATTTCGAAAAGGAAAGTTCTACGCCATCCCCGGCAACGGCGCCATTTGATTGGATGATTTAGCGTGCTTGCGCTTTCTAAAAGATAAATCAAAAATATTTGTAACCGCAATCAAGAACGGCGTCGCTTTGCAGCTAGCCGGTGAGTACGGGTCGGTCCACAGGGATGTTGTGAATTTCCTAATCGCGCTAACGAGTTAATTCCGAAGGGTGTTCGGATTGATTATTAAATCTAAAAATTGAAGTTGTATGATACTAGGATTAGAAACTTGCTAGGATTAGGTTTAGGGAAAATTTGGTAAACAAAGATCTACATCTCTTTCCATTGCCTTTAATTAAAGATATCATATTAGTGTTATGGTAAATCTTAACAAAGCGGATTAGGATGATTGGGAAGATTGATTCTTCCTATAGATCCTTGTCTTTCCTTTCTTAATTTTTACCCTAACCTCCATGGAAAACCTTAAAATCCGGGCCTTTAGACTACGGAATCACCGTTACCTTGAGGGTAGAGTGCCGTAGGGAGCGGAATAAGAAGGTATGCATTGAGTTCTAATTTTCATAAAAGATTGGCAAAGAAAAGAGATGAGAGATCTTCATCTCTCAAATCCTTCCCCATTCCTAACCCTAACAAGCGAGGAAACTACTCACTCATTAGGGAATTGAAGAACATTTATCTAGGGCAGACAATAAAAATTACCTAGGGCAAGAATTGAAATCTAAACTAGAGCAAGGAATTAAATCTACTTACAGATGCATCTCTCCAATCATCAACGCAGGGTTGTCAGATCTGAATTCATGAATTGAAAAGAAACACCGATGCTCTCCAAAAGAATTCTAAAATTTATTATTAAAAGGAGGCATGAGAAATTACAATGATTAGAGTTCCTATTTATAGAGAATAGGAAACCCTAGGTTACATTTTGCACCGCATGTCTAAATTTACAAAAATAGCCCTAGGTCAACTTTTCAGCGCCGCCAAAACATTTGGTAAAAATTTCTTCGAGTACGGGCACCAGACGGCTGCGGAACCGCGGCAATAGCTGGCTTGGGCCGCGGTTCCGCGGCCCATTGGTGAGAACACTTGGTGGAATTTTCTGGGCCTTTTCTCTGATGTTTGGGCTTCATATTTATTCTATTCTTTTATCAATTGGGCTTCTACATTGGTTCCAGATCTTCAGTGAACAATTTGTAGTGGACTTCTACCTGCTCGCTTTGAGTCGATGTCTTGAATCATGCTTTGTGAATTGTTCCTTATGTAGGCTTGATCAAGATTCTCTGTTTGTTGGTCAAAGTCCACTTTTTCATCGTCTTTACATCGTTTTCACTGTTTCCTGTCCAAGAACCTGTAACCTGTAACATGTAGCAGACATGCGTCAAAAGTACCTATTTATTTATAAAAAGAATAAGAATGGGGAATATAATAATTCAATATTATGGTGTGAACACGGGTCTGAAGCCTGTCAATCTCCCACTGCATTACTTCACCTCATGGATTGAGATACATATACTGGGTGCCTTTGGAGTGCATAAATGACCCAAATTTTACGAGGGATACAATTTTTCTCGGGTCATGCACTTAGTCGATGCTTCTTCACCCGACCCGACACAACGGGAAGCTCGGCGACTGCTTCTTCGCCCGCGTATGGTCGGGGATAGCATGACCTTCGTTGAAAAAGTCCTGAACATTGGCAAAGAATCTTTAACAGCGATCCAGCTACTGCATGATGTTTTAAAGGAAAGAGCTTTTGTGTTGAGGGCTCGTGAGATTGTCCATCTGTATTCGATCAGGCCAGGTTTCCTGGTATTCAAAAAAAACGTCTTGGTTTTATTTATGAGATATAACTCACACCGCTTTGCCCAGCAATTGGGTTACAACCAAGGGGTTCCTCTCGAGGCGTTCATCGTAGACCCAGTTACTACTGAGGAAGGTGTTCGTAACACGACGCATCACTTCATGCGTCTAAATACGGAGTCCCACTTCCTTGTCAGTGAGCCGGGTTACACTCCAAGGGCATCGAATGCTTACGTTGCTTGGTACCAACATGCAACGAGTGCTATCATTAGGGAGGAGAGGCGGCTGCTGTTTGACCATAAGGATGTCGTTCCTGCTAGTAATCTAGCAGTCCCGCTGAAGCGACGGACAATCGTTCATCCTTTTTTAAAATATATCGCTACGGCTGTAGTCCTATGAGCTTTTCCTGATAAGCTTTGATCGGATGTTCCTGCGACTGCGGTAGCCGTGGCATCCCGAAGTCGGGCAATGGTTCGGAGATTGGGACTCGCCGTCCGAAGAGACCAGTCAAGCGAAAACTCTTATCATTGGTTGTTGGTGCTAGCTCACAGAAGAGAAAGAAATCCTTATTTTCTGCTGACTTCGTATTCGGCCAGGAGCCCCATACCTCGTATAGCGAGGGCTTGTGCGAGTATGGCACCAATGTCCGTCTGTTTGATGCGCCTGTGACTGATACCGATCTTCAGGCTGCCATTGAAGCTTCTAAACGACTGGCCCATGAACAGGCGGCGTTAACCTCTATTGCAGATTCTGGTATACTTCATTTATACTCTCCTGTATATATCCCCTCCCTTTTTTTAAAAATTTATTATGCTTTACTAACGCTCTCTTCCTTAATAGGTATTTCTGCTGAAGAGCTTCTCTCGGCTTCCCTCAAGACGTTTGAAGAGGAGGAGAGGCTCTACGCCTCCTTGAGCCTTGGTATGATTCGCTTCACTACACCTTTATATTTTTAGTTCTTTTTATTTATGATCTGAACCTTTTCTTTATCCTATTACAGGAACCACCACAACCCAGGTTGTTCCGAATGTAGTGCCAACCCTGGGTGGTGATGTAGAAAAGCCTTCAGAGACATCGGCTACGGCTGAGGCCTCCCCAAGGCCACGACAGGAGGTGTTGCTGAAACAGCCTTTTTTCTTGTTGTGGGAATAAGAATCCATCAACAAACAAGGGACGAACCGATGATGGATGCCACAGCAGATCCTGAGGCCGAGCTTGATTTTGACGATGATGTCCTCTTATTAGAAGTTTTGAGGTGATCGGCTCATACAACCCAGACTGAGAGGAAGCGTAGAAAGCACGCCGCGAAGGAACATCAGGCTCTCTTGGCCGTGGGCGCGGGTTCGAGTAATGCTCAACCCTCTGGCGTTCCTATGGTGGACGTTCCTTTTGCCTTGTCTACTGCCCATAGACAGGTTGCGCGTGCAGCCCGAGAAGATACTGAAAGACTACTTCAAGGTAGAACAATGCACGGTAACAGCCTTTTTCTTGCATCATAACACACGCATTTCTTAACAGGGACAAATTTAGGTGTTGGCGTGGCAAGTGAAATGCCGACGACTAAAAAGCCTGAAGTAGCCAACCTTTCTATGGAATTTGGGATCGATCCGACTGTCGCTTCTTCTCCCTATGGATCCTTGGCATGCAAGCATTACGACGGCCCTTATCGAGTCAGGGGATGAAGGTGTGGGTGCTGAATCCACTTTCCCATCTGAAACCGAGGAAGTCGTCACAACTGGTGACGCTTCGGGCACTGTCTCAGTTTCTACTCTGTCAGGTACACCTTGAGTTATTATCTTTGAGTTTTTAATCCCACTAGACATCTAACGATATCTCATTTATTCTGAGTACAGGCGCGGTAGACCCTGATGCTGTACTGATTGAAGAATTATTGCCGGTCATTGCTCTGACTGCTACGGTTCCACCCCTTTCTTCTGCGTCTCTTCGAACTCTGGAAGGTGAATATTTCTCATTTCTTTGCTTCAGTGTGGATACTATTTTCCTACATTAATCATATATTGTCGCAATCCTTCAGGAGTGCTCTTTGATCGCTTACATCAGGTGTTAAGCCCGCATTTTTCCTTTCAGTCGGAATTCATTCCCCTTTCCGGTATTGGTTAGTATACTCCTCGCTTGGTGTTTCTTCTTTTCATTCTGTTGCTAAGCTTTCCTCATATTGGCCACAGTACTACGGCTCGAGGGAGGGAGCGAAGGAATAGCCGAGCCTCCTGTGCTCCTTGTCATGCCACTTTCAATAGCTGGTATGGTAGATCTTGTCCATCAGCTTTTTATATTTCAAGTTGAAATCTGACCCTTATTCGTGCGCGATTTGTTTTGCAGCAACTATTCTGGCTTTGGTCCCTTTTGAGTCTCGCATTCCCATACCTGCGGGACCTTTTGCTAAGCGTCAGTCTTCCAGGGGCGCTGTGACTAGCAGGCGGATGTTAAGCGAATTTATCGAAGATCTTGATGCCGAGGCTCTCACCTCTGCTGCGGATTTCGCTGACGAAGTCAATCCTATGCTGATGACGCTTGTGAATTTCCACAACGAAGATTTTGTCGGCTTTTGGGTCGACTATTGTAAGAGGATCGAAGCTTGTCTACGTGAGATCGAGCTCAAGCGCCTTGCTCCTGAAGTATTGACCTTGAAGGCTCAGCGGGTTGCGTGGATCAAGCAAAGTGCCGATTACATTCAATATTTTGAACAAAAGTTGACCCTGAAGCGAAAGGAGCATGAGACGGCTTCTTGCGAATGCATCCAATTGCGCGCCCAGATCGAGGCGAATGCCGCGCAGCTGCAAGTCATTTTAGAAAAACCTCCAACAAGATATTTCTGATGGGCTAGCGCTGAGACAGAAACTTGACTTTACCGAGCGGGGTATGCAAGATTGCGAAGTTGCTAAGCAGGAAATCGCTGAGAAGCTTTCATCAAGCTTGCAACAACGGGCTCAAATTGAAGCGGTGCTGGCCGTAGTAGTAGCATGCGAGGAGGAGCTGCGGAGAGCGCGTGAGCGGGTTGTCAATCTGTTGAAAGCCCCGCCTTCTTATCAATTGTAATTGTATTTCCCTTTTTGTATTAATTGTATCTCTTAAACACTTTGATTCGTGAATAAGAATATACATTTTTTGCATGCGCTTATCTATGTTTTGATGTCTTAATGTGGTGCTAATTATTTTACTTACTCGTTTCGGAGTCCGTAGTTTATTTACTCGTTTCAGAGTCTCTAGTTTATGTACTCATTTCGGAGTTTGTAGTTTATTCACTCTTTTTGGAGTTTCTAGTTTATGGAATCGTTTCGGAGTTTGTTTAGTTTACCACCCTTGGGTTTACAGGCAAACTTATCCTAACGTTATATTTAGATAACCCCTGCTATTTGCGACAGAGGTCCGTTAGGTTTTGCGATACTAGAGCTTTGGTTTGTGGTACCGTCATGTTGGCTGATTTATTCCTCGATATGCGGTCATTAAGCCGTTGTTCGAGTAGCCCCGCGACTGTCGTGTCTATGATCTCTTCGGGGGCTGGACAAGATGTCTTCAAGTAATCTCTTTAGGCTATATGACCGTCGGATGAACAAGCGTTAGGAATTTGCCATGTCGCTTTTTACTTGAGGTTAGGCTCAATTTGGAGTCCCAATGAGTCATAACCACTCCGCGCTTGTGTGGGATGATCCCTGATTGTCTTTTAGGCTTTATATAAGTTTCTGTCGAGACCCTGAAGCTAGGAATTTGCCATTGCTTCATTTTCGTTTGACGATGCCATGTCGTTTCTTTGCTGAAGTATGGGAGAAATCTGTAGGACCTCTATGCTATATGTATTGCAGTTGAAGTTCGGAGCTAGGAATATGCCTTTGCTCCAATTTGATTTGGCTTGTTGGAGCTTTTGTCGACGTCGCGTATGCACCCTGATGGAATGAGAGGGAACGCCGAGGTAGTCTTTAGATTGTATATGAACCGTCAAGACTTGGAGCTAGGAGTTTGCCATTGCTCCATCTTGATTTGGCTATTTGGAGCATTTATTGACATTGCATCTGCTATAACAAGAAGAATGTCGAGCTGGAGCTGGGATTTTGCCCTCACTCCTTTTTAATTTGGCTCATTGGAGCCTTTATTGACGTCGCATTTGCACCCTGATAGAATGAGAATGTACACCGAAGGAGTCTTTAGGTTGTATATAAATCGTCAATACTTGAAGCCAGGAATTTGCCATGGCTCCGTTTTGTTTCGACCTTTGGACCTTTGTTGACGTCGCGTCTGCACAAAGAAGGAACGTCTGGCTGATCTTCAGGCTGTAGATGTTGCCCTCAAGATCTGGTTCTCCCTTTGACAGAGCCTGGTAAGAAAATATGGTTCCCTTTTTTCATTTATGCCCATATATTATATGCAGGGGTCGGTGTAGACTCACCTGTAGGGCAAAGAAAATTTCCTTTTATTTTATTTTATTTTTGATTTCCGCGATACTCTATCTTTTTAGCTTTTCATATCGCGAAAGTCGCGATTGCCCAATCATTTCGGATTTTTATCCACAGTGCCTAATCATTTCGGCTATTTTTTTATATATATTTTTACTCGCTGCATTTTATTGCAAATTGCCCAATCATTTCGGCTGTTTTTATATGCATAATTTTTGCTCGCTGATTTTTATTGTGAGTTGCCCCATCATTTCGGCTATTTCATATGCATTTTTTTTCGCTGATGTTTTTATTGCGAGTTTAGAATCTGATACCAACCTTGGCATAAGTATTGCTACAACTGGAATATTGCCAGGAGCGAATTATCATGTGCCGTGAAAGGACTTGGAGTTTGACACCTGTTTAGGCATCAGCATCGCTACAGCTGGAATATTGCCAGGAGCGAATCATCATGTGCCTTTGTTGATTTGAACAAAGATGGCTTAGTAAACAGGGTTAGGATCCTGTCGACTAAAACTTTTCGACTTTATGAGCCGTAAGGGTCTCATAAAGTTATTTCTCCCTACGAGTCGTGAGGATCTCGTATGTGTATTTTCTCCTTAGGAATCGTGGGGATTCCTAAGTGTGTGCTCTCTCTTGCAAGTTGATTAGGAAAGGTGTTTTATCGATCAAAAAATATTTACCGCAATCAAGAACGGCGTCGCATGAAGCTAGCTGGTGAATACGGGTCGGTCCACAGGGATGTTGTAAATCTCTTTTAAGTTCTTACGAGTTAATTCCAAATGTTGTTTGAACTTATAATTAAACCTAAAAATTGAAGTTGTGTTATACTAGGATTAGAAACTTTGCTAGGATTAGGTTTAGGGAAAATTTGGTAAATAAAGATCTACACCTCTTTTCAATGCCTTAATTTAGATTTGATATTAGGGTTATGGTAAATTTTAATAGAGGGGATTAGGATGATTGGGAAGATGTTCTTCCTCTTGATCCTTGTCCTTCCTTTATTAACCTTTACCCTAACCTCCATGAAAAACTAACAACTCCGGTCTTTTATACTACGGATCACCGTTACCTCGAGGGTAGAGTGCCGTAGGGAGCGGAAGATAAGAGTATGCATGGAGTCCTAATATTCATAATAGATTAGCAAAGAAAAGAGATGAGAGATCTTCATCTCTTAAATCCTTCCCTATTCCTAACCCCAACAAGCGAGGAAACTACTCGCTCATTGAGGGAATTAAGAAAGACATAATTTTTGTTTGCTTTTTATTAAAGAGAAGAAACATCTATTGCAAGTTAATAAAATTCTAAACTAAATTAAACTAGGGCAAGAAAAATAATTTACCTAAGGCAGATAAAAAACTAGAACTAGGGCAAGGAAAATAACCTACTTAGGATTGATGCGCTCTAACTTCAAGAAAACAGAATTTTATTCATGAATAGAGGCCTAAGAAAATACAAGGGTTTGGGTTCTATTTATAGGACATAGAAACCCTATGACAACAGTTGATACGCATGTCTACAATTATAAATATACCCTCAGGAAATCTTTTCAGCGCCGCAAACGAGTTTTGGTAAAATTTTCTCCGTGCACGGGCACTAGACGGCCGCGGAACCACGGCATGGGTAGGCATTGGGCCGCGGTTCCGCGGCCCTTTGAGGAGTTCACTTCATGATTTTTTCTGGGCTGCATCATGGTTATTTGGTCTTGTTATTTCTTCAGTTTATTTCTCTGTTTGGCTTCTGATTCTTCTCCAGATTTTTCAGTGAAAACTTGTAGCGGTCTTTTAACCGTTTACATTTTGGACCTTGCTCTGCCTTGTTGATTGTGAACTGTTCTTCGTCTAGGCTTGACTAGAATCCTTCTATTTGTTGGTCAAAAGTCACTTTTTGTGTCGTCTTTTTTCTTTTTCACTGCTTTTGCTCCAAGAACCTGTAACCTGTACTGTGTAGCAGACATGCGTCAAAAGCACCTGGTTTTATTGTAAAATACGTAAGAATGGGGATTGTAAAATTCAATATTATGATATGAAAAAATACCCCCAAACTTATCTTTTGCTCGTCCTCGAGCAAACTTATTTTTTATTCTCGATAAAAATCTAGCCTAGCCGCACTTTCGCAGGGAAATGCGATTGCACTGAGCACGTGCAACAAGCCGTTAAATCTCTAGGTGTCCCTAGTAGGAGGAGTGTTGTCTCCTGAGGGTTTTCAGCGGATTACACCCACAAAATCCTATCAATTTGGCTTTTCGACTTTTGTTCTCCAATTAGGTTTTCTGACAAGGAATTCTATTATCGTCGACCCGCAAATTATCCACCAATATTCTTCACATTTCCTCATCATTTAACTTAAGATTATATATGTTATGTAGACTTAGCTTTTGGCATCTCTTAAGTTTTCCTTCTAGGGTTCCATCTCCACTCAGGAATTTCTATCAACTTTACTAAAGATACAAGTTCTATTCTTCATTCCTTTCTCTTATCTAAACTCTAATCACATATCCCTACGTGTGTGTAAATATCACCCCTACACTTGGAAATTCAAATCAAGCAATCGTACTCTCGTCCATTGTCCAAAGCACTTATTAATTGGTGAATTTTCGCTTACACATCCTTCATGCGACCGTTAATACTTCTTGAGGTACCAACAACCGATTACAAGATGCGTTAGCACTTTATAGCATACTTCCTAGTTTTGCAACACCCAAGGCTTTTAGCATTGACTCCCAAACCAGTTGGTCTAAGGCACTAGGTCATGAAGCACCCTCGCTAAATATTTTTCTATTTTTACAGCCTTAAGTAATCACAAAAATCAGTGTCCATTTTTTCTTTATTCACTTTTTTTTCTTTTATTTTCATTGTACTAAGGACTTTAGACAAGAGCATTTCAAGGTCTCCTCTACTATTCCAAGTTTCAAGGTACGTGATTGTGCAAATTGTAGGGTATACGTTTTCAGAATCTGGACTTAAGCTAGGAATTATCTTTCAAACTTGTACTCTAATAAAAGTTTCAATACTTTTCCTTCGTTTCGACTTAGCCCAAGAAGTGAACCCAAAATTTGCCTATTTCTAAATAAACTACAAAGGCATATACTTTCTATCGTTAAATTTTAAGGAAGGTTATT
This sequence comes from Agapanthus africanus, assembly GCA_030015575.1. NCBI lineage: Eukaryota > Viridiplantae > Streptophyta > Magnoliopsida > Asparagales > Amaryllidaceae > Agapanthus > Agapanthus africanus. Next base: position 38,313,933 of record CM057345.1, on the reverse strand, counting down.
TTTAGGGTTTTTAATTTACTACGTCAAAGATCTAGTTTTTCCTAGCCAATTGACCTATTTATCAAACTCAAGTCAATTAGCCAAAATTGAATACATTAATTTTTATAATTTATGAAAATTTTCAATTTTTATGGGTTTTTCATTTTCTAATTTTTTTTATTTTTCAAATTTTTATGATTTATATATAAAGATGCAATGCAGAAATATACATATGAATGCGAAGAAAGAAAACTTACCGAGCATACTCCCAAACTTAAACTGGACAGTGTCCTCACTGTCATGCTGCACCAAGTGGGTCGATAATGTCGGCAATTATATTTACATATTATACACACCCCCAAACTTATTTGAAATAATGTTTTGGAAAAAAATGATTGGAAATTCGGGGGTGAAAGTGGAGGAAAATTAATCAGTGTAGATCGGCTCCTGCAAAAACAGGAGCTCCTCCGATGGGTCCGCTGTGAAGAACGGTTTCAATCGATGCCCATTCATTTTGAATAGCGTACCATCCTCCGGATTTTCAAGATCAACCGCACCGTGCGGATAAACGGTGCGGACTACAAAATGTCCTCTCCATCTAGAACGGAGCTTGCCGGGGTGATAATGTAACCGAGTATCATAGAGTAACACCTGTTGACCAGGTTTAAATGTTTTACGCAAAAGGTGTTTATCGTGGAACACCTTAGCTCGGTTTTTAGCAATTATGGCATTATCATATGCCTCATCCCGCAGCTCTTCTAGTTCATTCAACTGCAGCTTTCGGTTGCTGCCCGCATCTCCTAAAGATAAATTCATCTCTTTGATAGCCCAAAATTCCTTGTGCTCAATTTCTACTGGGAGGTGGCAAGCCTTCCCGTAAACAAGCCGGTATGGAGACATGCCAAGATCGGTCTTGTATGCAGTACGGAAAGCCCATAGTGCATCGATCAATTTGAGTGACCAATCCTTACGGTTTTTAGAAACCGTTTTCTCCAAGATTTGCTTAATTTGCCGATTAGAGACTTCGGCTTGCCCACATGTTTAGGGATGGTATGGCGTTGACAGCTTATGGGTGATAGAATATTTGCGCATTAAGGACTCAAAAGTCCTATTGCAAAAGTGAGAACCATTATCACTTATTATCGCGCGAGGGTGCCCAAATCGAGAAAAGATTTGTTCTTTAAGAAATCGAACAACAACCTTGTTGTCGTTCGTTCGACTAGGCACAGCCTCGACCCATTTTGAAACGTAGTCAACAGCCAAAAGAATATACACATTTCCAAAAGAGTTAGGAAATGGTCCCATGAAGTCTATACCCCAAACATCAAAGATATCCACAACCAAAATCGGTTGGAGCGGCATTTCGTTTCTCCACGATATCCGGCCCAAGTGTTGGCACCGGGAGCAAGTCTTGCAGTATTCGTATGCATCCTTGAAGAGTCGTGGCCAATAGAAACCACACTGCAAAACTTTCTCGGCTGTCTTCTTTGGGCCAAAGTGCCCGCCACATGCTTGATCGCGGCAAAAAGACAGCACACTCTTGACCTCATTTTCCGGTACACACCGACGAATAATTTGGTCGGAACAGTATTTAAAAAGATAAGGTTCATCCCAGTAAAAATGCTTTACTTGGGACAAGAATCGAAGTTTATCTTGTTTCGACCAATCTTTAGGTATTAAGCCGGTGGCTAAGTAGTTTACAATATCGGCGAACCATGGTTCGCAAGAAACGGTTAAGAGTTGCTCATCAGGAAAAGCATCAGTGATAGGAAGTTCAAGTGTAGGCGAAGAAGGAAGTCGTGAAAAGTGATCGGCCACTACGTTTTCACATCCTTTCTTGTCCCTTATAACAAGGTCAAATTCTTGTAGCAAAAGGATCCAACGTATTAGCCTTGATTTAGCATCCTTCTTTGCAAAAAGGTGGCGAAGAGTTGAATGATCCGTGTACACTAAAACTGGAGAGCCGATTAAATAAGGCCGAAATTTTTCAAGTGCAAACACAACTGCTAAAAACTCTTTTTCTGTTGTTGTGTAGTTTAGTTGGGCCTCATTTAACGTACGACTAGCGTAATAAATCACGTGCGGCATCTTGTCAATGTGCTGTCCAAGAACAGCACCAATAGCAAAATCTGATGTGTCGCACATAATTTCGAAAGGGTGCGTCCAGTTTGGAGATGAAAGAATGGGTGCAGAAATGAGAGAGTGTTTCAAAGATTCGAACGCTTCCATGCAAGTTGAGTCGAAAACAAACGTTGTGTCCTTGGCCAATAAGAGAGTCAAGGGTCTAGCAATCTTGCTAAAATCCTTGATGAACCGTCTATAAAAACCGGCATGGCCAAGGAAAGCTCGGATATCTTTGACGCATTTAGGAGGAGGAAGATTAGAAATGACTTCAATTTTGGCTCTATCAACCTCTATGCCGTTTTGCGAGATGACATGTCCTAAGACTATGCCTTCTCGTACCATAAAGTGGCATTTCTCCCAATTTAACGTTAGGTTCTTATCCCTACAGCGGGTAAGAACTGCGTCAAGATGTCGTAAACACTCGTTGAAGAAGTCACCGAAAATGGAGAAATCATCCATAAAGATTTCCAAAAACTTCTCCACCATGTCCGAAAAGATCCCCATCATACACCGCTGAAATGTAGCGGGTGTATTGCATAACCCAAAGGGCATGCGACGATAAGCAAAAGTGCCAAAGGGACAAGTAAATGTGGTCTTGTCTTGATCCTCTTTGGCGATGGGGACTTGGTTATAACCGGAATAGCCATCTAAAAAGTAGTAGAACTCGTGCCCCGCCAATCATTCTAGCATTTGGTCAATGAAAGGCAAAGGAAAGTGGTCCTTCCTTATCGCGGCATTGAGTTTTCGGTAGTCGATGCAAACTCGCCACCCAGTTTGGGTGCGAGTAGGAATTAACTCATTTGCCTCATTGGTAATGACCGTGATGCCCGATTTCTTTGGCACGACATGAATGGGGCTAACCCATTGGCTATCCGAGATAGGGTAAATGATACCGCTATCAAGACATTTGACAATCTCCTTTTTGACCGCCTCTTTCATAATGGGGTTGAGGTGTCTTTGTGGATCCCTTACCGGCTTGGCATCATCCATCAAGTGTATATGATGTTCAACTATGAGGGGACTAATCCCCTTGATGTCCGCCATAGACCAGCCGAAAGCTTGCCGATTATTGTGTAAGACCATTAAAAGAGCCTTCTCGTGCTCGAGAGCTAGAGAGGCAGATATGATAACGGGTAAGGTCTCATTCTCACCTAGATAAGCATATTTTAGGTGCGACGGCAAAAGCTTTAGTTCGAGTTTAGGTGGTGAAACAATAGATGGTAACAATGGAGTAACTGTTTCAAACTCGAAGGATTCCATCAAAGGTTCAAATCGAGTGTACGCTACCGAGTCGGATGGTTCAACTAACTCATCCGAAAAAGCAAAAGACTCAAACTCGGGTGGAGAGTCTTCAAAATCATCTACAAAGGTGAAACACTCATAATCTTTGTCCGTCGTGAAAGCTGTGTCAGATTTTAGGAGGAACGCACTAGTGGCGTCAACATAGCTGTGATCAAACATAAAATTTTCGAACTCACAGTCCTCCTCCGCGATCTCATTGATCGAGCAAACATCAAGTACGCTAGAATTAGGCTCGCAAGACTGACTTCCTAACTTGAAAATGTTGAGTTCAACTGTCATATTGCCAAAAGATAGATTCATTGAACCGTTACAACAGTTGATTACCGCGTTAGAAGTCGCGAGGAATGGTCGACCAAGTATCACCGGAATTTAATTACGGGGGTTAGCGACAGGTTGTGTATCCGTAACAATAAAGTCAACGGGGAAAATGAAATCCCCTACACTAATTAACACATCCTCCAGCTCTCCCTTAGGATGGGTGATTGATCGGTCGGCCATTTGGATAGTACAATGAGTGGGCTTAAGCTCTCCAACGCCTAATTGTTCGTACACCGAATAAGGTAGCAAATTGACACTAGCACCAAGATCTAATAGTACTCTATTGATGTTCTTGTCCCCAATTGTTATCGAAATAGTAGGACAACCGGGGTCCTTGTGCTTTGGTGGTAAAGAATTGACAAGAGCATCACTAACAGCACTAGCCACAAAAACTTTTTTTGGTACTTGTGACTTCCTTTTTTTGGTGCATAAGTTCTTTAAGATTTTTGCATATGAAGGAACTTGTTGGATTGCATCCAAAAGAGGGATATTTATGCTAACCTGTTTAAACAACTCTACAATCTTCTCCATCTATGGAGTTGGTTTATTAGATCTCAACCGATTTGGAAAAGGAACATTTTGAAAAATCATTGAGTCCAATTTTTGCGGATCAGATTGTTGAGTTGGAACGGAACCCCGTGTAGATGTGTTCGTGTTGTGAGAAGTGGGTCCGTTCGAGCTAGAAGAAGTAGAGCCGTGTGAAGGATGGAGAATAGGCTCTAACGACGAAGAAGAAGAAGAAGAAGGTGAAGAAGATGAAGAAGGACCACTGGCAACACTTTTCCGGATCTCAACGTGGTCACATCATTTACGTTATGATTAATACCCACATTGTTTTGCAACACTTTTCCGGATCTCAACGTGGTCACATCATTTACGTTATGATTCTGCTGTTCATATGCAACATGTGCGTGACCGGGATTTGGCAATGGTTGAGACGGAAGCTTTCCTTTCTCTCGCTCTTTCAACGCTGCATTGAGTTGTGCAATTTGTGCCTCAATAGATTTGATGCTTTGATCGTGTGAGGCACTGTTTTGCACCAAAGATTGAATAGAAGTCTCTAATCTTGCTGTAGATTGTGTAGATTGCTTTAGGAAAGCCTCTAGACTTCTTTCGAGCGAGCTAACCTTGTCATTATTAGGTTGAACAAAATTGTTTGGTGGGTAAGAAGTGTTAGGCACAAAATTGTTCACTTGATTAGGGTAAAGTTGCTGTTGGAAAGGTTGTTGAAATTGAGTTTGTGGAGGTGCTTGTTGTTGTGGAGGAGGAGGCCTTTGAAAATTGTTATTTCCTTGGAATTGTTGATTTTGGTTCCAAGCGAAATTTGGGTGGCTCTTCTATCCCGGATTGTATGTTGAAGAGTATGGATCGTTTTTTTGTCGTTGCTGAAAGGCAGCATTGACTTGATCCTGTCCTTGAGTAGATGCAGTGTAAAGACACTCTTCTGTGAGATGTGATGGATTCGAACAACAAGCACAAACCGTTCGTGGAGGCACAACAGGGGCAGGAGAAGGCGATGAGATTTTGGTCTCAAGCACTTCTAGCTTTTTCGTAAGAGCGGCCACCTCGGCCTTCATAGCAATCGACATCTCTACTTGATGTATGCCTGCCCTAGGTTGACCAATAGAAGAAGATGATGATGTGGTCTTGGTGCTCTCCCACTGAATTTTTTGTTCACTAAGATCCTCAAGAAACTGCCATGCTTCCTCACTAGACTTGGATAGAAAGTGACCTTGACAAATAGTTTCTAGCAACTGCTTCGTTGCCGGGTTCAATCCCTCGTATAATGTTTGGCAAAGTTGCCAACTTTCGATCCCATGGTGAGGGCATTGAACGAGTAGGTCTTTGAATCTTTCAAAACACTTCCAAAATGGTTCGGAAGGAAGCTGTGAAAATTGTATAATCTTATTACGGATTTTGGCAGTTTTGTGATGAGGATAGAACTTTTTAAGAAAAGCTTTCACAAACTCGTCCCAATTTCTAATTGAATGTGATGCGGTGCTGTATAGCCACTTCTCGGCTAGGTCACATAAGGTGAAAGGAATGACCCTTAGCCTTATAGCGTCATCACTTAATTGGGTCGTTTTCATCATAGCGCAAACGATTTGGAATTTATTGATAAAGATATATGCATCTTCAGATTCCAAACCATGAAACTTAGGCGGCATATTGATGAAGTGGGGTTTGATCTCAAAATTGTCCCCATTTGCCGGTGGGAGGGAAAGACAAGTAGGAAGGGCGGTGCGGACGGGGTAGAAGAGATCCTGGAGCGCGACTCGTGCGGGAACTTCAACAGGTGGGTGATTCGGGTTAGTCGCACCTAACGGAGGTGGAATCATTCCCGTAGGTAAGGTGTTGTTAGGATCGTATCCCGACATACCTTCGGAAGAAGAATGTGATGGTGAAAGTGAAGAAGTGGACATGATTTCGACTTCGGAGTCGAAAGGTTCGTCGGTCGGTACCAACGAAACACGGACTAATCGGGCGCTAGGGTCCCTAGTCCAACCGGACATACACTAAAAGGGTTAGTGTAGTCAAAAGATGAAAGACAGAATGTGGAGGTAAGAAAACGTCAATGAGAAGACGTGGTGTAGGTGAGTGCAAAGATTTCTTTAACGACAAGTTGCAAGTTTTGAAAAGATTTTTTTTTCTTTTTCTTTTGATGTGAGCTTTTGCAAAAAGATTTTTTGAAAAACTTGTGACACAAATGCAATTAACCACAAATGCACAGTCAGCTAGACTGCTCCTAACTGTTCCAAAGGGCTAGAGATATGACCTCAAACCGCCTCTTCACCGTCAGTTGCGGCCAGGTAAGTGCCAGGTAAGTGGGAAGGAACCACGTTGTGGGCCTAATTAAAAACCACTAGCCTTGACACACTTGCCTAGGCACCGCAAAGACAGGTTAGGATAAACGGCCGATGCCTATACTAGTCCTTTGTCCTATTGAGCGCGACGTCCTTAGGGCTGAGTCTAATATTTTTTTAATTAAGAGTGGTCAATGCAAATGCTTTAAGTGATTTCTGGGGTCCTGGGAAGGGTGATGAAATTCCCACCCAATCTGAATTGGTCAATAGCCCCTTAAAGTCAGATTAAAATATGCAAAGCAGTAAATCACTTGCAATCAATTTGCTATTTAGCGCGGCGCAAAGAATCCTGCAGAAAATCAATTATTGGAAGGGGGAAGAAGATTTTTAGCGCAAAGAATCCTGCAAAAGATTTGGCAAAAGATATATGGGGATTTGCAGAGGGGAGAATGAGGAAACAAACCAAGCAAATTTCGTGCCGAGAGGACTCCAGAAGACCGCGGAACCGCGGTTTTGACCCTGTATATGCCGCGGAAACGCGGTTGTCTTGAGGAATCAGGTCTCTGGATTTTCTCAGCTGTTCTGTACTTTCAATCTCCTCCTGTTTTGATGTATCTTTTTCTGTTTTGCCTTCTGTGTTGTTCCAGATCCGTCAAACCTGCAAACATTCACAAAGAAAACCCTTCAAACAATAAAAGATGATAGAATTTTTTATTTTTGATTTTTTCAAATTTTTATGAATTTTTATATTTTATATTAACCCGAAATTACAAAAAGGAAATTTTACGCCATCCCTGGCAACGGCGCCATTTGATTAGGAAAGGTGTTTTATCGATCAAAAAATATTTACCGCAATCAAGAACGACGTCGCATGAAGCTAGCCGGTGAATACGGGTCGGTCCACAGGGATGTTGTAAATCTCCTTTAAGTTCTTACGAGTTAATTCCAAATGGTGTTTGGACTTATAATTAAACCTAAAAATTGAAGTTGTGTTATACTAGGATTAGAAACATGCTAGGATTAGGTTTAGGGAAAATTTGGTAAATAAAGATCTACACCTCTTTTCAATACCTTAATTTAGATTTGATATTAGGGTTATGGTAAATTTTAATAGAGAGGATTAGGATGATTGGGAAGATGTTCTTCCTCTTGATCCTTGTCCTTCTTTTATTAACCTTTACCCTAACCTCCAAGGAAAACTAACAACTCCGGTCTTTTATACTATGGATCACCGTTACCTCGAGGGTAGAGTGCCGTAGGGAGCGGAAGATGAGAGTATGCATGGAGTCCTAATATTCATAATAGATTAGCAAAGAAAATAGATGAGAGATCTTCATCTCTTAAATCCTTCCCTATTCTTAACCCCAACAAGCGAGGAAACTACTCGCTCATTGAGAGAATTAAGAAAGACATAATTTTTGTTTGCTTTTTATTAAAGAGAAGAAACATCTATTGCAAGTTTATAAAATTCTTAACTAAATTAAACTATGGCAAGAAAAATAATTTACCTAAGGCAGATAAAAAACTAGAACTAGGGCAAGGAAAATAACATACTTACGATTGATGCGCTCTAACTTCAAGAAAACAGAATTTTATTCATGAATAGAGGCCTAAGAAATTACAAGGGTTTGGGTTCTATTTATAGGACATAGAAACCCTAGGGTAACAGTTGATACACATGTCTACAATTACAAATATACCTTCAGGAAATCTTTTCAGCGCCGCAAACGAGTTTTGGTAAAATTTTCTCCGCACACGGGCGCTAGACGGCCGCGGAACCGCGGCATGGGTAGGCATTGGGCCGCGGTTCCGCGGCCCTTTGAGGAGTTCACTTCATGATTTTTTCTGGGCTGCATCATGGTTATTTGGTCTTGTTATTTCTTCAGTTTATTTCTCTGTTTGGCTTCTGATTCTTCTCCAGATTTTTCAGTGAAAACTTGTAGCGGTCTTTTAATCGTTTACATTTTGGACCTTGCTCTGCCTTGTTGATTGTGAACTGTTCTTCGTCTAGGCTTGACTAGAATCATTCTATTTGTTGGTCAAAAGTCCCTTTTTGTGTCGTCTTTTGTCTTTTTCACTGCTTTTGCTCCAAGAACCTGTAACCTGTACTGTGTAGCAGACATGCGTCAAAAGCAACTGGTTTTATTGTAAAATGCGTAAGAATGGGGATTGTAAAATGCAATATTATGATATGAACACAAGTCGTAAGGATCTTGCAAGGGTGTTTTCTCCTTATAACTCGAGAGGGCTTACAAGTGTTATTCACCATATGGAGACATTTTGCGCCATTGGTGGAACTAGGTGAGGGTTGTATTTATTTGTGCCCGTGGATTGTATACAAGGGCCAATATTGGACCGCCTGTAGGGAAACTTGGAAATGTGATGGCTTAAGAACATGTTTGGATCCCTGTAGCTAAATCTTTTGAATCCTACGAGCCATGAGGGTTTCATAGGGGGAGTTCTCCTTATGAGTCGAGAGGATCTCATAAGTGAAAATTTTACGAGAGGATCTTATAGGGGGAGTTTTTTACTCACGGCGCCCTTTCGGGTTTTCATCCGTGCCCATTTTGCTTGTGGACATACCGTTTTTTTAACGAAATCGTGCCCTTCTGGGTTTTCACAAACTCGCCGGTAGCCCTGATGTCTTTACTCACGGCGCCCTTTCGGGTTTTCATCCGTGCCCATTTTGCTTATGGACATACCGTTTTTTAACGAAATCGCGCCCTTCTGGGTTTTCACAAACTCGCCGGTAGCTCTGCTGTTTTTACTCATGGCGCCCTTTCGGGTTTTCATCCGTGCCCATTTTGCTTATGGACATACCTTTTTTTAACGAGATCGCGCCCTTCCGAGTTTTCATAAACTCGCCGGTAGCCCTGCTGTTTTACTCACGGCGCCCTTTCGGGTTTTCATCCGTGCCCATTTTTCTTGTGGACATACCATTTTTTTTTACCCATCTGTTTGCCAATGGACTTAGGAGTGAATTCACCGCTGGAGTAGCTGTGTAGCCGGTGGGACTTGTGTTGCAGTTTTCGCCGTTGGGGCTTCGATTGCAATGTAGGTCTCAAGGAAGCATATCACCGTTTTGGAGGCGACATGCTAGTTTAGAGACATCTCGGTTCGTTATCGTCATGTTTGAGGCAGATAATTTCTAGTTTAAGGACTTTTTGGTCTAATGTCGCCATGTTTGAGGCGAAATTTTAGTATAAGGACATCTCGGTTCGATGTCGCTATGTTTGAGGTGAATTTTTAGTTTAAGGACATTTCGGTCCGTCATCGCCATGTTTGAGGCGCCGTTTAGTTTAAGGACATCTCGGTCCGTCATCGCCATGTTTGAGACGTCATTTAGTTTAAGGACATCTCGGTCCGTAATTGCCATGTTTGAGGCGCCGGAGATTCTTTGCATACTACTCTCAGAGTTTTTGACTCAGGAAAGTAGCGAGCGGACATAAGCGTCGTCATCTATCATTGACCTAAATCATGACTCGTCAAGCGTAGTATTTTTTAAGGAATCATCCATTTATTGGCCTAAAGGGTTTTTCACCATGTATATCCATGAGCAGGTAGGCTCCACCTTGGTAGACTTTGTCTATGATGTACGGGCCTTCATAGTTCGGCTCGAATTTCCCCCGTTTTGCATGATTGGGGATCATCGGTCTTTTGACGACTTGCACGAGCTCGCCTTGGTGGAATGTTCTCGGCCTAGTCAGTCTTTCATATGACTGCGTCATCCTTGCCTTATAAGCTTCCAGGTTCTGTTGTGCTATAAGGCGAGTTTAGTCGAGGGCGTCGAGCTCCTCAAGCCGGAGATGAGTGTTTTCTTCATCTGTCAGCTGGTATCGAACTGCTACTCGAAGAGAAAGGAGTTCTATTTCTAGAGGAAGCACTGCTTCCGTGCCGAATACCAACGCGCAAATGGGGTCGTATTCGCGGCTATTTTGAACATCGTTCGGTACGCCCAGAGAGCTTCGTGGAGCCTTTCGTGCCAGTCCTTTTTGTTTCTCGACACCATTTTCTTTATAATCTTTGTCAAGGTCTTATTGAAAGCTTCAGCTAGACCATTAGCTCGGAGATTATAGATGGAAGAGTATCTCCAGTCTATTTTATGTTGTTCTGCGAAGTGGCTGATTTTATGGATCCTGTAGGCTGGTCCATTATCTGAGATTATCCATCGCGGAGTTCCAAACCAGTAGATGATATGTATCTTGAAGAAATGGAGAATATTCTCCGTCTTTACTTCCCTTAGTGGTAATGCTTCTTCCCACTTAGAAAAGTAACCGGTCGTTGCTAGTATGAACCGATGTCCTTTGGATGATGCCGGTTCAATGGGGCCAATTATGTCGGTTCGCCACATTTCGAACGGCCAGTTAGCCACCGTTAGGTGTAGCAGATTTGGATTTTGGTAAATGAAGTCCCCATGAATCTGGCACGAGTGACACTGTTTCGCATATTCGAGGCAGTCCTGAATCATTGTGGGCCAATAGTAACCCATTCTTTTGATCTTCAGTTTCATCTTTGTCCCAGCTTGATGAGAACCGCAGAATCCATCGTGAGTTTCTTGGACGACTCTCTTTGCTTCTTCTGGCCCCAAGCACCTTAACCACAAACAATCAAGTGACCTCTTGTATAGAATATTATTGACGAAGGCGAAAGACAGAGCTCGTTTCATGAGCTGATGTCTAGACGACGCATTTTCGGGCGTTCTTCGAGATTTGAAGTAGTTTATAAAGACTTCCCTCCAATCCTTGACCTTTTCTTCGTCCTTTATTTGGAGGGCTGCTTGTTCGGTCGTTTCTTTTCCTTTGGAAGGCTCTATTGAATCCTCTGAAGATATTTCTGCTGGCGCGAGAACTCTACGGGTTTGCACGGTGATCCTTACGTCGTCGAGGTCTTTGTTCCCCTCCGAACGGCGGCCGAGACGTTAGGACGTCCTGTGCCTGAGGTTCGGGGCAGATGCTATGTGGTTTTATCCGTCTATCTCTCCGAAGATGCCAAGTTGATTTATGGCACCGTGTATCGGAGGTTTAGACGGATGCGGCCGATGTAGCAGACTTCGTCAGATTCCCCCTCAGGGTGAGGGGTTTTTGATTGTGGGGACGCTCTTCCCTGCAGGCGCAAGCCCCTGCAGTTAATTACGCTACCGCATCGCGGTAACAACTTTCTCCTTCTCCAGAATTTCACTTCGTGTCGTGTGTGTTTGTTTTGTTTGTGGTTGCCCGTGGATTGTATACGGAGACTGAGTAATGCCGTCGCCCGTAGGACGTGGATTAGTCCAAATCCGTATTTACTTAGATTTGGGTTTGGTGTTTTTAGTTTAAGGATACGTTAGTCGCGTTGCGGCTAAGATCAACTTAAACATTCGTTAAGGATACGTTAGTCCTGTTTGAGACTAAGATCAACTTAACGTGATCGTTTAGATCCGACAAAAGAGCGTTTGGGCTCTATTGTTCCAGTTTGGGAGATTCATAGTCCAATTTGGGACTAAAGTTTGTTTGGAGGATACGTTAGCCATTTTTGAGGCTAAGATCGACTCGAACGTTTGTTAAGGATACGTTAGTCCAGTTTGAGACTAAGATCAACTTAACGGGATCGTTTAGGTCCGACAAAAGAGCATTTGGGCTCTATTGTGCCAGTTTAGGGACGTGGTGGTCCATATTCCAGTTTAGGGACGTGGTGGTCCATCGCATTTATGGCCGTCGGGACCCGTCACCTCTCTGACGTCGTTGAAGAATTACAACGATAGGTGTCAGAGGAGTTCAGAGATGTACCCTTGAACCAGAGTTGATTTGGGGTTTTATCATTCATTTAAATGTCTAAGGATGCTCTAGCCGTGTTTGGGGCTAAGATCAACTTAAACGGGACCGTTTAGATCCGGCAAAAGAGCATTTGGAGGCTCTATTGTTCCAGTTTAGGGACGTAGTGGTCCACTTTCCAGTTTAGGGACGTGGTGGGAGTTCGGAGATGTACCCTCGAACCGGATGTAGATTGATTTAGGAGAGGCATTTAATTTAAGGACTTACAGCCAAGATTGGGTTAAGTCCAATTTTTATTTTTAGGCTCTGCCCGATTAGAAGAATCGATCTAAACAGGGCTCCGTCCCTTTCATTATTTTGCAAGTCTGATTTGGGCCAAGCCCTTTTAATGAGTTACAAGAACTCAGGAATTCTCCAAACAGGGCCTTGCCCTTTTTAAATGATGAGTTTCAGAACTTTTTTTTTTATAGACAGGGCCTTGCCCTTTTATCTGCAATTCAATTTGGGCCAGGCCCTTTTAAATAATGAGTTTCCAGAAACTCAGGAATTTTTCCAAACAGGGCCTTGCCCTTTTATTGTTTTAATTTGGGCCTGGCCCAAAACAAAGGTTCGCAGAAACCCTAGAAATCTTCAGTTTGAAGAATTCAAGTGCATGGCACTTTTGATTTGAATTTAGATCAAAGGAAAAACAAGTTCTTGTTTTCTCCTGATCATACAGAACCTAGGGTTCATATTAAGTGCAAGGCACTATTTATTATTATTTTTTTTTTAGAACCAAGGGTTCATATTAAGTGCAAGGCACTATTTATTTTCTGTTCTTCAGAAATTTTTACCTTCTTCTTTTTGTTTCTTCTGTGTTCTTGATTAATTTTCAAGAGCTTTCCTTTGATGATTGACTCTCTCTCTAATTCTCTCCCCCTGATTATCTGATTGATGCCTCTTGAATGAGGCTTGGGGTCTTATTTATAGTGCCCACAAATTTGTTGGATTTGTTAACAAAATCTTTCCTGAATAATTTTGGGAATTTTCCCACCATTGGATCTTTGATCCAAGGGTTCCTGTTTTACAGGAGAACAGAAAAGATTTATCTAAATCTTCATTCAGTTGCTGCGCAACTCACCAGCAAATGACACGTGTCGCGCATCCGAGCGCTTGCGCAGTTGCGATTGCGCAACTGCGCAGACGCGTGTCGCAAATCCATGCGTTTGCGCAGCTGGGATTGCGCAACTGCGCAGACACGTGTCGCGCATCCGTGCGTTTGCGCAGCTGGGATTGCGCAACTGCGCAGACACGTGTCGCGCATCCGTGCGTTTGCGCAGCTGCGACTGCGCAACTGCGCAGACACGTGTCGCGCATCCGTGCGTTTGCGCAGCTGCGACTGCGCAACTGCGCAGACACGTGTCACGCATCCGTGCGTTTGCGCAGCTGGGATTGCGCAACTGCGCAGACACGTGTCGCGCATCCGTGCGTTTGCGCAGCTGCGACTGCGCAACTGCGCAGACACGTGTCCCGCATCTGTGCGTTTGCGCAGACACGTGTCGCGCATCGGTTCGTTTGCGCAGCTGCGGCTGCGCAACTGCGCGGACACGTGTCGGGCATCCATGCGCTTGCGCAGACACGTGTCGCCCATCCGTGCGTTTGCGCAGTTGCGACTGCGCAACTGCGCGGACACGTGTCGTGCATCCAAGCGCTTGCGCAGACACGTGTCGCGCATCCGTGCGTTTGCGCAGTTAAGTCTTTAATTAAGTTTTCTGAAGAGCCTTGCTCTGATGGGACGCGCTGTTTCGGGCGTTACGCTGCCCATTCAGCCTCTGCCACGTGGCAAATTGCGCATTGCGCACGGAAACCGAAGCGTTGCTTCGAATTTTGAATTTTCAAAATTCAACAGAGCCTTGCTCTGATTGAGGGAAACAGTCTTCATCAGCCAATTCCTTAGCCAGCTTGGCCAATGCATCTGCCTTACTATTTTCTGCACGCAGTATGCTCTCCAAGATGTAAAAGGGGATTTGCGTCAGCAGTTGTTGCACTCTTTCGCCGCATTTTATCAACTCTGGTTTGCACGTCTGATAGTAGCCGTTTACTTATTTAACGATCAGCTGGGATTCTCCGTATATGAGGAGGTCTTTGATTCCCATGTCAACAGCGATCTCGAGACCTGCTATCAAAGCTTCATATTCAGCTTCGTTATTAATCCTTGGCTCCGTTTAAGAGAAGGCATAGCATAGTATCTGTTCCCGCCAAAATCTCCGGCCAAGAGCTATTTGTTCCTGTTTACACCGGTATAAGTTTCGTTTACAGATATGTATGAAATCGGGCTCATTCATATACGCACATGCAAACATCAGAGAAAGAGCAGGTGTTAGAAAGAGAGCTCTTGGTGGTCAACGACAAAAAGAAAGCATTTAATTGAACATTCTATTCTACAGGAAATAGATCACCAAACATGGGATCGAAAGTACAGGGATTCACAAAACTATGGATAAAATTATCTAAATCCCTCTCTGCCTTCTCCACCATGTCAAAGCGGTGATCTTCACGAACAGTCGCTTCCCATCGGTCAGCACCGTGCCCATCAGCGAATGCAGACATGACGACCCACTGAGCCTGTATCTGGCTTAGCACCTGAACAGAGCGATCCCTCAGAGCTGTGGTAATCAAAAGTGCCTCGTGAAAGCACTCGATCTTGTCCTCTGCGGCGTCGAGCATTGCCGGAGTCATCTCCGCTGGATGAGGAAGGATGTCATCGAGCACGGACAAGAAGACCATCCGAAGCCAAATGGAGCCGATGGGGAGAGGGGATCCTCTACGAGTCAAGAGCTCGTACAGCACCGTATCGTATTGGTCATCCGTAAGAGCAGGGTTCACCAAGCGTGCAGTAAAACAAGGAACGATTTCCTCAATAGGCACCTCCCATGGTTGCTGGCGAGCATGTGGACGATTACAAGCCATAGCTCTTCTCTGTTAAAATAATTCTCTGAAAGTGAGAGAGAAGAGAAGCATTGCTTCAAATTATAAAGAGAGACATTTAAGTCTAGGTACAGAAAATTTTGTGCATGATGGAACTATTTCCAAGCTCTGTTAAGAGAATGCATTGGGAAAAAGAAATTTGACTAAGGAAAAACAGAGAAAGAAGGCAAAAAGACACCTTCAGTAAAGAGGCGGCGCCTCACATGCAAAGAACGAGAGCGCCAGCGCCAAAAGCGCCAGCGCCAAAAGCGCCAGCGCCATGAGTCAAAGACTCTGAGGCAGTGCCTCACGTGCAAAGCAAGAGAGCGCCAGCGCCAAGAGTTAAAGACTCTGAGGCAGCGCCTCACGTGCAAAGCGCGAGAGCGCCAGCGCCAGAACTAAAAGTTCTCCACCCTTGGATCAAAGATCCAAGGAAGATGATAAATCATCAGAGTGCAGAATTAAATTCTTATTAAGGAAATACTCCTCAAATCTTTCTAAACAAAGAAAGATTGTGCTCTATAAATCAGAGCACCGTTGCATCAAAGATCCAATGGTGATTAAAAACCACCAAAAATACAGAATTAAATTCTGATTGAGGAAATACTCCTCAAATCTTTCTAACAAGAAAGATTGTGCTCTGTAAATCAGAGCACCGTTGGATCAAAAATCCAATGGTGATTAAAAAATCACCAAGATACAGAATAAGTTATGTATAGGAAAATATTTTCCCAATCTTGTTAATAACAAGAAAAATGTCTTCTGTAAAATAGAAGTCCTTGGATCAAAGATCCAATGGTGGATAAAATCCCCAAATCAATTAGAGATCTCTCAATGAGAGATTTCCTTAACTGATTCAACATATCAGCCTCCCCTATATAAAGGACCCAAGACATCAAGTCTTGGAGAGAGGAACCTCCCCATAAGTTTCAAATTGAAAGAAGAAAAAGAGGAGAACTCCTCCATAAACTTCAGAGTTCAAGGCGAGAATTACCTCTCTTCAAGGTAGGGAAAAAACAAAAGAGATCGTAGCTTCTCCTCATAAAAGAAGAACTTAGTTCTCAGATCCATGAGACAAAGCCTCTCATAAAGAAAAACAAAAGAGATCGTAGCATCTCCTCATAAAAGAAAAACTTAGTTCTTAGATCCATAAGACAAAGTCTCTCATAAAGAAAAACAAAAGAGATCATATCATCTCCTCATAAAAGAAGAACTTAGTTCTTAGATCCATGAGACAAAGTCTCTCGCAAACGAGAATTTAATTCTCAGAGCACTGAACTGATCAGAACTGCCAAAAACAGTGCCTGGTGCTCAGCGCAGAGCGCTCCACGTGCTCCTCACGTGGGCGCTATTTTAAAGGAAGCGCTTCAGCACTCCAGGTCTGGGGCTCAGCACAGAGCGCTCCACATGCTCCTCACGTGGGCGCTATTATAAAGAGCACTTCAGCACTCCAGGTCTGGCGCTCAGCGATAAGCGCTCTACGTGCCCCTCACGTGGGCGCTACTTTATAAAGAGCGCTTCAGCACTCCAGGTCTGACGCTCAGTGCCAAGCGCTCCACGTGCTCCTCACGTGGGTGCTACTTTATAAAGAGCGCCTTAGCACTCCAAGTCTGGCGCTTAGCGCCGGTGCTCCACGTGTCCCTCACGTGGGCGCTATTTTATAAAGAGCGCTCTATAAATAGAGCTCAGCGCCATAAAGAGTGTTCAACACTCAATAAAAAAAGAGAGGTGTCAGAACCCCAAATCAATGCTCAGCATTGTTGAACAAAAAGGGACTGAGCCCAAACAAATATTCAACATTTTATTCAAAACTGAGTGGACTGAGCCCAAATTGGCCGCAAGTCCCCAATTCAGATAAACCAAGCACATGTGCTCACAATCTCTTTTATTGGTCTTAGTCCCAAACTTGACTACAGATCTCCCAACCCACATTGGTTTAAGGGTACATCTCTTCACACCTCTGATATGTGTCGTTGTAATTCTTCAACGTCTTCAGAGAGGTGGCTGGTCCTGACAACCAGAAACTCTATGAACTATGATGTCCTTAAACCATGGACCACAATGTCCTTAAACTAATGATGGACTATGATGTCCTTAAACCATAGACTATGATGTCCTTAAACTCTACGGACTATGATGTCCTTAAACAATTGACCGCAATGTCCAAAAATTAATGACGAACCGTAATGTCCCTAAATTTAAACGATAGAGCCCAAATGCCCTTTCGTTGGATCAAAAATGATCTTGAACCCCCGTTAAGTAGATCTTAGTCTAAAACTTAGACTAACGTATCCTTAACAAACATTTAAGTTGATCTTAATCTTAAAAAAAAAGGTTAACGATCTTTAAATCAACCAAACCCAAATCTAAGAAAATACGGATTTGGACTAATCCACGCCCTACGGGCGACAACATAAATTAGTCTCCGTATACAATCCATGGGCAGCCAAAAATAAAACAAACACACACGACACAAAGTGAACTTCTGGAGAAGGAGAAAGTGGTTATCGTAACCTGAAAACGTAATTAACTGCAGGTGCTTGCGCCTGCAGGGAAAAGCGTCCCCACAATCAAAAACCCCTCGCAAGAGAGGGGGGATCTGATGAAGTCTGCTACAACGGCCGCATCTTTCCAAACCTCCGATATACGGTGCCATAAATCAACTTGGCATCTTCGGAGAGGTGGACAGATAAAACCAAATAGCATCTTCCCCTAAATTCAGGAAAGACGACCTGCGCGGTTTCGTCTCTGTTTTCGGCGGTAAACAGTATCCTTCCTTGCGGAGTCACGAAGATAAGGCCCACTCTAGCTTTGATTATGGGGGTGTTGTGCTTTCGCCTTTTCATGGAGGATACTCCATCAAAGTAGAGTTCCTACTGGGCATCATTCTCTTCTTCCTTTGTGTCGAACGCAAGTTCATCCTGGCCTTTTCATAGATAGCCATTTCGCGTCTGCGTTTTTCCCGGATCTTTTGACAAGCCTTTTGTATTAGCCTGTCAAATTGTTCTTCGAACGATGAACTTGACATTCTTAGAGCAGGATTTTTCTTTGTTTCAACGTCACAGCTATTTATAAGAGCATTCCCTTCTTCACCGGAGTTGTTTATGACGCGGCAGCTGCGGAATCGCTCCTGTTTCTTAGACCGAACGTATCCGAGCCCGGTTGTTTCCATCTTCCCATTGGGCATCTTTCGCTGGGTCTCAGGGATATTCCAAATCTTTTTATATAATTGGGCTTGTCTAACCGTCTGCTCAAGGGGTACACCTTGACATGTCAACAACCTTTTCAGTCCCTCCGCGTAGTATCTTGACAGACGGATTGGTTGAAGCCTATCAAATGCAAAATCGGCACCATGCCAGACTTCTTTTTCTACTCTGGTCTCCGTAGATTAGTAGAAGAGGATCGCCTTTTCACCTCTTCACCTAGGAGGTACGTATAAAGTCTGTAGCTCTTGTACACTGTATGTATCGAGTGCATCGAGTTTCTTATAATGCCGAGGCGGAACCATTGTGATTTGTCAGCTCTGATCGGCTCTGACAAAGGTTTGCACTGACGGGAGGATTGAGAACACTGCATTGGCCTCGTCCACAGAGTCGCTGCCAAAGACCAGAATAGGGGTAGATGGTCTGGGCCTGTTGCCTTGGGGTTGCCCCGAGTAGACTATTTCTTCATCTTCCTCGGTATCGCTCCCAAAGATCAGGATGGTGGCAATGGACTTCCGTTTATCCTCCGGCTTATGACACCTCTACGTATCTTCGAAGTCTGGTAGGAAGTACATTGCGTCTTCATATTTTCGGACCTCGTTTATGGAGAACGGGTTTAGCTCTCCTGTGACGATGTATTCCAAACCGTCTTTGAAATACTTCATACCCTGATGTTATGTAGAAGAGATGACGTTGTACTCATGCAGCCGGGGCCTGCCGGGCAAAGCGTTATAGCAATTCTTGGTGTCAATGACATGAAATTTGATGTCAGTGACGAGTAATCCGAAGCGTAACGTCAGTATTATAGACCCCAGCGTCCGTGACGACTGTGAGTCGAACCCCGAGATAGTAATTTTGTCTCGGGCCAAGTGTTGAACGTTCATGCAAATCTCCT
Source organism: Agapanthus africanus (assembly GCA_030015575.1). Classification (NCBI taxonomy): domain Eukaryota; kingdom Viridiplantae; phylum Streptophyta; class Magnoliopsida; order Asparagales; family Amaryllidaceae; genus Agapanthus; species Agapanthus africanus. The sequence goes on along the minus strand of CM057345.1, from coordinate 38,294,612 downwards.
TCAGCACTTTCACATTGAGAAGATTGACGGAAGATCCATTGTCGACAAGGATTTTGCCTATCTTGATGTCGTGGAAGTATCCAGTGACGTATAACATGTGGTTATGCTCGCACGTTCCGAGGAGAAGATCTTCATCGCTGAACGTAATGTCAGCTGTGTGAACCTCCGCCAGCTCGTCCTTCATCTTCTCTTCTAAGAAGAAAACATGGAATTGATCAGGTTCTTATAATGCCTTGATTAGAGAATCTCATGCCTCTTTAGACAGGATGAGAGCATCTAGTATGCTCAATTGCGAGGGCATTTTCCTCAGATGTGCTAAGACATTGTAATCCACCTTATTTTTCTTAGGCGGGTCCTTGGCCGCGAGCTCTTTGACAACTCGATCGTCGAGGCCAATTTCCTTAAGGATTTTCTCTTTCCCTTTTTCTTTTTTACCCGGACCTTTGTTTGTAGGTCCGAGACTCTTCTCAGGCAATGTACGGTTACGCAGCTGAATGTTCTCACAGTTCTTCTCCTCCTCTTCTTTTTCCGAGGTGGAGTCCTTAAAGAGAGGGCTAAGGGTTGTTTCCTTCTCAGAATCGCTCTCGAAGGTAAGAACTTAGAGTTTTTCCTTTTCTAAACTGGTATCAACCATATGACAGTTGCCATTCATTTTCTCACGAGCATTCGTCGCACTTTTTCGCTGTCAACGAGCTTCGCGCTTCATCCTCTTGAAGTGTTATTGATGGACAACGTATCCTTGCTACCACTTCTTGAAGGAACTGCATTCTTCGGTGGGATGAGTAACCCTCCGATGATATAGGCAGTAGTTCGGATATGAATCCTCTCCGTCGAGACTTATAACCCCAGGAATGTTTCCTTTTAGAGGTGGCAGCTTCATTCTCACTGACATGGCTTTTGGTGAACCGCCTCGCTGTCTTGATTCTGCTCTTGTTTGCCGCAGGTGTGCTTTGGTCTGGTCGGATTACTTTACGACTCCTCCTTATCGTAGCTTGTTTATCCTGACGCTGACGCTTAGCCTTTTCGTATAAGGCTGTTTCGCGTTCTCGGATAGCTTTTCTTTTTCGAAAGGCTTCATTTAACAGCCTATCGATTGGGTCTTCCAACAGTTCTGGGGATTTTGGCGCCGATCCTGCCCCCAGTTCCTCTGCGTTTTTTTTCTGCCGCTGAGGGGGCTTCTTCTTCATTTAATGACGAATGGGAAACCATGTGGCAACTTGCTACATAGTTTTCGGTTTCTGGTGAATCATTTTCCTCATCGTTGTCATTATCTTCGTTCTCAAGAATATGCTTGAGGAACTCTTCGAGGATGACAAGTGTTTGCGCCTTCTGGTTGTAGTCCTCTAGCGCGTCAATATACCTTTGTAGGTCTGTGCATTTGTCATCATACTCGGCAGGTCGTACAGGCTTCTTGGTCTTCTTTTTTTACTTCGAAGACTTTGAAGGCTTGACTTGGGGATTTTGCCCTTTGTCGACGGTTTTCGGTACGGGATGCAGTTTCAGCATCCCTTTGATGATTTCCGGTTCAAGTGGGATTTTCCACCTGATTGCTGGACATTCCTGGAGATCCTTCAACATTCTTTTGGTTTTAGCTGAGAGAACGACTTCCCATGGAGTTTCTTCCACGAGCGAGCATGATGCCCCCAGTGCATCCACCCTTTTGGGAGTGTGCTTCTATGGCGGGTTCACCCTCCAGTTCTCAGAAAGCATGAACTTCCCCTATTGATAATGGTCCTCGACCCAGTTCTTGAAGATGTAGCAATCCTCAATTGGGTGGCTCACCATTCTGTGATAGGAGCAGTAGTTGGGGTTGTTGACGTTGCCGGGTTGTGGTGGACGCCGTGAGTCTGGCAATGTGATAAGTTTGTTGCGCACTACCAGCTCGAACAGTCTCCTTGTCTTGTAATAGGGAAACGAGTAAGCGTGTCCTAGTCTTTCTTCCAGGGATAGGTGCGGACGCATGTTGTTTTGGCGAGCAACCGGTTTCGGGTCACTCGATTGCTGTTGAGTGTAGGCAACGAAAGCCGCTTTCCCTTTACCTTTGGCATTTCGAGGGTCCATTTTTTTGGAAGGAAGGCCCATGGCCCATCTGGTCCATTTGGGCCAGCTTGTCGATCAGGGCCTGGAAGGTAGTCGGCTTGAAGAACGTCATGAACTGGGACACAGTCGTTTGCGTATCTATGGTCCCGACGAACATGCCCACGGCGGGGGATTCTTCGATGCGCTGTTCGCATTTTGAACATGGGTTCCGCCACCGGATCGCGTATTGGACCCAGGTTTCTTCTGACTTCACCCTGGCATTGATTAATACCGTGATCAGGGTGCGTTCGCTTGCGCTGGCAAACCGCTGTGTGAACAGCAACTCTATCTCTGTGAATGTCTTTACGGAGTCATTTGGGAGCTCTGAGTACCATTTAAAGGCTGTCTCCGACAGGCTACCAACGAATTGGCGAAGCAGCAGTTTGTTATCGCCTCCAGTATTGCCACACAGAGTTCTGAACTGAGTGACGTTCAGGTATGGATTCCTTGTCCCCGTGTACACACGGAACTTGGGGATCGTATATCCCGAAGGGCACTTGATTTGATCATACTGGCCTGGATACGGTCACCCAATTCTGACGATTTGTCCAGCCGCTTCATTCGCTTGATAAGCTCGTATTTGTTGAGCTATATAGTCATCAAGAGCAGCCTTGGAGATTGTTTCCCCCTTAGCCGCTGATAGAGCCGGAAGCGGGTTTGATGTTTCCCCTCTGTCATCCTCGATGATTATCGGCGGATCTTCGGCTGGAGGTTCTGGCTGGATCATCATTCTAACCATGTCCTGGAACAAAAGCGCCATCTGCTTTATGTTAGCAGCTTGTTCCGTGGCCTCCCTGTCCTTTCTTTCAAGCACCATTCGCAGGAACTCTGTATCAGTCTCATACTCTTGGCGCTGTTTAGATGCTGATTCCAGACTTTCTTTCTGTCGGATAAGTACTGACATTTTGATCAGCATTTCCTGGAGCTTTTTTTGTTGCTCCTGGGCTTTTGTCAACGACCGAGTTTTCGGCCAATGACCTACGGAAGCACGGCTTTCCTCTTTCCCGGAAGCCACGTAGACCGTATGCACGATCATACCCCCAGACTTGGGGCATTTGGGTCCAGCGCCTTTGGAATTTGCAGCAGGCAGTGGGACTTTCTCCGGCTTTGTCCTTTTGTGGGAGGTCAAAGTTGAAGGATCCGTTGTAACAGGCACCTGTGTAAAATACACCCCTCACTGTATGATGGAGGGATGGTCTTTATCTTGTCGAGCCTTTAATTTCTTCGGTTGACGAGGGTAGTTCTGGTCAATCACGGAGTCCTAGACTTTTCTCAAGACCTTATGAATTTGGAAGGAGAGCCGTTGATGGGGGCGCTCCGGTTTCGCCTTCACCGTAGCTTCTGGAAACGGGAGAGATTTCTTCAGCACCGTCGTTGGAGAGTTCTTTCGCACCCTCCTGAGTAGATCAAAGTTGTTTCCGGTTGGAACAGCAGTATTAACTTCCATCATTGGAGCTGGTGGGGTAAGTCCAGAGGGGGAGTTGCCCCCATATTATCTCACTCGGCGCCAGTGGCGACGTTGAGCATGTATTGCAGACGGGACCGCCTCAGTTTCGGAAGCGGTTGCAGCTTGCCCCTGGTTTTGTTGAGGAGCTCCAGCAGTTACCAGCCTGTTAAAGACCGACGTCCATGGAAAGATTTGATTGGAGACGGTCAGCCTCTCGAAGACCGATCGCCTGATTGGTGAAGCACTTTTAACGGCTTCATTTGCAGCAGGAGTTAGGAGGGCTCTCCTTTTTAAGGCAGCCCCTTCAGGTACGATGAGCCTCTTTGCGTGCCCGTTTTGGTTCTGGCTCAGGCTGTTGAAGACTGAGGCGTCGGATTTGGATGGCCCGTTGAGAGGGGCTGTTATGGTTGCAAGTCGATTGAAGAACGACTTCTTGGGAGCTTCGGGTTGTGGCGTTGAGGCACCGACGCTCATGGGTGGGAGCATGGTCCCGAAGAACAATCCAGTAATGGCTTTTGTTACCTGCCCTACCGGCATTGAAAAGATGGAGGTCGTATTGGGCTCGTAAGTCACTCCTCCAGTTGGGGCGGTGCGAGAATTGTTGTTGCAAGTTATACAGCTGGAAGCCATTGATGTCTCTTCTTCTGCACAGAAACAAGACACCAAATCATAGTGCCTCGAATCCAAATGCAACAATAGCAAACCGCAATTTTTTTCATGAACAAGACACACGAAGTGTGTAGTGGAAAGAGGAAAAGGTCCCACCGGGTGTGCCAGAATCTGTTTACCGCCAAAAACAGTGACGAACTAGGATGGATCGTCTTTCTGAGTTTGGGGGAAGATGCTATTTGGGTTTATCCATCCACCTCTTCGAATATGCCAAGTTGATTTATGGCACCGTATATCGGAGGTTTGAACGAACGCGGCCGTGTAGTAGACTTCATCAGATTCTCCCTCATTTTCGAGTGGGGTTTTATTGTGGGGACGCTCTTCCCTGCAGGTGCAAGCCCCTGCAGTAAATTACATTACCGTATCGCGATAACCACTTTCTCCTGCTCCGGAAGATCACTTCGTGTCGTGTGTGTGTTTTTTTTTATTTAGGTTGCCCGTGGATTGTATACAGAGACTTATTTATGTTGTCGCCCGTAGGGTGTGGATTAGTCCAAATCCGTATATCTTAGATTTCGGGTTTTTATTTAAAGACCGTTAATTTATTTTGAGATTAAGATTAACTTAAATGTATGTGAGCATTTGGGGCTCGATTTGTTTTTGTTAAGGATACATTAGTCCAATTTGAGACTAAAATCCACTTAACGAGGTTTCAGGATCATTTTTATTTAGGATCCAACAATAGAGCGTTTGGGTTCTATTATTTTAGTTTAAGGACATTTCGGTCCATTATCGCCATTTTGGAGGCGAATATTAGTTTAGGGACATTTCGGTCCATTAACGCTATTTTGGAGGCGATATTAGTTTAGAGACTTCTCGGTCCTTTGTTAGTTTAGGAACATCTCGGTCCATTATCGCCATTTTGGAGGCGAATATTAGTTTAGGTAATTCGCGGTCCTTTATCCATATTGCGTACATGTGTATTTGTTATATGATGAAGCGAATAATGGTGATATCGAATGCATCCAATTTGGGGTGCGATCTGATTTGAGGTGTGCACGTCAATTTGGAAGTGCATCAACGTGGGACATATCATTCCCAGTCATGATGAAGTTTTATATCAAGTTGGAACAAGAAAGGAGTTATTGGTTGTCGGGACCCGCCACGTCTCCGAAGACGTTGAAGAATTACAACAACATATATCAGAGATGTGGAGAGATATACCCTTAAACCAAATCCCGTGTTTGAGGGAAAAGGGGGTTATTGTGGCTTTAAGAATTTTTTGTTAAGGATACGTGGAAGGGTGCCGGTCTAACTAGGGAATCACCGCTATCTCGTAGGATAGGGTGCCGTAGTGAGCGGTGTGTGTTTGATTCACATAGAGTCCTAATTTAAAATATTATACGGGGAAGAAAGGAGTGAGAGATGTCCATCTCTCAAACCTACCCAATCCTAACCCTAACAAGTGAGGAATTACGCACTCATTAAGGAAATTGCGACGAGATTCATTTTTATAATTTTCTTTTTAATTAACTAATTAACATGCAGATAATAAAAGACATATACGAAAATTGCAGAAATTAAATTCGAATGAAAAATGCAAGATAAAAAAACTTACTTTTATTGACACCTCTTGACGATTACAATGAAACTAAAATTTAATCTAGAAATTAAAAGAGGCATCCTCCAAAGAGGCACACCAGAAAGAGGCCATGAGCCCTCCTATTTATAGATAGGAAAAACCCTAGGTTTACATTCTGATCCATACATGAAATTACAAAACAACCCCAAAGACCGAGTCAAAGCACCCATTGCGCTTTCAATTTATGAGTGAGTTGCGCTAGTTTAGTGGCGCACCAGTGAGTGACACGTGGCGCGCTTGGCGTTGAGCGCTAGCCCATAAGCGCAGTACGCTATTTCAGAAGTGCAAAGAGCAAGTGCATACGTGGTTGACACGTGGCATGTTTTGGCGCTGAGCACCGGTCCCAGGAGCGCAGAAGCGCAGTTCAAAAGTGCAAGATATTTTTCAATAGCGTAAAGCGCATTTGATCAAATTTATGATCTGTGAACAAGTTTATGTTCTTTTTAAAGGAGGTTTTGCCTCAAGTTTCAAGAACAATAGTTCTTACTTTTGAAAGGGCTTTGCCTTTGCAGATCAATGATCTGTGAATGAAGTAAATACATCTTTTGTTTCTATGAGAACTTTTGATCTTTTTTTTTCTTTTTCTTTATAAAAGACCTTGGTCTTTTATAGATCTATGATCTTTTAAGAAGATAATTCTTCTGTTTTTATGAGATGATTTCATCTCTTTATTCAAGAATCATTCTTTTTACCTTGAAGAAATGATCTTCTTTCAAAAGCTTGCTCTCTTTCTTTTGAGTCTTCTCAAAGTTTGTAGGGGTTTTTTCTATCTCAGACTTGAAGTCTTGGGGCCTTTATATAGGGCAAATTGATTTGTTAAATCAGTTAAAGAGATCTTTCTCTGATTGATTTGAGGACGTTTCCCCACCGTTGGATCTTTGATCTTAGGGCTTCTATTTTACAGAAGGCAATCTTCTTATTTTTAACAAGATTGGAAAGATATTTCCATAACAGAATTTTAATTCTGATTAATTAATGATTTATCATTATTATTAGATCTTTTAATCTAACGGTGGAGAATTTTATATTTCCAGCGCTGGCGCACCCGTGCTTTGCACGTGGTGCGCTGCTCAGAGCGCAGCGCACTTTGCGCTAGCGCACCTACGTTCGACACGTGGCGCGCAGCGCAGCCTGCGCTAGCGCACCCGCGTTTGACACGTAGCGTGCAGCGCACCTAGCGCTGGATCTGAAGCGTTGCTTCAATTTTTGAATTTTAAATTTCAAAACAGAGCTTTGTTTTGATTGGGGGTGCACCGCCTAGGACGCAGCGCACCTGGCGCTAGCAAATCCGTGTTTGACACGTGGCGCGCAGCGTGCTTAGCACTGGATCTAAAGCGTTGCTTCAACTTTTAAATTTTGAATTTTAAAACAGAGATTTGCTCTGATTGGGGGAAACAGTGACCACCTGTTTTTCAGATAATAGCTCACTGACGAACGTTGGCCTCAGATCATTTTCCGTCCCTAAGTCGATTTTCTTTAAGCTGTCCGCCGTAGTGTGTATCCCATCTTCCAGCTCTTTTGGTGCCAATGGAACTCTGAGATCATCTCGTCCTCATCTTCATATGCGAAGCACCTGTAGAGGTCATTCATAGTCTCGTGCCCTCCCTCTTTTGAGAGTGTTATCATATGGCAGGTACGAGTTCGCTTCCATTCTTTTGGTTGAGCTGATCCTATCCTGATGGGGTAGGTCTTTTTTAGCTCATGCGTTTGTGGGGAGGGTTACCCTCCAGCTGTCGGATAAAGCGAACTTGCCTTGTCGATACTGGTCTTCTACCTAGTCTTTGAAGGTGAAGCAGCCTTCAAGGGGGTGACTTATTACTCGGTGATAGGAGCAATAATCCGGATGATGGTCCTCGTTTATTTGTTCGGGATGCCGAGACTTCGGAAGCGTCATCATTTGGTGCTTCATGACTAGATTGAATATTTTCATTGTCTTATCTTAGGGGAAAGAGTATTCCAGACCCATCTTCTTTATAAAAGATGGGCTCCAATCGAGTTTTTCTCGATTGCACGGTGTCTTAGATCCGCTTTGTTTTCTTCGAACGTTGTTTGCGTTCTTTGCCCTATTTTTGCCTCCATTTCAGGGTTTTCCCCTTTCGTGAGAACATATATTCGGCCGGGGATGAAGAGCATTACGGTCTATTTTCTCCGCAGATTGCTGGTTGAGACGCTGCGTCCTAACCTTTTCATAAATAGCCATTTCGCGGCTGTGGTTGTCCCAGTTCGTTTGACAAGCTTCTTTTATTAGATTGTCAATTTGTTCTTCCATCGACGGACTCAACGTTTTTAGAACAGGAGCTTGCTCCGATTTAATGTCACGGCTTTTTGGAAGAGCGTTTTCCGTTTCATTTGAGTTGTTTACGACGTGGAAACTATAGATCTACTCCCGTTTCTTGAAACGAACATATCCGAGCCCGGTTGTCTCCATTTTCCTATTGGGCATTTTTTGTTGAGTCCCGAAAATATCCTAAATATTTTTGTAGAATTGGGCTTGTCGAACAGTTTGTTCGAGGGGTACACCTTGGAATCTTAACAGGATTTTCAATCCCTCCGCGTAATATCTTGTCAGGCGGATGGGTTGAAGCCTGTCGAGTGCAAAATCGGCACCATGCCAAACTTCTTTTTCTAGTTTGGTCACCGTAGATTGGTAGAAGAGGATCGCCTTTTCACCCTTTCGTCTAGGAGTCACGTAGAAAATTTGTAGCTCTTGTACACTATATGTATCGAGCGCATCAAGTTCCTTATAATACCGAGGCGAAGCCATTGTAATTTGTAGACTCTGGTCTGCTCCGACAAAAGTTTGCATTGATGGGCGGACGGAGAACACGGTGTTGGCTTCATCCTTAGAGTCGCTACCAAAGACCAAGATAGGAGTAGATGGTCCGGGCTTATTGTTTTCTTTTTAGGGTTGCCCCGAGTAAACTATTTCTTCATCTTTCTTGGTATTGCTCCAAAAAATCGGGATAGTTGCAACGGATTTCTGTTTATTCTCCGGCTTGTGGCACCTTTCAGTATCCTGGAAGTTTAGTAGGAAGTACTTTGCGTCTTCGTATTTCCGGACTTCGTTTACAGAGAACGGATTTAGCTCTCCCATGAAGGCGTACTCTGAGACATCCTTAAAATACTTTATACACTGATATTGTGTAGAAGGGATGGCGTTGTACTCGTGTAACCAAGGCCTGCCGAGCAAAACGTTATAGCAAGTCTTGGCGTCAATGATGTGAAATTTGATGTCAGTGACGTGCAGCCCGAAACGTAGCATCAGTATTACGGAGCCAAGTGTCCGTGATGACTGTGAGTTGAACCCGGAGATGGTAACTTTATCTCGGGAAAGATGCTGAACATTCATTCAAATTTCCTTCAGCATTCTCATGTTGAGAAGGTTAATGGAGGATCCATTGTCGACAAGGATTTTTCATATCTTGATGTCGTGGCAGTACCCAGTAATGTATAACAGGCGATTATGTTCGCATGTACCGAGGAGGATATCCTCATCGCTGAATGCAATATCTGCCGTGTGGACCTCTGCCAGTTCAATTTTTATCTTTTCCTCTGGGAGGAAAGCTTGGAACTGATCGGGTTCTTGTAATGGCTTGATCAGAGAATTTTGTGCCTTTTTGGATAAGAGGAGAGCGTCCAATATGCTCAATTGCGAGGGTATTTTCCTCAAATATTTCAGGACGTTGTAATCCACCTTGTTTTACATAGGCGGGTCTTCTGTGGTGAGCTCTTTTACGACTCCATCATCGAGGGTAATTTTCTCAGGGACTTTCCCTTTCCCTTTCCCTTTGTCGTTTTTGTTCGAGCCTTTATTTGTAGGCCCGAGTTCTTTTTAGGCAACGTACGGTTACGCAGCTGATTTTTTTCGCAGTTCTTCTTCTCCTCTTATTTTTCAGAGGTAGAGTTTTTGAAGAGAGAGTTGAGAGGTGTTTCATCCTCAGAATCGTTTCCGAATGAAAGGACTGGAGACTTTCCTCCAACTAAAATAATACCAACCATATGACAGTTGCCAGTCATTTCTTAATGCGCATTCGTCCCACTATTTTGCCATCGACGAGCATGAGTTTCGCGCTTCATCCTCTTGAAGTGTTTTTGATGGGCAACGTATCCTTGTCACCACTTCTTGAAGGCACAGCATTCCTGGATGGGGTGGGTGACCCTCCGATGATATAGACAGTAGTTTAGGTGCAATTCTTCTCCATCGAGGCGTATGACACCGAGAGTGTTCTTTATGAGAGGTGGAGGCTCCATCCCCATTGACAAGGCTTTAGCGAACCGCTTCTCTGTTTTGATCATGCTCTTATTTGTTGTAGGTGTGCTTTGGTTTGGTTGGAGTACTTAACGACTCGTCCTCACCACAGCTTCTTTATCCAGACGCTGACGCTTAGCCTTTTCATATATGGTTGTCTCGCGTTCTCGGTCAACTTTACTTTTTTGAAAGGTTTCGTTTAGCAGCCTTTCAATCGGGTCTTCTTTTGGCAATTCCGAGGATTTTAGCGCTGATTTTGTCCCCAGTTCCTCTGCGTTGTTTTCTGACGCTGAGGGAGCCTCTTCTTCATATAACGATGAATGGGAAACCATATGGAAACTTGCTACATAGTCTTCGGTGTCTTCTGATGAGTCATTTTCCTCATCATTGTCACTATCATCACCCTTAAGAATATGCTTGAGGAATTCTTCAAACGTGACCGGTGTCCGCGCTTTCTGGTTATACTCCTTCAGCGCATCTATGTATTTTTATAGATCTGTGCGCTTGTCGTCATACTCAGCAAGCTGCACAGGCTTCTTGGTCTTCTGCTTTTTCTTCGAAGACTTCAAAGGATTAACTTAGGGGGTTTTCCCCTCGTCGACAAATTTCGGTGCGGGACGAGGTTTTAGCATCTTTTCAATTATTTCGGGTTCAAGTGGGCTTTTCCACTTGACTGCCGGACATGCTTGCTGATCCTTCAGCATTCTTTTAGTTTTCGCTGAAAGAACGTCTTCCCATGGAGTTTCTTCCACGAGTGAGCATGATGCCCCCTGTGCATCCATCTTTTTAGGAGTGTGCTTCTGGGGTGGGGTTACCTTCCAGTTATCAGACAGCGCGAATTTTCCCTGTTCATACTGGTCATCGACCCAGTTTTTGAAGACGTAGCAGTCTTCAATTAGGTGGATCACCATTCTATGATAGGAGCAGTAATTAGGGTTGTTGACGTCGTCGGGTTGCGGTGGACGCCACGGGTCTGATAATGTGATGAGTTTATTACACATTGCCAATTTGAACAGTCTTCTCGTCTTGTCGTGGGGAAACGAGTAAGCACTTCCTAGTCTTTACTCCAAGGACGGGCGCGGACACGCGTTGTTTTGACGAGCAGCTGGTTTTGGACCACTCGACTGTTGTTGCGTATTAGCAACGAAGGCTGCTTTCCCTTTACCCTTAGCATTTCGAGGGTCCTTATTTGAGGAGGAGGGCCCATGGCCCATCTGGTCCATTTGGACCAGTTTATCTATCAGAGCCTGGAAGGTAGTTGGTTTGAAGAATGTCTTGAACTGGGACACAGTCGTTTGAGGATCAAGGGTCCCGATGGACATGCCTACGGTAGGGGATTTTTCAATGCGTTGTTCGCACTTAGACCACAGGTTCCGCCACCGGATCGCGTATTGGACCCATGTTTCTCCCGGCTGATCGGAGTGCGTTCGCTCGTGCTGGCGAACCGTTGTATAAACAGCAGCTCCATTTCTGCAAATGTTTTCACGGAGTTATTTGGAAGCTCCGAGTACCATTTGAAGGCTATTTCTGACAGGCTGCCAACAAACTGGCGAAGCAACAGTTTGTCGTCGCCTCCGATATTGCCACACAGAGCTCTTAATTGCGCGACGTGTTGATGAGAGTTGCATGTTCCTTTGTATACATGGAACTTGGGGATCATGTATCTCGGTGGGTATTTGATTTGGTCATACCAGCCTAGATATGGTCGTCCAGTTCTGACAATTTGGCCGGCGGCTTCATTAGCTTGATGAGCTCTTATTTGTTGAGCAATGTAATCATCAAGGGCAGCCTTGGCGATCTTTTCCTCCTTGGCCGCTGATAAGGCCAGAGGAGTGTTTGATGTTTCCCCTCGTTAATCCTCGATGATTATCGATGGATCTTTGGCCGGGGGTTCTGGCTGGATCATCATTCCAACCATATCTTGGAATAAGAGAGCCATCTGCTTTATATTAGCAGCTTGTTCAAAGAATTCTTTATCCTTTCTCTCTAGCACCCTTCGCAGAAACTCTGTATCGGTCTATATCTCTTGGCGCTGTTCAGCCTCTTTGTCTGGACTTTCTTTCTGTCCAGTGAGTGTCGTCATTTTGTTCAGCATTTGTTGGAGCTTCTATTATTGCTCCTGAGTCTTTGTCAGCAACCGAGTTTGCGGTCGATGACTTACCGAAACACGGCTCCTTTCTTGCCCATTGGTTATATAGACCATATGAACGATAATGCTTCCAGACTTGAGGCATTTAGATCCATCGCCTTTGGAATTTTCCGTGGGCGGTAGAGTTTTCTCCAGCCTTGTTTTTTTTATGAGAGATTGGAGTTGAAGGAGCCATTGTGACAGGCGCCGGTTTGGGAAAAGTCCCGTTGTATGGCGGAGGAGTGGACTTTTTCTTGTCGGACCTTCGATTTCTTTGGTTAACAAGAGTAATTTTTGTCAATCACAGAGTCATGGACTTTTCACCAGACCCTATGAATTTGCAAGAAAAGCCGCTGATAAGGCTACTCCAACTTTGCCTGCACTGTAACTCTTGCAGATGGGGGCGATTTCTTTAGCACCGCCGTTGGGGAGTTTTTATGCACCCTCTTAAGCGGTTCAAAACCATTCCCAGTTGGAACAGTAGTGTCGAACTTTACCATAGGAGCTGGTAGGGTGAGTCCAGAGCGGGAGTTGCCCCAGCTTCTCTCACTCGGCGTCAGTGGCGACGTCGAGCGTGCCTTGCAGAAGGGACAACATCAGTTTTCGAAGCGGATTCATCATGATCCCGGCTTTGCTGAGGGTCAATCGGCGCCAGCCTATTGAAGAACGACAACCTTGATGGAGTTTGAGGAGATCAGGCCGATCTTTCGAAGACCGACCGTCTGATGGGGGAAGCACCTTTGAAGGCTTCGTCTGTAGCAGGAGTAGTGAGGGCAGCTATTTTGGGATAGCCCTTTAGGTATCACGAGCTTCTTTATTGGCCTGTTTGATTTCTTGCTCAGCCTATTGAAGACTGAGACACCAGAGTTTGACGGCTCGCTAATGAGGGCCGTCGTGGTTTCCATTCGATCGAAGACCCTTCGGGGGCTTCTTCTGGTGGCGTTGAGGCACTGAAACTTACAGGTGGGAGCATGGTCCCGAAGAACAGTCCGGTAGTAGCTTGTGTGACCTGCCCCACCGGCATTGAGAAAATAGAGGCCGCGTTAGGCCCATAGGTCACTCCTCCAGTTGGGACGGAACGGATGTTGCTGTTGCATGAGGTGCAGTTAAGAGCCATTGATTTTCAGCATAGGAGGAAGATACCAAGTTTTAGTACCTTGAATCCAAGGGCAACCATAGCGAACCGTGATTTTGTTTGCAAAACACGACACACGAAGTGTGGAGTGGAAAGAAAAAAGGTCCCACCGGGCGTACCAAAATATGTTCACCGCCGAAAGACCGGACCGAGATGTTGGGACGTTTGGCCTGAATTTGGGGGCATATACTATTTGGACTTCTCCATCCACCTCTCCGAAGATACCAAGTTGATTTATGGTACCATATATCGGAGGTTTGGAAAGATACGACCATTGTAGCAGACTTCATCAGATTCCTCCTCATTTATGAGAGATTTTTGATTGTGGGTACGCTCTTTCCTCCAGGCGTAAGCCCATGCAGTTAATTACGTTATCGTGTTGCGATAACCACTTTCTCCTGCTCCAGCAGTTCACTTCGTGTCGTGTGTATTTTTGTTTATTTTGTTTGCCCGTAGATTGTATCCAGAGACTAGTTTATGTCGTCACCCGTAGGGCACAGATTAGTTCAAATCCGTATATTTTAGATTTGGGATTTTGAACTTAAGTTATATTTACTTTTAGTTCAAAAATATTTTGTTTGATTTAAGGACCGTTAATCTAGTTTGAGATTAAGATCAACTTAAACATATGAGCATTTGGGTCCAATTTATTTTTAACTAAGGATACGTTAGTCCTGTTTGAGACTAAGATCAACTTAGCAACATTTCAAGGATCACTTTTTTTATTAAGATCCAACAACAGAGCATTTGGGATCAGATGCTAGAAATTTCAGAGAGAGGCTTTTAGCCAATTTGGGCTTGGTCAGCTTAGTCTTTTCTTCTTTCTTTTTCTTTTATTCAAAAGTGCTAAGAACTTATTTGGGTTCTGTTTGCTCAACCCTTTTCTTTTTATGCAAAAGTGCTAACCACTTTTTTGGGGCTCTGGCGCTCACATGTGTATTATGTGAAGCATTCAGTCATGGGCGCTGCCCAATAAGTGCTAAACATTTTAGTCATTTTGACTGAATATGAAGTGCTAAGCACTTTTTGTATGGCGCCTACGTGTTTTTCACGTGAGGCGTTGGGCGCTGTCCAATCAGTGCTAAGCACTCAGCCGTTTTGGCTGTATATGAAGTGCTAAGCACTTTTACTCAGAGCTCACGTGTATTTCACGTGAGGCACGAGCCTTCTGTTTTGAGCGCCCACGTGTTTTTCACGTGAGACGCTGAGTCCTTTGTTAGGGACGCCCACGTGGGAAGCACGTAAGATGCTAATTCCTTTTCTTTTCTAGAAATTGAATCTTTGTTAATGGTATTTTGGCCATTATTGATCACCAAGATATTTGTTTTGAAGATCTGTGATTAAGAATTAAATTCTTATGTTTTTTCTTTATAAGGACTAAGTTTCTTTTTAGGGTTAAACCCTATTTTCAGAGGAATTAAATTTCCAGAACATAGGTTATTTATCTTTCTCTTTCTTTTTTTTAACCTAATTCTTTTCCCCTAGGTTTTGAGTCTGAAGAACAGAATCCCCCCGATGAGAATTAAATTCTCAACTTGTTTTGAGATTTGCTTTACAAATCTTAAATCAGAGGAAGAACTAAGTTCTTGTAGGAAGGGTTAAACCCTTGTTTCCATTTATACTTGGCAAAGAAGATTTTGATCTCTTCTTTTTCTTTACTTAGAGTTTGAAAGGAGTAAGACCTTCTTCTTCTTTTGAGAATTAAATTCTCTAGGTTTTTTAGAGAAACTTATGGAGTCAATCCTCTCTCTGAGACTTGAAGTCTCGGGTCCTTTATATAGGAGATGCAAGTTTGTTAATTAATTTGAGAAAATTTCTTATTAAGAGATTCCAATTGATTTTATTGGTCTCAAAAATTATTTGGGGAATTTTATCCACCGTTGGATATTTGATCCATGATTTTCTATTTTAAAGAATTTGTTTTATTGTTTTTAAAAATATTGGGGAAATATTTTTCCATATATAGAATTTTTTCTATTAAACGGTGATTTTTTAACACCATTAGATTTTTGATCCAAGAGCTCTCATAGAACAATCTCTCTTTCTTTGTAAAGATTAGGGAAATATATTCCCAAAATAGAATTTAATTCTATCATTGGATTTTTGATCCTACTGAGATTGTCTTTCTCACTTGGGAAGATTAGGGAGATATTTTCTCCTAATAGAATTTAATTCTATTATTTGATAATTTTTCATCACCATTGGATTTTTGATCCAATGGCTCTATTTAACGGAGAATATTCCAGATTTTAGGGAAATATCCCCATGTAAAATTTAATCTACTTGCTTTTAATTTGAGCGACGGCGCTCATATGTTGTACACGTGGACGCCACTTAAGAATTTAATTCTTATATATGATAGGCGCTCATGTGTTTTGCATATTGGCGCCCACGTGAACTTCACGTGCGGTGCCACCATAGGATTTAATCCTATAAGGTGCTGGTGCAGGTGCTGGCGGTCTCGTAGGGAGCATGTGAGGCGCTGTCTCATTGGAATTTTAACAGAGCTTAGCTCTTTATTATGTTTAATTATTAGGGGAACAAATACTCATTTCAATCTGTAGGAAAAAGATCACCAAATATGGGATCGATACTACAGGGATTAACAAAACAGTATACAAATTTCTCTAGCTCCCTCTCGGCCCTCTTTGCCGTGTCGTAACGGTGGTTCTCATAAAGAATCCTTCCCCACCTATCAGCGCCGTGTTCGTCGGCAAAGGAATACATGACAGCCCGCTGAGCCTGTATTTAACTCAGCATGTACCGGTCCCTTAGAGGTTTCGTAATCAAGCATGCCTTGTGAACGCAGTCGATCTTGTCCTCTGCTGCGTCAAGCACCGCTAAAGTCATCTCCTCCGGATTAGGAAGAATATCGTCGAGGATGGACAGGAAGATCATTCGGAGCCAAATAGAGCCGGCGGGAAGAGGAGATCCCGTACAGGCTATGAGCTCGTGGGTCTCAGTGTCACAATGAGCATCCGTAAGGACAAGATTCGCTAGATGTGCGACAAAACGAGAAATGATCTTTCCAATGGGCATCTCCCATGGCTGTCGAAGAGCATGTGGACGATTGCAAGCCATAGTTCTTTCTCTGTTAAAGTGAAGGTCTTTTCTCTGTGAAAGTTAAGGAGAAGATAGGCGCTTCTTTGAATTATGAAGAAGTCTTGGCACAAAAAATGTTGCACATAATTAAAGTTGGAACAATTCCCAAGCTCTGACTAAAAGAAGATGTTGGAAAAAAGGAAGACGGCTCAGAAAATCATGAGATCATAAAAGCGCCAGAATGCCTGTAACGACTCTGAAATCACTGTACAGAAATTTTCTTGTTATTGTACAGAAAAGAGTATTACAGCCTGTGTAAGAGTTAAAAGTTGTTTTTGTTAAATAAAAGTAAGAAACAACTTGTAGCTCATTGGTAAAGCCTCTACACTGCTGTGATATAGCTTTTGCGTTCGAATCCCATCGGTCTCAATATTTTTTCAGATTTTTCTTTTTTTAATTTTTTTGGAAGCCTAAGAGTTGCACGTGCAATACACGGAGAAATGAAAAGTTTCAGAAAAATCAAACAGGCGCAATGAGGTGTATACACTGATTTTACCATGTGGCACGAATCTCGAGGCAATTACCTCAATCTCGACCGCCTATTTCCTTCAAAAGGCCGACGCCAACGGTCGATCTTGCTCCAATTGCCTCCGTGCTTTTCACACACACCCATTCGACTCCCCTTAACTCCCCTGCACTGTTTGATTTTCCTGCAATCAAACAGAGACTCTTCAATTCACCATTTAACATCTTTTTAATGCATTTTAATCCACATTTTTAACTCCCAAACCCTAATTATTCACTATAAATACCACCCCATGCCTTAGCTCTTCACCATTCTGAAATTTTAGCTAAAATTCTCTCTAAACTCTTTAAGTGCCAAATGGAGTTAAGCCCCTCAAGTGGAGTAGCGAGCCAAACTCGACAACCGGAGTATCTCCGATGAAATCACGACCCCCGAGAGGTTCTTCAATCTCTTTTTAACCACCTAAAACAATAAGTCCCTCTTCTCTCCTTTTTCTTTCATCTCAATTCATATTTTTAAAACAAATCAACAAAAGAGGAGTTATCTCCGATATCATATTCTTTTTACATTTGTAAGGCATGCGTTAAGCAAATTAAAACAAACCAACATGCTACCTTAAATCTTAACATAATTTCATATCTTTTAGTTTTTAAATTAACAAATTTTTCATATGAAACGAACATATAATGAACGTTTTCATTAAAATACCATGAACTTTAGTGTAACCTCTTTTTGATATCTATACCCAAACCCTAGAACCTTCATGGGATAATGACCTAGCCCACGCGCACACTATGGTCTCATAGCACGGTATTCTAAGCATATGGGTAATTCAAAGTAAAAGCTTTTTCATTAAGATACCACACCGTTTTAAAACAGTTGTCTTTAAATCGGTATTTCGAAATCCTTGGAAATTACGACTCTACAACCATCGTCAGAGGACCAGCTAATGGATGGTGCGGATTATTGCACATCCATGAGACAGTAGAGCGAGATGCAGAACTCCTCACGGAGTATTCGGTCTCGGAAGGAATAAAAATACGGTTTTTAAGAAATACGACTTTTCTAAATAAAAAACTAAATTTTTAAAAATTATATAAAAATCATAAATTCATATTTTCAATAAAAAAATTAAGAAACTATATTTTTAAAAGAAATATTAAAATTGTAAATAAAATATCACCAAGTTTCCAAAAGTAGTAGTTTTCATAAAAATACCACAAACTTTCAAAAAGCTAGGTTTTATCACTAAAACACCACAACAATTAAAATACATGTTCATGAAAA
Organism: Agapanthus africanus; assembly: GCA_030015575.1. Lineage (NCBI taxonomy): Eukaryota > Viridiplantae > Streptophyta > Magnoliopsida > Asparagales > Amaryllidaceae > Agapanthus > Agapanthus africanus. The sequence continues at coordinate 38,276,468 of CM057345.1, read as the reverse complement.
CCCTAAATGTTATAAATCACCTTTGAGATTTATTTTTAAACTATATTAAAGTATTTTTCATAAAACCCCCCGAGATATGCAAACAATACTAAGGACTCTAAATTAATATAGGTTTAAGCGGGATCAATTCTCTTGAGCCCTAGGGAGCCGGAGAAAGCGAGTGCTTGTCTATTTAGGTTAGACAACTTAACAGAGTTATCAATGACAATTGTCTTGGAAAAAAACACAAATCCTGCTGTCCATGTGCAGCAGTTGCCGATTTCTCCCGAACATAAGATTTTAACAATTTACATCAATTCACATGAAAAGACATGAACTAAAATCCAAACTCAAATCCAAACTCAAATATAAATTGAACTCAAACTCGAATACAAACTCAAACTCTAACTTAACTCGAATCTAAACTCGAATCCAATCTACTCAAACCAACTTGACTCAAATCCAGATTGCAATTGTCATGACTCGTGCATTACTCGACTCACTCGAATACAATCTACACATTTTGCAATCTAGGATTTCGATCAAGACATGTCAATCAATCAATCAAATCAATTAAATATATTAACCGGTTATATATATTATACACGGGGTGTTTGGGATAGTTTCTTGTGTGAATCCAACGGGGTTTCAGGAGTCCCGTATTAACCTTTTTTTTATTCTACTCGAATATCAGTCGGATTGACTCATCCACAGCCTAGAGCCCCGATGCTAACACATGAAATGGGCCCGTATTTCCTTTCTCTTGGGGCCCCACTCTTGAGGCCGTGAATACTTCTATGGCTGCATTGACATTTACACTTCGAACTTAACGTTAACATAATGACTATATAGAGACCTATAATATATATTACCTATGATCATATACTCTTACTCGTCATATGTATATTCTACACTTGTCATTTTCTTTACTCTTACCCATCTTTGAGACTTACCGAGCGCTAGTTCACTGACAGGCATTCCACCCACTTTTCTTTACTTGGAATGTTCGTCAGATACGGTCGAGACGGAGGAGGTTGAAGCCATAGAGGAGGATTTCAACCAGATCGCTACTCAGGGCTAGCTCATCTTTATTTTTCTCCAGTTTATGTATGCCGCTTGTTTAGGCATTTTCCTTATTGTATTTACTTTCCAATATAAACTCTTGTATTTGTAAATATTGGAAATGTTTCAATTTATTCTTGCATTGTGTATTATTGTTTCAATACGCTTAGTATATTTATTTAGGGAATGACTTTCTCTGGATAAATATACCGCAGGCTTGCCACGTCACCGTTTCCGTCGACTGGGAAGCGGGGCGTGACAATGCCCTTGGCGCTCCTCGACATGCTTCCCACCAATAACATTGGGCAAAGCGAACTTAAATCCAACACTGCTACAAATAAGGGTTGTCCCTACGGATTTATCCGTAGGAGCAAACCACTGCCCCTACGGATATATCCGTAGGGGCAAGAAAATACCCTGTAGGTGCAAGTCGCAGCCTTGAACATGCCCCTACGGACTAAAAATTTCCCCTACGGAGTTATGTGTAGGTCCAGTTGTCCCTACGGATTAGGCCGTAGGGACAAAAAATTTATTTAATTTATGATTTTATAAAATAAATTGGGTGTCCCTACGGACTTATCCGTAGGGCCAAGTAGTTGCCCCTACGGATAAGTGCGTAGGTATAAATCCATAGGGACAAAATATCAGGTATTCTGATATTTTGTCCCTACGGATACCTGTGTAGGGGAATTTGTTTGCCCCTACGGATATATCCGAAGGGGTAAGCGTAACCCTAATACTGAGATCAAAGGGGCAAAATATCAGGTATCCTGATATTTTGCCCCTACGGATAAATCTGTAGGTACATAGTTGGGCCCTACGGATTAATCCGTAGGTACATATTATCAGGGTTTTTTTAAAAAAAGGCTGCCTATTTTTTTCTCGCCCTGTACACAATAATATATACATCATATATAAAATTAATCATCACGCAGAACATATATCGCAATATTCATAATCACATCACGCATAATATACAAAAGAAACCAACAAGCAGAATATGATATCAATATAAACACGCAAACACCACCAATATCAATATCGTCCAAAATGTAATACAATATGTATCATATAAATAATACATGTTTAAACTATAAGAATCAAAAAGCTACCCTAGCTCGGTCCAGCTCCACCTCTGATAAACGCCAGAATCTGGCGCGCCTGCTCCTCGGTCAATAAATCATGCAATGCGGAGCGTGCGGGAGTCTGAGCGGGCTGTGGAGCTGGCGATGTGGTCTGCATAGCCGCCGTCGAGGTAGTGGCTTGCGGAGCCACGGCTGCGGGAGTCTGAGCGGGCGGTGGAGATATAGGAGCTGTCTGCGGAACCGCAGCCGATGTAGTGGCTTGCGGAGCCGCAGCCGAAGGAGATGCATGTGGAGGCTCGGCCGATGTACCCTGTCGCGTCTGGACCTACGTGTGTAATAAGCGAGTAAGAACTGTGTATTATTCGAATTCGTATCATTATCAAGTTATTTCAAAACCTCAATCTATGTATATTTAGGGACTTAGGCCTCGTTTGGATATCTAGTTAGGAAAACCGTAGTTTATTTTAATTAGATATGTATGTATGATTAATCAAAGCTAAGTCTACAACCAAATAAGCTCAGGCTACGTACTAATATTGGATATGTTGCTATCTATAATATGACATAATATTTTACTATTAAGTAGTATACATACCATCATCTCCTTCAACTCCTGAACGGTGGCCTTCAAGCTCTCCAGTTCCTGCTGGAAACGTCGCTCACTGGAGACGGAGGAAGTAACCGCCGGGGTGGAGTCTAACCTCATATGGGCCCTGCTAGGGCCCAGTCCCCGGCCTCTCTCCCAACCTCCGTGGTGCTCTCCGTGTGCGGCGTCCACGACTGGGGTCAGCAGCATCGGATCGCTCTGTCCGGTAAAATCGATCCCCGATGCCTCGGCCTGCTCAACCACCCGCTCTACACCCACATTAACCAGTAAACTATAAGTATATCATTTAAATTTGAATCTTTCAAAACTAAAATTTCAAATAGGGGTTGAATAAATATTAACACTTACGCAATACTCCTGGGTAGCGACGTCGGGGTATCAAAGCTCGCCCGTGGCGGGATCTGTCGAGGTGCCATGGACGGCAAGATATGCGGACAGCACGCTCGGTGTACCACCTTGCGCCAGGATCTGAGCTCTCTGCAATATTAGAAAATAACTCTTAATATTAGATATATTAGAAAATAACTCTTAATATTGCATTATATCACAAAGGCCGGTCTATTGTAATTTACCGATAACTCCATGGCTCGAGTAATATTCCTCGAGCCACATGTATAAGTGGGGCGACCCCTCTTCGCCGACTTCCTATTCTTTATATTTTGAGCTGCCTGTTTCTGCACAACACATTCACATTTAGTTTTCTAATTAAGGAACACAAAAAAATAAATTATATACTAAACAATGAATTACATTTAAAATACATACCTTTTTGCGTTGAGAGTCGAAAAATTCGCACAATAGAGGCCATGTCTCTACGTCGACTCTCGCAAAGGCCGGAGTAGATAGGAGGGCCGTTCTCTCTGACTCGGAGGTCGCCATCCACAGGGAGTAGCAGTCGGCCTTCAGCTCATTCCTGTTGTATCGGACCTTGGTCTGCATGTTCTTCATCAGGCCACTGTACAGAGCATGAAGGTCGAGCACCCTCCCAGGGTGATCAGAGTCGGGTACAGGCTGAAAATCGTAATCCAACTGAAAATACAAAAAAACATTGATATTAGATTGCAAGCGTTAATAATAAATATATTGGATAAATCAAATGAAAATATATATTAATACCCGAGCATGATCAAAGAAGAGGGCGAATGAGCGTCGGTGCTGATCGCCCCACTCAACGTGAAGTGGATAGTTCTTCACGAGCCGGCTCTCATCCCCCATATACCGGCCAAACCTCTCGACATGATCGCCAGTATAGAGATAATCAGAGGTAAAAAAGAGGGGGAATGCTGCCTCCCCCTAAGTCTGTCAGGCCTCAGCCTGTGGGACTGATTCGGGCCTCGAGTCCTCCTTTGGGGATGGGGAGGCCCTGCGTCTACAAGAAATTTCAAGACAATCAATATTAAGACAAAGTTGTATTAAGAAATCAAGATTAAACGAAAATTGAAGTGTGATATATACCTCCGGTGACTAAAGCACGAGCCTGGGCCCGGGCAGCAGCACGAGCGGGACGATAGTTCCTTCGGTGAGGAACAGCCGGTGTCCCGGATGCGGACGCATCCTCTCCAACTAGAAAATAAACATTGACGCTAAATTTTCATGAATTTCATATTTATTCTATAGAGGATATGTAAAATGAATAAATAATTTATATTTATTCATACGAACCTACAGACGATGCGGAGGGTACGAAAGTGGCAGGAGTGGCCCCTGCGTCAGATGTGGACGCACCACCTATAATTAGACAATTAAAAATAGATTATATAAGTAATTGCAAAAAGAATGTATAGATCAATAAAATAACATTCTAAATCAATATGCATATACTATAGGATATATAAACATATCCGCAGGTGCGGTGGTGTCACCACCTACAGCTAGACAAAAAAAATTACTATCTAAGTAAGAGAAAAATGAATGTGTGTATACTTATGATATAGCATTCTAAATCAATATACATGCACTATATGATATATAAACATACCTGGAGGTGCGGGAGTGGCCTCTGTCCCTGATGTGGACGCATCACCAACAACTAGACAATCAAACATTGACAATATAAGTAATTTTGACATGAACAGGCATGAATATCTATAATATTACATTCAAAATGGATATGCGTGCAATATACCTGGAGGTGTGGAAAAGTCCACACGGAAGGAGGCATCCGAAGGGGTCTCCGATCTGGGTGCAAGACCGGCCCTCTGAAGCTCCCTACGCAGCTCTCCGGGCGGCAGAACCGCTCTGCCTCTGCCTCTGCCGGTGCCGCGGCGGGAGCTCCTGCCGCCCCTCACTGCTCCCGTCATCGTCATTAAATCTAGATAAACGGTTCGTGGACGCATTAGACAATCATTACAAATATTGACTATATATGTATAGATCGCAAAATGTGAAGTAATAATATAACATTACTGATAACCTTTTTCGTTTCATGGGCGCATTAAACATATCTACTTGAATTTCATCATCGATATCATTTCTAGCCCACGCAACTTCATGATCGGCCTAAGACAACCCGTCCTTCGAAATAGACGGTCAGAGCACTCTAAGCCTTCTCTCTTCTTCATCCTCATCGCTGTCTTTGAATTCTGGGACATCATAGACATCCCTGGGTTTCCAACGGCATACGACACTCCATCCCGGATGCTTCAAACACTGTGAGTAGTATACTTGGAACGCTTGGTTCGGAAAGATAAACAGATCTTCCTGACCGTAAAATCGAAGTGTGTTCACACTGGTCAATCCATATTCATCTTTCCAAGTCCCAAGTTTGCTTCTCCATTTATCCGTATCGGTTCGCATATCGTACCAAGTGCACTGGAATATATAAAAGGGTTCTGATCGTCCGGGATAGTGTATACCGAGTATACAATTAAGTACCCATAATAAATCACACCGTCCGATCCTACCGTCGCAATCCCACTATTCTGAGTGGTTCTAGATGTTTCTATGTCCTTAACTTCGAATTTGTATCCAAGGACACCGAATTCTTTATAATATGAAACCTCCATACTAAGAAATTGAGCTAAACTTCTTGAATCACTCTCAAATGATGCAGACAAGTTCGGATCGTGGATCTAACAAAACAAATTTTACGACAAATACATAACGATATAAGTTTAGATTAAAACTGATAGCAATAACATGTTATTCGAATAACTTACATGATCTGTGACCCAATCACAAAAATTATCCTGATGATATTTTTCCAATCGTTCTTCGTTCCAATCAGGATGCCCCTCACGTACCTCGTTAAAATGAATTCTGTTTTCGACAAATAAGGGTAACATTAATATTATATCATTTCATACACACACAAATACAAATATAACAATTAATCCAAAAAAACATACTCTCTAATTTGTTCAAGACATGCGTAATTAAGCAAGATAAACCGGTATATCTTGTTGATAAATATAGTGTCTACCCTCTTATAATCGGCTTTACCATATGGCCCGTCTTGAATTCTTCGAGGCCGGTTAAGTCTCGTCTCAATGTTTTCGTCCAGATAGCGGGAACAAAATGCGGTTGCTTCATCAAGAAGATAATCTTGCATGATAGAACCCTCTGGTCGATTTCTATTGCGTATATACTTTTTAAGAGTGTAGAGGTACCTAAAGAAAATATGTTGAGTAAATAAATACGGGCATACAGGACAACAATAATTTTAAAAATTGCGCGAAACGAAAAATTCCACGTACCTCTCGACGGGATACATCCATCGATATTGTACCGGTCTGGCTAACTTAGCCGTAGTTGCAAGATGAACCGTCAAGTGTATTATGATATCGAAAAATGACGGTGGGAAAATATGCTCAAACTTGCAAAGTATCAACGCAATAGAATTTTCTAGTTTATCCAGCGTCACAACCTCCAGTGTTTTAGCACACAACTCTCTGAAAAAACAACATAGGTCGTTGATTACTAGACCAACCGATTCGGGGAGAGAAGTCCTGAGGGCTAATGGAAGAAGGTGCTCCACGATAACATGGTGATCATGACTTTTCAGCCCATCGATTTTGCCTTTCACAATTTTTATTTTCTTGCTGAATGATCCTGCGAAACCTGTGGGAACATTCAAATCATGCAACACCTGCAGGAATCTTTTCTTCTCCGGTTGTGACATATGATAAGCGGCATTGGGAAGTACAAACTTGCCTGGTTTACCCATTACCGGTCTAGGGTGCAATTCACTTCTTATTCCCCACTCCTGTAAATCCATCTGAGCATTCAGGTTGTCTTTCGATTTCCCGTCTTTACAAAGAAGCAAGTTGAGCATGTGCTCTGATACTCCCTTCTCTATATGCATGACGTCCAGACAATGATGCACTAAATTTGTTGACCAGTACGGAAGCTCGAAGAAAATGCTTAACTTGTTCCAAAATGGTGGTTTGACCTATTTTGTCGGATCTATCCCGTAGGTCACATTATTGTAACCATCCTACTGAGCAGTCACGTCCACTCCGGACAATGGGGCTGGAGGTCCAAGAAACTCCTGATGACCATCAAAGTGAACAGTGTCTAACCTGTAGGGGTGGTCTAGAGGCAGGAAACGTCGATGGCCTCAACAACAAACCTTCCTGCTAAAATTCAAGAATTTCGATGTTGTGTGTTGATGGCAATGAGGACATGCTTTGTGACCATGTACGGACCAACCTGATAGCATTCCATACGCAGGAAAGTCATTAATTGTCCACATCACGCAGTATGAAGGTTGTATTTGTTTTTGCATCGTATGTCTCTACACCATCAATGAACAAAGATTTTAACTCCTCGATCAGAGGTCGGAGATAGACATCGATATTGTTTCCCGGTGAGTTTGGTCCGTCAATAAGAAGAGGTATCATAAAGTATGATTGGTCCATAACCAACCAAGACGACAGATTATAAATTATCATTACAACGGGCCATGTGTTGTGACTTCCAGCCATATAGTTGAATGGAAAGAAGCCATCACTAGCCAGTCCGAGCCGGACATTGCGAGGATCGCTACTGAATATTGCGTGCCTCCTATCAAAATCCTTCCATGCCGGTGAATCTCTTGGATGGCACATTTTTCCATCTTCACTTGGAGGAGCATGGTGATGTCAAATCATTGCCTCGGCTGTTTTCTTGCACCTGAATAGCCTCTGTAGCCTCTGTGTTATGGGAAAGTATCGTGCTATCTTGACAAGTATATCAGGCTTCTTATCAGAATCTTTCGGCTTATACCTGGCCTCTCCGCATATTGGACACTCTTTCAAATCTGAATTCTCTTTCCGGTACAACACGCAATTTTTAGGACATACTTGAATCTTCTCGCACTTTAGACCCAAATCAGACATCATCTTCTGGGCTCCGTACCAGCTGTCGGGCACGTTATTTCCCGGGGGCATAGAATCTTTCAAGAACGAAAGAAGCATTGTGAATGACTTGTTGCTCCATCCATTTAGGCACTTAATCTGGAAAAGTTGGACGAACCATGAGAGCGTGGAATACTTTGCATTCTCATAAATTGGTTTTCTAGCATCATTCATGAAATTTTCATATTTATTCGCACGCGGTCCTTGACCGGTAGGAATGTCATCTTCGGTACGAATAGATTCACCTAGGGCAGTCTCTACCATATCCTCCATTTCTTCTGATGGAAATAAATTACCGTCTTCTTTTTCTACCACATTACCGTCTTCTCTTTCTTCTCCTGCCGCATTATCGTGTTCTCCTTCTTCTTCTGCCGCATTAGTGCGTTCTTCTCCTTCTCCGTGATATTTCCAAGTTGTATAAAGCCTAGTAAACCCATATTTTACGATATGAAGCTCTGCCAATTCTACCTTCTGCCAGTATTTATTGCCACATCTATCGCACGGGCAGAGAATCTTCTCTATCACGATCTTATTATGTGCGCGTGCAAATTCAATAAAAGCAGCAACTCCTGCGACAAACTTAGGTTGCATACGTTGTTGCCAATCCATATACATCCAGTCCTTAACTCTGACGTACTCATGGGCCATGTTAGACAGTATAACATATAAATTGTAGGTTATGGTGACTATATTGAGAAAGAACGGGATAGTTACTGACAAGGGAGAAAATCCGTGTGTATGCTTTGTTTGTGTGTTTGTCGTTGAAAAGAATAAATTATCGAACGTATGTTAACCGATAGACGAGGACTAAGTGGAGCTTTTAGTTTCATATATGAGTATCGATGAGAATATGAAAGTTTCATATTATCATCGAGTATCATATATTGGTTTTAACTTGAACATCTTGAATCACTCTCTAATGATGCGTTTGTTGTGTATTCTTGTTGTATGTGTGTGTTTCGGCTGTCGGGGGTAAAGCTTATATCCCATTAAGAATGTATAGAGCGAACACCCATTCACTTGTGCTTTCAACCGTTTCGAGTAAATTTCGGCAGCACCTCCCCGCTGTTCTCCGAGACACTATAATAGAATAGATAATCATTTCAAAGCTGTGAAACAACATTGAAATGAACATCTAATCTATCTTTGTACACGGAGAACCAGCGGAAAGGTACCGACGAAATATTTCGAAACGGATGAAAACACAAGTGAATGAAGGTGTTTGCTTTATACATTCCTAACTTGTCCACAAGGGACAAATCTATCGGTTATCATACGATTGAATCTTCTCATCACATAGACTATACGACGGTTGTTAGTATCGAGCTATACCGTCCGATATTTAACAATCTTCGTATAGTTCTATGTCACGACGAACATCGAACGTATGTTAACCGATAGACGGGGACTAAGTGGCGCTTTTAGTTTTATATATGAGTATCGATGAGAATATGAAAGTTTCATATTATCATCGAGCATCATATATTGGTTTTAACTTGAACATCTTGAATCACTCTCTAATGATGCGTTTGTTGTGTATTCTTGTTCTATATGTGTGTTTCGGCTGTCGGGGGGTAAGGCTTCTATCCCATTAAGAATGTATAGAGCGAACACCCATTCGCTTGTGCTTTCAACCGTTTCGAGTAAATTTCGGCAGCACCTCCCCGCTGTTCTCCGAGTACACTGTAATAGAATAGATAATCATTTCAAAGCTGTGAAACAACGTTGAAATGAATATCTAATCTATCTTTGTACACGGAGAACCAGCGGAAAGGTACCGACGAAATATCTCGAAACGGATGAAAACACAAGTGAATGAAAGTGTTTGCTTTATACATTCCTAACTTGTCCACACGGGACAAATCTATCGGTTATCATACAATTGAATCTTCTCGTCACATAGACTATACGACGGTTGTTAGTTTCGAGCCATACCGTCCGATATTTAACAACCTTCGTATAGTTCTATGTCACGACGAATATCGAACGTATGTTAACCGATAGACGGGGACTAAGTGGCGCTTTTAGTTTCATATATGAGTATCGATGAGAATATGAAAGTTTCATATTATTATCGAGTATCATATATTGGTTTTAACTTGAACATCTTGAATCACTCTCTAATGATGCGTTTGTTGTGTATTCTTGTTGTGTGTGTGTGTTTCGGCTGTCGGGGGTAAGGCTTTTATCGGTTATCATACGATTGAATATTCTCGCCATATAGACTATACGAAATATTGAAATAAAATATAACTGGTATCAAAAACCCGGTCCTGACACACAGGAAGTAACCCTTATCCTCAACTAGCCTGCATATTGAATATTATCTGTCGAGTTAACAAATTTAACCTGATCGGATATACCCGCCGGGTAAAACCTCACAAAGATAGGCACAAATTGAATGTAGATGGTGCAAAATCAAGTATAACAAATTTACCATACATCAGAGTTGCATTCAATGAAGTTCAATCCCAAGCTCTTAATTTTTAATTACTTTTGCTTAAAATGAAAGTGTATTCAGCTTTGCTGTCTTTGCTGTATATGCAGTTGCACTCAGCAGATCATAAATAAAATCTCCGTCCCCTGAGACCAGTTTTCCCACAAAAAAAACAGTCTGTATCTTAACATGCACTGTACCATCAGAATCTATTCGTTTAAGAGTTACGCCTGAGCAAAATGCAAGCAACATTTTCAATTTTCAGCTCTAATTTGAACTGATCTGCTGTCCATGCTCTCACACACTTTTCCTCAGGAAAATTAGTAGCACACCTATCATACTCTAAAATTTAAGAACCCCAATCCTAACCCTAACCCTAACCCCAGCCCCAGCCCCGCCCCAACCCTAAGATATGTTGAGATCAAAATCAAATGGAATTTGACCATAGATTTAGGTGGGATGGATCAGAGAAACCCTAAGATATGATGAGATCAAAATCAAATGGAATATATTTTTCCAGCAACCAACTTAAATTAAGATATGTTGAGATCAAAATCAAATGGAATTTGACCATAGATTTAGGTGGGATGGATCAGAGAAACCCTAAGATATGATGAGATCAAAATCAAATGGAATATATTTTTCCAGCAACCAACTTAAATTGCTCACTAAAGCCTCAATCACATCACTTTCAACTGTATGGATTCCAATTAGGCATGCATTTGTAAGTATTGAAATGAACTTTGGCATTATGCTATCTACTGGCAACTTACCCATTCAGTCATTGTGATTTGCACTAAATAATTAATTAACAGATTAAAGCAACCAACAATTATACAAATATATTTGGATGGCGCAATTTGACCATAGATTAGTTTCACAATATTATTATAACAGCTAAATTAATTGCAAACTAGATTCACGTTACACATATAATGAAATTCCAAAACTTAATCAGAGTTTGAACACAATCAATTAATTAATAGAGATGCCCAAAACGTAATCCTTACTCAGTTCTACACCAAACTTTATCCAGGAATCAAAAGATGATGCAAAACAATCATTGGGTTTGAATTTGAAACCTCTATATAAACCAATGCCACCTTCATGTTTTAATCACCTTACTACAAACCATTACAGCAGTCTTAGTTTTTTTTAATCAACCATGGCTTCTTTGGTGGCACACAAAGGCCTAATCTTTGCTTTGATAATGATCTTGGGTGTTTGGGCTTCTCTACCAACAGCTTCTAGCGAGTCGATGGAGGAGCGACACGAGCCCCAGCCCCAACCGCAACCGAACCCCAACCCCAACCGCAACCCCAACCCTAACGCTAACCCCAACCGATGCCTCATCGGTACCCAAACCATGAACCCTAACCCTAAAATAATCAAAAATTTGTTTGATTGAAAATTTCCTAACCTGTGCAAAGGAGGAGACGATCGATCGGTGGCGACGACGAAACGGAGACGACGACGAAAACGGCGACGAGGAAGAACCAGGCGGTGGCGACGACGAAACGGCCTGCGCTGGCGACGAGAGATTTGGCGATCGGCGGGAACGAGGATTTGGGGATTTTGGGCTCGCGCGCGAGAGTGATAATCAGCGTAGGGATCGATCTGTGCCTTTTTAATTAAATCCCTATTTAGATACCCCTACGGATTAGTCCGTAGGTTCTTGGTTTGTGGCTCCGTAGGGACAAACAACAATTTACGATTTAATATTTTTAAATTAATATGTAAGGACCGTAAGGGCAACCTTATGGCCCTACGGATTAGTCCGTAGGGCCAAAAGAAATCTGCCTCTACGGATTTCGTTATCCGTAGGGACAACCCCCTATTTTAGTAGTGCAAGCGCCCGAAGACTCTTGGCGCTCCTCCACGTGCAACACACGTGGACATGCACCAAGTTGATTTGACGCTGATAATATCTAAAGCGCTAACTTCATATATTTCATGCTATATTAGGAAGTTAACTTCCCATATCTCTTTTAAAACGGAAAGATATCATAAAATCGAATAGCTTAAACTGTTTTGAGAAAATATTCTCTCTATCTTTTTAAAAAAGAAAGATCAAGATCAATAATATGAAATTGATTTTAACCCATCATCTTAATTGATATGTATCAATTATGGATCAATTAAAATCAAATCAAATCACTGATGAAATTGGGTAGAGTTGGACTCAAGTTCAAGTGCCAGAAGACTCTTGGCGATCCTCTACGTGCAACTCATGTGGACACGCGCCAAGTTGATATAGCGCTAATAATATCTGAATCCCTTACTTCATATAACCTAGGCTATATTTGGAGGTTAACTTCTCAAATTTTCTTAAATAAGACAGATATATCAACAGAAACTTAAACTTCGAAAATCTTTCTTATAACAGAAAAAAAATCATTGTTAATTGCTAAAATCGAATAGCTTGAGATATTTTGAGAAAATATTTTCCAACCTTTCTAAAATTAGAAAGATCAAAATCAATAATAAGAAATTAATTTCATAAAATAATATTGGTTAATATTAACCCTTTGATTTAAAATCTAACGGTGATTATAATATCACCGATCAAACCGAAAGATAGAATAAAGTTTTTTATTGGGAAAATATTTTCCTTATCTTGTTAAACTAACAGAAAATATTTTCTGTCAAAAAGAAGTCACTGGATCAAAAATCCAACGGTGGACAATATTTCCCAAGTGATCTTTGAGATCAATTAGATAGAATGAGATCTCTCAATGAAAGATTCTCAGAATAATTGATATTTTCCCCTCTATGTAAAAGATCCGGTGTTGGGGTTAAAATCTATACCCTATTGACCAAAAGTCAAAGTCCAAATCAAACCGCGAACAAGTAGGCTCAAACCAAAACAAACGGATCCTACTGTCGAACACAAGCCGGGCCTAAGCCGGAACACAAGTCCAAGCAGGTGGGCCCAAGCCCAGACCAGCCCCCATGCCAAAGGAATAACCATCGAGCAATAAATAGGTTTGATATAACTTTCATGAATAAATGTAAAATAAATGGGAAAAAAAACAAATTTTGTAAAACCCATGCTTATGTGCAAAAAGAAATAAGCACGTGGGCATGGAATGGGAAAAATATCAATTTTGTACAAGTCATAGGGCTAAAAGAAAAGATATAAACCTATAAAAGGGCCCCCATGAAGATTTGATAAATAAGGAAAAACAAACCTTGATTCTCCAAAAACAAAAATCTTGAATTTTGAGCTTCTCATTAGTGCGTAAGTCTCTCTTTCATTTTTCCTTTCTTGTTTTTAAGTGTCCGCGTCAGGAGGCTTCGAAAAAGGGAAAAAGTGCCCCTTTTGATCTTCAAAAGTCAAAATTTTTGGGTTTTTGGACGGTTGCTTCACTGGGTTTCGATCCTACTTGCACAGTGCAAGGTGCCCATTTGACTAGGTGCGTACATTGTTGGGTGCACATCGAGCCAAGTGCTTACCGGCTCAGGTGCGCAACTTGCAAAGTGTGCACTTCTCCAAGTGCGCACCTTACTGGACTTTTTGGCCCATTCGGGACCCATTGGCCCCCTTTACACCCTCGCACTTTGCTGAGTGCGCATCTTGCTAGGTGCGCGTCCCGGCAGGTGTAACACCCTAGTTCATTTATACCAGTTCTAGTTCATGTATTTCTTTATTTATGGTATTTTCCTGATTTACTGTGTTTTGGGTGCGAATAGTGTTTTGACATCTGTATTTGCATCCGACCCGACCCGCTTGTTGATTCATATTTATGATTTATTCTGACTTGTTACGTGGACTCGTACACTTCCATATTTACATACTGCATATTGGAATTTATCTGGTATCGTCATTTTTAAATATAACATTTAAAATCACATAAAATATTTTAAAAATATTTATCATGGCCTGCATGATACCACTGACCCTGTGGTAGCACCCGCGCATCTTGTTCTCATCCCGTTCAGTGAAACGGACTTGTTTAGATGGCTACGCGTACGTACGTGCATCCGTTCTTGGGAGTATGCATTTTCGTTATCCGGATATCCAACTTTAATTTTGGTCGACATGTATATTTTTCGTATTTTAAAACTGAATTTTAGACCCGACCCGGGCATGTTTTGGACTATATTTGTATTTACCATAATATCAAATTTTATTTATATAATATTAATTTTATAAACTGATACAAATTAAAATTTAGTTAACTAATAAAAGATTTTTTAAATTTAAATCTAAACTAATTTCCTAACAAACTAACAACCCTTTTTTCTCTCTCCTCTCTCTTTCTTTTTATGTCTCTCTCCACTCACTCTCTCGTGACTCTCTTTCTCTCTCTCTCATTACTCTCTCTCTCTCCTATGCATATATATATATATATATATATATTTTATTTTTTTTCTTTCCTTGTTTAATACACAGCCTCTTCTTCTTACTTCTTCTTTCTTCTTTCTTTTTCTTGATCTTGTTTCTTAATTCCGGTGATCACCACCGGAGACGTGCTCGTCGCTGACGATCCGAGTGATCCAGTGAACGTACCTTGCCTGTGTGATCATCCTCTTGCCTTGTCTGGACCCGTCCAGCGTGCCGCGTGTGCGTTGCGACGATTTACCGACGTCGGACGTGCCGTGTGTATCCGTCGCGTGATTCGATCGAGACAAGTTTATCTTGCTACATGCTATGATATATACTACATCCATATTAATAATAATATTTTATGTTTAGTGTATTGTACATCCCCTGTTATCATTTTACTATTTTATGACGTCCATTTGCATCCGTATAATTTATTTCGTATCTCGTGCATGCAAATTTATCTTGTTACATACTAGACTACAATATATTGCACACATTTGAATAATAATATCACATAATGTTTAGTTATGCATCCCACATTACCATTTTACAGTTTTATTATCTTCGGACATCCGTATGCATCCATATCAATATTTACATATCTATTCGTATACTAATTCATCTTGCTATATGCTATGTATCTTATTTTGCATCCATATGAATAAAAATATCACATGTTGATTGCACTGTAAATCCATATTAAAGTTTTACCGTTTTCGGATACCCGTTTGCATCCATATCATTTAAAATATATATCGTCGTAATATTTCTTATTATTATCTTTAATTAGTTTATAATCTGCATTTTATAATGTTATACAAAATATAGTTTGAAAATATTATAGTTTACACATGAAACGTCGTTGCAAAGCGGATACGACAAATCTGAAATTTACTATATATCTTAACTTATAAAATTCATTATAAATCATAGAAAAATCATTAGTATACGTTCTTTAGTTCGTTACGAAGCTAACTCAGAATACTGTAACTCTATGAAATATTTATTTACAAAATAAATTGATTAAATAACGTAAAATGCAAATGAAAATATCTCTAAACTGCTGTCCAGGGAAATTCCAGCAGCAAACCTTTGACTTCGAATGTTCATAGGTTTTTGTAGGAACAACCTGAGATACTTCTACTTATAAAAATAAAAATCTTATTGAATTATCTTTGTTTTAGTATAAGACAAGTCTCTTTTGGAGAACGTTTGTTATTTTTAAGCTATTTTACAAATCAGGATGACGCTGAATTTCTGAACGGAACTTTCTTGTGCATGGTTAATCAATACCACTTTTATAGTTATTAATCGGTTTGAATATGTTATTCATGTTAATATTATTATATCAATATCTATTTAATAAATAATAGTTCTTGTATTTTAATATTCAGCAAATCTTTCCGATTTACAGTTTTATAGTATCCGTCTGTATCCGTACGGTTTATTACATATCTAGTTGTACGCCGAGAGCATATTATTTCATGTTACTGTTGTATTAGTACACCATGCTTGATAATTGTGCATTCTACTTAGTCATGATGTGACCCCTGATCGATATTTGTGCATCCATGCTTTTATTGTACATCCGTACTTTCACCTTGATTCAATACTTGCTACAGTTTGATTATGAGCACCCGTTTGACACATGTGCACTACTTGACATGACCTGATACACCACTACTTAACATGACTTGATACATGTATACTACCGGACATGACCTGATATATCACTACTTGACATGTTACTTGATCATGTTTCTAATGCCGACAATCCTGACATGTTGTCCTGATGGACATATCTTGTTGTCTGTATAGACAAACCTGTTCCTGCTTGATCCCGTGTTGGCATTAGCTTCAGATTTATCAATACCTGACTTGAACACATAACTTGGGGGTATGGGGAAATCAATGATGAAACCCGACTTGTAACTCGACAGTTCGATGCTTATACTGATCAGTTTTACGGGCTAAGCCAGCCCCGGGATGATACTGCTGACATCATTCATCTGTACATGTTACCTGTTTACTGCCTAGCGGCATATCTCGGTTTCAGCCCGAGAATCTGGACCGTGGTCCCGGGCATGCACGGGATACTGTTGAGTTACATCGACGATTCATTAAATTGATTTCAAAGACTTGAGAGTAATTAACCCAGTAGCTTAGTTCAGATTACTCACTGCACATCACATATGCTTTTACCCTTCACTGTTCCTTATTCGTCTTACTGTTCTACTTTTATTACTGTTCATACTTGTACCTGCATGTCTTACTACCCCCTGATTATATTATTATTGATATTATGACGCACTGACGTCTGGGTTTTGCATGGCCCAGATCCTCTACCTTTGTCGCTGGCTGATCAGGAGTATTTCCGCCGTCAGGCCGAGCAGTGAAGATCCTGTTAGTATCTAGTTAGTTTAGTTATTTCCGTACCTTCCAGATGTTATTGTTATTTGGATTTATTGCTTCCACATATTAATTCTTGACTCGTTTATTCTGGCATATGGACATGTACTAGATAGTTTATTTTACTTTCATGTTCTTGATATCTTATAGACAGCCGTAATGTGACTGTGGAGGGATGTTTTCTATCCACAGGCAGCATGGTTGGCTCTGTCACGTGCCGATCTTAGCGCACTCTGGGAAGCGGGGAGTGACAGGGTTTGTTTGGTATCAGAGACATAGGATATAGGTTAATCGGGTTTGATTCTTTTGTAGTTAGGTATTGGACCCAATACACGAATCGGAAAATCCGTAATTAGGAATATGTCCTACCACATTGTTATCATGATTCTTGAATCATATCTTTCTTTTGACCCTTGTCTTGACGATATGGAAACAAATTTGCATTTCGGCTTGAAACCTTCTGGTTCCCTATTGTTTCTTTTTATTCTGATACTAGGATTTGGGCGACTTGAACGGAGTTATGTGATTGTACCCATGAACTGCAGCATGGTTACAATGCGATACTCTATTTAAGTAACTTGGAGTCCTGATCTTGATTCATTTTCTTATTCCATGGTCGTTTTATTACCTTGGTTCTCTCAGTTTCATTGCTTACCAATTCATGTTTTGCAGATTTCTTGGTGATTGATACCGGCAGCTATGATGTTGTCTTGGGAATGGACTTTCTCGGCACTTTCCACGCTCACATTGATTGTAGGGCAAAGAAAGTGATTTTCCAGATTCCCGGACATCCGGAGTTTGTTTTGCTGGAGGTAGCAGTTCTGTCGGGCCAGTCGAGTTTAGAGCTAGGCCGACAAACAGGTTCTTTCGACAATGGAAGTTGATAAGGAGGAAGCGCCAGCTGTGGTTCGAGAGTTCATGGACGTGTTCGAGGACATCTCGGGTTTACCGCCAAAACGAGATGTGGAGTTCACGATCGATCTTGTTCCTGGTGCAGCGCCAATCTCAAAGGCGTACTATCCGATGTCACCAGTGGAGTTGGAAGAAGTCAAGAAGCAGGTTACTGAATTACTAGAGAAGGATTGGTTTCATAGCAGTAATTCACCTTGGGGAGCTCCATTTCTTCTAGTAAAGAAGAAAGATGGCACAAGGAGGATGTGCATCGATTATCAAGAATTAAACCGGGTGACTATTAATAACAAGTACCCGATCCCTCGCATTGGCGAATTGTTCGAGCAACTTAGTGGCGCGAGGGTATTCTCGAAGCTGGATTTGCGATCCGGATATCATCAGGCTCGAGTTAAATCAGAAGATATTTATAAGACTGCGTTCCGAACTCGGTATGGACACTACGAGTATTTAGTGATACCATTCGGAGTCACGAATGCACCGGCGATATTTATGGACTTGATGAACCAAATCTTTTCACCGTTCTTGGACCAGTTTATAGTGGTGTTCATCGATGATATTCCGGTCTACTCGAGGAGCCTAGAGGAGCATGCAGAACACTTGAAGAGCGCACTGCAGACATTGCGGCAAGAAAGATTATATGCAAAGATGAGCAAGTGAGAGTTTTGGCTTGAAGAAGTGAAGTTTTTGGGGTATCTCGTATCCGGAGATAGAATCGCCGTTGATCCTGAGAAGATTGCAGCAGTTCAAGATTGGCCAATTCCGAAGAATGTAGCAGAGATCAGAAGTTTTCTTGGACTTGTCGGATATTACAGAAAGTTCGTAGAGAATTTTGCTCGTTTGGCTGAGCCTTTGACCAAGCTTACGCGTAAGGAAGTACCGTTCGTATGGACGGATAAATGTGCGTCAGCTTTTGAGGCGTTGAAGCAGAGATTGATAACCGCTCCTATTTTTACCGTACTAGACAATTCTTGAGGATTGGTGATTCACAGCGACGCATCTGGGAAAGATTTAGGATGTATTTTGATGCAGCATAGGAAGGTTATAGCCTACGCATCGAGACAGTTGAAGATCCATGAGAAGAATTACCCAACTCATGATTTGGATCTAGCAGCTGTGATTTTCGCTTTGAAGATTTGGAGACACTACTTATTGGGCGAAAGGGTTGAAGTATTCACCGATCACAAAAGCCTGAAGTACGTGTTCACGCAGGAAGAACTTAACATGAGGCAGCGTAGATGGTTGGAGCTGATGGCTGACCATGATCTTGATCTTAAGTACCATCCGAGGAAAGTTAATGTAGTGCCGGATGCGCTTAGTCGGTTGCCAGCAATTCGGATGTTGACTGCACAGAAAGAGCTTATCGAAGACTTTCGGAGATTCGAGTTGGAGATCGTGCTACTGCATTCTTCAGGACAGTTGATGCAGCTGCAAGTACAGTCG
The DNA here is from genome assembly GCA_030015575.1 of Agapanthus africanus. NCBI lineage: Eukaryota > Viridiplantae > Streptophyta > Magnoliopsida > Asparagales > Amaryllidaceae > Agapanthus > Agapanthus africanus. The sequence goes on along the minus strand of CM057345.1, from coordinate 38,256,871 downwards.
TCGTTGATCGATAATATTAAAGCAGCGCAGCCACATGACCCAAGATTGTAGAAGTTTCGAGAACAAGTTGAAGCTGGACTTCGAACGGACTTGTTGATTCATGAAGATGGTTCGTTGCGATATGGTAGCCGTTTGTGTGTGCCAAAAGGAGATATTCACAAAGAAGTTATGAAGGAGGTGCACAGTTCTGCATATTCCGTACATCCAGAAAGCACGAAGATGTACCACGATCTAAGACAACATTTCTGGTGGGAAGGCATGAAAAGAGAGATTGCTCGCTTTGTAGCGAAGTGCTTGGTGTGTCAGTAAGCTAAGGCTGAACATCAAAGGGTTGCTAGTTTATTGCAACCACTTCTGATTCCTCAATGGATGTGGGAACATATAACCATGGATTTCATGACAGCTTTACCGCGGAGTCCAAAGGGCAACAATGCAATTTGGGTGATTGTTGATCGATTGACCAAGGCAGCTCATTTCATACCATTTTGAGTTGGTCAGTCAACGGAAGCGTTGGCAGAACGGTATATGCAGGAGATTGTGAGATTGCATGGAGTACCTGTGAGCATCGTTTCCGATCGTGATACCCGATTCTTATCGCACTTCTGGAGGAGCTTACAGGAAAGTTTAAGGACGCGATTGAAGTTTAGCACTGCTTATCATCCTCAGACAGATGGCCAGTAAGAGAGAACGACCCAAACTCTTGAAGATATGTTGAGAGCTTGCATGTTGGACTTCAAGGGTTCATGGGAGGATCATCTACACTTGGTGGAGTTTTCTTACAACAACAGCTTTCAGGCGATTATTCAGATGGCTCCATTCGAAGCATTGTATGGTCGCAAGTGTCGTTCATCTGTTTGTTGGGATGATGTTGGAGAACAAAGATTGTTAGGACCGGATTTGATCGTGCAAACAGTAGAGAAAGTTAATACTATCCGGAATCACATGAAGGCAGCACAAGATCGGCAGAAGAGTTGGGCCGATACATCGAGAAGATCTCTAGAGTTCGTTGTTGGTGATATGGTATTCTTGAAGATATCACCGACTAGAGGAGTGGTTCGTTTTGGGAGTCGAGGTAAGCTTAGTTCTCGATTCGTTGGGCCTTTCGAGATTATGGAGCGTGTTGGAGAAGTGGCTTATCGATTGGCTTTACCACCATCTTTGGCGAATGTTCATGACGTGTTTCATATATCTCAACTCCGTAAGTATGTTCGAGATGAAACACACGTGCTAGATCATTCGGAGCTGACTGTAAGGGAGGATTTGACCTTTGAGAAACGACCGATGTCGATTGTGGATCGAAGAGAGAAGGTTCTTAAGAACAAGATTATCCCTCTTGTACTTGTTTCTTGGGGAAATCGCTCGCATGGAGAATAAACTTGGGAACGAGAAAAAGAGATTCGATAGAAGCTTCCACACCTATTCTTGTAGATTCATGTTGTTTATCTTTTCTTGTCTTGGGAATTTCGAGGACGAAATTCTTTTTGTAGTTGGGTATAATATAACACCCTAGTTCATTTATACCAGTTCTAGTTTATGTATTTATTTATTTATGGTATTTTCCTGATTTACTGTGTTTTGGGTGCAAATAGTGTTTTGACATCTGTATTTGCATCCGACCCGACCCACTTGCTTGAAACCAGTCTTGATTCATATTTATGATTTATCCTGACTTGTTACGTGGACTCGTGCACTTCCATATTTACATACTGCATATTGGCATTTATCCGGCATCCGCATTTTTAAATATAACATTTAAAGTCACATAAAATATTTTAAAAATATCTGGCATGGCCTGTATGATACCCCTGACCCTGTGGTAGTATCCGCGCATCTTGTTCTCGTCTCGTTCAGTGAAACGGACTTGTTTGGATGGCTACGCGCACGTACGTGCATCCGTTCTTGGGGGTATGCATTTTCGTTACCTGGATATCCAACTTTAATTTTGGTCGACATATATATTTTTTTTATTTTAAAACTGAATTTTAGATCCGACCCGGGCATGTTTTGGAGTATGTTTGTATTTACCAGAATATCAAATTTTATTTATATAATATTAATTTTATAAACTGATACAAATTAAAATTTAGTTAACTAATAAAAGATTTTTTAAATTTAAATCTAAACTAATTTCCTAACAAACTAACAACCCTTTTTTCTCTCTCCTCTCTCTTTCTCTCTCCACTCTCTCTCCACTCTCTCTCTCGTGACTCTCCCTCTCTCTCCTATATATATATATATATATATATATATATATATATATATATATATATATATTATTTTTTTTCTTTCCTTGTTTAATACACAGCCTCTTCTTCTTACTTCTTCTTTCTTCTTTCTTTTTCTTGATCTTGTTTCTTGATTCCGGTGATCACCGCCGGAGCCGTGCTCGTCGCTGACGATCCGAATGATCCAGTGAACGTACCTTGCCTGTGTGATCACGCTCTTGCCTAGTCTGGACCCATCCCGCGTGCCGCGTGTGCATTGCGACGATTTACCGACGTCGGACGTGCCGTGCGTATCTGTCGCGTGATTCGATCGAGGCAAGTTTATCTTGATACATGCTATGATATATACTACATCCATATTAATAATAATATTTCATGTTTAGTGTATTGTACATCCCCTATTATCATTTTACTGTTTTACGACGTCCGTTTGCATCCGTATAATTTATTTCGTATCTAGTGCATGCAAATTTATCTTGTTACATACTAGACTACAATATATTGCACCCATTTGAATAATAACATCATATAATGTTTAGTTATGCATCCCACATTACCATTTTACAGTTTTACTTTCTTCGGACATCCGTATACATCCATATCAATATTTACATATCTAGTCGCTTGCTAATTCATCTTGCTACATGTTATGTATCTTATTTTGCATCCATATGAATAAAAATATCATATGTTGATTGCACTGTAAATCCATATTAAAGTTTTACCGTTTTCGGATACCTGTTTGCATCCATATCATTTAAAATATATATCGTCGTATTATTTCTTGTTATTATATTTAATTAGTTTATAATCTGCATTTTATAATGTTATACAAAATATACAATCTACCTCTTATCCCCGGGTAATTTATTGTACAGATTATGTTTACAGGTCTTGACCGAAGCCATCGATACAAACATATTGTAACAACCCTAAACTTTCTGTACAAATTTTTTGTGAAGTACAGAAAATAGTACCTTAGCCTGAGCACAACTTAAAAGTAATTCTTGTTTTAGAACAGTAAGAAAGCACTTGTAGCTCATTAGTAAAGCCTTGCACTGTTGTAACGTAGCCTCTGTGTTCAAATCCCCTCAGCCACATTATTTTTGCTGATTTTTCTTTTAAACTTTTTGGAAGCCAAAAAGTTACACGTGCAATACACGTAAAAAAAAGTCACTAAAATCAAACATGTGGAAAATATTGTACACACAGACCCCGACACGTGGCATTCATCCAAGCCCCAACCCAACCCAAGTGGCCGGCGAGATTGCGTGCTGGACTGGCGCCGCCGGGCCCCCCGTCGCTAATGCTCCTAATTTTTGTCCTAACACCCTTTGCCCCCCCCCCCCACTACTCCTCTTCTGTTTGATTTTCCTGCACATTAACAGAGAATTAAAATGAGCTTTAAAATCAAATTTTAATACATTTTAATTCTCATGTTTAATACCTTAAACCCTAATTCTACCCTATAAATACCACCCTACACCATATCCCTCTCTATTCTGAAATCTAGTATCAAAACTCTCAAATTTTTCTAAGTCCAAAAATTTGCACAAGTGGAGTTAGCCCAAGGTCAAGTTCCGGCGACGTTTCAGAAAGATTCCGGCGACATCGCGACTCTACGAAGTTCACAACTTGTTCCTATCCCTCTTCTCTCTTCTCCAAATTCGTAAGTCCCCTCTCTTCTCCTCTATTTCTATTCTAAACAATCTCTTATTAAAACTCGTCGGATGCGGAGTTATTCCGACTTCCGATTCTAATTTCATTAAAACCCCAACTTTTTTTAACAACAAATTAACCATCTCTTTATATATTGTTTAGAAACCATAAAACAACATTTAGAACAAGTTTCAATTCAAAATACAATGTTATACAACTTTTATTTCACTTTTACAGTTAAATACCACAAAGTTTACCTACGACATTATATCATCATATTGCTCATATTACCTTTAGAATACTCACGAGGTAATGACCTACCTCATCACAACACTCATCATGACATAGCACGATGGCTTGAAAATAATATTTTTGTGGCTAAGACAAATTTACAGTTAAATACCATAAACTATCAAAACCGTATTTTTTTTAATTGTTTTAATCAAATTCCATACAATTATGTCCTTACAACCCATTTTGGAGAATCCGATTTGGTTGGTGGGGTTATCGCACATCTATCGGACTAGTAGGGCGAGATGCAGACCTCCTCACGGAGCATACGATCTCGATGGAATTTTTATTACAATTTTTAAGAAAACATGATTTCTATTTAATAAATAAATTCTATTTTTAATGTATATATATATATTATCAAAATATATTTTTTAAATATATTTAATAATTACATGTTTTCTAATCAAAAGAAAAGAATCATAAAAGTTCATGAAAATACCCTCGAAATCAATATAAGTCAATTTATATGAAAATACCATATACTATTCAATTTAGATTTATATCCACTAGAATATCTCATCTTATAAAATTACATATATGAAAACCCTAAAGACAATAAATAAATACTTGAGATTTATTTTGAAAATATATCAAAAATATTTTTCATAAACCCCCTCAAGTTATATTAATTTACAATAAGGACCCTAGTAAATATAGGTTTAAGCGGGACTAATTCTATTGAGTCTCAGGGACCCGGAGAATGTGAGTGTTTGTCTATTTAAGGTAAACAAGTAAAAACGGGGTTATCATTACGGTAATTGTCTTGGGAAAAGACACAAATCCTGCCGTCCATGTGCAGCAGTTACCGATAACTCCAAAGCTAATTCAGGACTTCAATTCTGTTTGAAGGGTCTGACTCAATCTGAGTCTCAGTCTAATCTGAAATCAATCTATATTTGAAAACAATTCAAATATAACTCCAATACAACATGAATCCATTTATACCAGATACTATTTATATCAACATGATTTGATTTGACCGAACCATGGATATACACGGACTTAATCACATGACTATCCGTTTAAATTCTTTCCGTTTACATGAACTACTGATATCATAGTTTCGGCAAGTCTTACATCTACAAATTACTACAAAAAAACACAATAAAATATTACCGGGTTTTTAAAGGGGTAGACTGGTACGGAATGTGTTAAAAGTGGCACGAGATGGTCATTAAAAGATGTAACTAAACATCCATTGTCGTTGTTCCGTGGGGTTTGACGGATCCTTGTACTATGGGTTACCTTAGTCCACGGGATAGTTGGACTCCTCTCATAAACACTGATACCTTCTGTACCAAGCTACAAATAACGGCGTTAGCATAACTATCAAATATTATACCAGTTATATTCTCTTTTATCTATCGATTCTATTCCTATCTCTCTTTGGGATTTACCGAGCGATTGTTCGCTGACGACATTTCTTTTCTATTCTTTCTTTGGAATGTTGTCAGGAGGACCCGACTCTCTAGAGATCGGGCCTAACTCAGAAGACTTGGAGCAGTTCGTCGACGACCTAGAGCTCTAGACACTTGTATATACTTTTATTTTCAGTTTCATGTCATTGTTTAGGCATTGCTTTCCAGTCTTATATTTAGTTTCCAGCATTGTATTGTAAAGAATGTTTGATAAATAAAATATTGTTGTTCATTTACATCTTATCTTTCTTGTGTACATTTACATTATATTGCTTATATACGCTTAGTGTGTTTTTTTCTGAGTAAATACGTCGTGTGACCCGTCACACCTCCTTACTATACTCTGGGAAGCGGGGCGAAACACATATTCAGGATGTAATCATGTATTCAAGTAGTGATATCAAGTTCATGTCAAGTTATAACCATGGTTCGGTCAGGTCAAGTCAAGTATACATGTTCGAATTTAATGTTTGAATTTGAGTATTCATATTCATGATCAAGTATCCATATTCGATTTTGGATCCAAGTTTGATGTTGGACTCAGACTGAGTCAGACACTTGTAAACTGGTTTAACTCTTAAATTTCTAGGTTCGGGAAAAATCGGCAATTGCTGCACGTGGACGGCAGGACTTGTGTCTTTTTCCAAGACAATTGCCATTAATAACTCTTGTTAAGTTTTCTAACCTGAATAGGCAAGTACTCACTTTCTTCGGCTCCTTGGGGCTCAAGGGAATTGATCTCTCTTAAACCTATATTTACTAAAGTCCGTAAAATATTATTTTGTATATCTCGAGGGGGTTTTATGAAAAATATTTTAATATAGTTAAAAATAAAACTCGAGAGTGATTTTTATTACTTAGGGTTTTCATGAACATGTATTTTAAGTATTGGGGTATTTTATTGATAATTACTTAGCATTTAAAGTTTATGGTATTTTATTGAAAACTAGATCTTTTTAGTAACTTGATAGTATTTTATTGACATTTTTTAATCTTTCATTTATAGAATATAGTTTCATAATATAATGAAAATATGGATTTTTAATGTTATATAATTTTTAATTTTTAGAAAAATTATTTTTATTTAGAAAATTCGCATTTCTTAAAAAACGTATTTTATATCCTTTCAAGATCGAATACTCCGTGAGAAGTACTGCATCTCGCTCTACTATCACCAGGATGTGCGATAATCCGTACCATACATTAGTGGGTCTCTTAACAAGGGTTGTAAATGCATAATTGCAAAGGAATAGAAATGTCACTTTAAAAGAAACTCGGTTTTAAAGTATGTGGTATTTTATTGTAAAGATTATTTTTCGAAACAAATATACATACAAATATGTATCGTGCTATGAAACAAAAGTGTGCGTGTGGGGTAGATCATTACCCCCATTAAGTTTTTCCTAAAAGTATGGTTTTAACAAAAACGAAAAGAGGTGATAATAAAGTTCAAGGTATTTTAATGAAAAAGTTCAATTATGGTTGCTTCACATGAGATTCTTGGTTAAACTTGATTCTAAATATTGGTATCTAAGGTTATAAGTAATGTGGTAAAATTAGGTTGATCAATATATAAAGGAAAAAGGGAGTTTGTAGGGTTTAGAAAAGAGTATCGGTAATAACTCTACTTTACCGATATAAGATTTAAAGATTAATTTCAATGAAAAGGAGGAGAGTTGGGAAGGACTTACGGTTTGAATATAACAAGAAGAGGTTAAGAAAAAGGGGATGAACTTCATGGTGTCGCGGGAGCTCCAGAATCGGCTTCGATTTTCGACGGAAGAAGCCTGCTCGCTAACTCCTCTTTACTCCACTTGTACTTAGGAACTTTTGAGAGAGTTTTTGCTAGAATTTTCAGAATAGTGCTGAGCCAAAATATGATGTGGTATTTATAGTGGAGAATTAGGATTTGGGAATTAAAAATATGGATTCAAAAGCATTAAAAATAATGTTAAATGGTGAATTAAAGGGTCTCTATTTGATTGCAAGAAAATCAAACAGTGCAGAGGAGTTGAAGGGAGTTGAAGAGACGAGTGTGCAATGCACGGAGCTCATTAGAGCAAATCCGACCATACCTGTCGGCCTATTCATCAAATCCACCGGTCGGATCTGGCTCTCTGTCCTCGAGATTCGTGCCACGAGATTTATTGAGTGTTTACACCATTTTCCACATGTTTGATTTTTCTGAACTTTTCATTTCCCCGTGTATTGCACGTGCAACCTTTTGGGCTTCCAAAAGTTAAAAAGTAAAATCAGAAAAAAATAATTGTGTCTGATGGGAATCGAACACACAAGTTACGTTACAGCAGTGCAAAAGCTTTACCAGTGAGTTATAAGTGGCTTCTTTCTTTTATTAAACAATTCTTATAACTCTTACACATGCTGTCAAACTCTTTTCTGTATATTAACAGAAAAATTTCTGTACAGAGATTTCAGAGTCATTACATTCTACCCTCCTTATAAAAATTTCGTCCTTGAAATTTACAATTATATAGGGACTAATTTTCAAATAGATAAGGGTATCTTGCACGTATGTCTTCTTCTCGTTCCCATATTGATTCTCCTGGTGAATCTTTTCTCCACATCACCCAGACCAAGTTTACTTCTTTGTTCCTCAATGTCTTCACCTTTTGGTCTAGGATCTCAACTGGTTGTTGCTCGCAGGTTAGATCAGTCTGTACTGTGAGCTCTGAGTGATTGAGTATGTGGCTGGGGTGGGTCACATATCATCGTAGCTGGGATATATGGAAAACGTTGTGCACTCCTTCCAATGAGGGTGGTAGTGCTAAACGGTATTCCACTTCTCGAACTCGTTCGAGTATGTCGAAAGGTCCTATGTATCTTGGACTTAGCTTACCTCTTTTGCCAAAGAGGATCACTCCTCTATTTGGAGATATCTGTAGGAATATATGGTCTCCAGGTTGGAACTCCAGATATCGACGCTTTGCCTCTGCCTAATGTTTCTGTCTATCTTGGGCTATGCGCATCATTTCCCTGATCATGCGAACTACGTCCACAGTTTCCACGATTATCTCTGGTCCAAGGAGTTCACGATCTCCGACGTCATCCCAACTTAACGGTGAACAACACTTCCGTCCATAGAGTGCTGCGAATGGTGCTATTCCAATGCTTGCCTGATAGCTGTTGTTGTATGAAAACTCCACAAGGTGTAGGTGATATTCCCACGAACCTCCGAAGTCAAACAAACAGGCTCTTAGCATGTTTTCCAAAATTTGAATTGTTCGCTCGGACTGTCCTTCCATTTGTGGATAATATGTCGTGATGAAGTTCAGACTCGTTCCCAGGCTAGCTTGCAGACTCTGCCAAAATTGTGATCGGAATCTTATAACACGATTAGAGACGATGTAAACAGGTACTCCATAAAATCTCATAATATCCTATATGAGTTCATGGATATCAAATATGGTACATCTTGAAAGTTTAAATCTTACTTTAAATTTATGCTTACCTCCATGTACTTCTTTGCTAACGTCTCGGTTGACTGGCCAACTCGAAATGGAATAAAGCGAGCCGACTTGGTGAGTCGATCCACAATAACCCATATTGCGTTGTTACCCTTCGTGCTGCAAGGAAGGGCTGTCACGAAGTCCATAGTAATGTGCTGTCATTTCCATTCTGGGATTGGTAACGGGTGAAGTAGACCAGCAGTTCTGTGATGTTCAGGCTTCACTTGCTGACACACCAAACACTTTGCTACACTTCTAGCTACTTCGCGCTTCATTCCATGCCACCAGTAGTGTTGTCGTAGATTCTTGTACATCTTTATGCCACCGGGGTGTACCGAATACGGAGAGCTGTGAGATTTTTTCATCAACTCTTCTCGAACTGGGCTGATTGGCACACATAATCGACTTCCATATCGCAAGGATCCATCTTCGTGGATGATGAAGTCAGTTCGAATTCCATTTTCTACTTGTTCTCGGATCTTTTGTAACTTGGTATCATTTGCTTGAGCTGCCTTGATCTGATTGGCAAAAATGGACTGGACTTGTAAGTTCATCAAATATGAAGTGTTACCTTGCATAACTATTTCGATCTCCAATCCATGTAATTCTTGCTGTAGCTTCCACTGAGCAGTAAGGTTCATTGCTAATGGCTGGCGACTAAGTGCATCAGGAACTATATTCACCTTCCCAGGATGATATTGTAGGTTGATGTCAAAATCTGCCATGAGTTCTAGCCATCTTCTCTGCCGCATGTTTAATTCCTTCTGAGTAAATACATACTTCAGATTTTTGTGGTCAGTGTATATATCTACTCATTCTCCTAAGAGGTAGTGGCGCCAAATCTTAAGTGCGAAGATGACGGCTGCCAACTCCAGATCATGTGTTGGATAGTTACTCTCATGAACCTTCAATTGTCTTGAAGTAAAAGCCACAACTTTTCCATGCTGGTGTAGAACACATCCTAATTTTTTACCGGACGCATCACAATGCATAACGAATCCTCCAGATTGATCCAGTATTACAAGAATAAGAGCAGAGGTTAATCTAGACTTGAGTTCTACAAAAAGAATTCACATGCTTTTGACCACACGAATGCTTCTTCTTTACGTGTGAGCTTGGTCAGGGGTGCTGCAATCTTTGAGAAGCCTTCAATGAATCGTCGATAGTATCCTGCTAATCCTAAGAAACTTCGTATATCTTTCACCGTCTTTGGTGTCGGCCACTCGCTGACAGCTGAAACCTTAGCTGGATCTACTAAGATTCCTTCGCCTGAAACGATATGTCCGAGAAATCCGACTTGATCTAGCCAAAATTTACACTTGCTGTACTTGGCGTAGAGCTGATATTGTCGCAATGTCTCCAGGACAATCCGTAAGTGCTCGGCGTGTTCTTTCTGATTCTTTGAATACACCAGGATGTCGTCGATGAAGATGACAACGAACCTATATAAGTACTCTCGAAAAACTTAGTTCATCAGGTTCATAAAGATGGCAGGTGCATTGGTCACTCCAAATGGCATTACGAGATATTCATAATGACCATATCGAGTCCTAAACGCCATCTTCGAAATGTCAGAATCTTTGACCTTCACCTGATGATAACCCAAACGAAGATCTAGATTTGAAAATACACAAGACCCACTTAATTGATCGAAAAGGTCATCGACGCGCGGTAGTGGATACTTGTTCTTAATCGTCACTTCGTTCAGAGCTCGACAATCCACACACATCCTATAAGAACCTTCTTTCTTCTTCACGAGTAATACCGGAGATCTCCAACTTGAAATACTGGGTCGAATCCAACCTTTCTTCAGGAGTTCGTCCAACTGAATACGGATCTCCTTCAAACCCTCCGGAATTAACTGGTATGAAGCTTTGATTACAGGTTGCGCACCAAGTTGTAAATCAATACTAAACTCAAGAGCTTGATCGGGAGGCAAACCTGATATATCTTCAGGGAACACATCCTCGAACTCTCGAACTATTTCGAGCTTTTTTCTTTTGCCAGTAGAGAAAACACTTCTGCATTCTTCGGTTTAGCATGGTATCTTCTTGGCTCCAAAGTTCTATCTCCACTTTTGAAATAGAAGACTGGGTGATTTGGTATCTCAAATATTAACCTCCTTTTACGGCAGTCAATAGTAGCCAATCCATTTCTAACACAACATCGAAATTTTGTATGTTCGGTACTTTGAAATTTGTGTAGAATTCTCGTCCACAAACTACAACCGGACACTGATCAAACCCCATAGTTGCTTTCAAGACTCCATTCCCAGAACTGACATCCTAGCTTGAAATGAGTGGCTTCACGGGAATCGCATCGTTCTCACGAATCGTTGGGACATGAAGCAGTGTGAAGCTCCAATGTCGAAAAGTGCGAGTGCAGGAAGGGTGGCTACTAGTATAGTACCTAAGTTGTGTGAGGTTGGGTTTAGATATAGGAATAATACAGTGATACACCAGGATTGAAAAGATTTGAAAGGATGGGGGAATTACCAGTGATGACTTGTCATGTGGCTTCGACCTCCTCGACCGTCATTGTAAAAGCCTGACGTCTCGGTACATTCCTCCTTGCTAGATGAACATTCTTCTGTCCTTGAGGCACGTTTCTCTACCCTTGAGGCATGTTTCTTTGTGCCTAATAGCGTTGAGGCTGTGTAAGCGGTCCACGTGGAGCTGGTGTAGGGAGAGCTAGGTGGGGTGTAGGTTCCTGAATAGCTGGCCGCTGCGGGACTATGATTGCGGGTCTGGATGCTAGTGCTGTGTTAAAATGATATGGGCATGCTCCTATGGAGTGAGTAGATGTGCCACTAAGCAAACACAGGCTATTTGCACGCCTGCAGTCTTTCGCCAGGTGTCCAGTTCTCTTGCAGTAGAAACAGAAATCTGGACTGGACCGGTTAAATGATCCTCCTAGTCTCCTGGATGCAAAGGTCGGCGTAGAAGAGGCTCCTCATGACATCTGTGTAGCAGGAAGTTTGATTTCAGCTATTTGGGGTTTACCCTTCTTCTTGACTACAGCTTGGTAACGACGAACTGCTTTCACGGCGAGTTCATGAGTCGAGTAATCGCCTGTGGCTAATGCTGCCTGAATTTCCGGGTCTAAGACCTATTAGAATCGTCTAGCCCGAATCTCATCAGTCGGGATCAAATGTGCCGCGAACCTGATATGATGTTGATGTCAGGATAGTGATGTGTTTTAACCGGATAGTATTTGATACGAATTCTTTACCTGCTAAGTATGATGAATTCAGTATCATATTCATCCGCCGATTTTACCCATATAGAACCTTGTTGTAGGTGGATGAACTGTTATTCCATCTCGTAACGAGCAGTCTCAAGGAAGAACTTCACAACGAACAGATCGCGAAACGTCTTCCACTCTATTGGCTGTGTGAGACGGCTTTCTTCAGCTTTCCACCAGACTCTTGCATTGTCTGTCAGTTGCAGCTTAACAACTCTCACCCATGCAATATCTGGCACTTGAGCGGCTGCCAGATCATCTTCGATTGCTTGATTCCATTCTTCTGCCTCAAGTGAGCTCTCTTTTCCTGAGAAGTGTATTGGGTGCAGTGCCCGAAACTGCTCGACTCCGGGTGCCTCGGCTTCGGGACGGTGTATGAGGATAGCAGTCTGCTGCTGCTGACCCTCCAATAGGCTCTTGATAGCCTCAAGCAGTATCGTTTGCTTATTGATTGGAGCTGCAAAGGTAGGTGTTGGTGGTAGAGTAGACGGTGAGGTATTGTCGTTGACGTTCGTATTGGTATTGTTGGGAAAATCTATTACCTTGATAAAAAAGGAATGGTTAGGATAGATTCAAGAAATTAGAAATGTAAGGATTGTATAGTTGATGATTCTTATAATTCTTGTGATATATTGCTTAAAACTTCATGCAGAACTGACCTGCATGGGCCGCCAACAAAACCTGTCATGCCTCGCTTCCCAGTAGACGGAAACGGTGATGTGGCAGGCCGCAACGTATTACTATGAAATAAATACGTTAAGTGTAATTAAACAATATATAAAAATGAATAAGAATGACAAAAGAATAAAATGAAACTGCAACTTTATTTACATTCAACTTTACATACAGCTGTTTGAAATAAAAGATACAATAATCAAAAGCAAATGCCTAAACAATGGCATACTGTAAGTAAGTGCAGAGGAACTAGTAATCAGACTGAGCGGTAATCTGGTCCAAGTCCTACTGGCTCGGCTCTATCTCCTTAGAGTCCGGTCCTCCTGACGAACATTCTAAATAAAGAAACAGAAAGGAATGTTGTCAGCGAACTAACGCTCGGTATGTCCTAAAAGAAGAAAGAGAAGATAGTATACAAAGTGATATGAACAGGTAAAGTTGTATATGATCGATTACTGGTAAATGATAGTTATTATAACGTGGTTGTTTGTAATTTGGTAAGGAAGTTATTCATGTATACGAGAGGAGTCCATCTTACCCCGTGGACTATGGTAACATGTAGTACAAGGTCCCGTCATAACCCACGAGACAACACCATGAGAATTCATGTAGGTGTCTTTTAAATGATCTCTCGTGCCACGATATACGTTCCATACCAATCTACCCATTTATTCCGCGTAATATATTGTATAGATTATGTATACAGATCTTGGCCGAAACTATGGATACAAAATGTTCAGGTTCATATTCATGATGTAATCATGTATTCAAGTAGTCATGTCAAATTCATGTCAAGTTATAATCATGGTTCGGTCAAGTCAAGTCAAATATATATGTTTGAATTTAATGTTTGAATTCGAGTATTCATGTTCATGATCAAGTATTCGTGTTCGATTTTGAATCCAGGTTTGATGTTGGACTCAGACTGAGTCAGACACTTGTAAACTGATTTAACTCTTAAATTCTTAGGTTCGGAAATTATCGGCAACTGCTGCACATGGACTGCAGGATTTGTGTATTTTTTCAAGACAATTGCCATTGATAACTCCAGTTAAGGTTTCTAATCTGAATAGGTAAGCACTCACTTTCTCCGGCTCCTTGGGGCTCAAGAGAATTGATCCCTCTTAAACCTATATTTACTAAAATCCTTAAAATATTATTTTGTATATCTCGAGAGGGTTTTATGAAAATTTTTAATATAGTTAAAAATAAAACTCGAGAGTGATTTATATTATTTAGGGTTTTCATTAACATGTATTTAAGTATTGGGGTATTTTAATGATAATAACCTAGCCTTTAAAAGTTTATGATATTTTATTGAAAACTGGTTATTTTTAGTAACTTGATGGTATTTTATTGACATTTTTTAATCTTTCATTTATAGAAAAATATAGTTTCATAATATAATGAAAATATGGATTTTTAATTTGATATAATTTTTAATTTTAGAAAAATAATTTTTATTTAGAAAATTCGTATTTCTTAAAAACCGTAATTTATATCCTTTCGAGATCAAATATTCCGCGAGGAGTGCTGCATCTCGCTCTACTATCCCCAAGATGTGCGATAATCAGCACCATCCATTAGCGGGTCCCCTAATAAGGGCTGTGCATACATAATTGTAAAGAAATAGAAATACCGCTTTAAAAGAAACCCGGTTTTAAAGTAGGTGCTATTTTATTGTAAAGATTATTCTTCGAAACAAATATACATACAAATAAGTATCGTGCTATGAAACAAAAGTGCACGTGTGGAGTAGGTCGTTACCCCAAGAAGTTTTTTCCTAAAAGTATGGTTTTAACAAAAACGAAAATAGATGATAATAAAATTCAAGGTATTTTAATGAAAATGTTTAATTACGGTTGTTTCACATAAGATTCTTGGTTAAACTTAATTCTAAATATTAGTATTTAAGGTTATAAGTAATGTGGTAAAATTAGGTTGATCAATATATAAAGGAAAATCGGAGTTTCTAGGGTTTAGAAAAAAGTATCAGTAATAACTCCACTTTACCGATATAAAATTTAAAGATGAATTTTAATGAAAACAAGGAGAGTTGGGAGGGACATACGGTTTGTTTGAATATAACATATAACAACCCCAAATTTCCTATACAATTTTTTTTCAAAATATTTTTTCAAATATCTATAAAAGGGTATTTTAGCCTGAGCACAAGATATAAGTAATTATTTTGCTTTTTAATTACAAGTTAAAAGAATGTAACAACTCCATTTTTAGTATACAAAAATTTGCTTTAAAATTGATGTATACTTGGGGTATTTACATTTGCTGTTATTACTTTAAATAATTAAATAGCTCCATAATTACCAGAAGGAGCTTGTAACTCATTGGTAATAATACCTTGCACTGCTGAACCAAGCCACCAGAGTTCAAATCCCCTGCCCCACATTATTTTTAATATTTATTTTGTTTTAAAAATTTTAGAAGCCCACCAGTCCACGCACCATAACTCCCAAAATTCCTACTGAACCTGAAAAACTAAATATACCAGAAGCTACATCAGAAGACCCCCACCTCCCTGACCTCCGACTCGGCCCGACTCGGCCGACTCGGACGGCAGACAGGCCGACTCGGCACGGCGGCGCCGGCCGGACGGCCGAGTCGTCAACACAAAAAAGTTGACTCTTGGCCTCCGCTACCCCTCTGTATACTCTATTTATTTAGATCGGTTCCAGAAACCTTTGAAATCTCCATTTACTCCATATTTTAATGAATTTTAATATATTTTTACATTTTTTTTATTTAAACTCTTCACCTACCCTAATCCTAGCCTAACCCTATAAATACACCCCCTACCCTCTACCCTCTCACTCACATTTCTGAGCCAACTCTCTAAAATTCTCAAAAGATCTTGTGTACCTTGAAAACAAGCTCAAGGCGAAGCTCCGACGAACTCCCGGTGGAACTTCCGGCGATCATTTTAGAAACTACCGGCGACGACGCTACACATCGGCGATCCCTCTAGTCCCCTCTCACTCTTTTGCGTAATCTAAAACTCATAAGTCCCTTTTCTATCTCTCTTTTCTATTCTAAAAATACGAATTTACAAAACCCGACGGAATCGGAACAAATCCGATTTTCGATTCGGTTTTCTATAAAATTCCACTTCTCACTGATACAATCATACTTAAACTTCCTCATGTTGATTATTAAACACTAATCAAATAATTTGATCAAGTTTCATCATATGAAATGATAGCCATTTCAATTTCTCGTATTTTTCACTTAAATACCACATTGTTTCAATCCTTCATTTAACTCCATCAAATTTGTTATACATTTAAAGTAGATCACGAGGTAACGACCTACCTCCACACACACTTATATGCAACACCCCCGAGAACCTAGAATACGAGAAAACAAACATTTTCATTTAAATACCATATACTTAATAAAACTATTTCTAAAAGATTTAGTTTTGATACACCTTTTAAAAAAGTACCACTTATTAGGAAAATAAGATAAGTTGTGGACATCGGCCGTTTATCTAAACCTGACTTTGTGGTGTCTAGGCTAGGCAAGTGAGAAAGGTAACTTTAAAAGGCCCGTCTCACGGTGATTCGTGAGCGGATCCCTCCTTTCCTTACTTGTACTTACCTGGCCACAATTGGCAGTGAAGAAGCGATTTGAGGCATCTCACAACTTGTCGTTTAGACCATTTAGAAATAGTCTAGTTGACTCAGGAAACCCTAGAACATAGAATACGGAAAATTGACATTTTTACAAATAAATATCATTTACTTTATAAAACCGTTTTCTAAACGATTTAGTATTTTACAATCTTTGCAAAGCACCGCTATAACCCATTTTGGGGAACCCGTTCGGGATGGTGTGGTTTATCGCTCACCCTCGGGCTTAATAGTGCGAGATTCAGACCTCCGCAAGAAGCATTCGGTCTCGAAAGATTTAAAATACGACATCTTAAGAAAATGAGATTTTCTAGAATATAAAAAAATATATTAAAATTATTTTTGTATAAATATATGTATATTTATCATTAAAATATCTATTTTGTTATGATATAAATATTCCACATTTTTCTGAAAATCGCAAGAACAAATTTTACACTAAAATACTATGAATTCCAAATAAATCAATATTATAAATAAATACCTTTAATTATGAATCTAGCATATTTTCACTAGAAATATCACAATATAAAATCCACATTCATTATAACTCTAAAGACGAATAATGAATACTTGAGGTGTATTTTGAAAAGTATATAAAAATATTTTTACATAAAACCCCCTCAAGTTTTATAAATTACCCTAAGGACCCTAGCAATTATAGGTTTAAGAAATAATCAAGACTTCGATTTACACTTCTAATTATCTGACTCGGGTTTGAGTCTGATTAATCTGGCTTGAATATGATTCAAGTACAATTTACAATCTACAATCTTCAACATGAATCCATGAATCCAATTATCAATCTATACACCTTGACTGAACCGAACCATGGATATACATTCCAATTACATGAACTCCAGTTTACATCCATTTACATGATTCTACGGTTACATCCGTTTACTGATATCATGGTTTCGTTCAGTCAATCAATTATACAATCAATACAATTTACAAGATAAAAAATACAATCAAAACATTATGAGATTTAAGGGGTAGATTGGTACGGAAGGTGTTAAAAGTGGCACGAGATGGTCAGACTTAATACACCTAACATGAATCCAATTGCCGTTGTTCCGGGCCTTCTAACGGAGCCTTGTACTATATATTCCGTTTGCCCTGGACTCTAGCATATAGAGACCCCTCTCGTATAAACTGGCATTCTTCTGTACCAAACTATAAACAACAGCGTTAATACAACATTACAAAAATATAATACAACATCAAAGATTACTCTCTCTCTCTCTCTCTTTTACTCTCTGTCTATTTCTCCCTTATCTTTGGGACTTACCGAGCGACCTGTTCGCTGACGACATTCTATTTCTTTCTTCTTTGAATGTCGTCAGGTGGTTTGGACCCGTCAGAGAACAAGCCCACTGCTGAAGACTTGGACCAGTTCTGTGAAGACCCTGAGCTCTAAATATTATACATTTTCCATTCAGTACTTTTCATTTCCTATTATGCCATTGTTTAGGCATCACTTTTGTTTCAGTTGTATTTACTTTTCATGCATTGTACAAAAGAATGTTAATAAATAAAATTGCTGTTCAGTTTATATCTCTTGTCTCTTGTGTATTTACTTTTATATTGCTTAGATACGCTTAGCGTATTTGCTTTTGAGTAAATACGTAGCGGGCCTCGTCGCGTCCCCTTCGCCGTATACCGGGAAGCGGGGTGTGACAGGTTTTGTTGGTGGCCCATGCAGGTCCGAGCTGTATGAAACCCTAAGCAATATAAAACACAAGAACCAACAACTAAAACATTCTTTACAATCATGTTCCTTGAATCCCATCATTTCTTAATCTTTGAATCATATATTTTGAATCTGTCCTAACCTAAATTTTTCATTCAAGGTTGTGGATTCACCAAACAACACCAGCACTAATGTCATCAACACACCTCCACCACTACCACTCACACCTGCCGCTCCTGCTCTACCCAACGAGCAAACGGTTCTGCTTGAGGCGATCCGCGGTCTTCTTGAGGGACAGCAATAACTCCTGAACCGTCCCGAGACTGACGCACCTGGGGTAAAGCAATTCAGGGCTTTACATCCCAATCAGTTCTCCGGAAAGGGAAGCCCACTTGAAGCTGAGGAATGGGCACAAAGTATAGAGGATGATCTGGCGGCAGCACAAGTGCCAGACATAGCTTGGGTCCGTATGGCGAAACTGCAGCTCACAGACAATGCTCGCAACTGGTGGAAGGCGGAAGAAAGCCGTCTTGTACAGCCTATTGAATGGAAGACTTTTCGCGAGAAGTTCAACGCGAAGTACTTCCCTGTGACTGCCAGGTTTGCCATGGAGCAGCAGTTTATTCATCTACAACAAGGTTCGATGTGGGACAAGTCAGTAGATGAGTATGGCGCTGAATCCACCATGCTCAGTCGGTAAGATATGTCACAGTATCTCAAATTTTTAATATCACATACTACACAGCTAACACAAGACCGTAACAGATTTACAGCACACCTGATATCGACGGATGAGATCAGAGCCCGTCGATTTCAACTTGGTTTGGACATAGAAATTCAGGCTGCACTAGCCACAGGGAAATTTCTGACTCATGAAGATGCTCTGGAAGCTGCCCGCAGTTATGAGGTAGTAATAAAGGCGAGGAGCAGACCCCAATCTGCCGGTTTGAAACGCCCTGCCACTCAAATAGCAGGAGGAGCCTCTTCCAGGCCATCGTTTGAACCCAGGAGACCAGAAGAAACCAATAACCAGTCGAGTCCAGATTTCTGCTACTACTGCAGAAGAAAGGGACACTTGTGGAAGGACTGTAGGCGCGCAAAAGGCCTGTGTCTAATTTATGGCGCATCCAACCACGGAATTGGGAACTGTCCTTACAATAGCAACTCAACTCACACACCCACCAACTACCCGCAGCGGCCAACTATACAGGCTCCTGCACCTCGTTATGCACTACCTACTCCACCACCTGCACAGCCTACTCGCCAATTCCAACAAGCAATGAGGGACATGCCTACAGGGCAGAGAAACAGGCCCCAAAGACAAAATATGCCTCCAGCTAGAAGGAATGTACCACGGCGACAGACATTCACATTAGAAGCCATAGAAGCCAAGACTGTAGGTCAAGGTGACACCGGTAAGCCTTTTTCACTCTTGTATCACTTTGTTTTTTTTATACACTATCTATACTCCAGTCACCAAACTTCCTTGAACTGTTACACTTTCCTTTTATAAATTTCGAGGACGAAATTTTTATAAGGAGGGTAGAATGTAACAACCCCAAATTTCATATACAAATTTTTTCAAAATATTTTTTCAAAAATCCATAAAAGGGTATTTTAGCCTGAGCACAAGATATAAGTAATTATTTTGACTTTTAATTATAAGTTAAAAGAATGTAACAACTCAATTTTTAGTGTACAAAATTTTTCTTTAAAATTGATGTATACTTGGGGTATTTACATTTGCTGTTATTACTTTAAGTAATTAAATAGCTCCATAATTACAAGAAGGAGCTTGTAACTCATTGGTAATACCTTGCACTGCTGAACCAAGCCACCAGAGTTCAAATCCCCTGCCCCACATTATTTTTAATATTTATTTTATTTTAAAAATTTTAGAAGCCCAACAGTCCACGTACCATAACTCCCAAAATTCCTACTGAACCTGAAAAACTAAATATACCAGAGACTACACCAGACGACCCCCCACCTCCCTGACCTCTGACTCGGCCCGATTCGGCAGACTCGGCACGGCGGCACCGGCCGGACTCGTCCGGACGGACGAGCCGTCAACACAAAAAAATTGACTCTTGGCCTCCCCTACCCCCTGTATACTCTATTTATTTAGATCGGTTCCAGAAACCTTTGAAATCCCCATTTACTCTATATTTTAATGAATTTTAATATATTTTACATTTTTTTTATTTAAACTCTTCACCTACCCTAACCCTAACCTAACCCTATAAATACACCCCCTACCCTCTACCCTCTCACTCACATTTCTGAGCCAACTCTCTAAAATTCTCAAGAGATCTTGTGTACCTTGAAAACAAGCTTGAGGCGAAGCTCCGATGAATTCCCGGCGGAACTTCCGGCGATCATTTTAGGAACTACCGGCGACGACGCTACACATCGGCGATCCCTCTAGTCCACTCTCACTCTTTTGCGTAATCTAAAACTCGTAAGTCCCTTTTCTATCTCTCTTTTCTATTCTAAAAATACGAATTTACAAAACCCGACGGAATCGGAACAAATCCGATTTCCGATTCGGTTTTCTATAAAATTCCACTTCTCACTAATACAATCATACTTAAACTTCCTCATGTTGATTATTAAACACTAATCAAACAATTTGATCAAGTTTCATCATATGAAATGATAGCTATTTCAATTTATCGTATTTTCACTTAAATACCACAGTGTTTCAATCCTTCATTTAACTCCATCAAATTTGTTATACATTTAAAGTAGATCACGAGGTAACGACCTACCTCGTCACACACTCATATGCAACACCCCCGAGAACCTAGAATACGAGAAAACAAACATTTTCATTTAAATACCATATACTTAATAAAACTATTTCTAAAAGATTTAGTTTTGATACACTTTTTAAAGAAGTACCACTTATTAGGAAAATACGATAAGTTGTGGATATCGGTCGTTTATCTAAACCTGACTTTGTGGTGTCTAGGCTAGACAAGTGAGAAAAGTAACTTTAAAAGGCTCGTCTCACGGTGATTCGTGAGCGGATCCCTCCTTTCCTCACTTGTACTTACCTGACCACAATTGGCGGTGAAAAGGCGATTTGAGGAATCTCACAAATTGTCGTTTAGACCATTTGGAAATAGTCTAGTTGACTTAGGAGTCCCTAGAACATAGAATACGGAAAATTGACATTTTTATAAATAAATACCATTTACTTTATAAAACCATTTTCTAAAGAATTTAGTATTTTACAATCTTTGCAAAGCGCCGCTACAACCCATTTTGGGGAACCCGTTCGTGATGGTGCGGTTTATCGCACACCCTCGGGTTTAGTAGTGCGAGATTCAGACCTCCCCAAGAAGCATTCGGTCTCGAAAGATTTAAAATACGACATCTTAAGAAAATGAGATTTTCTAGAATATAAAAAAATATATTAAAATTATTTTTGTATAAATATATGTATATTTATCATTAAAATATCTATTTTGGTATGATATAAATATTCCACCTTTTTCTGAAAATCGCAAGAACAAATTTTACACTAAAATACCATGAATTCCAAATAAATCAATATTATAAATAAATACTTTTAATTATGAATCTAGGATATTTTCACTAGAAATATCACAATATAAAATCCACATTCATTATAACTCTAAAGACGAATAATGAATACTTGAGGTGTATTTTGAAAAGTATATAAAAATATTTTTACATAAAACCCCCTCAAGTTTTATAAATTACCCGAAGGACCCTAGCAATTATAGGTTTAAGAAATAATCAAGACTTCGATTTACACTTCTAATTGTCTGACCCGGGTTTGAGTCTGATTAATCTGGCTTGAATATGATTCAAGTATAATCTACAATTTACAATCTTCAACATGAATCCAATTATCAATGTATACACCTTGACTGAACCGAACCATGGATATACATTCCAATTACATGAACTCCAGTTTACATCCATTTACATGATTCTACGGTTACATCCGTTTACTGATAGCATGGTTTCGGTCAGTCAATCAATTATACAATCAATACAATTTACATGATAAACAATACAATCAAAACACTACGGGGTTTAAGGGGTGGATTGGTACGGAAGGTGTTAAAAGTGGCACGAGACGGTCAGATTTAAGACACCTAACATGAATCCAATTGCCGTTGTTCCGGGTCTTCTAACGGGGCCTTGTACTCTATATTCCGTTTTCCCTCGTCTCTAGTATATAGAGACCACTCTCGTATACGCTGGCATTCTTCTGTACCAAACTACAAACAACAGCGTTAATACAACATTACAAAAATATAATACAACATCAAAGGCTATTCTCTCTCTCTCTCTTACTCTCTGTCAATTTCTCCCTTATCTTTGGGACTTACCGAGCGACCTGTTCGCTGACGACATTCTATTTCTTTTTTCTTTGAATGTCGTCAGGTGGTTTGGACCCGTCAGAGAACAAGCACACTGCTGAAGACTTGGACCAGTTCTGTGAAGATCCCGAGCTCTTGACATTATAGATTTTTCATTCAGTACTTTTCATTTGCTATTATGCCATTGTTTAGGCATCGCTTTTGTTTCAGTTGTATTTACTTTTCATGCATTGTACAAAAGAATGTTAATAAATAAAATTGTTGTTCAGTTTATATCTCTTGCCTCCTGTGTATTTACTTTTATATTGCTTAGATACGCTTAGCGTATTTGCTTCTGAGTAAATACGGAGCGGGCCTCATCGCGTCCCCTTCGCCATATACCGGGAAGCGGGGCGTGACATAACAAGAAGAGGTTAAGGAAGAGTGGATGAACTTTGTGGTGTCTTGAGAGCTCCGGAATCGGCTTCGATTTTCGACGGAAGAAACTTACTCGCTAACTCCACTTTATTCCACTTGCACTTAGGAACTTTTGAGAGAGTTTTTGTTAGAATTTTTAGGATGGTGTTGAGCCAAAATATGGGGTGGTATTAACAGTGGAGAAGTAGGGTTTGGGAATTAAAAATGTGGATTAAAAAGTATTAAAAATGATATTAAATGGTGAATTGAAGGGTCTCTGTTTGATTGTAGAGAAATTAAACAGTGCATAGGAGTTAAGGGGAGTTGGAGAGACGAGTGTGCAAAGCACGGAGCTCATTGGAGCAAATCCTACTGTCCCCACCGGCCTATTCATCAAATCCACCGGTCGGATCTGGCTCTCTGGTATTGAGATTCGTGCCATGAGATTGATTCAGTGTTTACACCATTTTCCACATATTTAATTTTTCTGAACTTTTTATTTTCCCGTGTATTGCACGTGCAATCTTTTGGGCTTCCAAAAATTTAAAAAGCAAAATCAGAAAAAATAATTATGTCTGAAAGGAATCGAACACACAGATTACATCACAACAGTGTAAAGGTTTTACTAGTGAGCTACAAGTGGCTTCTTATTTTTATTAAACAATTCTAATTTATAATTCTTACACAGGCTGTCAACTCTTTTCTGTATATTAACAGAAAAATTTCTGTACAGAGATTTCAGAGTCATTACAGTCTGTCTTCCCAGTTTTCTGCGATAAACACCGACGAAATAACCCCTAAATCTGGGAGAAAATTTGACTACGAAGCCCAGATTTTCACAATTTTTTATGTCGGTTCATGGCCAACAAAGAAAAAGCCCGACGAAATAAATAATATTACGTCGTATTATTTTACATCATAAATTGTCTAACGGAATAAGTTTATTCCGTCGGATATGTATATATTCCGTCAGGAAATGCCCGACGGATTAAGCCTATTTTTCCAATAATGATCGACATGCTAGCATATGTAAACGTAAAAGTAAAATTTTGCCACAACCACTTTTTAAAACTTCGTTGAAAAAGACGTAGACGTGCACTAGCGGAAGCTAGGGTTCCAAAATCGCGAGATCACTTTGAAAACTTCGTTGACGAAGGCACAGAGTGCTCTGGCGTATGCTAGAGTTCCAAAATCGATAGGTGATATATTACTCAACAGCTCGGAAAAAAATTACATAGGTATCGGTGTGATATTTATTTTTAATCGCTACTTTAAGTGGAGGTTAAATAAGACCCGTTGGATTTTAACCGCTTTTTAAAATAGCCGTTGAGTTTGCACGGTCCAGATTTATTAGATAAATTAAAACAGCCGCTTTAAGTGACGGTTAAATAAAACCCATTAGATTTTAACCGCTTCTTAAAATAGCGGTTGAGTTTGCACTGTTCATATTTATTGGATAAATTAAAATATCCAACGTTGTATCTGGGACCGAACCCTATTATTATTGTCGTAATGTGTACCAGTATCTGTTTCATTATTATTTCTGTTATTTTTTAAGCCGAACACAGCGTACCAAGTTACATGGTGGTGGAAGCTGAGAAATTATGATCATACATTTATTTATCAACTACTGTTGACCTTTGATGCTACTGTAGACGGTGCATTAAATTCTAGTCATAAGAGACGAAAACACGCTCCGCGTGTATTTGGTAGAATTTGAGTAAATGAAATTGGGGACCCAATCTTGGTGTGGTGCTGTCTGACTTAAGTCAGGGTTTGTCCCTTCCTATAATTTCCTCTCCCGGTCGACCGCATTCTTATATAACTCTTGAAACGTCTAGTTTTATAGCTAAGTCTACGTTTAGTACAGCGTGTGGTGTGATATAAAATGTATTTACTCATATTGTAGATGTTCCAAGTCTAAAGGCCTTGGTCTAACATTTTTTAGAAGTATGATTTTGAAGCAATATATTGACAAAAGACTTGGACCAAACTTTTGGATACGGCTTATCTTGCCTTCAAATTTCCACAAAAGATAAAGGTGAAGAAAAGGAAGCACGAAAGAAAAGAATTTTATTATTAGTGATTAATATTGGTTCCCTCAATGATATGCAGCAATCGCTATTATTACATGAGACAATGTACTCATACCGACACAATTCAACTCTTGAAGGTTACTGCTACCGACCCTCGTGGGACCCTTAATTAAAGGATCAATTAGTCCATTGCTTTATATAACAACCCAAGTAATACATGGCTAAAAACTTTAATTATAAGAGGTGTTTTATTTTGGAACTAGTTTGGTATTTAATTATTTATTTACACAGTGATCTTATGATTCCAATATCACTTGAAGATCTCCCTTATTTTATTTTATTTTATTTTTTTTGAGATTGGTCCCTAAGTCCTAACCTACAACACACACAACACATCCACGCACATCCCATCCCACCCCACACATACCGTGAGGATCCACGAATTTGTCCCGAAACGGTAATTTGTGGCCATTTTTTCTCTTGGGGTCACTCTCCTCACGAGGGAAAGTGCACATACCGACTGAGCTACTGCTCATTGGTTGAAGATCTATGTTGATTGTGATCGTTTTCTCTCTAATCTATCATGAATGGGTCTAGGGACCTTTATGTTGTCGGGGTAACTTTAACCAGTTGAAAATGCTGGATATATGTTTTTACTGTTTCAAGTCTAGACATATACGGGACTCTTTTGTCTTTTATTTTTTAGGAAGTTTGTTTCGTTTTTCTTCTGTGTTGGTGTATGATCTTTTTTGATGGTCGCATCCCGCCATTCAAGGCGAGGATAACGCGAGGGCGTAACCGACGGCGGTGATCTCGCGTCCGCTCACTCCACGCAACCCTTATATAAACCTCTCTCTCAGACGACTCAGATAACACGAATTATATCAATACGCCGCTACTCTACTCTTATTTCTCGGCTCTAACTTGATCGTCGGAGGGTCCTATGGTGGTCACCCACCCCGGGACTTCTTTGCAGGTAGCTCGGCGTCCAACACCAACCCATTGAGATCCACACCCAAAAACTCCAAAACCAAATCACAGCCGTCCAAGATAGCCATCGCAGGATCGACGGAGGATAGCATCTGAAGGAGATCCGAAACCCCATCAGTTGGCGCCGTTTGTGGGAACGAAAGACTTATTTTGTTCCACCAAAAAGTTGATCGTCTGCCCTCGATCCAATGGCGAACGACGACCGCAGCAATCCAAACACGAGCCGCCACAACGGAGGCGGGCGGCTCGCCTCCCCCTCCTAATGCCGTCCACGTCTTGTCTTCCCAGATAGACCGACTCACGATGCTGGTAGATGCCCACATCCGCGTTCAAGCGGCGGGCCCTAACCACCAGAGCACGGCTATGCCTCCCCGAGATAACGATGTCCGCCGAAGGACGGACGGGCACACTCAAGCCCCCGGTCTACCTCACCCTCGTCACAGCGTCACTAAGCACCGGCGGGCTGACTCTAGCCACCTTAACCCACACACGGCGACTAATTCCATGACCTGCTGGGTGCCGGACAGCTCCGCACCACGGTCCCAGGGAAGACTGAGCCGTCGCCTCAATACCCGTCACGCGTTCTCTCCTCCTGAGGAGGTGTCGGTCAGCTCGCCTGCTTCCAGGCATGACTGACGCCCCCACTCTCACCGGGATCACGCGAACGACGAGCACAGGGACCACTCGAGAAGGGCCTTGCCCGGGGATCTGAGACACCTGATAGTGCGGAATCGAAGCCGTACCCTGACGCAGACCCGGAGTAGGGATAGCCACCACTTCGACTGTGCGGAATCCTCGGGTTACCACCACCGGCTCGAGTCCCTCGAAAAGAAGATCAAGGGCATAAGACGAGACGGCCATCCGTCCGGCGAAGGGGCTAGGTATTCCACGGATTCTCTCACGAAGCCTTTCACCGAGGAATTGCTGGCCGAACGTGTCTCATCCAAGAACAAGCCACCTAAGGTGGCGCTCTTTGATAGGAAGTCCGACCCAAAAGATCACTTGGACGCATTTACAGCGGGCATGAGCTTCCAAGATAACTCGGACGCAGCCCAATGCCGCGCTTTTCCCACCATCCTAATCTAGGAAGATCGGGACTGGTTCCGAGGACTTACGCCACGCTCTATCATGACCTTCGACGAGCTGGCCTCCCAATTCCTCGGTCACTTCGTCGGGAATCGACGGCAGAAGAGGACGGTCGACTATCTGTTCACCATCAAGAAAGGAGACAAAGAATCCTTCAAAGGATATGTCACCCGCTTCTACAACGCGCTCCTCGAGGTCCCCGAGCACCGTGATGAAACGGTCATCACCGCGCTGAGGTCGGGTCTTAGGCACAAAGAGTGGCTCCTCCCTTTTGCATTAGTTCAACCTAAGACCATGGCAGAGATGAAAGCCTGGACCGAGCGGGAAATCCAACTCGAGTCTAAGGTGACCTCAAAACTGCACAGAGGCGACCAAACTGACCAAAAAAATGGGGCAGAGAGGAGAAGAAGAAGGTCGACCGTCCGAAGCCTTACTCACCAAGGTTTTAGGAGTACACTCCCCTGAACATCTCCCAGACCGAGCTGCTGGAGGAGGCAAAGGGCAAGAGGTTCTTCAAATTCCCCCCAGTGACCCAAAGGGCGGGCAAGCGTCTCCGAGGCCCGTACTGCGCCTTCTACAGGTCGCAGGGCCACCCGACCAGAAATCGCAAACAACTCTGTGACTACATTGAGGAGTCGATCCACTCCGGCCACCTAGCAAAGTACTTGTGGGAAAAACGGCAGGCAGAGAGGGAGCAAGAGAACCAGCCCCCTCCCGGGGAGTTAACGATCAGCCAAATCAAGGTCGTTACCTCGGATCCTGATCGGGAAGCTGGCGGAAACCGCCGCCTTCTCCCGGTCGAGAATGTAGGCGTTCCTCCCCAGAAGAAGGGCAGGAAAGACGAGCCAATCATCTTCACCGATGAAGACCTCCACGGTATATCCTTGCCTCATAATGACTCATTCGTAATAACGACCCGAGTCCACCGTTACGAGGTCCAGAGGATTTTGGTCGACTCAGGGAGCTCAGCAGATATCCTGTTCCACGACTGCTTCCAGCGTATGGGGTTAGAACCATCCAACCTTCGATCTACCTCCCATGTACTTTCAGGGTTCACCAATCACTCCGTCCCTGCCGAGGGATTGGTCATCCTCCTACTCAACATTGGGGAAGCGGGACATACACGGACCATACCTGTGGATTTCGTCATCGCTAAAGTCCCTTCATCCTACAACATTCTCTTAGGACGTCCGACCTTAAACGCTCTCCAAGCCCAGATCTCAACTTATCACCTTGCGATCAAGTTTCCTTTAGATCAAGGGGGAATAGGACAGGTACACGGAGACCAGCAAACCGCTAGGATTTGCCTCATCTCGATGTCCACAACCGGAGATCAAAATGACGATTTTGAGGACATACCTGACTTTCAGGGGTCTTTAGATACTCTCGACAACCAAATAGAAGTCAGAGGTGCCCCAGAAGAAGCATTAACGGAAGTACCACTTGAAGAAGGGGTCAACGACCGAACAATCCAGATCGGCTCTCTCCTGACCGGGGATCGCCGCGAAGAACTGATCCGCTTCCTCCGAGATGATTCGTACGTTTTTGCTTGGACGTCGGCGGCATGCCCAAAATTTACCCTAGAGTGATCTCCCACAAGCTCGGAGTCGATCCGAAAGCAAATCCCGTCCGACAAAAGAAAAGAAGCTTCGCGCCAGCGAAGCAAAAGGCGATAGAAGACGAAGTGGATCTACTGCTCACCGCTGACTTTATCAAGAATCTAGACTACTCTGATTGGCTGGAAAATGTAGTCATGGTCAAGAAGGCGAATGGGAAATGGCGCATGTGCATCAATTTCACGGACTTAAACAAGGCCTGCCCCAAAGATAACTATCCCCTTACTCAGATAGACCAGCTTGTAGACAGCTCGGCAGGCCACGAACTATTGAGTTTCATGGACGCCTTCTCGGGTTACAATCAGATCAAGATGAACCCGACCGATGAAAAACTGACCGCCTTCACCACTAACCGGGGGGTATACTGCTATAAGGTGATGCCCTTCGAACTTAAGAACGCCGGGGCCACGTATCAGTGCCTCATCAACAAACTGTTCAAACCGCAGATTGGGAGGAACATGGAAGTCTACATCGACGACATGCTCGTAAAATCAACCTCATCATACGGGCACGCCAAAGATCTCGGGGAGATATTCAACGTCCTGCGCAAATACAAAATGAAGCTGAACCCAGCTAAGTGTGCGTTCGGAGTCACCAGCGGGAAATTCCTCGGGTTCATGGTCACCCATCGAGGAATCGAAGGGAACCGAGAAAAGATCGGTGCCATTCTCAACATGGCCACACCTAAGAGCAATGTTGAGATCATGCGGCTCACAGGGAGAGTGGCCGCTCTGAGTCGCTTTATGTCAAGATCCGGTGAGAAGTGCCTCCCGTTCTTCAAAGCCTTGAGAAAAATACCTGAGTTCGAATGGTCGGAGGAGTGTCAGAGTGCTTTCGAAAAGCTCAAGGCACACCTATTAACTCCCCCACTGCTCACTCGACCAGTCGAAGGCAACGAGCTATTATTATACCTCGTGGTCTCCGATCCGCCTGCAGGCTCTGTGCTCGTCAGGGAATTCAGCGGTGTATAGAAGCCGGTTTACTACGTAAGCCATGTTTCCAAGGACGTGGAAACAAGATACCCGGCCATAGAAAAGATAGTCTTGGCACTAGTTGTCACCTCAAGAAAACTACGGTACTACTTCCATGCGTACACCATCCTCGTCCTCACCGAGCGACCTATAGGGACTATTCTCGCCTCCCCTGAATCATCAGGACGACTGGAGAAATGGAGGTGGGAATTATCCCAATTCGACATCAAGTACCTCCTAAGGCAGGCCATCAAAGCGTGGGTCCTAGAAGACTTTGTGGTCGAATGCACTATTCCCACTAAAGAAGAAGCGGCAGCTCGGGGCCCCAAACTACGTCCCTCGGCCGATGAAGTACCCGACTCCGTCACCGACTGGGTGCTCTATGTGGACGGATCCTCTACTGAGGAAGAGAGCGGGGTTGGCCTGATCATCCGAGCCCCGGATGAGACGGAGATAGAATACTCTTTGAAGCTAGGGTTCAAAGCTTCGAACAATGCCGTGGAATACGAGGCTTTGTTAGCCGGATTGCGAATCGCCTCCAGGGTAGGGCTGAAGACAATCCGAATTCGCAGCGACTCCGCATTGGTCGTCGGCCAAGTAACCAGGTGATTCGAGGCCCGGGAACCAGTCATGATCAAAAATCTGTCCAAGGTAAAAAGACTCCGCAAAAATTTCGACGAAGTCCAGGTAGAGCAAATCCCCAGGAACTTAAACACCCGAGCCGACGCTTTAAGAAAGCTCGCTTCTTCCTATTCGACCAACCGTAAGAGGAACATCCTCTTCGAAGTTCTGCCATGGCCCACCGTGGAAGACGGGGAGGTAACACTCCAGAGCTACACAACTCAGGAAGAAGGCTGGGACTGGAGAAAGCCCCTTGTAGAGTTCCTAAGGGACGGTGCACTTCCCGAAGACCAAGGAGAAGCTCGTCGGCTGCAGGCCAAGGCACAACATTTCTTCTAGAGCAACGGAAACCTATATAAGAAATCATACACTCAGCCTCTGCTCCGATGCATCGACCCCCAAGAGGTGACTACGTTCTGCGAGAAATACATGAAGGGGTCGGTGGAACACATCAAGGGGCTCGAACTTTGGTCCAAAAGGCACTACTGCAGGGGTACTATTGGCCTACGCTGCACTAGGACACCGAGAGGCTGGTTAGAAGATGCAAGAACTGTCAACTCTTCGGCAGCATTCCTCGTCTTCCCGCCACCCAGCTAACTCCACTCAGTTCCCCTTAGCCATTTGCACAATGGAGGATGGATATAGTGGGCCAACTCCCCACCGGCATGGGCGGGTACAAGTACATCCTCGTCGCTGTGGACTATTTCACAAAGTGGATAGAGGCCGTACCCATCAGGAATCCAGACGCCGCCTCTACGATAAAGTTCCTGCAGAACAACATAATCACCCGATTTGGGATCCCGAGATGCATGATCACCGACCAGGGGACCAATTTCGAAAATGACAAAGTTGGAGAGTTTTGCAGCGAATACCACATATTGATGAAGTTTGCCGCGGTTGCCTATCCTCAATGCAAAAGGCAGGCAGAGGTAGAGAACCGAGGCATCATCAACGATCCCCGGGCCTGTTTAGAAGGAAGACAAGGCGGCTGGGTCGAGGAACTACCTCGGGTCCTGTGGGCATTGCGAACGTCGAAGAAAACACCGACGAAAGAAACCCCGTTCAGTCTCTGCTACAGTACCGAGGCAATGGTCCCGGTGGAGATCGGACTACCCAGTTACAGGGTCAAACATTTCAACGACGAAGCCAACACCTCGGCGCTCCGAAACAACTTGGACATCTTATTGGAGAAGAGGGACCGAGCACAAATCAGAGCGATCGCCTATCAACAGCAAACCGCTCGCTACTACAACGCCCGGGTTAAATATCGGGCCTTCAAGACGGGAGATCTGGTCTTACGAAGAAACGAGTTCGCAGACCCGAGGTTGCATAATTTCTCCCCAAAGTGGGATGGACTTTTCCTTATGAAAGAGGCGTTGTCCGGCGGGGCATACCGCCTGCAGGACGCCCGGGGCTATGATTTTCCCCGGCCTTACAATGCTGAAAGGCTTAAGTTGTACAAATGAAAAAAATGTATCTGTATCCTCTTTCTGAAATAAATAAAGTTGTTCCTGTTGACATTTAGTTAAACTTTAAAAATTGTATGAGAAAAGAAAAATAAGACAGCAGCCTAGCGCCAAAAACAAACTTTATTAATTAAAGGGTATTATAGGCTCTCCATCCTTACAATAATTACAATAGAGGGAGGCAGGGATCAAGAAAGCACTATTGATGGTACTCCGAGCAGATCTCCTGTAGCCGAGCCTGAGCTTCCTCCGACCACTCCCTCTGACGATACCCGTGGACCCTAGATACCACGGAAGCGTCGGGGGCCTGATCCGACAGGAAAGAAGCAACTATCTGCCTTTTCTGGAAACACTCCAGAAAAAGACCCACCGACCGCTCCCGCCTGCTCTGCGAGATCAAGCCGCGGTGGTAGAGCGAGTGCAACTTTTTGATCGCCTCGTCTCTCAGCTGCGGAGACAGGGCATTGTGCAGACACGGGGACATCTTCCAAATCGCGTAAATGAACAGTTGGAGGAGAGGAGATCGTCGGCGAAGAAGGAGTCCAAAGTGGCCCTCCACGCGGTCTATCACCGCCTCGTACATCTGTTCGGAGCGATCGAAGCTATAAAGATAAACATCGTCACGAGAAATGATCTCCCTGATGAGCACACACGGACGCCCGGCTATCTTCAGAAACACAAGGCTAGAAAGAAGCCAACATACCTTCGCTATTTATAGCCTCAACAAAATCTTCCAACGGTCGAAAGTTTACTCGCGCAGCGACGCGAATCGTAGGGTGTCTCAATTTCCCGATATGGAGCGGCCACATGTCGGCCATGCCTGTCTTCAAGGGCGGGAAGGTTGAACGACGCCCTCACTCCCTCCAATGCGGCCCGCGGAAGTTTGAATGACACCCCGAGAGGGCCTAGGGGAAGCTCGAAAGCCCTCTTCGTGAGGCCGCCGGGTAGCTTCTTGCCCGGTCCATCCCTAGCGGATAGCTTCCTATCCATCTACGCTAAAGATCTGAAGCCCTCATTGCGAGGCCACCGAGCAGCTTCCTGTCTAGTCCATCCCTAGCGGGTAGCTTCCTACCCATCTATGCTAAGAATCTGAAGCCCTCTTAACGAGGCCACCGAGCAGCTACCCTGCCCAGACCGTCCCTAGCAGGTGGTTTCCTTCCCTATAACGCTAAGGACCTAAAGCCCTCTTTACGAGGCCACCGAGCAACTTCCTGATCGTTCCATCCCTAGCGGGTAGCTTCCTACCCATCTACGCTAAGGATCTGAAGCCCTCTTAACGGGGTTGTTGGATATATGTATGCCCTAGAGGCCATTATTTGATATTGGATTCTTGGATATGTATATATATACAGAGGACTTTCTCGCTCGACATGATAGTATGCTATCCGGTTACTCTTTATCTTAACATGTTCACTTGATTGTGTATACTATTCATTTGGTACATATTGATAAAACTCTTAGGATATCCGCTTGACTATCATGATTATGATGCAGATCATTCTAGTGGGGCATGACTGGTCTATAAGCGATCCTTAAATGTTTCTAGTCGTGGGTGTATCGAGACGAGGCATCGATATTCCAGAGTAGACTAGCGTATACGTTTCTTGACCCATTTGATGGGCGATGGATGATCCCATATCGATTGGTGTTTGAAATCAAAGATTGTATACGAGTGCTCAGTGGAGACTGGGTACACTGAACGGACTCGCCAAGAACTCCTATATGGTATTATATCTATCGTCGGATATCAGTTCTCATTTGACGCTTGTACAGGTTAGTCTGTAGACCCGAGATTGTTATAGAGACTTGTGTGTTCTCCCACTGTGCTTTGATTTCCACCCTACCACGGCTCTACTGATTCATGCAA
The DNA here is from genome assembly GCA_030015575.1 of Agapanthus africanus. Taxonomy (NCBI): domain Eukaryota; kingdom Viridiplantae; phylum Streptophyta; class Magnoliopsida; order Asparagales; family Amaryllidaceae; genus Agapanthus; species Agapanthus africanus. The sequence goes on along the minus strand of CM057345.1, from coordinate 38,223,137 downwards.
ACAGGTGGTTTTTGGGTACAGTCCCGAGATACATGAAGGCAATGAGCGATAAGAAGGGTTTCGTCTCTCCCGGTATTGGGGGTTGATATTGTGCTATGCGTGATTTGCTATAACTGAAAGTCCCTGGCCAGGGCTGATGAGATTTACTGATAAGTGTTATCAGTAGTTTCTCGATCTGTTATAGGCCACACATCGGCATGACTTATTGAGTTATTAGGGTCGACGATACTATCTCTAGACTCGATATGCAACATATCTGACGAAGAGACCGGACTGTACGGTAAGTGTTGCTGGTTGGCGCTACGGGAATTTGGACAAGTTCGCTTATTGATCTTCTGTTCGCTCAATACCCGGGAGCCGTTACATGTAGTTAGTACCGGTGACGGTTTGTGGGTATCCGATATGATAACTACCTACTGCTGGCGTATTGACGATTCTTAAAGTCCCACAAAGGGGTTTCCGAGCTCAGGCGAAACAATGTGGAGCGCATAAGGAGATATGCGCGGGAGCTTGATTAAATACGAGTATATGATATCATATTTTAATCTATCGTTTTCTATTGGTCGGATCGTATGTGATATGACCGGATTATTAAATCAAGTGTTGATTTAATATAATGTGACCATTAGCTCATTATTAAATCCTTTCTTTATTTGTATGCATGTATGTATGTATGTTTATATTGATATGTATGCACACATGCATGTATACATGTGTCATGCTTGATGATACATTGGAGATGGCTATGCTAGACTCACATGGAAACATTTGTGATATTTTAATTATTGAGTTAATGAAAATTAGGAATTAATCCATGGTTGATATTTTGTTTCTACACACTTTTTATAAATATCTTTGTAACTATGGTTTCATTTCTAATCCTCCACTAACTCAACTACTAAAAATATCTAGATATTTTCATGCCATGGTTAAGAGTGAGTGTGACTCTCTCATTTTCTCATAATTCTTGTGCTTATCTTTTCTTGAGCTCAAGCTAAGCCATTTCCATCTCCTTCTTCCTCTAAGCTCTCTACCATTTTCTAGTGAGTAAACAGAAAGAAAAAGAAAGGTTTTTTTAGTGAGATTAATACCCACTTCATCAATCTATACTAGTCTAGCCCACTTGTATAGGTTGTTTGCATCACTTCCACTTAAGTCAAGCGAAGAAAGGAGCTTGAGTAAATGAACTCCGTGGTAGATCATCGTAGACTTCGAAGGCTTCAAGCGGACGTGTTCAAATATCGAGTGGAACCAAGGAGTCAAGGACATCTACACGGAGCTAAAGGCAAGAAGGAGAGGTCTACAAAGGTTGTATTTCTTTTCTCTTAGTGTTAGACACTTACTTGTATGTGATACTTGTTAGCTATACGCCTAATCCTCTAGTTCAATTCTAGGTTCGGGTTGGTTAGCACCCTAGATTTTTTAAAGTTGCGTACTTGATGCTTGTTAAAATCTAGTGAGGGTGCTAAGCAAACCCCAACAGTGGTATCAGAGCCAAGCTAAAGTATTAGGCGTGACCTAGACGACGTTAAAGTGTTCAAACGAACATCGATACCCACGTATTTTATGCTCTCTAGAAATTTTTCAAAAGTTAGAATTTTTGGGTTTAAAAATATGCAGAAAATAGTGAAGGGTATTGTATGGACCCCCAAGAAAAACGACACCCTAACTCGACTTAACGACCGCGGAACCGTGGCCAAAACATGCTTTTGGCGGCAGCTCCGCGGCGTCGTTGGTGAGGCCAAGGACGTGCCTTCTTGTGCTGGTCCATATGTGCTAGTGGCACTGTCTTGGTATTTTTGAATCAGTCTCAAGTGTTGAGGTCTCTGAGAATTGTAGGTTTTGATGGATCGATCGAAATGTTTAACATCGCCTAGTTTTTCTGAATGTGATGCAATATTTGGAATCTACACTAATTATTTTTGAGAAATTAATTGGTTGCTTGTAAATATAACATTTCGGTCTCGGTCGGAATCGGGAATCTTGTTGAATTACCCGATTTCTTTTGAAAAGGTGTTTTCAATTTTTAGACCCAAATGTAAGATCTACATTGTTAGGCATGAAAGCCGGAATATGAGATATTCCGGGTTTGCGATGTCTAAGTGTTGTGCGGATTCCAAATGTTGTAGTTTTACACTTCTTTTCTGCCACCGTAAGTGTAATATATGCATCCCGAATTTCGTTGCTATACGTCGACGATGTTGGGAATACGCATATTTACTTACGTTGATGATCTATGATGATTATTCTATTGTGGTGGTGATATGGTGTATAAGAGTTACTCCCAAGAGAGTTTTGCACTTTACAATTAGCTAATTTGGTGTGTGTCTAGAAAGGTTTCAACGGGGTTATGCCTCTGGGAAAATGAGGTTTACTTTAATTAGGTCCATGCGAAAGCACGGGGAACCTCCCTCAAAGTACCGACACCGGTCTGGCTGAACGGTTAGCGAAGTTGTAAAATGTAATTAATCCTGGCTAATTTTATTTTTAAGCTTTGAAGGAAAATTTGATAAAAACAGTGGGAGACATCGATTAGATAAGATAATAACCTATCTAATCTTTGCAAGAGCATTTTGTTGAGTGTATTCTTTTCTCTCTCCTAATGGAAGATACTCATGACTGGACTTAAACTTCTATTAAAGAAAAATAAACTGACGGGACCCAATTATAAAGACTGGCTGAGGAACATAAACATTGCCCTTACATATGATAAGGTTGTATATGTTCTCACTGTAGGGTTACTTAGCACGACAGCAAAGTTTCGGGAGGCATCGTCCATGACAATTTCAAAATTTTGCCATGCTACATAACCCTAACCCTAGAATCTTAAACTAGAGAATTAAACAATACAACATGTAAACATCTTTACATCTGAGTGAACAAGGAATACAACCATTGTAGACCGGTCCTTCACTTCAATAGCTCCATGTAGTAGTCCCTTCGCTCCAAGTAGTGAACTCCCGGACTCTAGAAAGGCTCCACAAGATGAACGGAACAAGCTTTCTTGAAGTCTTTGAGGCCGAGGATGATCTACGTTGAGAAGACACCAACTCAAGCTACCTATTCACTGATATGGAATTAGTGAAGCAAACACCCTAAACTAAATGGCTAGTATAGTAGAGCATGATGAAATAGGAATTTTGCTCACTTTAGATTTATTTTTCTCACAATATTTCATCACCTTGAGAAAAGCTAGAAAGCTTTCTCTTGAGGAAGAAGAAGATGAAGTGGAGATGAGAATGAAACTCATGAGATGGTAATAGCAACCATGGGTGAGTTTGTGTCATACACTAACTCATGTAGAGACTAAACCATGGGTAAGAATAATGGTTAGGTTAATAAATATCTTAAGTAAGACAAAACTAGTGGACTAAGTCAATGGAGACAACAAGCTACTCCAAGCTTCTTGCCATGACAAATTTCCAACCAATTTTGATTTACTTTGATAAATAAAAACCCTAGGATTATCATAAGTATGGTGTGAGTCTCATACACCCATGTAGCATGTATCATCTAGCATGACACAAAAAATGTACATTAATATATATCACATATATACCAAAGCACAAGTGAGAAAAAGAAATACCTAGTGAGCAAATATTAGTTAATATAATTTAATATATCAAATATATAATTATACATTAAATTATCAAATCAACACTTGATTTAATAATCCGGCTATATCACATGAAACTGACTAATATTATATGAATCAACTTATCGAATCAACACTTGATTCGATAATCCGGCTATATCACATATAACCGACCGATATCATATATCGCGAGAATAAAATACGGTATCACATACGCGTATTAATCTCAGTCCCGCACATATCACATATGTGCTCCTACTTCATTTCGCATGAACCAGAAAACCTCTGTGTAGGATTCTAAATACTCGTCAATACGCCGGCAGTAGGTGATGATCATATCAAACACCCACAAGCCGCAAGTGGTTTGCTAAACATAACGGCCATACGGGTATTGAGCGATCAGAAGATCAATAAGCAAGCATGCTCATACTCCTGCGAATCCAATCAACAACACTACCGTACAGTCCGGTCTCTTCGTCTGATATGTCATATATCACAGCCTGGGGATGGTAATCGTCAGACCCCAATAGCCTGATAAGTCATGCCGATGTGAGGCTCATAATGGTTTGAGAAACTACTGATAATACTTACCAATAGATCTCAGCAACTCTGGACAGGGATTTCCTGTTATGACCAATCGAGAATAGCGCAACATCAACCCCCAATACCAGGAGAGACGAAATCCCCTCCTATCGCTCATTGCCTCCATAAGACTCAGGACTGTACCAAAAAACCACCATTTTGCACGATCTCTTGAACGTGGTAAGGTGGAAATCAAAGCACAGTGGGAATCACACAAGACTCTATGACGATCTTGGGTCGACAGACTAACCTGTACCAGTGTCACCAGAGAACTACTATCTGACGATAGGCATAATACCATTTAGGAGTTCTCAGCGAGTCCGTTCAGTGTATCCAGTCTCCACTGAGCACCCGTATACCATCTCTGATATCAAACACCAAAGGATATGGGATCATCCATCGCCCATCACATGGGTCGAGAAGTGTATACGCTAGTCTACTCTGGAATATCGATGCCCCGTCTCGATACTCCCACGACTAGGAACATTTGAAGGATGTACTTACCGACTATCCTTGCCCCACTAGTATGATCTGCATCATAATCCTGGTAGTCAAGTACTCATCCTAAGGGCTTTATCAACATGTAATAGAGAGACAATAAGTGTGCATGTTAAGATAAAGAGCAACCAGATAGTATACTATCATGTCGAGGAAGAAAGTCCTCCCTATATATGTCCAAGCATCCACTATAATATACATCACATGTATAATAATGGCCTCTAGGCCATACATATAACTAACACTCACTGCCCCATCCCCTCCTGTCCCTGGCCCTGAATCCTCTGTTGCGGATAAGGAGATCCGCAAGACATGGGATATTGATTGTGCCACAGTCAAATGCCTCACGTTAGCTTCGATGTGTAATGTACATCAGAAGCAGCATGAGCAAATGGATGTTCAATCCATCTTTCTCCATACAAAGAAATTGTATAGGGAGAAATCTCGTATCCTGCGCTACGAGGCATCTAGAAAGTTGTTTCAGATGATGATAGCTGGTGGCACATCGGTAAGTGATCATGTCTTGAAGATAATAGCTCTTATTAAAGAACTTGAGGGCCTGGGATGGACCATGGAGAACGAGTAGTATGTTGATATTGTTCTGCAGTCTCTCCCCCCTGCCTTTGCTCAGTTTATTATGAACTTCAATATGCATAGCACGGAGAAGTCACTTCCTGAACTTCTCAATATGTTGAGAAGTGCATAGAGCACGCTCAAGTCGGCGAAGACTCTCTCTCTGATTGTTGGGCAATCTTCCTCTTCCGTCCTAAAAGCCAAGGGTAAGGGAAGGAATAAGAAGAAACCCACCAAACCGAGAGGTGGAATCAAAAAGGCAAAAGGGAGAGACAAATCCAGGGCTGAGGAGTCGGGAAAAGGAGAATGTTTCTACAGCCACGAGTCGGGACACTGGAAGAAAAATTGTGTTGAGTATCTTGCTGATCTCAAGAAGAAGAAGCATGGTGATGCTTCCGCTTCAGGTGTGTTCGTGACTGAAAACTGTTTTCTATAAACTCTGCTTCCTGGGTATTGGATACCGGTTCGGGTTCTCACATCTGCAATTGTATGCAGGGATAGAGAAGTAACGATGTTTTGAAGATTGGTGATCACACTCTCGGGGTTGGAAATGGTTCCAATGTACATGCAGTATCAGTAGGAGAGTATCACCTGGGGTTGCCATCGGGATGTATATTGGTTTTGAACACGTGTTATTATGTACCTAGCATGTTGTGTAATATAATATCTGTTTCTTTGTTAGACAATGAAGGATATCATTTTGTATTGTAGAATAATGTTATGAACATTAACCTGAATCAAAAGTTGATTGGGTATGGTACACTAAATAACGGGATATACGTTCTAAATCAACACACGGTTTTTAACATATAACACACTAATAAAAGAAAATTTTCAGATATAAATGAATCTTTTCTTTGGTATTGTAGACTTGGTCATATTAACGAAACAAGACTAAACAAGCTACATAAAGATGGATATTTAAATCCCTTTGAATATAAATCTTATGCGACTTGTCAGTCTTGTATCAAGGGTAAAATAACCAAAACTCCGTTTATTGGACACGGAGAGAGAGCTACTGAACTCTTAGGCCTCATACATAGTGATGTATGCGGACCAATGTCTACACAAGCTAGAGGTGGTTTTTATTACTTCATAACTTTTACTGATGATTTCTCAAGGTTCGGACACGTGTTTTTATTAAAGTACAAATCGGAAGCTTTCAAGAAATTCAAAGAGTATAAACTTGAAGTAGAAAAACAAACCGGATTGAGCATTAAGAAACTTTGACCGGATCGAGGTGGAGAGTACTTAAGCACGGAGTTTTCGGACTTTGTAAAAGTGAATGGGATTCTCTCTCAGCTCACTCCCAAAGTGAATGGGATTCTCTCTCAGCTCACTCCCCGTTACACACCACAGCACAACGGTGTGTCAGAACGACGGAATCGTACCCTATTAGATATGGTGCGTTTCATGATAAGTGATGCTGAGTTACCTCTCTCCTTTTGGGGCATGCATTGGAGATTGCAACATATCTATTAAACATGGTTCCCACCAAAACCGTGTCTACCACTCCATATGAGATATGGTATGGGAAGAGACTATCTCTTAATCGAGTTAGGATATGGGGTTGTCCTGCTTTTGTGAAAAAGCAAAATCCAGACAAACTCGAGACACGATCAGTTATGTGTACATTTGTGGGATATCCAAAACATTCGTATGGATATTTATTCCATAAGGAGGAACAAAAGATGTTTGTTTCTCAGTATGCCACATTTTTAGAAAATGAATTTTTAAAAAATAATACTGAGCGCAATGCGGTAGAAGTAGAAGAAGTTCTAGAGACACAAGTTACTAATGACGATTTGTTCGAACCTGATGTTGCAATAGAATCTTATGAACCTCGGCCACTCCGTAGATCTAGTAGGACTTCTCACCCACCGGAGAGATACTACGGTGTCCTCATTGATAATGATAGAGAAGATTTCATCATGGATGATGATGACCCTATTAGTTTTCAGCAGGCTATCACGAGTGGTAATTCTGTGAAGTGGCTGGATGCCATGAGATCAGAAATGGAGTTTATGTACACCAAAAAAGTATGGACCTTGAAAGTTGTACCCTTTGGGGTAAAACCCGTAGCATGCAAATGGATCTTTAAGAGAATGATCGATGTAGATGGACAGGTAGAGACCTATAAGGCAAGGCTTGTAGCGAAAGGATATCATCAAAGACCAGGACTAGACTATGACGAAACTTTCTCTCCAGTAGAAATGCTTAAATCCATTAGGATGCTACTTGCTATTGCTGCTCACTACGACTAAGAAATCTGGCAGATGGACGTTAAAACTACATTTCTAAATGGTTATTTAGAAGAGTGCGTTTATATGGATCAGCCAGAGGGCTTCGTTGATAGTGGGAGCAGCGAGAAAGCATGTAGGTTGCTTAAATCCATTTATGGATTAAAGCAGGCATCACGGAGTTGGAACATCTGTTTTTATGATGCAATCAAAGAGTTTGATTTTGTCAAAAATCCAGATGAACCTTGTATTTATAAGAAGATTATAGGGAGTATTGTCGCATTCCTCGTATTGTACGTGGATGACATTCTCTTGATAAAAAACGGCATTCCTATGCTACAATCAGTCAAACTAGTCTTATCATAAAGGTTCTCCATGAAGGGCCTGGGTGATAAGGATGTCAGCAAATATATCTCACGGTGTGTATTTACCCTCAGTGGAGGGGCGGTTTGTTGGAAGAGTTCCAAACAGGATACCGTTGCAGACTCAACAATGGAAGCTGAGTATATTTGAGGCAAAATGATGCTGCAAAAGAATCTGTCTGGATGCGGAACTAGAAGTAGTTCCCACCATTATTGATCTAATACCATTGTATTGTGATAATAATGGGGCTATGGCATTGGCCAAAGAGCCCAGGTCCCATCATCGATCCAGACACATCCTGAGGCGATATCATCTGATCCGGGAGATAGTTGATCGCCGTGAGATCGTGATTAGGAGAATAGATACAGAGAATAACACCGCGGATCCACTCACCAAGGTCCTCTTACAGCCGCAGCATGAGTGACTTTTTGGGTATGAGATATGCCAATAAGTGGCCTTAGTGCAGTGGGAGATTGTTGGATATATGTATGCCATAGAGGCCATTATTTGATATTGGATTCTTGGATATGTATATATATACAGAGGACTTTCTCGCTCGACATGATAGTATGTTATATGGTTACTCTTTATCTTAACATGTTCATTTGATTATGTATATTATTCATTTGGTACATGTTGATAAAGCTCTTAGGATATCCGCTTGACTATCATGATTATGATGCAGATCATATTAGTGGGGCATGACTGGTCTATAAGCGTATCCTTAAATGTTCCTAGTCGTGGGTGTATCGAGATGGGGTATCGATATTCCAGAGTAGACTAGCGTATACGTTTCTTGACCCATTTGATGGGCGATGGATGATCACATACCCATTGGTGTTTGACATCAAAGATTGTGTACGAGTGCTCAGTGGAGACTGGGTACACTGAACGGATTCGCCAAGAACTCCTATATGATATTATATCTATCGTTAAATAGCAGTTCTCAGATGACGCTTGTACAGGTTAGTCTGTAGACCCGAGATCGTTATAGAGTCTTGTGTGTTCTCCCACTATGTTTTGATTTCCACCCTACCACAGCTCTACTATGTCATGCAAACAGGTGGTTTTTGGGTACAGTCTCGAGACACATGGAGGCAATGAGCGATAAGAGGGGTTTCGTCTCTCTCGATATTGCGGTTTGATGTTGTGCTATGCGCGATTGGCTATAACTGAAAGTCCCTGGACAGGGCTGATGAGATTTACTGATAAGTGTTATCAGTAGTTTCTCGATCTGTTATAGGCCACACATCGGCATGACTTATTGAGTTATTGGGGTCGACGATACCATCCCTAGACTCGATAAGCAACATATCTGACGAAGAGACCGGACTGTACGGTAAATGTTGCTGGTTGGCACTACAAAAGTTAGGACAAGTTCGCTTGTTGATTTTCTGTTCGCTCAATACCTGGGAGCCGTTACGTGCAGCTAGTACCGCTGACGGTTTGTAGGTATCTGATATGATCACTACCTACTGCTAGCGTATTGACGAGTCTTAGAGTCCCACAAAAGGGTTTCCGAGCTCAGGCAAAACGATGTGGGGCGCATATGGAGATATGCGCGGGAACTTGATTAAATACGAGTATATGATACCGTATTTTAATCTGGCATTTTCTATTGGTCGGGTCGTATGTGATATGACTGGATTATTAAATCAAGTGTTGATTTAATATAATGTGACCATTAGCTCATTATTAAATCCTTTCTTTATTTGTATGCATGTATGTATGTATGTATGTTTATATTGATATGTATGCACACATGCATGCATACATGTGTCATGGCTGATGATACATTGGAGATGGCTATGCTAGACTCACATGGAAACATTTTTGATATTTTAATTATTGAGTTAATGGAAATTAGGAATTAATCCATAGTTGATATTTTGTTTCTACACACTTCTTATAAATATCTTTGTAACCATGGTTTCATTTCTAATTCTCCACTAACTCAACTACTAAAAATATCTAGATATTTTCATGCCTTGGTTAAGAGTGAGTGTGACTCTCTCATTTTCTCATAATTATTCTTGTGCTTATCTTTTCTTGAGCTCAAGCTAAGCCATTTCCATCTCCTTCTTCCTCCAAGCTCTCTATCATTTTCTAGTGCGTAAAGAGAAAGAAAAATAAAGGTTTTTTAGTGAGATTAATACCCACTTCATCAATCTATACTAGTCTAGCCCACTTGTATAGGTTATTTGCATCACTTCCACTTAGGTTAAGTAAAGCAAGGAGCTTGAGTAAAGGAACTCCGTGGTGGATCATCGTGAACTTTGAAGGCTTCAAGCGGACGTGTTCAAACTTCGAGTGGAACCAAGAAGTCAAGGACATCTACACAGAGCTAAAGACAAGGAGGAGAGGTCTATAAATGTTGTATTTCTTTTCCTTTAGTGTTAGACACTTACTTGTATGTGATACTTGTTATCTATACGCCTAATCCTCTAGTTCGATTCTAGGTTCGGGTTGGTTAGCACCCTAGATTTTTTAAAATTGTGTACTTGATACTTGTTAAAACCTAGTGAGGGTGCAAAGCAAACCCCAACAGGGTCCATCAAGAAGCTTCCTGCCCGGTCCATCCCTAGCGGGTAGCTTCCTACCCAACAACGCTAAGGATCTAAAGCCCTCATTGCGAGGCCACCGAGCAGCTTCCTATCCGGTCCATCCCTAGAGGATAGCTTCCAACCCAACAACGCTAAGGATCTAAAGCCTTCATTGTGAGGCCACCAAGCAGCTTGCTTCCCGGTCCATCCTTAGCGGATAGCTTCCTACCCATCAACGCTAAGGATCTAAAGCCCTCACCAAGAGGCCACCGAAAAAACTCCTGTTCGGGTCGTCCGTGTGAGGTAGGTTCCTGCCCTAAGAAAAGATGGATCCAAAGCCCTCGTCAAGGAAGGATCAGCCAACACCGACCTATTATAACTTAGCTATTTTTCGATTCATGCTAAATGAATGATCGCCACCTCGACTCCGGGGAACGGGAGGGTACCGACCTTCTGTTACCCGACTTACACTCGACGCACGATCGTCATATAAAAAGGGCGGAAACCAACCCATGACCTAACACTCGCGAGATGGGGCTATTGACGAGCAAAATATACTTGCAGAATGAAGATACAAACAAAAGTTTGTGAGCTAAAAATTTGGACAATGAAGAAGTAGGTGCACTTTATTTATGATCCGAAAATAAATACAAGGTATTATGGGCTCCTCAGCCTTACAAAAACGCCCGGAGGCTTACAAAACCTTTTTAAAAAAGAGAGAGAAAATCCCCTAGGCAGGAAAGCTCAGGTCGTAGGCTCGGGGAGGATCTCGCCCTGCTCGATGCCAGCGTCAGGGACCAAAACGGCGACCTCTAGGTTGGCGCTTCCACCGACAGCCTCACCCCCGGTGGCTACCCCAGCAACTTCCACCTGCGGTGCATCCTCGGAGAGAGAGTACTGGACCTGGAGCTCGCTGTCGACGAACTCCGACATCAACGCCTTAACGGCGTCGAGATCCTGGTGCCAAATGATGGCTGTGGCTGAGGCGAGGTCAGCGTAGAACTGGTCCGACGCTTTATACCGTTCCACGGACTTCATCGCCCGGGCTTCGAGGGCGGCTATCTTCTCCTCCACTTGTTGCAGCCGAAGGCACAGATCCTCCTCCCGCAAGGACGATTCGTCTGCCTTCTTCATGGCCGGGGCTATCTCCTCAGATTCCATATTTACAATGAGGGCGCAGTAGTGGAGGACCTAAGGAAAGCAGCAAAAGGAGTTAGAAACATTCAAACTGGAAAAAAAATATATGATTAAGAAGATTCTTAAAGGAAAACGGATATCGACCTGAACTGCCTCCTGAGCGATGGCGGCCACCTGGGCCTTCAGGGTCCCCCGAGGAATCTTTCCCCCAGCTGCTTGCTCCATGTCGAAGAGCAAGCTGTCGGCGACGGAGAGCCCCGAGGGCTCCTCGAAGCAGAAGTCCCCCTCCTGCATTAGGACCCGGTAGAAGGAGGTGCCCGAGAAACCGTCCTTTTGTACCTTTTTAGAGGGCGTCGATGCGCTCAGCCTCCTCCTCCTTCGTCCGGGGCACCGGATCTTGTGCATGCTTCTACCCTCTTCCCCCTCCCCCCTCGCGGCGCTCTTCGGGGACTTGGGGTGACGCAGCAGAAGACTTACTCAGCGGGCAAGCCTCGGGGCCGAGCTCGGACCCGGTCGGGACGAGCTTCCACCCCCGTTCTTCTTTTGGGCCTTCACGGCCATGGCAGCTAAGAACTTGGATCGGTCCATTTGCTCTGCAAAAAGGGGGGAATACACAAAGAGAGTTAGCGACACCGAAAAGGGCAAAGAAAATTCATCATAGTCTAAATAGATCATCTACGGCCCTAACTTACCGAGAAAGTACGCAGGGCTGAGCCCAGCCCAGCTTAGGGGCTGCTCAGAAAGCAGTACGTCAGCCCGCTGGATCGGCTCCCACAAAGACACTACCCTTACCTCGGGTGAAGATGACTATTTCGCCCTCAGGCAGTCAGCACTGTGCCACTGTGTAGGCACAGGCCAATCCTCGCCCTCGGGTGGCCCGAAGAAAATGAACTTCTCCTTCCATTCATGGATGGAAGAAGGGACGGCTACCACACCCGACCCAGCCACCCCGTCCCTACGTTTTTTGAAGGAAAAGTACACCCAGCTCGGCTTATCTTTGCTGGTGCCAGGGTGATTCTTATAATAGAGGAAGGAAACGAGGAGGATCAAACTGAAGGGGATATTTTCAAGTTTCAACCAGACCAGAAACCCGAGGAGGATTCTCCACGAGTTCGGCGCTAGCTGGTCCGGGGCAAGATAGAAGCAGCGAAGCACCCCACATACCTCGGCTAAGAAGGGCAGACGCATTCCGGTTCGGAACGCTTCTAAATACAGGGCAATCTTCTTACCCTGCACCTGGTCCACCCGCTCACCCTCTCTAGCTAAGCGAAGCGAATAGTTTGAGGGAATATGGAATCGAGCCCGAATTTCGGTAAGCTCATCCACATTCCTCAAAATAGAGGGCACATCACAGGTGTTCCCGATGCGCACCACCCGACAGTGAACGACACGGGCAGCCCTGGCTCTAGGGGCAAGCCAGACACATACAAGGCGGCAGAAGAACCCTCTCGGCTATCTAAATCCAAGAAAGAGGAAGACCCGCTAGACTCGGCTCTAACAACCGGAGCCTCATCGTCCAACTCAACCCTAACTATCTCTACAGACTCTTCAGATGAAAACATCTAACCTGATTAAAGGGAATAGGCTCGCCGAGAAAAAATTACGGATGATCCGATCTAAAAAGAAGGAGGGTCGAGCAATCTTCGACAACGAAAGCAAATTATGGCAGAAGTGTTGGCCTTAGAAGGGTCCCCTCCTATTTATACACCCCAAAGAAAGCATCCGACGACCCAGATCGACTCCCACCAAAACGAAAAGTCACGCTTGCCGGCCGTCAGAGTTCCACATGTCGATCGGCCATTGGGGACGTCCCTTCGGTTGTAGGTGACAAGCGACAGCCTGTCGCGTCCGCCAACCGACGCCCGACACGTGGCCCGTATCCCAACAGGCGACCGACTAAAATGGCGCCCCTTCTTTAAAGTGCAATCATTTCATTTGATCTGCTGACGCCATCGAGGATGTGCACGAAGACTCAGGCGCACGACGAGGCGACACGTAGGCCCAAAAGATCAAAACGACGCGACCGCCAAACGCCGTGCCATTCCCAGGCAATCCACGTTACGATTCCTTGGCGCCAAATTAAGCAGAAGAAAGACCGAGCAGACCACTCTCGATCCGACCCTTGGATAGGTCGGAACTGTAGGGTGTTTTTCGTCACCCCATTGAGATGGGAATACGCGCGCGCTTGTCAGACGCATTACAGATTCTCTCTGCCTAGGATAGGCTGGGGTTTATTGATTATGGGGATTCGAATCTCCGGCAGCCGTGAACTAAGCTACCGTTAATTACCTCTCGCTTTTGGAGCGAGAGAACCTACGATTGACGGGTCAAACAGGTCATGCGAACTCAACATGCAGTGTTGTGTTTTGAAGGGGTTTTGGATATATATCAGGGGCCCCGCAGAGTTTTTACGGGGGTCCTTCTACCCGGATAGCGGGCTAGAGGTCAAGGGGGCTAGCTGCCCCCTTAAGGGGTGTGGGGCAGCGCCCCATTAGAAATTTTTTCTAACAGGGGAGGTAATTTTAGTATGGAGTGTATATAAAATGAGGGGGGAAATGGCGTCCAAAGAACGCATGAGCGCCAGAGCCTCACATGCCTAGCACGCGGGCGCTGGGCACTGGTGTTGGGCTCTTGGGCGCAATCGCCTCACGTGCCCGGCTCGTAGGCGCTAGCGCTAGGCGCTTGGGCACTTGCGTTAGCGCTTGAGAACTAGGGCCTCACGTGCCCGGCACGTGGGCGCTTGGGCACGAGCTCCTCACGTGCCCGGCATGTGGGCGCTTGGGCGTGAGCTCCTCACGTGCCCGGCATATGGGTACTTGGGCGCGAGCTCCTCACATGCTCAGCACGTGGGCGCTGGGTGCATGGGCGCCAGCGGAAAGAAGGGGTTTTCTAGCCCCGGAAAAAGGAGTTAAACTCCAAAAGTGGATTTTTTATTTATAGAGTTAAACTCCGAAAGGTGTTGAATGGAGTTAAACTCCTAAAAAAAGGTTTGATTTATGGAGTTAAACTCCAACAGGCCTTGAATAGAGTTAAATGTTGGAGATAGTGCCCTCAGAGTCAATTATTGGATCACAGGCACGTGATTGCAATGATTGAGGGAGGACCTATCCCGGTAGGACAGTCTTACTTGAGATGATAGTATGCTATCTGGTTTATCTTTATCATCGTGTACTGCTTTAGGTGACCTGACATGTCGCTATTACACGTTGATAGAGCCCCTAGGATTCTTGCTTGACTACCAGCAGTATGATGGCGATCATATACGTGAGAGCTGGTAGTCTATAAGCACATCCTTAAAAGGTCCCTAGTCGTAGGAGTTTCGAGACAGGGCATCGATACTCCATTAGTAGACTAGTGTATACAGTCGAGACCCCGACGAGGGACGGTGGCCGGTCTCACAAGCCACTGGTGTCAGTTGGTTCACCTAAGATGTATACAGGTGCTCATTGGGTTATGAGTACACCGGACAGGACTCGCCGGGAACCTGCTAGTTGGTCTTATACCAGATGTCAGATAGAAGTTCCCTGGTGACATGTGTACAGGTTAGTTCATCGACCTGAGATCGTCATTTGTCTCGTGTGAGTTCCCACTGTGCTTTGACTACTACCCTACCACGGCTCAAAGGAGTCGTGCAAACAGGTTTTAGTTGGGTACAGTCCCGAGCCACATGGAGGCAGTGAGCGGATCTTCAGGGGTTCGTCTCTCCCGGTATTGGGGGTGAGGTCGCGCTGTGTCTAGGAGAGCCATTACGCAAAGCCCTCGGCCGAAGCAGGAGATTTACTGGTAGGTATTCCAGTAGTATCTCAGGGCGTTCTGGGCTATACTCCGACACGACTTGTACCGCTTTTGGGGGTCTGACTTTTACCAACCCCCTAGGCCCGACATGCGATACTCATAGACGAACGGACCGGACTGTACGGATATTGTCACTGACAAGCTCAGTAGGGTGTCAGGGTGAGCTCGCTCATCGACGCCCCTTTTGGTCAATAGCTGGTGGCCCGTCACGTATTGGATAATACCTCTGACGTGCTAGTGGTTAAATCCACAGCCATTGTATTGACGAGTCTTTAGAGTCCACCACACAGACAGTTACTCAAGCTTTCGGGCGAAACGCTGTAGAGGCCGTATGGAGATATGGCAGGGACCGATCAGATACGTGCGGTATTGCACGGATCAGGATCGGACAGTTTTGTGCAAGTGGCCGTATAGTTATATGGCAGGGTTCGATCTGATACGTAGGGTATTGCACGGATCGGGATCGGACGAATAATACTAGCCGGCTTTGGTTTAAGCCGGATCCTAGTTTAGTACAGTGTAGATTTTGTCTCATTGCATTTGCATCCGGTCGGAATACAGATGCGGGTGTGTATGCACAGTATCGGGGTTTTCCTGTAATTTATTACGGGACCAGTTTTCTGGAGTTGCCAGTTTGCATTCCGTTCCGGCCGGTTTTCCTTTGTTCTTTCCCGACCGGACCTTTTGATGGAGGGTGTTATTTGCAAGTTTGCAAATAACACATTGTGGAGGGGTTTCATGCAAATGGTTTGATTATGAAAGCATCTTTTTATTCCTTTCTTTTCTATCATCATTTCTTGCATAAAGGTGATTAGGATTGATTTGTGTTTGATGTGAGACTTGCTTTATGTTGTGGTCACCACCTTGTTCTCCTACACTCACCTCCCTCATATGTTATATGATTCCCTCCACCATTTCCACAAGACAATGGCCGGCCACACATTTTTGGAGAGGAGAGAAAATGAGAGGTTTCATTTTTGGTGAGGAAAATTCATCATCTCATTCCATGCTTGATAAATGAGAGTTCCACTTGAAAGTTCCAATCCATTCCTCCATCAAGGCAACATAACCCCAAAGAGACAAGCATCATCTACACTACATTCTACAGCAAACCTTGGGCACGTCGACTTGCCAGCTTCGTGCCCGAGTTGCCTCGGTATTGAGGTGGGAGCCCGTAAAAGATGCAGACGATGTGGTGCCCTTCCGGCAAGGAGGCGACGACCGGAGTTTCCGCGGGAGATCGGGACGATGGTGAGAAGACCGGAGGACTCGGATCACTCGGTATATCTCTCACCCTTTCTCTTGATAGCTAGTATCGGTTAATGGTTACGATCCGGGTTTATTGTCCGCGGTAGCGCCAGTTTAAAAGTTAAGAAAATTTTGATTCCGCATTTTGGCCTCGGATAGACGGCCGAGGCGCTGCCGTGGCGCAACATGGTATCAGAGCCACGCCATTAACCTTGCCTAGCTTGTTCTAATGTGTTTTACTTATCCGATCGACCAAAATTCCAAAAACCGCGTTTTGCTTGCATCAGTTTTCTGTCGATTTTTTCCGGGCTCTAAAAATTTTTCAGGTTGTTGAAGAATGGTGTACATGAAATTATAAGACATCTGTGAAAATTTGGACGAGTGTTACTGTAGAACCGCCGCGGAACCGCGGCCAAACCCCCCTTGGAGCCGCGGTTCCGCCGCAATTCAGTGTGTTCACTGGACCAATTTTTCACAGTGATCATTTTACAGGGAAATAGGGGTTTTGGAACATTAAACTTGGGCCCAGAATTTCTGTGAGTGCTACAGTATTACTTGGGGGCCCACTTGTTAATTTTTGATCGATTGGATATTTTAAACACATTATTTCATAGTATTTACATTATATCTGCGACCGTGAATGTCACTTGATCGGTAAATCCTGTCTAACTGCTATAGCCCGGTTAGACGGATTTGCGAACGTGATTTTCACGTTGATGTTCTGTGTTTATGCTGTGATGTTGCGGATCGGTTGTGGGGGATAGCCTGGATGCAATGTTAGTACAGTTTTGTTTTATATGTACATTTGATATTGCGGGACGAGCGTCCGACATGTGGACTGCCGTCACTGCCTGTTTGTATTATTCTTTTGGGGCATGACCTGGTTGCGGTCGATGTACCCGTTGTATGTATATTTTACTTTCTGTACTAGGATTACCCCGCAGAGGGGTGCACGGATAGCCGGGTTCTAGAGGGCAACGGGCCCGCATCTCATGGCATTGAGCCGGAGGGGGATTCACTCCAGGATTGGCAGGCTATTCGCCGCACTCGTAGGGGGTACAGGATGACCCAGGAGGGGTGCCCAAGTTACCGGATTCCGTGAAGTGCTGGGTGGTCCATTCACGGTGCTGAAGGGGGCTGCCCCGCTTCAGGTTTTGGCGGGTGACTTGCCGCGCCCGTAGGGGTCTAGGATTTCATTGCACAGGCTATCCACACGACCAGGGGAACGTCGGGTTTCAGCAGCGGCTCTGTGAAACCCGGGGCTTCCAGATATCTGTATTGTTCTGAGATGCTGTATATTTCTGTGATGTTGCATTTTATCATGCCTTGAGCGAATATAATATATATTAGTAAATGTTGTATATGTTTTACATCCGCGCTAGTCCAGTCCCCGCTCTGTCGTTAGTTAGCTAACCTAACGGGTAATGACGGGACCCAGTGGCGAATGCGGATGGCATATACGTACATCAGTATATTTTCGTTCTTTGTGGTGTGATCAATTGATGGGACTGCGTTGATTCGGATCAATGCAAGATAAACAAACCTATTCTGTTGTTATTGGAACACTTTTCAAAAAGCTGTTATTGCAAGGACGTTCACTTTTGTTTTGCATCGTGGTATTCATTTGGAATATCCTGCTCCTCAGTCGACGAGGCAAGGGCCGAGATCCCTTCATCGGGAGTGACCCCTTGGACAGAAGTTTGCGTCAGGGCATTAACTTCACTATAGCCGATTACTTTTTCTTTGCATCGTGGTATTCAGTTGGAATATCCTGCACCTCATTCTACGGGGAAAGAGCCGAGATCCCTTCACCGGGAGTGACCTCTTTAGCAAAGGTTTTCGTCACTATATTTTTATAAAAGGCTATGCAGTTCCTTCAACGATATCAAGTTCATTACGTTAAAGGTTTTTCGCCAAAAACCATTCGTAGCCCTCCGTCATTTCTTATGGGTATTATTTAGTATTCGTGCTGCGTTTGTTGACTCCGTCAAGGCGTAGTGTACCGTAGCTAAGTGGTGCTTGTTTGTTGCATAAATGGGATTGGTTAGGACAGTCGTGCGGCCTTGTTGACTCCGTCAAGGGCACGTACGGGTGGGTTTAATGCAATCCAGATAATGATGGGTTGAACTTGACTAGGACTCTTTCATTTGTTGACTCCGTCAAGGTCACTTGAGTCCTAGGGGTAAAAACACACATCGGGAGTTTCAAAAGAACTGAAACTTGCCAGGCATGCGCATACCTTCTGGAGTGTGGTGACTTGAGTGGATTCCGTCAAGTTATCATGCGATGATAGTTGGATCCCGATTCCCACTGATGAGTTGGTTTACTCCTCGGGTGATCCCGACTAATTCTTCTTTAAGGTTTGGGGAAGAATTTGAGGTTACAGTGGGAGGTTTCCTGATTAGATAAAGTGATAACCATTCTGATCTAGGTTAGAGTGCACGCTGAGTGTTTCTTTTCTCTCTCTCTTTGGCAGCGACCATTGACCCGACCCTGGACTATGACTCAGTGACCAAGTTGACCAAACTTTCTTAACACTGGCTTTTGGATTGTCAGAGTTGCAAACCTCATTGCCACTCCTACTTTTACCCTTTTCTCCAGGACACCCCGTATTACTACGAATGTCCACTTCCATTGGACAAAACCATCGTATGGTTATATACGAACTCGAAGGACTTCGAGGATGGTTTCTGGTTCTGGAGAAAACGAATAGGATTATTCAGTTGTCTTTTCTTTTCACCTTCTCTCATTGCGAGTACTCCTTGGTTTAGGAGATAGTACACCTATTACGCAAATTGGATAGTCTTCTTCCAAACCTTAGGCTGGTGCCGAACGGTGGGGAATGAAGAAAACCAATTAGCATAACGATGGTGTGCAGAAGGTATTAAGTTAAGACAAAGCAAGGGATTAGTAAGAGGGCAAAGTAAATTGCGACTGCTATTCACGACCAAACCAAGTATTTCTTCGCCAATCCTAAATCACCTTTGTATTTCTCCAGGACACTCCGTATCACTACGAAGATCCACAGTTTATTGGATACTCCATCGTATGGTTATATACGAACTCGAAACGAACTTGTTCCAGTTCGGGGATGGACTCTGGTCCAGGAGAAATAGGAATAAGGTTTATTCGGTTGTCTTTTATCTTCACCTTCTCTCGCATTGCGAGTGCTCCTAGGACTAGGACAGTACACCCATTATGCTTATTGGATAGTCTTCTTCCAAACCATAGGCTGGTGCCGAACGGTAGGGAAGGAAGAAAACCATTTGGCCTAAGGGGTGTGCAGAAGGTAATGACTAAAGACATATAAAGGGATTTGGAGAGGTGGCAAAAAATTATACGGTTATAGTTGTGAATCTGGATAATGGTAGAGGCATTACTAGGAATACCAGGATACCCCATCGAAACATTTCAATGTTTCAGTTCAGCTGTGTACTGTTAAAAGAAAACTGATTTCCTGATTGGACACTTGCTCCAGGGTATGTATTTACCAGGTTTGATTCTCACATCTGTATGGTTTTACAGATGATGAGTGGGAGTAAGTTATTGGGAATAGGGTAATCATCCTCATTATATCGGGATTCGTTGTAATCGGTGATATTTGAGGAGATCATCTGGGCTGTTTGCCGGTCGGCAAATATTTGGTTTTGAATATCCGCTGTTGTGCACCAATTTCAAATTGATATATCTGTACGTCTATTTTCATAGAGTGAGATATACCTTTTGATATTATGTCGATGACATTTACCTATATCAGTGGATGGTTAGGTAAGGAGCATTAAACAGCGGTGTAATTCTTCTTAACCATAAGTATAGTTTTCAACCTACGACACACAGTGAAAGAGTTGTTAGACTCAGCGGACTTATACAGAGTATTGTATGTTGTCCAGTGTCCATTAGGACAGAGGGGTTGGTCCTCATACTATATTCTGTTTACTTTTAACTTCTCTAGTTCTTAGACATGTGTTTCGTAGAAACACAGGGTCTAAGTTTTGAGGAGTTATTGGTATTTGAATAGAGTAGAGAACCAGGTGTAGCAAGTATCGGGATTCTTCAAAGTGATCGAAGATGTAGATACTTGTGTATGGTATTCGGTTGATAGTAAAGATAAAGAGAAATTGCTTCTCTTTCAGGTTACTCATAATTGGAAGCATTCCTAAGTTGAATAACGCTGATCGGCCTCCTTCCATTCAGTTGACATGCACTGGTGACAGTTGCATGATTTGAATCTGGTTCAATTAAATCAGTGCCTCTGTTTCTATATTGGATATAGAACAGTTCATATCTTGACATTGTTAAGGTACGGGGAGTTGTCCGGCTTGTGCTTAAAACCAGACTCCGGATAGCTCAAGGCACGTTTCTGTAATGGCTGTTTGCGGGTTGACCCAGGCCATGACGAGGGTTGATTTTCTACCATCTGGAAGATCAATAGTGATATTGTTCTTCACTCGCCACAATTTTAAAAGAAATGGATTTTTCAGAAAACAGCAGTGGGAGTATGGTAGAACTGGAAGTGATTCCAGAACCGCAAACGATTACTGAAAATTTGATAGGAACCTGAAGATTCAATCTGGCTTGACATTCCATTAGCCACTCCGCAGATAAGGTGGGTAACTTCAGGCACCCGAGAGGTACTCCGGTAGCCTCAAGGACGGTGACAGGGAAGTTCTTGTTTACCCACACTTGCCATTGTTGTTGTTCCAGGCTGCGAGACCCGGCAGGAGGATGAGTATAGCGTCGTTCTAAACTAGCTTTGGAAGTGCACGTCTATATGACTCTGCCAGAGGGTTGTCGTAGTCAGTGGGAGCAGCGGAAGCATTGGTGGACAGTTGGCTTATGTCTATTTATAGACTAAAGCAGATATAGCGGAGATAGATCATCTATTTCTGACATGACAGTCATAGGTTTGACATCATCAGAATAGGGGATAGATCTGTTAAGAAGGTAGTAGGGTGTGATGTCCTGGTATTTGGATGACATACACAGAGTAGGATATGATATTCCTATACTACGATCGGTTACGCTTTGGTCGTCACACAGTGGTTTCTCCACATGGGACTTGGACATTATATCAAACATACTGGTTACTAGATCTATGGTTTTAGATCTAGATTTGGGTGGTTTCCCAATCAGGGTACCTTGACAGCATTCTATGAGTATTTAGAATGGACGACTCCTGGCACGGTAGTGTACCTGCAGGTGATGGAGTCACCCTCTCTAAAGGTGTCTTACAGACTAAAGGGGAGAGGGATACGCATGATTGACAGATCACTTGCTTAGGCAATTGAGTCAATCATGAGATGTCAAGTACCACACCAGATGTTGTTCTTGCAGTAGATGCAATAAGTTGATATTGATCCAATCCTGGAGAAACAGTCCGAAGCAGTTTTAGAACATAAGTTGATGTTCTAGGGATATGATAACGGCAGCCTTCTTTAGGAGACGGTTATCATTCCAGGCTTCCAAGGTGACCTGGACGACAAGGAGGTTGTCAGAGTTATAGTTTTCCCTCTGACGAGGGGCAGTATATTGGACATGTGGTCCAGGTGGATACTGAGGAAAGGCATGGCGCAGGATACTGATTAAGTTCAGTTGACGATACAGTCTAAGAAGTCTGGATTTGGAGTTCATTTATGAACTAGGTCCCATCAGACATCCAGACGTTCCAAGACAGGTATTGCTCATTTCGGGAGATGGCTTTCTCCGCGAACTTGAGATATAGAGAGACATAGAAAGAAACTTCTTTGCGGATCCACTCACTGAGGCTATTCCTCGAACGCAATAGTTTCACAAACGGGTTTTGTGAGACTGACTAGTAGAGGAGTTGGGTGTTCGGTATCACACGGGCTGTGAGTATGCGACATCGCAATAATTAGCCTTGAGTGCAAGTGGGAGATTGTTGGAGATAGTGCCCTCAGAGTCAATTATTGGATCACAGGCACGTGATTGCAATGATTGAGGGAGGACCTATCCCGGTAGGACAGTCTTACTTGAGATGATAGTATGCTATCTGGTTTATCTTTATCATCGTGTACTGCTTTAGGTGACCTGACATGTCGCTATTACACGTTGATAGAGAACCTAGGATTCTTGCTTGACTACCAGCAGTATGATGGCGATCATATACGTGGGAGCTGGTAGTCTATAAGCACATCCTTAAAAGGTCCCTAGTCGTAGGAGTTTCGAGACAGGGCATCGATACTCCATTAGTAGACTAGTGTATACAGTCGAGACCCCGACGAGGGGCGGTGTCCGGTCTCACAAGCCACTGGTGTCAGTTGGTTCACCTAAGATGTATACAGATGCTCATTGGGTTATGAGTACACCGGACAGGACTCGCCGGGAACCTGCTAGTTGGTCTTATACCAGATGTCAGATAGAAGTTCCCTGGTGACATGTGTACAGGTTAGTTCATCGACCTGAGATCGTCATTTGTCTCGTGTGAGTTCCCACTGTGCTTTGACTACTACCCTACCACGGCTCAAAGGAGTCGTGCAAACAGGTTTTAGTTGGGTACAGTCCCGAGCCACATGGAGGCAGTGAGCGGATCCTCAGGGGTTCGTCTCTCCCGGTATTGGGGGTGAGGTCGCGCTGTGTCTAGGAGAGCCATTACGCAAAGCCCTCGGCCGAGGCAGGAGATTTACTGGTAGGTATTCCAGTAGTATCTCAGGGCGTTCTGGGCTACACTCCGACACGACTTGTACCGCTTTTGGGGGTCTGACTTTTACCAACCCCCTAGACCCGACATGCGATACTCATAGACGAACGGACCGGACTGTACGGATATTGTCACTGAAAAGCTCAGTAGGGTGTCAGGGTGAGCTCGCTCATCGACGCCCCTTTTGGTCAATAGCTGGTGGCCCGTCACATATTGGCTAATACCTCTGACGTGCTAGTGGTTAAATCCACAGCCATTGTATTGACGAGTCTTTAGAGTCCACCACACAGACAGTTACTCAAGCTTTCGGACGAAACGCTGTAGAGGCCGTATGGAGATATGGCAGGGACCGATCAGATACGTGCGGTATTGCACGGATCAGAATCGGACAGTTTTGTGCTAGTGGCCGTATAGTTATATGGCAGGGTTCGATCTGATACGTGCGGTATTGCACGGATCGGGATCGGACGGATAATACTAGCCGGCTTTGGTTTAAGCCGGATCCTAGTTTAGTACAGTGTAGATTTTTTCTCATTGCATTTGTATCCGGTCGGAATACAGATGCGGGTGTGTATGCACAGTATCGGGGTTTTCCTGTAATTTATTACGGGAGCAGTTTTCTGGAGTTGCCAGTTTGCATTCCGTTCCGGCCGGTTTTCCTTTGTTCTTTCCCGACCGGATCTTTTGATGGAGGGTGTTATTTGCAAGTTTGCAAATAACACATTGTGGAGGGGTTTCATGCAAATGGTTTGATTATGAAAGCATCTTTTTATTCCTTTCTTTTCTATCATCATTTCTTGCATAAAGGTGATTAGGATTGATTTGTGTTTGATGTGAGACTTGCTTTATGTTGTGGTCACCACCTTGTTCTCCTACACTCACCTCCCTCATATGTTATGTGATTCCCTCCACCATTTCCACAAGACAATGGCCGGCCACACATTTTTGGAGAGGAGAGAAAATGAGAGGTTTCATTTTTGGTGAGGAAAATTCATCATCTCATTCCATGCTTGATAAATGAGAGTTCCACTTGAAAGTTCCAATCCATTCCTCCATCAAGGCAACATAACCCCAAAGAGACAAGCATCATCTACACTACATTCTACAGCAAACCTTGGGCACGTCGACTTGCCAGCTTCGTGCCCGAGTTGCCTCGGTATTGAGGTGGGAGCCCGTAAAAGATGCAGACGATGTGGTGCCCTTCCGGCAAGGAGGCGACGACCGGAGTTTCCGCGGGAGATCGGGACGATGATGAGAAGACCGGAGGACTCGGATCACTCGGTATATCTCTCACCATTTCTCTTGATAGCTAGTATCGGTTAATGGTTACGATCCGGGTTTATTATCCGCGGTAGCGCCAGTTTAAAAGTTAAGAAAATTTTGATTCCGCATTTTGGCCTCGGATAGACGGCCGGGGCGCTGCCGTGGCGCAACATTAAACTCTTAGAAATCTTTGGAAATGATCAAAAGGGACCCCTTTCTTCTCCCATTTTCGCCCTGGATCTTCTTTTAGGCCTTGGATCTTTCCCAATGTGGGACTTTTGGAGATGGGTCTCCTTCTTCCTCCTCTTCTGTTGGTCGAATCTTGGAGAAAAAGGGGGGTGAGATTTAAAAATCTCCCCTTTTTGAGATCTGATGATAGATCTGAGTTCCCTTTCAAGGGTTTGATGGTAAAAAAAACTGTTTATATTTAGAAAATGAAGAGTTAAACTCTTGATTTAATTCAAAAAGGAAAAGAAGGTTTTAGAACCTTGAGGAAGGAGAAAGAGGCACAAACCCTAGTTTTTGAGAGAGAGAAAAAAGTTGTTGACATATTTTCATTATCTTTGTCTTTATAGGCTACACACATTACATATAGCCTCTTGGGCTTTACAAAATGGCATTTTGCCCATCCCATATCTCATGTGCTGATTTCTTTTGCACATGAGCCATGGGTTGTACAAAAATTTTGCTTTATGCCCATTTTTATTACATTTATCCATAAAAATAAAAAATACACCAAAATTATTCATTACAAAATTTTTATTTTGGTATGGGGAGGCCGGTCGCTTCATGTTCGGGCTCGACTCGGGCATAGGCCAACTTGACCTGGGCTTGGGCCCGCTTGGCTTGGGGTTGACTTTGACTTTGACTTGGTCAACCGGGGTGTAAATTTTGACCCCAACAAATTTCCCCACATCAATAAATGCACACCACATATGTGGGTTGTGTGCATGAAATTGATGGATCTTCTTTCGCGTGGAGGTTGATTTAATTTAGTTCCCGTTTTGACGACGTGGAGGTCTTTTCTGCCATTTTAGCGACGTGGACGGTCGGTTCTTCCCTTTTTGTGACTTGGACGGTTGTTGCTGCCATTTTTCGACATGGACGGTCGGTGCTGCCATTTTTGCAACGTGGATGGTTGGTGCTGCCCTTTTAGCGACTTGGACGGTCGGTTCTGCCCTTTTAGCGACTTGGACGGTCGGTGCTGCCCTTTTTGCGACTTGGATGGTCGGTGCTGCCCTTTTAGCGACTTGGACGGTTGGTGCTGCCCTTTTTGCGACTTGGAAGGTCGGTGCTGTCCTTTTAGCGACTTGGATGGTCGGTGCTGCCCTTTTAGCTACTTGGACGGTCGGTTCTGCCATTTTTGCGACTTGGACGGTCGGTGCTGCCCTTTTTGCGACTTGGACGGTCGGTGCTTGATTTGACTTGCTCCACTTCCTGCAGTGTCGAAGTTGATTTATTTGATTTGATTTGATTTGTTTTGGGAGTTCCCTATCCATCCAGCGATACTTTTGAGCTTAGAAGTGCTGCCGGGTGGGATGTTGATTTTATCTGTTTCATTTCTGCCTTATTTGGTGGGATTTTTGAATTTGAGAGGAACTCGGAATTTGGATTTTATTTGGCATCAGCATTACTGCACTGGAATAATGCCAGGAGCAACTCATCATTTGCCTCGGTAGGACTTGGGATTTGGTTTTTGGGTCGGCATCAGCATTGCTGCACTGGAATAATACCATGAGCAACTCATTATTTGCCCTAGAAGGACTTGGGATTTGGTTTTTGAGTCGGCATCAGCACCGCTAACACTGAAGTAATGCCAGGAGTGACTCATCATTTACCGTTGGGAAAACTTAGGATTTGGGTTTTCGGTCGGCATCAGCACCGCTAACACTTGAAGCGAAATGCCAGGAGCGACTCATCATTTGCCGTTGGAAAAACTTGGGATTTGGATTTTTGGTCGGCATCAGCACTGCTAACACTGAAGCGAAATGCCATAAGTGACTCATCATTTGCCGCTGCCCGTTGGGGAGCGATGGCTCAGGAGACAGGTTTAGATTCCTATCATCTAAGCCTTTTCAATTTTATGAGCCGTAAGGGTCTCATAAAAGCATTTTCTCCCTACGAGTCTAGGGGATCTCGCAGGTGAATTTCTCCCTAAGAATCATGGGGATTCTAAGTGTGTTGCTCCTTTGTGAATCGTAAGGATCTCATGAGGGGATTTTCTCCTTACAAGGTTGAGAGAAGTTTGCGAGTGTATTTCATCTCTTTTCATGAGTTTATACCCTTTTGGGTTTTCACAAACTTGCCGGCAGTCCTGCTGTTTTTACTCCAGAGCCCTTTTGGGTTTTCATCCGTGCTCGTTTTGCTTGTGGACATACCTTTTATTTTTAGGCCGGTGGGACTTTAAATGTAGTCTCGCCGGTAGGACCTTGGGAGAGATAGGGGTCGTTTACGCCCGTGGATTGTATACGGTTTTACAGGATGTATGATCCAGACCGTAGGGCCAGTGTGCTCAATTTGTCTGCGACTTGGAGCATTTACGCATAGTATTTCTTGAGATATCGGCCATTGATGGATGGCATGGGCTTCTCCCCTCAGCATTTATCAGCTGGTAGGACCCTCCATCAAACACCTTCTTGATGACGTATGGTCCTTCCTAGTTTTGCTCGAATTTTCTCTTAGCATGTCGATTGGGGATGATCGGTGAGGACCAACACCAATTCGCCTTTCTTAAAAGCACAGAGACGGGTCATCTTGTTATAGGCCCGTGACATTTGGGCTCGGTACAACTCCAGATTTTGCTGTACTGCGAGCCTCTTTTTTCGAGGGCATCGAGCTCTTCAAGCCGGAGGAGCACATTTTCCTCCGCCGTCAACTCGTGCTGAACGGCCATTCTTAAGCTTGGAATTTCGACTTCGATGGGGAGGATCGCCTCCACTCCGAAGAGTAACAAGTATGGAGTGGACTGAGTTGGAGTACGGTGTGTGGTACGATATGCCCACAACGCCTCGTGAAGTTTGAGATTCCAGTCTCTCTTGTTGGCTGAAGCATTTTTCCTCACGAGCTTGCATAGATTTCTATTGAAGGCTTCGGCTAGCCCATTGGCCCTTGGATTATAGATGGAGGAATATCTCCAGTATATCTTGTGTTGGGTAGCGAACATTGAGACTTTGAAGCTCTTGAAAGAAGGCCCGTTGTCAGAAATGATTCTTCTTGGTGTACCGAAGCGGTATAGAATATTATGCCGGAAGAATGTCAAAATATCTTCTGTCTTGACTTCTTTTAGCGGGACAGTTTCAGCCCATCTGGAGAAATTGTCAGTTGCGGCCAATATGAATTGGTGGCCTTTGGATGAAGGAGGATCAATTGGGCCAACTATGTCGGTGCTCCAAACTTCGAAAGGCCACGACGCCACCGTAGGATGCAACGGATTGGGATGCCTGTGAATGAAATCACCGTGAATTTGGCAGAGATGGCATTTCTTTGCATTCTCTTCGTAATCCCTTATCATGGTGTGCCAGTAATATCCAAGCCGTTTGATCTGAAGCTGCATTTTGGGGCCGGACTGGTGAGCCCCGCAGACGCCCGAGTGAACTTCTTTCATGACTTTTTGGGCTTCGACCGATGACAGGCACCTGAGCCAGAGTTGGTCATATGATCTGCGGTATAGCGTATTATTTACAAACACGTATCGGAGAGCTCTCTTCTTCAGCTGAATCCTCGTAGATTTTTCTTCGGGAAGCTTGTCGTATCGAAGGTACTCTATGAAGGGTTCTCTCCAATCGGGCTCTTCTTGAATGATCGAAACCTCCTCGGCAGGATTGTTCTCTTGTTCTATGCTTTCTTCTTCACGCAAAGAGACTGGAGGCAGAATTTGCCGGCTTCTGACTGTGATTAGAATTTCGTCCATGTCAAGATCAGCTAGCTCTTTAGCTAGGCGAGCGAGTATGTCGGCTTTTCCGTTCAACGCCCTATGGACTCTCATTAGTTCAATGTGAGTGAACCGTTTCATGAGTTCCACCACTCGGCTTCTATATCGAGCTAACTCGAGTTTGTATATCTTATAGTCACCGCTTACTTGATTGAAGACAAGCTGGGAATCACCGTAAACCCGTAACCGAAGGGTTCCCATTTCTATGGCTAGCTCCAGACCAGCTATCAGAGCTTCGTACTCAGCCTCGTTGTTTGAGCGAGTCTTGGTAAGAGCGAAAGAACGTCGTAGGGTTCCTCCTAATGGTGTGACGAACACCAATCCTATCCCTGCTTTTATCTCCGGGATGCTTGATTTTTCGGATGTTTATCACAGAAAACTGCATTTCAATACCACTCATTCATTATCTGTTTTGTTATATATCGGTACTATTAACCAGTGTCTCCTCAAGAAATACAGATTATAGGTATCCGTGACACAATATTGAAAATACTGTGGCCCATGCAGGTCCCTCAATAGTAGGTTTGTGGTTCGAGGAAGAACCATTGTTCTTAGATGGGGGAATGTAATACCCCAGAGCAGTACGGTCTTAAGACATCATGGTGATCTGCTCTATCCACACTCAGTGCGGTCTGTTGAGGACATCTTGGTGATCTGAGTGAGGGAACCATTTCAGAACAATGGGATCGGGTCCCTAAAGCACATTCTGAAAGAGGACCGAACTGCATTATAAATATAATGATACCACCCTCAATTACAGAGGCGTCTTTTAAGTGAACCGGAACTACAGGAGCTTAAGAACTCCGTAGTTAAGCATGCTCGAGCCAGGAAAGTCTTGGGATGGGTGACCTCCTAGGAAGTGGCCCCTGATCGGGCCCGGTTCACTCTAAATGGACAAAACTGTGCGGTTTCGGCCAAAGCGGACAATACCGTCTGTACTGGGGCGTGGGGTGTTACAATCAGCGTTGATCACGTATATCTTAGTTTCGGTCTGCAGATCCCCAAATTTGATTGGCAGAGCTATGGATCTCAAAACTTGCTGGCAATTTTGATTGAAGTCTTGAATGACAATCCTTTCCCTTGACAGGTGTCGGACGTCCATTGACAAACTCTTCAGAGTTCGCAAGTTCATGATGTTCACTGAGGACCCTGGATCAAATTAATATGCGATTAATCCGGTCTCCGTCGCTGTATCCTGTCACGTAAAGAGGCCGATTATACTCAGTCGTTCCCAGTAGCAAGTCTTCATCCTTAAACGTGACTGCGGCGGCATGCAGAGTGTACTGGGCTTATTTCATATTAATTTCTGCAAAGCGAGCCTGATACCGTTCGGGGTTTTGTAGAGCGTGAATGAGAACATCTCTAAGCTCTTTAGATAGGATCAAGGCATCGTAGATGCTCAGGAGAGACGGAAGCTTCCAGAGATGAGTCAAGACATTGTAGTCCACTGAAGAAGGACTTGAGTTTTCATTAACCGGTTCTCTACCATCTTCTTCATTAGCCACATGTTTTTCTTTTCCTTTTAGGGCGTTGCCCTGATTTGGCGGCAGAGCCCTGCCGCTTCTGAGCTGGATTTGGTTGGCCTTTGTGGCGAGCTCCTCGTCCTCTTCGGGAAAACAGAGCTCCTCTTCAGAGTCACTGCCAAGATGGATGGCGTAGCAGGTCACTATAAAGATCTCTTCATTAGAGTTTTCTTCTAGCTCCTACAAAATCTCAGCTGCTTCTATAGGGAAGAACTCTTTTAATTGAATTAGAGTTCTTTCCTTTTGTTCATAGTCTTCAAGGGAATCGATATATTTTTGAATGGTCGATCTCCCTGCAGACACTTTTTCACGTCGAACTACACTTTTCTTCTTCTTGAGCTTTTTGGATTTTGAGCCTGATGGAGCCGAATTGGCAGCTGAAATGGTAGGCTTTTTCTGCCCTTCCCATTCTGTTCTGGGCTCTTTCCGAAGTAACTTTAGCATCTTCTTCGTCTTATCAGATATGTGCATACTCCACGGAGGATGCGGTGAGTCGGTTTCATTTCTCACGGCAGCAGGTTCATCCGTCTGCACCCAGAAAACTTCAGCTTCTGTCTGTATAAAGTTAGTGATTGCAACTTGATTGTTTACCAACACACTCTTCGACAGCTCGATCTCTCCAGTCTTGTACTCCTTCTTGACCCGGTCTTTGAAAAAATAGCAATCCTCAATCGCATGACTCACTACTCTGCGGTACGGGCAATACAAGGGATTGTCGATCATTTTTGCTTCGTGGGGTCTCTTCGACTCCGGCAATTGTAGACCAATGTTTAAGGCATCTTTGAATATCTTGCGGACCTTGTCCCTTCTGAAAGAGTAAACCTTGTTCTTTTTCTCCTCTAGGGAAGGCCCTTCTCCTCCAAGCAATGGCTTTCGAGGCCGGTTGGTTTTGGAATCGCCTGCTTTTCGCTAGTCTTCATTGTCGGACGCATTGAAGACATTGGTATTGCTAGAATTCCCGCTTTTACGGTTGTCGTCCCGCTGGCTTTTCCAAGTCTTGTCTCTCTGAGAGTCCGAGGTAGACTCTTGCTTTGAGCGTTCCAGCATTTGGATTTTCTTAGTCAGCTCCTGAAACGTCTCGAGGCCTGCTGTATACAAGAATGGGACCATCCAATTGCTGAGGTTCCCAATGAGGAGGCTGACGGAGTGGTCCTTCTCTAGAGGCGGTTCACACTTGACAGTGAGGTTGCGCCATCGGGCAATAAAGTCTGTGTTGCTTTCGTTTTTCCCCGGCTTGGTTCTCACGAGGTCAGCAGTGGAGATTTTATCACTGACACTCATGAATATTTGCCGAAACAGAGACTCCATTTGGGCAAAAGTAATGACGGACCGGTCTGGTATGCTCGCATACCATTCGAAAGAAACACCGATCAGGCTATTGACAAACTGACGAAGAAAGAGCGCATCATTGCCCCCTGTATTTCCGCACGACGCTTTAAAGTGGGCGACGTGCTGATTTGCGTTTCCCGTCCCATCAAATCTTCTGAAATTAGGAATGACGTAGCCACTCGGAAATTCGATCAGATCATATTGTGCGGGATATGGCCGCCCACTACTGCCAATTTCTTTATGAGCTTCGGCTTCAGCATCCAATGTTCTAACCTTGCTAGTGACCAAATCCATTATCCGATCTTGTGTTAGCGAAAATGCGCTATCTGGGACCGAGGCGTCCCCAGAAGTGGAATGTGGCTAGCTTTCATGCAGCTCACCCAATCTTGGACCCAAGGGGACATGCATCGGTTGCTTCGGGTTTCCATCACCCAGCTCATGAGTAGAGATGCCACGCCCCGCTTCCCAAAATATGAGATACGAGGGGTGACTAGACCAGCCATGCTCCTACAGTCAGGAAATAATCCCGCCGTAGTCACACATCGGCTTCTAGCATTATATGGTAGTCAGTATACAGTACTTGAGTAAAGGAAAATCACAGTTCATAACTTTATTACATTGCAATAAAAGAGTTCGAGATACATTTATTTTGAAGAATAAAATAAACTAACCAACTAAACAAGTGCTAAAAGAAAAGGAAATAGCACTGATGATGCAGTCTAGACCTCTGCGATCTCGAATGACAGGTCCTACTCCTGGACTGGATCCACTTCGTCCTCTAAGTATGCACACTCAGGTCGTCAGGGTGACGCATATAGCAATAAATATATATAATGGCCGTGCAGTATCATTAAATATGAAGAGTACAATGAATTGCAGAACATGAGTATAATAAACATCAACTGAATATGAATAGTGCAATATGGGTATCATGTCAATAAACTAGGCAATGCATATGTCACTACTTAACGGTCACTAAGTCAATGAAATCAAATGGTGGAGAGAATGCGCGTGTTTAACAAGGGTCTCGTGCATGTCCGAGACTACGGTCCGCTGTTCCCGGGATATAACCCTGTCAGCCGTGTCACTAGGCCCACGACCTAAAGTATATATATGTATATCACTAATAGCGAATAATCATCCTCTAAATCACTGTACCTCGGTAAATACGAGTTCTATTCCACCTTGATTTCCTCATTCCCCGGGTTATAGTATGCATTCAGGTATTCAGATAGGTTGTGAACAAATACGTATCGCTGTCACTTTTAATCACTTTTCCACTTATCAATATCACTGTCATATTTGTCACAACACAATCACTAACACTGATATATATATTGACAATGCAAATCAGTCGCTAGGTTTCAACGTGAATGATCACTATGCAGCAGGTATAAAGCAAACATGAAAATAAGCAGAAATGCACTGAACAGATATTCCCTATATTATGAAGACCAATGCCATACGACTTGCAAAATTTACGATAAATCATACTCAAGGATTCGACCAAAATAATATATAGAACATATGAAGCACACTTGATTATCTAAACAGTAAAATTTATTTCATGTCAATCGGGATTCAGGTTAGCGAATTATCATCATTTTAAGGCAGCGATCGATTTCTGGAGTTCTAGTTTCAGAACTGAAAGCCCAACTCCGCGTGTGTTTTACCAGTGATTATGTTCAGATTCAGGTATTTCCCTAGTTGAATAAAATCTAGTTCTGTCAGTTAAGTTACCAACGCATCAAACGGATTATTAATAGCATCTCTGTATTAGAAGTTATGTTCAGTTTAGTGTGACGGTGTAAGGAACATTACTGCAGAAACTGCAGAACATAGCGACACTCTAAAATACAAATTAAATATCAAACAATGGTGAAAATGCACGGGATTAGATTCATGTGTTAGCTCATTAAATTATCTATGTGACCCTATGGAACTCCGTGCATTTTCAGTTTTATGCAGGTATGTACAGGTACGTAAATTCAGGTTTCCCCCGTGGAATGCTGCCCCGGACTGCAGTCCAGAGTCGCATTCCCAGTCAATTCTCGTTGCCGTAAAATCCGACAAGAATTTACATGATAATAGATCAATGAGTATACTACATTATATCTTCACACTTCAAGAACCAGATCTCACTATAAAAATCCCCAAAAATTCCCAACTACAACATATCCACAGAATTCCTGCTCTTAGGCCAGTCAGACATCACTCCAGTAAATCGGAAATAACTTTCGATCCAGGTAAGCAAACATAGCAAATTATATCTCAAAAATATCTGGACAAGATTATATATAACTCTTAAGTGCAGTGTATCATCGAGTTACCACGAATTCAACCCCAAATCACGGCTACAAGATCGGGTAACGGACAGACCCAGAAAATCCCAAAGTTCCAGCAAACAACCCTCTTAGTTAACCAATTCTATTTTTTTCAAAACCTAACCGGAATATTTATGCTAGTAGATCAACAAGTTCTCTCCAACTTTCTATAAATTAGATGAGCCAAATCGAATCGCAGTGATCACCAAAATTCCACAGATACAAACTGTCACTGGATACTAAGCATGAATAATCAAGTGGGCATATAATCTTGAACAATTGAGTATGTGCACGATAAATTAAAGATAAATAATGCATTTAGATGAATAATTAAACATAAGATTTGCATATGTAAGGGCAGGAATATACGGCAAAATATATAAAAGTATTTATACTTTAGATTACTCGTTGTAACATAATACGATAGCATGAGTAGAAAGTGATGAGTTTCACTTGCCTTTGGCGAAGGTGACACGGGAGCGACGATGATGGTGGATGGCACGACACGGGGGCGATCACGGCAGGAATACGACACGGTCATGGCACGATCATGACACCAATATGACACGATCATGACACGATCACGGCACGGGCAGCGGCTACGGTGGTAATATTGGGCAGTTCGTATAGCGGCGACGGCAGCAAACTCAGGCAATACTAGGGCTTGAAGTTGGCGAATAGAAGAGGGTGAGCAAGGGAGGAGCTTGGAGAAGGTTGGCGAGAGCTCGGAGACGGTCGGCGGGGGCGGGAAGGCGACGGTGCTCGGAGCTTAGGTGAGTGTGCAGGCGAGGGTGTTGGGTTCAGGGTTGCCAAGCATTGGCGAGATGAAGGAGGAGGTGAGGTGATCGGGGAGGTGAGTGAAGTAAAAAGAGAGAGGGAGTGATCGGGGGTTTTGGGAGAGTAGAGTCGGGCCATTGGGAAAGCGAGGATATGGGCGCGTCTCGTGAAAGCGGCGCGAGAAGGGAGGAGTCGAGGGGGAGAGCCATTGGGGAAAGTGGCAGTTGGGGGAGCGAGCGGGTCATGGGGAGATGGGCGCGAGGAAGTTGGCGAGCGGCGGGAGAAGCGGGCGTGGGTGCGGTCATCATGGGCGCGAGAAGCGGGGGACGTTGGAGGAAAGGGTCGTTGAGGAAGGGAGCGGGGCGCGAGTCGCAGAGGCATGGGTGCGAGGAGTGGGTGTGGGCACGAGAAGCGGAGGCGAGGGGCCGTTGCGAGGGGAAAGTGGTGGGAAAAAGAAGACGAGGGAGGAGGAAGAGGAGAGGAAAAGCGGATCGGGTCAATTTAGCATGGGTCGGGTACGGGTAGGATTGGGATTTGGGTTTGGGTTGGGTTTAGAGTTTAGGTTAGGAATTTAATTTAAATAAAATATAAAAATTATAAATAAAAAGAAGAAAAATCTGAAAAAACGGGAAATTATATATACGAAACTGGGGATTTACATCATACCCTCCTTACAAAAATTTCGTCCTCGAAATTAAAACGAAAATAACGGAACAACACTATACAAACAGATGCGGAAAATGTGCACGGATGTCCTCCTCGCGTTCCCAGGTAGACTCCCTGGCGAACGACCACCCCAGAAAACTCGAACCAGAGGAATGACTTTGTTCTTCAGCACTTTTTCCCGACGATCGAGAATGGTGGTGGGCTGCTTTTCGTAAGACAGATCGGTGCCCAAAGTTAACTCCGAATGGTCCAGAATATGGTTGTCATCCCGAACATAGCGCCTCAACTGGGATACGTGAAAGGTATTATGCATACCAGCTAGCGATGGAGGTATGACAAGTCGATAGACCACCTCTCCCACTCGCTCTAGCACTTCAAAAGGTCCGATAAATCGGGGACTGAGTTTCCCGCGACTTCCAAACCTGATAACACCGCGGGTAGCAGAAATCTTCAGAAACACATGATCTCCGACTTCGAATTCTAGCTCTCTCCTGCTGGCATCCGCCCAACTCTTCTGTCGGTCCTAAGCCGTCCTAATGCGCTTTCTGATCATTTGGACCTTGTCCACCGTCTGAACAATAAGTTCGGGGCCCAGTAGTCTCCGCTCTCCCATGTCATCCCAACAAACAGGGGATCGACATTTCCGCCCGTAAGGTGCTTCGAATGGAGCCATCTGGATGCTAGCTTGGAAACTGTTGTTATAAGAAAACTCCACCAGATGAAGGTGATCCTCCCAAGAACCCTGGAAGTCTAGCATGCAAGCCCTCAACATGTCCTTGAGTGTCTGAATAGTACGCTCGGACTGTCCGTCCGTCTGTGGATGGTAAGCCGTGCTGAACTTGAGACATGTACCCAAACTCTCCTGTAAGCTCTTCCAAAAGTATGAAAAAAATCTGGTGTCTCGATCTGACACTATACTGACCGGAACTCCATGAAGTCGCACTACCTCTTGCATGTATTTCTCCTCTAGCGACTCTGTCGACTATCCCACACGAAAAGGTATAAAGTGTGCAGCTTTCGTAAGACGGCCGATGATAACCCAGACGGCATTGTTTCCCTTAAGGCTCCGTGGTAAGGCAATCACAAAATCCATAGTGATGTGCTCCCACTTCCACTCGGGTATCGGAAGCGGTTGCAACAGTCCAGCCGTTCTCTGGTGTTCTGCTTTCACTTGCTGGCATACTAAACACTTGGACACAAACCGAGCAATCTCTCGCTTCATCCCGTTCCACCAAAAGTGTTGCTTCAGATCTCGATACATTTTTGTGCCTCTCGGATGCACAGAATAAGCCGAACTATGAGCCTCAACTAGTAGTTCTTCTCGAACATCCCTCTTGGGGATGCAGAGTCTGCTGCCGAATCTCAGAGAACCGTCTCGATGTATGAGTAAGTCTGTCCGCAAGTGTTCGGCATGCTCCTCTCAGGTCTTGGAGTAGACTAGTATGTCGTCGATGAATACAACGACAAACGTATCCAAGTATTTCGCAAATACCCTATTCATCAGATCCATAAATATAGCTGGAGCATTGGTAACACTGAACGGCATCACAAGAAACTCATAATGCTCGTATCAGGTCCTGAAAGCTGTCTTGCATATATCTTCGGCCGCTACTCTGATCTGGTGAAAGCCCGAACGAAGATCCAGCTTCGAAAATACCTTGGCCCCACTCAACTGATCAAATAAGTCGTCGATACGCGGAATGGGGTATTTGTTCTTTATCGTAACCCTGTTCAGCTCCCGGTAGTCTATGCACATCCGTAGAGATCCGTCCTTTTTGTTCACCAACAAGACTGGTGCACCCCACGGCGAAGTGCTTGGGCGAATAAATCCTTTCTCCAGGAGTCCTCCAATTTGTTTTTTCAATTCTGCCAACTTAAATGGCTCCATCCTGTAAGGAGCTTTGGAAACTGGCTCCGTCCCTGGAATCAAGTCAATAGAGAATCCTAAGACGCGGGTGTTTCCTGATTTAAAATCAGGAAAGCTTCTGTGAAAAGCTTCAGAAGAGGGTCACGTGCTTACACGTGACTAGCGGTCACGTGTTGGCACGTGACGCCTAAAAAGCGTCATCAAGGCAGGTTCAGTTTCCTGACTACGTGGAAGAAAAGGGGCTTCAGGAAGAGTCACGTGCTCCCACGTGACCAGGGTCACGTGGCGACACGTGATATTTAAATGCAAGCGTCAAAGGCACACCGGTTAACTGATCAAGTCAAGGAAAAGGCTTCAGAAGAAGTCACGTGCTCCCACGTGACCAGAGTCACGTGTTGGCACGTGACGTTCAAGGCAGCAGACTCGTTCTCCAGAAAGAGGCGCCAGACAGGGGTCACGTGCTCACACGTGACCAGGGGTCACGTGGTAGCACGTGACGTTCAAGCAGCAATTAGAAGACAGAGCGCAAAGGAAAGAAGAAGGCTCATTCCGAAGGGGGTCACGTGCTCACACGTGACCATGGGTCACGTGGGCACACGTGACCGGCTTTCAAAGCCCATTTTGTCAACAGAATTAAATTCTGAAAGAAATTCAAATCTTTCCAAAGGAAAGCGGCTATCTGGAACCAATCAAATTAAAGATTCAGAGGTGATCTATCTATGGGAAAATCCCGGGTTTGGAAAGATTTCCCCTTTTAAATCTAACAGAAATTACAAAGGAGAATCTCTGGATTTAAAATCCAATGGTGAATAAAATTCACCTAATAATCAAAAGGTCCAGAACGAATGAAGGATGCAAATCAAATTTCTCATGAAAGATTTACCAAAAAACTAATTGACTCGGCTGCTTCTCCTATAAATAAGAGCCAAGAGATACAAAAGAGGGATATACATATATACGCAGAGGGAAGAAAAAGGAGAGAGCCTCGATACTTTGAAGGAACTTGGATCTTCTGCAAAAGAAAACCCTAGGTAAGAAAGGGAAGGCTTTCTGAAAGAAGGAGGATTTAATTCTCAACAGAGTTTAACTCTGATAATATAAAAACAGAAGAACATATTTCTTCTCTCTTTGATAGAGGATCTGCAAAGTGCACATCTCCCCTTTAGGTTGAGAATTTAATTCTCAATGGGTTGAGATCCTGCCATGCAGATCCAAAACATAGAGAGGAAATGAAAACATGAGAATTTAATTCTCACAGAACTATAGGAATTTAATTCCTCTAAGATAAAATTAGGGCTTGACCCTGTGTTATGGGAATCTAATTCCTTCAGAACAAAGAGAAACAGGGTTTAACCCTAATTAAGAACCTGGTTCTGTTGAAACAGCGAGAATTTAATTCTCTTAATCATAATTTAACAGAGAATGGGAGTTCAATTCCTTAAAAGCTTTTATTAGGGTTTAACCCTATTCAGTTCTTCACATAAACGAGGAATTTAATTCCTACAGAAATTCAGAGTTCAACTCTGTTCCAGAATACAAGTCTTCAAATGGAAGTAGGAATTTAATTCCTCTGAAATTTAAAGCTCGAGGAATTTAATTCCTGAAAAAGGAGTAACAGATCCTCTAAACAACATAGAGGCAGAGTCACGTGTCACCACGTGACCCCCTCCAAAAGAGCTACAGAAAGCCCTTTGAGGCAGTACCCCACGTGACCCACGTGACCCTTGACAGAAGCTTTAACATATAAGCATCTAAATGCCCTTCACGTGAGGGCACGTGAGGCGATAATCTCAGCAGAATAAATAAAGGGTGGGCGCTCTCACGTGTTGCCACGTGACCCCTCTTGCCTTAGTGTTTAACACTAAATTGGAACTCTTGAACACAGTATTGAAACACTATTGGGCCTTAGTGTTCAACACTAATCAAAGAACCTT
Organism: Agapanthus africanus; assembly: GCA_030015575.1. Taxonomy (NCBI): domain Eukaryota; kingdom Viridiplantae; phylum Streptophyta; class Magnoliopsida; order Asparagales; family Amaryllidaceae; genus Agapanthus; species Agapanthus africanus. The sequence continues at coordinate 38,184,291 of CM057345.1, read as the reverse complement.
ATTTGCAGTGTTCAACACTGATTACCTTAGTGTTTAACACTAGTCTGAGATCTCCACTGCCAGTGTTCAACACTGATCTATTTTAGTGTTTAACACTAATTTGAAGGCTTTGTCGCTGGTGTTTAACACCAATTATCTCTTAGTGTTAAACACTAACCTAATTTCCAGTGTTCAACACTGATTGCTCTGAAGTGTTTAACACTAGTCTTTGGCCCAATTGGCTAAAGGGGTAGAGGCAAAGCCTCTCCCTCAATGGACTCACAAGAAATCAATATTCCAGACCTGATTGGACTTAGCCCAAGCTGGCCATAAGTCCTCAATTCGTGATTAACTGGGCCAATGGGCTCATAACATAATTAATCAGTCTTGACCCCAAATTGGGCCAGGGACTACTCAAGCCACTCCGGTTCTAGGGTACATCTCTTCACTCCTTTGATACTTGGCATTGTAATCCCTCAATGTCTTCAAAGAGGTGACGGGTCCCGACGACCACCCATGATACGGACTGTGGGGTCCTTAAACCCATGTCTAATGCAAAATTCCTGGTCACGTGGAACACGGATAACGTCACTCTTTGACCCCGCGGAAAACGTCCAGAGCGGAGCCTAGTCCTCGCCGAACACGGCAGTGAACCCGTGTGAAGTATCTAGTGCAAAATTCCTGGTTACGTGGAACGTGGATAACGTCACTCTTTGACCCCACGGAAAACGCCCAGAGCGGAGCCTGGTCCTCGCCAAGCACGGCAGTGAACCCGTGTGAAGCATCCAGAGCACATACCGGACTGTGGAGTCCTTAAACCCATGGACTATGACGTCCTTAACCTTGACCGAGATATCTTAAAACTAACAATGGACCGCAATGTCCTTAAACTACCCATGGACCGCAATGTCCTTAAACTACCCATGGACCGCAATGTCCTTAAACTATCCACGGACCGCAATGTCCCTAAACTACAACAATAGAGCCCCATATGCTCTTTTGTCGGATCTAAACGGTCCCGTTTAAGTTGATCTTAGCCTCAAAGATGGCTAACGAATCCTTAAACCTTCAAGCAGACTGGACTACGAATCCCCCAAATTAACTCTGGCTCGAGGGTACATCTCTGAACCCCTCTGACACCCGTCGTTGTAATCCTTCAACGTCGTCAGAGAGGTGACGGGTCCCGACGGCCACATACATATGATGGACCACTATGTGCCTAAAACTGGAACAATGGAGTCCAAACGCTCCCTTGTCGGATCTAAACGATCCCGTTAAGTTGATCTTAGTCTCAAACTAGACTAACGTATCCTTAACAAATGTTTGAGTTGATCTTAGCCTTAAGTATGGCTAACGTATCCTCAAACCAAACCCCCAAACCCAAATCTAAGATAACACAGATTTGGACTAGTCCACGCCCTACGGGTGACGACATGACTCAGTCTCCGTAAACAATCCACGGGCAATAAAACACGAAATAAACACCCACGACACAAAGTGACCAGCTGGAGAAGGAGAAAGTTGTTACCACGATGCGGTAGCGTAATTAACTGCAGGGGCTTGCGCCTGCAGGGAAGAGCGTCCCCACAATCAAAAACCCCTCAAACGAGGGGGAATCTGACGAAGTCTGCTACATCGGACGCATCCGTTTAAACCTTCGATATATGGTGCCATAAACCAACTTGGCATCTTCGGAGAGGTGAACGGATAGCACCAATTAGCATCTGCCCCGAATCTCAGTGCCAAGACATCGCAGCCTTGCGCGCCGTCATTCGGAGGGGAACAGATTCTGGCACGCCCGGTGGGACCTTTTCCTCTTTACACTCCACACTTCGTGTGTCGTGATTCGCGAACCAATCGCGGTTCGCTAATGGTTGCCCTTGGGTTTCAAGATACTAAGAATTGGCGTCTTGCTTATTGCAGAAAGCAAAGGATCGATGGCTTCTACTTCTGCGAAATTCTCCAACTGCTCAAACTGCAATTGCGACCAACGCTCTGCCTCGCCAGGAGGCATAGCCTACGGACCCCAAGCTGCTTCGTTGTTCACAATGCCGGTGGACCAAGTAACTCAAGCCACTACCGGATTGTTCTTTGGGACTATACTCCCACCATCAAGCTTCGCGACGCCGGTGCTAACAAAGGAAGCTCTCAAGAGGTCGGTCTTTGATCGTCTTACCCCTGCCGCGGCTCCTCGCAACGAGTCGCCCAACGTCAACGCCTCGGTCTTCTCTAGATTGGGCCAGAAATCTTGCGAACTCATCACGGGGCCTACAATCTCAGAGAAGGCTGCTTCTAAGAAAGTGGCCGCTCCTACCCCCGAAATTGCCAAGGTGGCTTCCCCTGCCACAAAGTCGGTCTTTACAAGATTGACGGCTTCGGCTCCCGCTCCTACTGCCCAGAAGACATCGGTCTTTGACAGGCTAACACCAACAACAATCCCCCACCCACACAGGGGGCAAGACGAAGCTATTCTCACCGCTGAACCAGCGCCGTCCGCTCGACGCACTCGACGCCGTCATTGGCGCCGAATAAGGAAGGCTGGGGGCAACTCCCCTTCCGGATTGACTCCTCCAGCCCCGGTGGCAGAAGTTAATGATGCTGTTCCAACTGGGAACAGCTTCGAGATGCTAAATAAGGTGCGAAGGAATTCCCCTACTGCAGTGCTGAAAAGGTCTCCTCCCTCATTAAAAAAGGTTGTGGAAATAGAATCAGAACAGCCCCGGTCTCCTCAACGGCTGTCTTCCAAAATCTATAAGGTTTGGCGGCAGGCCCGAGACTCGATCGTTGATCCAAACTTATCCCGCCAGCACAAGAAGCTAAAAATCCAACCGGAGGCCGGTCATCAGGATAAACCCCGAAAGGCTATCTGGACGCCCATCTCAACGGCCCCCTCAGCCTCCACGGTTCATAAAGGGAGGAGGCCAGAGAAGACCCCCAACGTGCAACGACGGCTAAAAGCACTAAGCCCAGACACCCTAAGTCTGGGGGCATGATGGTCCACACCGTATACATGGCCTCTGGAAAGGAGGAGAGCCGCACTTCTACAGGCCACCGGCCACTTACCCGATCCGTGACGAAAGCCCAGGAGCAACAGAAAAAGCTCCAAGAAATGATGAATGCTATGGCCGCACTTACCGGGCCAAAAGAAAGCCCAGAAACGTCCTCAGACGCACGCCAGGAGGAGGAAACCGACGCTGAATTCCTTCGCCGGATACTGGAGAAAAAGGACAAAGAAGCTGCTGAACAAGCAGCCAACATACAACGTATGGGCCTTCTCTTCCAAGATATGATAGGGATGATGATCCAGCAGGACTTGCCCGCCGAAGACCCCCCAATCGTTCTTGAAGACGACCGGGGAGAAACGTCGAATCCACTGCCGGCCCTCTCAACGGCCAAGGAGGAGGCAATCTCTAAGGCGGACTTGGCTGACTACATAGCCCAGCAAATCCGGGTCCATCATGCGACTGAAGCAGCTGGTCAAGTCGTGAAAACGGGGCGGCCGTATCTGAGCTGGTACGATCAAATCAAACACCCGCAAGGCTATACGATAACAAAATTCCACGTATACAAGGGGACCGGCAATCCCCATCAACATGTCGCCCAGTTCCGGGCCCTCTGCGGTAACACCGGCGGGGACGATAAACTGTTACTCCGTCAGTTCGTTGGCAGCTTATCAGAAACAGCGTTCGAATGGTATTCGGAACTCCCGAACGATTCCATCAAAACGTTCGCTGAAATGGAGTTGTTATTCACTCAGCGATTCGCAAGTGCCAGCGAACGCACTCCAATAACTGCTTTGATCAACGCCAGGGTAAAACCAGGCGAAACCTGGGTCCAGTATGCTATACGCTGGCGGAATTTATGGTCGAGATGCGAGCAACGCATTGAGGAAGCACCCGCAGTGGGCATGTTCGTGGGAACCCTAGACCCTCACGCAACTATCTCCCAGTTTATGATGTTCTTTAAGCCAACCACATTTCAGGCTTTAATCGACAAATTGGCTCAGATGGACCAGATGGATCATAGACCACCTCCCCCGAAGTCGGAACCTCGGAATGACAAGGGTAAAGGAAGGGCAACCTTTGTCGCGAATGCCCAACAGCAACCTAACGCCCCGAAACCGGCAGATCAATTGGAAGAAAGACGCCGGTATTATAATGAAAAGATGAAGCGTCCCTACTCGTTCCCACAAGACAAGACGAAACGGTTATTCGAGCTGGCAATACGCAACCGACTTATAAACCTACCAAATCCAAGGCGACCGCCACAACCCACCGAGGTGAATAACCCTAACTATTGCCCTTACCATCAAACGGTAAGTCATCCGATTGAAGATTGCTTCGTCTTCAAAGGATGGATTGAAGATCAATACCTCCAGGGGAAGTTTGTACTGTCCGAAAAGTGGAAGGTGAACCCACCACAACCGCATACTCCTAAGAAAGCAGATACACCGGGGGCAACCTGCTCCTTTATTGAAGAAGCTCCATGGGAGGTCGTACTATCAACTAAAACCAAAAGAATGCTGAGAGACCTTCATGCGTGCCCTGCGATCGAATGGAAGGACCCTCTTGAACCTCAAATTATCGAAGGGACGTTGAAGCCCCACCCAACTACGAAGACTCGTGATAAGGGCCCAAATATTCACGCCCAGCCGTCAAAAGCTTCGAAGAAAAAGAAGAAGAAATCCAAGAAGCCCGCGAAGCTTGGAGACGAGCGCAAGAAATTTCAAAAGCAGATCGACGCGCTGGAAGAATACAATCAAAAGGCGCGAACCCCTGTCACACTGCAAGAGTTCCTCAACCACATCTTTCAAGAGGAAGATGATGAAGAGAGCTCATCGAATGAATCCGAAGAGTATGTGGCGAGTTGTAACGTAATCTCCCACTCGTTTCCCGATGATGAGAAAACTCCTGACACTAAGAGACTGGAGACAGAACCTGAACCAGAGCGTGCGTGGCTGACAAATGAAATGATCAATGCCTTTCTAGACGAGATTCGGCTAAAGAGTAAAGCGGATCAGGAGCGTGAGATGGCAGCGTCAGAAAGAACCAAATGCGGGCGACTGAATGAAAGAGTTGAACTACCCCCGCCAGATCAAAAGGCGTCCGAAGTAGACAAAAAGATATTCAAGACGAGGAAAAGGTTTGCCAAAGCCATGTCAATGGGGATGAAGCTACCACCCTCGGAAGGGAATACACACGATGGGACGGAGAGGCGCCCTAATTATTGCGCATATCATCGGAAAATCTCACACCCCACAGAGGAGTGCGACGCCTTTAAGATATGGTGGCAAGGATATGTTGCTCGTCGGCAACATTTTAAGTGCATGAAACGCAAGAGCCGTCGGGAACGAAGAAGCACTGTCGACAGGCGCAACAGAACTACTGGCAGCTGTGACATGGTTAACGTCGGGGGGTCACAAGTTCTCACCTTTGGGAGCGACTCTGATGAAGAAATGACTCTGGGCCCTCTCTTTAAAGAATCCGTGTTAGGGAAAGAGGAGGAATCAGAGGCCTGTGAGAACATTCAGCTGCGCAATCGCACACTCCCAGAAAAAAATCTCGGGCCCGTGAGCAGAAAAGATAAGGGAAAGGAAAAGGTTATTGAAGATATCACTTTAGATGACCAAGTCACGAAAGAATTAACAACCAGAGACCCTCCTAAGAAGGGTAAGGTGGGCTATAACATCCTCGCGCACTTAAGGAAGCTACCTTCTCAGCTTAGCATCCTTGATGCCCTCCTATTGTCAAAAGAATCGCGAGACTCACTAATTAAGGCGTTGCAAGAACCTGAACAATTCCAAGCCTTCCTCGCCACTGAAAAGATGAAGGACGAACTGGAGGAAGTGCATACGGCCGACGTCACTTTCGGTGATGAAGACCTCCTTCTCGGGACGTGCGACCACAACCGTCCCCTATATGTCTCCGGATACTGCCATGACATCAAGATAGGCAAGATCCTGGTGGATAATGGATCCTCCGTCAATCTCCTTAATGTTCGAGTGTTGAAGGAAATCTGCATGAGTGTGCAACACCTCGCTCGTGACAAAATTACTATCTCCGGTTTCGATTCACAATCATCACGGACTCTCGGATCTGTGATACTAACATTACGCTTTGGACTTCTCGTCACAGACATCAAATTTCATGTCATTGACGCCAAAACCTGCTACAACGCCTTGCTCGGTCGTCCTTGGCTACACGAATACAACATCGTCCCTTCTACACAACATCAGTGTATGAAGTACTTTAAGGATGGTTTCGAGTATACCGTAACAGGTGAGTTGAACCCGTTTTCCGTGAACGAAGTCCGCAAATACGAAGATGTGAAATACTTTTTGCCAGACTTCGAAGATACAGAAAGGTGTAGAAACTCGGAGAACAAAGCCGCCGCCGCCATCCCTGTTTTCGGGAGCGATACCGAAGAAGAGGAAGAGATAGTTTATGCAGGGCCATCTCAGCGTAACAACCTGGGGACGCCCGCCCCCATACTGGTCTTCGGAAGTGATTCAGAGGATGAAGTTAATGCTGTGTTCTCCAATCGGCTGTCAATACAAATACCTCCGGGCGATGACCATAGCTTGCAAATCACCATGGTACCGCGAGAACACTACAAGGATCTCGACACGCTGCAAGCTCATAATGTGCAGGACCTGCAAACATTCTACATCCCTCCCAGGCAAAGGGGTGAGAAGGTGATCCTATTCTACCGATCCTCAGAGTCGAAAATAGAAAAAGAGATCTGGCATGGCGCAGATGCTACATGCGACAGACTCCAACCCATCCGTCTGCCCAGATACTATACAAATGGATTAAAGAAGCTATTGAAGCGCCAAGGAGTACCCTTAAGACAAACTGTTCGACAGGCTCGGTTCTACAACAGGATTTGGGATGTCCCTGGAACCCAACGCAAATTGCCCAACGGGAAAATGGAGACACTTGGGCTTGGATACGCGAGAACCGGAAAACGAGAGCGGGCCCACAGCAGCTACGCTATATATACCTTTGATGAAGAAGAGGACGCCCTGTCAGGAGGGGCCAACCCTTCATCAAAACTAGACCCCGCGATCGAAGCGCCGAGTTCGTCGTCTGAAGAACGAATGGGCAAACCTATCAGGAAAGTGGGTCAGAAAGCTTGGGAAGACCACAGTCGCGAAATGGCCATTTACGAGAAGGCCAGGACGCAACGTCTATTTCAACAGACTGCAAAAGAAAAAGATGTTCATCCTTGTCAACCCATCATGCGAAAGGCCCGATGCGGAGACAGAAATAAGTCAAGGAGTGGAAAGAAGAGCCGACAACAACGACGTAGGATTAGAGGGTTACAGGTACTGCGCGGCTCGGATTCGTCCCTCATGGAAAAGACGAGTCGAGCGTACTCCTTCCCCCGAGACAAGACGGAGAAGTTACTCAAGCTCGCTTTAAAACATCAAATGATCGCGCTTCCAGAATCTAGACACCCTGAGCAAGCTAACAAGGCTTCTCGTCTGAGCTATTGCTCTTATCACCGAGCCATAGGACATCCCACCGAAGACTGCTTCACCTTCAAGAACTGGGTCGAAGACCAGTACCAACGGGGCAGATTCACTTTATCCAACGGCTAGAGGGTAACGCCGCCACGAAAGCACGGGCCTAAGGCCGCAAGAGCAGAACCGGATCCACCTCAGTCCCGGAAGCGGATTCGCGCCTGTTATACGATTACGATATTAAAAGAAGAGCCCGAGAACATAGATGACCTTCCCCGGTGCTTTGAAAACAGCGATGATGAGGTGATCTCAGAATTTCCGCCCGCTCCGAAAGAACTGGAAGACGGTATACATACTACTGCAGATAACCTCAGGAAGATTGAGTTGGGATCGGCAGAGGACCCGCGACCGACATTCGTCAGCGAGCTACTCTCTGAAGAAAAGGTGGCCGCGTTAAAAAACGTGCTACTACGGCATAAAGACTGCTTCGCGTGGAACTACTCTGAGATGCCAGGATTAGATCCGGAGGTTGCCGTGCATAAATTAGCAATATCCCCGGATATCAAGCCAGTCAAGCAAGCGCCAAGGAGGATGCGACTCGAGCTTGAGATGAGCATCAACGCCGAAGTCAAGAAGCTGATCGATTCTGGATTTATTCAAGAAGTTCAATATCCCGACTGGATCGCCAATATCGTCCCGGTAAAGAAGAAGAATGGGACGGTACGCATATGCGTGGACTTCAGGGATCTCAATAAAGCATGTCCAAAGGATGATTTCCCAGTACCGGTAACCGAGCTAATGATAGATAACACGTCCACTCACGAGGTTTTCTCCTTTATGGACGGTTCGTCAGGATACAATCAGATAAAGATGCATCCCGAAGACCAGAAGCACACCGCTTTCCGGATCCCTTTGGGTATATTTTGCTACAGGGTTATGCCCTTTGGTCTAAAGAACGCTGGCGCTACCTATCAAAGGGCCATGACAAAGATCTTCGATGACCTCATACATGACATCGTTGAGTGCTATATCGATGACCTCGTAGTAAAGAGCATGTCATACGAAGAGCATTTAAAGCATCTGGAGACTGTGTTTCAACGCCCCCGGCAATATAATTTGAAAATGAATCCCCTCAAATGCGCGTTTGGAGTCTCCTCGGGCAAATTCCTGGGATTCATCGTTCGACACCGAGGTATTGAAATAGATCCGTCAAAGATTAAAGCGATCATGGAAATGCCTCCGCCAAGAACCCTCAAACAGTTGCGGTCTCTCCAAGGGAAGCTCGCATACATCCGACGATTTATCGCAAATCTTTCAGGCAAATGCCGCCCCTACAGTCACCTGATGAAGAAGGGAACCCCATTCGTCTGGGATCAAAAATGCCAAGGTGCACTAGACGAGATCAAGTAGTACCTGCAGAACCCGCCAGTATTGGCTGCGCCGGTCAAGGGAAAACCCCTCATTCTTTATACAACCGCCCTCGAAGGTTCCTTGGGTGAACTATGGGTGCAAGAGAACGATCAGGGGAAAGAGAGAGCACTCTACTACTTAAGTCGAGTTCTACTGGGGGCAGAAAGCAATTACTCTCCCATTGAAAAACATTGCTTGGCATTAATCTTCGCGATAACAAAGCTCAGGCACTACGCGTTGGCACACGAAGTTTGTCTCATCTCGAAGGTGGACCCTCTTAAATATCTGATGTCAAAAGCCATATTGAAGGGACGACTCGCTAAGTGGGCCCTGCTCTTGATGGAGTTCTCGATAATCTATCAACCTCTCAAGGCAGTGAAAGGCCAGGCCATTGCTGACTTCCTCGCTGAGCACCCGATACCGGCCGATTCTCCTCTGAACTGTGATTTGCCGGACGAGCATGCATTTGATGCGATTAGCGGCGGAAGCACCCGATGGGAACTCTATTTCGATGGAGCGTCCTCCGTAAAGAAACAGAAACAAGGTATCCCAATGATTAAATCGGGGATAGGCCTCATCTTTGCAACTCCACAAGGAGGGATAATGCGCTTCGCCTTCTCCTTAACAGAGCCGAGGACAAACAATGAGGCTGAATATGAAGCTCTGATAGCAGGCCTCGAAATCGCCATCGACATGGGAATTGAAGACCTCCTTATATACGGGGATTCTCAGCTAGTTGTTAGTCAAGTAAATGGTGACTACCAAACGTGCAAGCCAGAGTTGGTAAAGTACGGCGAAAAGGTGCAACAACTGTTGGCCCAAATTCCCTCCTATATTTTAGAGAACATACCGCGTGCGGAGAACAGCAAAGCAGACGCGTTGGCCAAACTTGCTAAAGAACTGGCTGACGAGAACCTCGATGATGTCAGAATCGTGGTACAAAGCCGTCGAGTGCTCACCCCGGCAGAAATACCTCCGACATTATATAAAGAGAAGGGAGGGACTGAGCAGACAACCCTACAAATAAAAGACCATGAGAACGCCGAGGACTGGAGGGAAATCTTCATAGACTACTTTAAGTCCCACCGAATGCCCAAAGAAGCATCCTCAAGACATCAGCTCATGAAACGAGCTCTATCTTTCGCTTTCGTCAACGATACTCTATACAAGAGATCGTTTGATTCTCTATGGCTGAGATGCTTAGGACCTGACGAAGCGGAAAGAGTCATTCAGGAAGTTCATGACGGACTTTGCGGTTCTCACCAAGCAGGCCCGAAGATGAAGTTAAAGATTAAACGAATGGGTTACTACTGGCCCACGATGATCCAGGACTGCCTCGAGTATGCGAAGCAATGCCACTCATGCCAGATTCATGGAGACTTCATCCACCAACATCCGAATCCACTACACCCAACGGTGGCCAGCTGGCCATTCGAGATGTGGGGAACTGACATAGTCGGCCCCATTGAGCCAGCATCATCTCGAGGACATCGTTTTATCCTGGCGACAACTGATTACTTCTCCAAATGGGCAGAAGCAGTACCACTGAGGGAAGTGAAGACGGAGAATATCCTCCATTTCTTCAAGACGCACGTCATCTATCGGTTTGGAACCCCACGGCGGATTATCTCCGATAATGGGCCAGCCTATCGAAGCCATAAGATTAGCCGCTTCGCGCAGCAGCACAATATAGACTGGAGATATTCTTCAGTTTACAACCCACGAGCTAATGGTCTGGCCGAGGCCTTCAATAAGACCTTGACGAAGATCATAAAAAAGACCGTTTCCCGGAATAAGAGAGACTGGCACGAGAGGCTGCAAGAGGCCCTTTGGGCTTATCGAACTACATTCAAGACGGCCACGAACACAACGCCGTACGCATTGGTATTTGGGACGGAAGCAGTACTCCCCCTCGAGATAGAGTTACCCTCTCTACGAGTGGCAGTCCACCACGAGCTGACGGACGAAGAAAATGCTCACCTTCGGCTTGAGGAGCTTGATGCCCTCGACGAAACCCGGCTCATAGCGCAACAACATCTAGAAGCCTACAAAGCAAAGATGACGCGCTCGTACGAAAGATTGACCAGGCCGAGGACATTCCACCAAGGCGAACTCGTATTATTGGTCAAAAGACCTATGATCCCCAATCGTGCCAAGCGGGGGAAATTTGAGCCAAACTACGAAGGCCCTTACATCATAGACAGGGTCTACCAGGATGGAGCCTATCTACTCATGAACATGCACGGTGAAAGGCCTTTCAGGCCAATAAACGGCCGCTTCTTAAAGAAATACTATGCTTGATGAGCCATAGCCTGGGTCAATGATAGATGACGACGACTATGTCCGCTCGCTATCTTCCTAGGCTCAGACTTTACAAGCAGCAGCCGGCCTTCCCATAACAACGGACCGAAACGTCCCTAAACTAACAACGGACCGAAACGTCCCTAAACTAACAACGGACCGAAACGTCCCTAAACTAACGACGGACCGAAACGCCCTTAAACTAACAACGGACCGAAACGTCCTTAAACTAACAATGGACCGAAACGTCCTTAAACTATTGACGGACCGAAATGTCTTTAAACTAACGACAGACTGAAAAGTCCCTAAACTACTACCGTAGCATCCTTAGGCTGACGAGATAAAAAAAAAGAATAAAAAACGGTGCGTCCACAAGCAAAACGGGCACGGATGAAAACCCGAAAGGGCTCCGTGAGTAAAAACAGCAGGACTACCGGCGAGTGTTTGTGAAAACCCGAAAGGGCGCAACCTCGTTAAAAGACACTTATAGGGTCCTCTCGACCTTGTAAGGAGAAACCACCTGCGTGAGATCCTTACGACTCGTAAAGGAGTAACACACTTAGGGATCCTCACGATTCCTAAGGAGAAAATACGCTTACGAGATCCTCACGACTCGTAGGGAGAACTCTCTTGTGGGACCCTCACGGCTCATAAGATTTGAAAGTCTTAAGTTACAGAAACCTAAACCTGTTCTTAAGCAAATCCTCCACAACCTTCGGTATTGCCCTACAAGCGGCTCGTACTGACCCTTGTATACAATCCACGGGCGCGAATAAACATTTCCCCAGGAAAGTCCCACCCGTGACTAGGGATATGTCCATATAATGAGCAGCCCTTGTAGGTCCTCTCGACCCATAAGGAGAAAGCCCTCTTGTAGGATCCTTACGACTTACAGAGGAACACACGCTTAGGAATCCTCACGATCCCTAAGGAGAAAATACACCTGCAAGATCCTCACGACTTGTAGGGAGAAATACCTTTGTGAGACCCTTACGGCTCATAAAGTCAAAAGCCTTGGTCGACAGGACCCTTAACCCTGTTTGCTGAGCCACCTTTGTTCATCATCGACAAAGGCAGATGATGATTCGCTCCTGGCAACATTCCAGTTGTAGCGGTGCTGATGCTGAAATCGGTATCTAAAATCCAAGCTTGCAGCGAAAAAGCTAGCGAGCCACACATGCATACGAAATAGCCGAAATGATGGGGCGACTTGCAATAAAAAGCAGCAAGTAAAAAAGTATGCATGACAAAATAGCCGAAATGATGGGGCAACTCGCAATAAAAAAACAGCGAGTGAAAATAAATAAATAGCCGAAATGATTGGGCACCGCGAAAAAATAGCCGAAATGATGGGGCAATCGCGACCTTCGCGATATAAAAGCTGAAATGATAGAGCATCGCGGAAAAAGAAATAAAATAAAAGTGAAATCCTCGCCCTACAGGTGATGTTACATCTAACCCCGTATACAATCCAGGGGCGCAATCAAAGAAGGGATCATACTCCTCCCCCGAGTTTCATCATAAGGAGAAGCAAAATCTCGGCGGTTCACAGATAGCCTAGTGATCGCCACCGCGGCATTCGTCTCGATACAGCAGACGCGATACCGGCAAACGAAGTGAAGGCCAAATTCCTAGCTTCAACGTCTTGACGACGCAACATCACCGAAAGGAGTCACGGTAAAATCCCTGGTTCCAAACCTCGACGGTTCACCAACAACCTAGAGACAACCACGACATTCGTCTCGATACAGAGGACGCAATGCCAGCAAAAGAAGCGAAGGCCAAATTCCTAGCTTCAGGGTCTTGACAGCAAGTCATATAAAACCTGAAAGACAATCGGAGATCATCCTACACCAGCGCGGAGTGGTCACCACCCTGACGTTCGTTTCGATACAGCAGATGAAATGTCACCCCAGCGTTCTTCCCCCAGCAGGATTCGGACGCGATAAAGCAAACGAAGCGAAGGCCAAATTCCTAGCTTCAATTTCTTGACGGTAAGTCATATAAAACCGGAAAGACATTCAGAGATCGTCTCATACCAACATGGAGTGATCACCACCTCGACGTTCGTCTCGACACAGCAGTCACAACATCAAGCGAAACGGAACAGCGGCAACCCCAAGTTCCATGGCTCGGCGATACATATCACCAAGAGTCAAACCTCCATCCCGTGAAATGCGGATACAATCAACAAAATTCCTGGTCACGTGGAACACGGATAACGTCACTCTTTGACCCCGTGGAAAACATCCAGAGCGGATCCTGGTACTCGCAGAGCACGGCAGTGAACCCGTGTGAAGCATCCAGAGCGTAGCCTAGTCCTCGCCTAACGCGGCAGTGAACCCGTGTGAAGCATCTAGTGCAAACTTCCTGGTTACGTGGAACGCGGATAACGTCACTCTTTGACCCCGTGGAAAACGTCCGGAGCGGATCCTAGTCCTCGCAGAGCACGGCAGTGAACCCGTGTGAAGCATCCAGAGCGGAGCCTAATCCTCGCCTAACGCGGCAGTGAACCCGTGTGAAGCATCTAGTGCAAACTTCCTGGTTACGTGGAACGCGGATAACGTCATTCTTTGACCCCGTAGAAAACGTCCGGAGCGGATCCTGGTCCTCGCAGAGCACGGCAGTGAACCCGTGTGAAGCATCCAGAGCGGAGCCTAGTCCTCGCCTAACGCGGCAGTGAACCCGTGTGAAGCATCTAGTGCAAACTTCCTGGTTACGTGGAACGCGGATAACGTCACTCTTTGACCCCGTGGAAAACGTCTGGAGCGGATCCTGGTCCTCGCAGAGCACGGCAGTGAACCCGTGTGAAGCATCCAGAGCGGAGCCTAGTCCTCGCCTAACGCGGCAGTGAACCCGTGTGAAGCATCTAGTGCAAACTTCCTGGTTACGTGGAATGCGGATAACGTCACTCTTTGACCCCGTGGAAAACGTCCAGAGCGGATCCTGGTCCTCGCAGAGCACGGCAGTGAACCCGTGTGAAGCATCCAGAGCGGAGCCTAGTCCTCGCCTAACGCGGCAGTGAACCCGTGTGAAGCATCTAGTGCAAACTTCCTGGTTACGTGGAACGCGGATAACGTCACTCTTTGACCCCGTGGAAAACGTCCAGAGCGGATCCTGGTCCTTGCAGAGCACGGCAGTGAACCCGTGTGAAGCATCCAGAGCGGAGCCTAGTCCTCGCCTAACACGGCAGTGAACCCGTGTGAAGCATCTAGTGCAAAATTCCTGGTCACGTGGAACGCGGATAACGTCACTCTTTGACCCCGCGGAAAACGTCCAGAGCGGAGCCTAGTCCTCGCCGAACACGGCAGTGAACCCGTGTGAAGCATCTAGTGCAAAATTCCTGGTTACGTGGAACGTGGATAACGTCACTCTTTGACCCCACGGAAAACGCCCAGAGCGGAGCCTGGTCCTCGCCAAGCACGGCAGTGAACCCGTGTGAAGCATCCAGAGCAAATACCGGACTGTGGAGTCCTTAAAATCCACGGACTATGACGTCCTTAACCTCGACCGCGATGTCTTAAAACTAACGATCAACCACCCCTATTCCTTACAGATTTTTGCCTCGGTTTAAGGGTACATCTCTTCACTCCTTTGATGCCTGGCGTTGTAATTCCTCAACGTTTTCAAAGAGGTGACGGGTCCCTGCAACCAAACATCGGACTGTGGAGTCCTTAAATCCATGGACTATGAGGTCCTTAACCTTGACCGTGATGTCTTAAAACTAACATCGGACTGTGGAGTCCCTAAATCCACGGACTATGAGGTCCTTAACCTTGACCGTGATGTCTTAAAACTAACATCGGACTGTGGAGTCCCTAAATCCACGGACTATGAGGTCCTTAACCTTGACCGTGATGTCTTAAAACTAACATCGGACTGTGGAGTCCCTAAATCCACGGACTATGAGGTCCTTAACCTTGACCGCGACGTCTTTAAACTACAATACCCGGAGCAGCCTCTGACCCCGTGAAACACGGATAAGGGCGATCACATTCAGCACTTGCAGGTCCTCACGACCTGTAAGGAAGAAAAAACTCTCTTGTGAGATCCTTACGACTCTCAAGGGAAAACCCGCTTAAGAATCTTCACGATTCTTAAGAAGAACTTACACCTATGGGATCCTCTCGACTTGTAGGGAGAAAAACTCTTTATGAGACCTTCGTGGCTCATAAAATGCAAAGGTCTTAGGAAGCAGATCTTAACCCTGAACCCTAAGCCATCGATGTCCGGCAAGGAGATCAAGATATAGTATCCGCAGAATGCATTCAAGGGGACATATCATTGAGAGGAAAATTGTATCTTTTATTCATAAACCAAAATGGATACAAAGTACAATCTATGAAAGAAACAAAAAGAAAGGATACTCTTATCCATGAGTATGTACAAAAAAAAAAGAGAAGAAAAGATACAAGTCCTTAAGCCGGCGGGCGGTGCAATAATTTTACCAGCTCATCGTTCTGTTGCTGAGCCACGGCTTCATGACGCAAGATCTCCAGAAGACGAGCCTCCGCCTGAGCTTGCTGAGCCTGATATGAAGCAAGCCGAGCTTCGAGCTCTTTCTCGGTGGCTTTATGAGCCTCGACCCTCTCACGAGTGAACGTGGCGGCTTTATCGAGGGCCACCACCTCTTTGATGGCTTCCTGTAACGCCCGCCACAGTTCATACGCTTTATTGGCCCTGGCTGTGAGATTGGCTTGAGGCTTGCCCAACACCTTGGGAGCTAGCTCCCTCTCCGAAAATTTACGGCCGAACCCTTTTCTCGCACAACAATATGTTCACCACGGCCTCGAACACAAGACATTTACAAGACCGTATAAATGGGGCTTCCGGTCGACAGCGATAATCGATCTGAAACGCGTTCACATCACCTGGTATGAAAAGCAATGAGAAAATTTCCAGTGTTTATCCTATCGAGCATGTATTCACGATCATATGAGCATCCGAAAAAGAAATAAAATTCGAGGCATTAATTTGCATGCGACATGATGACAATGTTGATAATTAGAAGAAGCTTTCATAAGAAGAACACAATGTTTATTCATGCAAGCGAAAACATGCATACGAGTACCAAGCCTACATAGGGGTTCAGCATAAAGCATACAAAAGAGAGGACTAATTTAAAGACACTACGCTAACGGAAAAGATCACCAAACACCGGATCAATGGCACAAGGGTTAACAAAGCAAAGAACAAAATTCTTCATCTCCCTCTCCGCTCTGTCCAGCACATCGAAGCGACGATTCTCGCGAGAGGTCGCTCCCCATCGGTTGGCGCCATGCTCGTCCGCGAAAGCAAACATAATAGCTCGCCGGGCCTTTATCTCGCTCAATAGATGAATTTAGTAGTCCTTCAAGGCCTGAGTAATCAGGCACGCTTCATGAAAGCCTTCAAGCTTCTCTTCCGCCGCATCAAGCATCGCCAGAGTCATCTCCGCTGGGTGAGGAGGGATGTCGGCAAGCACTGCCGTGAGAATCATCTGGAGCCAGAGGGAACCCATCGGGAGGGGAGACCCTCTACGAATCGAGAGCTCGTGCATGGCCGAGTCACATTCGTCATCAGAAAAGAGGGGGTCCACCAACCGAGTAGCAAACCGGGGGATCATTTCCTCAAGAGGAACTTCCCATGGCTGTCGACGAGCATGAGGACGATTACAAGCCATGGCACTCGTTTCTCTCTCTCTCAAGGAAAAAATATGTATATGATATGAATCTCTCTGTGAAAGGAAAAGAAAGCTATAGCCTCATATATAATGAAATGCATTAAGTGCTATGCGCGGAAAATCTTGCATGGTGAATTTATTTTCAAGGCCTAAAAAAAAGGGAAAGGTATCGAAAATCAAGGAGATGGAACGATTTCCAAGCCCCTTTTTCAGCACCTAACATTGTGCACTGAAAATATGGCATGAGGAAAATCTTGTGAACAGTCGCATCAAGAGATCTCACGTGTAGAACACGTGAGGCCCAAACCTGATGTGCATTTAAAAGGAAGAATATGGAGTAGTACCCTGCATATTAAAGCACAAACAACAATAGTAGCAGAATAATAAGATCTCAGAGAAAAAGCATGCAAACATACAAAGACACAACAGAACTTATCATCCAGACCTCAAGAAGGCCATACAAAATAAAAAGAAAACTTTTACAATGGCAAGGCTTCAGACGCGGGGCATGGGTTGAGAAACTCGAAATTAACTTTATTCAAGATCTTCCAAGCATTTCGAACCTCCCGAGTATGCTTTCTCTCACGGTCACAAGCATCGGGGTCCCCGCGGATGTCCTCTACCCTCCGGTAGGCGCCCAGTATGGCTGATTGCTGAAAAATCTGATGAAGGAGATCAATGAGATTATCCCGCCTTCTCTTTGAGATCAAGCCCATAAGGTACACCGAATGCACCTTATCCTCGGCAGTGTCCAAGGCCCCTAGCGGTATGCCGGCGCAAAAGAGAGGAAGTGCCTCCCGGATCGCCAGCACGATCAGCCTCAGAAGAGAAGAGCGACAGGGGAGTAGCCTATGGTTGTACTCGTCGAAGCGGCTCATAATCTCGGCACACTGAGCATCGGTGAACTCCTGATTCTAACTGCGGCCCAGCGCACGAATATTCCCGTAGGAAATGATTTCGTCAAGATTATACAGATGGGCATCCATGATACCTGAAATAAAAGTCAAAAGACATCATTACAAAGCCCTCATCGCATTAATTGCAGGAAGAACCACCTAGGGCCAAGAGACCTCAGGAAGCCTCCATGCGAAGAGACTGAGTTCTTCATAGGAATTAAATTCCTTATTAAGAAAAGGGAATTAAATTCCCAGAAATATTTTTGAGGGAATTAAATTCCATGGGTTGAACCGCCATAATCATCTCCCTAAGGGATCATTTGAACCCTAAGTGATCTACTGCGGGAGTTAAGTGGTCTCATATTTTGGTTAAATTACTTGAAGAAAAATGGGTTCTTTGTGAAACCCTTGGTCTGGATTTAAAATCCGGAGAGTTTTTGTCAAAACGAAGGTGCTTCGATTACCATTACCTGAGGAGGAGGAATCCCTTTAAAGCAGAGTTAAACTCTGAAAATATTTTAAAACAGAGAACTAAGCTCTGGAAGAAGAGAATTAAATTCTCAGAAAAAGTTCTCAGAAGAAGAAGATGGGCAAAGTGAAGGCTCCTATGAAGAGACAGAGGTATTTATAGAAAGCAATAGAAACGCTTCATCTCCTCAAATCCCTAAAGGAATCCAACGGTCGCAAGAGGTGACAGCGTTGCACTCACGAGCAGACACGTGAGAACAACGCTGTGGGGGCATTTGTTTCCTGATTTAAAATCAGGAAAGCTTCTGTGAAAAGCTTCAGAAGAGGGTCACGTGCTTACACGTGACTAGCGGTCACGTGTTGGCACGTGACGCCTAAAAAGCGTCATCAAGGCAGGTTCAGTTTCCTGACTACGTGGAAGAAAAGGGGCTTCAGGAAGAGTCACGTGCTCCCACGTGACCAGGGTCACGTGGCGACACGTGATATTTAAATGCAAGCGTCAAAGGCACACCGGTTAACTGATCAAGTCAAGGAAAAGGCTTCAGAAGAAGTCACGTGCTCCCATGTGACCAGAGTCACGTGTTGGCACGTGACGTTCAAGGCAGCAGACTCGTTCTCCAGAAAGAGGCGCCAGACAGGGGTCACGTGCTCACACGTGACCAGGGGTCACGTGGTAGCACGTGACGTTCAAGCAGCAATTAGAAGACAGAGCGCAAAGGAAAGAAGAAGGCTCATTCCGAAGGGGGTCACGTGCTCACACGTGACCATGGGTCACGTGGGCACACGTGACCGGCTTTCAAAGCCCATTTTGTCAACAGAATTAAATTCTGAAAGAAATTCAAATCTTTCCAAAGGAAAGCGGCTATCTGGAACCAATCAAATTAAAGATTCAGAGGTGATCTATCTATGGGAAAATCCCGGGTTTGGAAAGATTTCCCCTTTTAAATCTAACAGAAATTACAAAGGAGAATCTCTGGATTTAAAATCCAATGGTGAATAAAATTCACCTAATAATCAAAAGGTCCAGAACGAATGAAGGATGCAAATCAAATTTCTCATGAAAGATTTACCAAAAAACTAATTGACTCGGCTGCTTCTCCTATAAATAAGAGCCAAGAGATACAAAAGAGGGATATACATATATACGCAGAGGGAAGAAAAAGGAGAGAGCCTCGATACTTTGAAGGAACTTGGATCTTCTGCAAAAGAAAACCCTAGGTAAGAAAGGGAAGGCTTTCTGAAAAAAGGAGGATTTAATTCTCAACAGAGTTTAACTCTGATAATATAAAAACAGAAGAACATATTTCTTCTCTCTTTGATAGAGGATCTGCAAAGTGCACATCTCCCCTTTAGGTTGAGAATTTAATTCTCAATGGGTTGAGATCCTGCCATGCAGATCCAAAACATAGAGAGGAAATGAAAACATGAGAATTTAATTCTCACAGAACTATAGGAATTTAATTCCTCTAAGATAAAATTAGGGCTTGACCCTGTGTTATGGGAATCTAATTCCTTCAGAACAAAGAGAAACAGGGTTTAACCCTAATTAAGAACCTGGTTCTGTTGAAACAGCGAGAATTTAATTCCCTTAATCATAATTTAACAGAGAATGGGAGTTCAATTCCTTAAAAGCTTTTATTAGGGTTTAACCCTATTCAGTTCTTCGCATAAACGAGGAATTTAATTCCTACAGAAATTCAGAGTTCAACTCTGTTCCAGAATACAAGTCTTCAAAAGGAAGTAGGAATTTAATTCCTCTGAAATTTAAAGCTCGAGGAATTTAATTCCTGAAAAAGGAGTAACAGATCCTCTAAACAACATAGAGGCAGAGTCACGTGTCACCACGTGACCCCCTCCAAAAGAGCTACAGAAAGCCCTTTGAGGCAGTACCCCACGTGACCCACGTGACCCTTGACAGAAGCTTTAACATATAAGCATCTAAATTCCCTTCACGTGAGGGCACGTGAGGCGATAATCTCAGCAGAATAAATAAAGGGAGGGCGCTCTCACGTGTTGCCACGTGACCCCTCTTGCCTTAGTGTTTAACACTAAATTGGAACTCTTGAACACAGTATTGAAACACTATTGGGCCTTAGTGTTCAACACTAATCAAAGAACCTTATTTGCAGTGTTCAACACTGATTACCTTAGTGTTTAACACTAGTATGAGATCTCCACTGCCAGTGTTCAACACTGATCTATTTTAGTGTTTAACACTAATTTGAAGGCTTTGTCGCTGGTGTTTAACACCAATTATCTCTTAGTGTTAAACACTAACCTAATTCCCAGTGTTCAACACTGATTGCTCTGAAGTGTTTAACACTAGTCTTTGGCCCAATTGGCTAAAGGGATAGAGGCAAAGCCTCTCCCTCAATGGACTCACAAGAAATCAATATTCCAGACCTGATTGGACTTAGCCCAAGCTGGCCATAAGTCCTCAATTCGTGATTAACTGGGCCAATGGGCTCATAACATAATTAATCAGTCTTGACCCCAAATTGGGCCAGGGACTACTCAAGCCACTCCGGTTCTAGGGTACATCTCTTCACTCCTTTGATACTTGGCATTGTAATCCCTCAATGTCTTCAAAGAGGTGACGGGTCCCGACGACCACCCATGATACGGACTGTGGGGTCCTTAAACCCATGTCTAATGCAAAATTCCTGGTCACGTGGAACGCGGATAACGTCACTCTTTGACCCCGCGGAAAACGTCCAGAGCGGAGCCTAGTCCTCGCCGAACACGGTAGTGAACCCGTGTAAAGCATCTAGTGCAAAATTCCTGGTTACGTAGAACGTAGATAACGTCACTCTTTGACCCCACGGAAAACGCCCAGAGCGGAGCCTGGTCCTCGCCAAGCACGGCAGTGAACCCGTGTGAAGCATCCAGAGCACATACCGGACTGTGGAGTCCTTAAACCCATGGACTATGACGTCCTTAACCTTGACCGAGATGTCTTAAAACTAATAATGGACCGCAATGTCCTTAAACTACCCATGGACCGCAATGTCCTTAAACTATCCACGGACCGCAATGTCCCTAAACTAGAACAATAGAGCCCCATATGCTCTTTTGTCGGATCTAAACGGTCCCGTTTAAGTTGATCTTAGCCTCAAAGATGGCTAACGAATCCTTAAACCTTCAAGCAGACTGGACTACGAATCCCCCAAATTAACTCTGGCTCGAGGATACATCTCTGAACCCCTCTGACACCCGTCGTTGTAATCCTTCAACGTCGTCAGAGAGGTGACGGGTCCCGACGGCCACATACATATGATGGACCACTATGTCCCTAAAACTGGAACAATGGAGTCCAAACGCTCCCTTGTCGGATCTAAACGATCCCGTTAAGTTGATCTTAGTCTCAAACTAGACTAACGTATCCTTAACAAATGTTTGAGTTGATCTTAGCCTCAAGTATGGCTAACGTATCCTCAAACCAAACCCCCAAACCCAAATCTAAGATAACACGGATTTGGACTAGTCCACGCCCTACGAGTGACGACATGACTCAGTCTCCGTAAACAATCCACGGGCAATAAAACACGAAATAAACACCCACGACACAAAGTGACCAGCTGGAGAAGGAGAAAGTTGTTACCGCGATGCGGTAACGTAATTAACTGCAGGGGCTTGCGCCTGCAGGGAAGAGCGTCCCCACAATCAAAAACCCCTCAAACGAGGGGGAATCTGACGAAGTCTGCTACATCGGACGCATCCGTTTAAACCTTCGATATATGGTGCCATAAACCAACTTGGCATCTTCGGAGAGGTGAACGGATAGCACCAATTAGCATCTGCCCCGAATCTCAGTGCCAAGACATCGCAGCCTTGCGCGCCGTCATTCGGAGGGGAACAGCGGGGAGGTGGTAGACCTGGTAAATATTCATGGAACACATCAAGAAAATCCTGAACGATCTCTGGTGCTGCACTCTCATCAATCTCCATAGTCTTCAACATTTTTGGCTTGGCTCTAAATTTGGCTGGCTCCAAAGACTCGCTTCCGCCTTCGAAAACAAATTCAGGGTGATTGGGGATGCGGAAGGTCACTTTCCTAGCTCGGCAATCGATGATCGCATGGAAGGTGCTCATCCAATCCATCCCGAGAATCGCGTCATAGCTGCCCGTCCCGATTAAAAGGAAATTCGCATAGAATTCTCTGACGCATACTACTACTTGACATAATCTACACTCTTGGTTGGACACAATAATACCATTACCCGTATGTATATCCAACATTTGGTCAATGGCTCGTGAGGTATAGAGTGTGTGTCAACAAACCGCGTGGAAATAAAGCAATGCGGAGCACCCGAATCGAAAAGAACTCTAGCTGGTACAGAATAAACAAGGATGGTACCTGTAACCACATCTCCAGAAGTCTCTGCCTGCTCGGCGGATAGGATGAAAGCCCATCCCTGATTTCAACCTGTACCAGTATGCCTCTGATCGAATGACCGCTGTTGGGACACCCAAGGTGGACCTTTCTGAGCTGGTGTGACGTACAATGGTTATTGTTGCTCGAACCCTCCCTGTAGCTCAGATCTCTGGGGACACCCGCTGACCCTGTGCTCGCTGGATCCGCAAATCAGACACTGCCCCTTAGCTCTGCGGCAATCTCTCTGCATGTGTCCTGGCCTCTAGCAATAATCGCAAAATAGGGCCCTCCGCTGCAGCTGCTGAGGTGAGAAGGTGCGCTTCATCTGTGTGATACCCTGCCTGTAAACTGGGATCGCTCCACGGGGAGAGATAGTAGGTCGTGTCGGAACCACGTGGGGTCTCCTGTCCATCGATCGTTGGCCCTTGGCCTTCGCTGCCAATCTTTCCAGTACTCGGGAAGCGTTCAAAACTTGGACAAAGGTTGGTAGGTCGAGAGACGCGATAAGTTGTTGCAGTTCAATATTGAGACCTTGCTGAAACCGCCTTGCCCTGGCGGCTTCGGTGGCTACCATGTAAGGTGCGAAGCGACTCAGCCGGTTGAACTCCGCGGGGTAGAAATCTACTGAGCGTCCATTTTGCTTCAACATAATGAATTTCTCCTCCATCACGTCCTTGGCTGTAGCCGGAAAGGAGTGATCCAGGAAGCATGCGGAGAACGTATCCCATCCAATAGGTTTCTCTAGCCGGCTCTCCTCTACGGACCACCACGTGCGGGTCTCGTCTTCTAGCTGAATCTTCACCACGTTCACTCTGTCGTCTTCAAGAACTTGAGCGGCCGCCAGAAGGTTCTCCACGTTGATGAGCCATTGCTCGGCCTCGAGTGGACTTGCTGATCCCGTGAACACCGATGGATGAAGCCTCCTGAAGTCTGAAACGGTACCAACTCTAACCCGTGTAGTCGGTAAAAGCGCGCCCTCGAGGGTGGCGGGAACAGCCGTAGATCTCTCTAGGGCGGTAATTGCGGTCACCTATATCACCTTCAATCCCTCGGCCAGGAGATCGGTCTTCCTCTCTTGAGCTTGGGCCAGGGTCGTCAGTGTGCTAAGGATCTTCTCGGTACAATCATGGGGACCGGCACATGAGGAGTTGCGTGAGGAGTACATTTTCCTGAAAGGATCAAAAGAAATCAGATTCAAGCAAGGCTACACAATGATTCAACGACGATTAGAGAGTGGGGAAGAAATGTAATAAGGCATACACTAAGGGTGTGACTCAATCTAGAGGTCTCTCGACGGAACTGTAATTTCATCCAAAACCTGGCTCTGATACCAATAAAACCATGTCACGCCCCGCTTCCCAAAATACGGGATATGAGGGGTGACTAGGCCAGCTATGCTCCTACAGTCAGGGAATAATCCCGCCGTAGTCAAGCTTCGGCTTCTAGCATTACATGGTAGTCAGTATACAGTACTTGAGTAAAGGAAAATCAGAGTTCACAACTTTATTACATTTCAAATAAAAGAGTTCGAGATACATTTATTTTGCAGAATAAAATAAACTAACCAACTAAACAAGTGCTAAAAGCAAAGGAAATAGCACTGATGATGCAGTCTAGACCTACGCGATTTCGAATGACAGGTCCTGCTCCTGGGCTGGATCCACTTCGTCCTCTGAGCATGCACACTCAGGTCATCAGGGCGACACATATAGCAATAAATATATATAATGTCCATGCGGTATCATTAAACATGAAGAGTACAATGAATTGCAGAACATGAGTATAATAAACATCAACTAAATATGAATAGTGCAATATGGGTATCATGTCAGTAAACTAGGCAATGCATATGTCACTATTTAACGATCACTAAGTCAATGAAATCAAATGGTGAAGAGGATGCTCGTGTTTAACAAGGGTCTCGTGCATGCCCGAGACTACAGTCCACTGTGCCCGGGACATAACCCTGTCAGTCGTGCCGCTAGGCCCACGACCTGAAGTATATATATATATATATCACTAATAGCGAATGATAATCTTCTAAATCACTGTACCTCACTAAATACGAGTTCTATTCCACCTTGATTTCCCCATTCCCCAGGTTATAGTATGCATTCAGGTATTCAGATAGATTCTGAATAAATACGTATCGCTGTCACTTTCAATCACTTTTCCACTTATCAATGTCACGCTCCGCTTCCCAGTGTACGGGCAGAGGATGCGACTGGCCGCTACATATTTACTCTGAAGTAAACACGCTGAGCGTATCTAAGCACTATAAGTAAAAATGCAAAAGAGACAGAGACAAAAGATATAATTGAACAGCAACTTTATTTATTAACATTCTTTTTACAATACATCTGAAAAGTAAATACATAGAATGAAAAACAATGCCTAAACAGTGGCATAACAGAAATGGAAAGTACTGAAATAAAATGTATAAATATCTAGAGCTCCGGGTCAAAGGCTAGCTGATCCAAATCCTCGCTGGTGGGCTCGATCTCCTGAAGGTCCGATCCACCTGACAGCATTCCAAAGAAGAAAAAGAGGGAATGTTGTCAGCGAACAATCGCTCGATAAGTCCCAAAAATAAACAGAGAGAGTGTGTAGCTTATAAAGTTGTATTATATTGTTATAATGTTGTATTTAGTATTAACGTTGTTGTTTGTAGCTTGGTACAGAAGAGGCCAGTGTATACGAGAGGAGTCTCATTAGACCAGAGACTACGGTGGACGGAATACAAGGAACCGTTCAGCCACGGTACAACGGCAATTGAATTCAGGTTAGGTGTCTTAATAGTTACAGTCCCGTGCCACTTCAAACACCTTCCGTACCAATCTACCCCTTAAACCCCGCGATGTCTTGATTGTATTGTTTGTATTGTATTGTGTTTTCTTGTATTATAGATTGTATAGATGGATGACTTGCCGAAACCATGATATCAGTAAATGGATGTAACTAGAGAATCATGTAGATGGAATATATCCATGGTTCGGTTCAGTCAATGTAGTTTAATAAATTGAATATATAGATTCATA
This sequence comes from Agapanthus africanus, assembly GCA_030015575.1. Lineage (NCBI taxonomy): Eukaryota > Viridiplantae > Streptophyta > Magnoliopsida > Asparagales > Amaryllidaceae > Agapanthus > Agapanthus africanus. The sequence goes on along the minus strand of CM057345.1, from coordinate 38,158,697 downwards.
TTGAATTGTTATAAATAATTGAATCTCATTCAAGTTAGATTGATTATATATATTGAGACTCAGTTTGAGTCAGACAATTAGAAAAGAAATTGAATCCTGAATTAGGTTTTGGTGTTATCAGTAACCGCTGCACATGGACGGCAGGATTTGTGTCTTTTCCAAAGACGATTACCGTGTTGATAACACCGTTTGTTAGTTGTCTACCTTAAATAAGCAAGCACCCATATTTCCGACTCCCTGAGGCTCAAGAGACCGGTCCCGCTTAAACCTATGTTTACTAGGGTCCTTATTGTAATTTAGTATAACTTGAGAGGGTTTTATGTAAAAATAATTTTGTATAATTTTCAAAATACACCTCAAGTATTTTATTATCGTCTTTAAAGTTTTCATTAATGTATATTTTATCATTGTGACATTTCTAGTGAATAAAACCTATTTTTCATAATATATGGTATTTATTTGTAATATTTGAATTGTATGGTATTTTCTTATAAATGAGATGTTTTCCTTGAATTTTGGAAATATGGAATATTATAAACATTAAAAATAAATATTTTGATATTAATTACATATATATTTATTTATTAAAAATAAATTTTGTCATGCTCCGCTTCCCAGTGTACGGTGAAGGGGACGCGACGAGGTCCGCTACGTATATACTTAGAAGTACATACGCTAAGCGTATCTAAGAAATATAAAAGTAAATCACAAGAGACAAGAGATATAGAAATAACAACTTTATTAATAACATTCTTTTGTACAATGCATGAAAAGTAAATACAACTGGAATGAAAAGCGATGCCTAAACAATGGCATAACAGGAAAGTATTGAATAGAACAAGGTACAATGTCTAAAGCTCGGGGTCTTCGTGAAAATGCTCCAAGTCTTCACCGGTGGGCTCGATCTCTACTGTGTCCAAAGCACCTGACGACATTCAAAGAAGAAAGAAATAGAATATCGTCAGCGAACAGGTCGCTCGGTAAGTCCCAAAGATAAGGGATAAATAGACAAAGAGTAGGAGAGAGAGAGAGTAGCTTTTAATATTGTATTGTAATGTTATATTAACGCTGTTGTTTGTAGCTTGGTACAGAAAAATGCCAGTGTATACGAGAGGGGTCTCTATATGCTAGAGACCATGGCAAACGGAATATAGAGTACAAGGCTCCGTTATACAATCCGGAACAACGGCAATTGGATTCATGTTAGGTGTCTTAATCTTACCGCCTCGTGCCACCTTTAACACCTTCCATACCAATCTACCCCTTAAACCCCGTAGTGTTTTGTTTGTATTGTAGTATTGTATTGTGTAAGTTGGATGACTGACCGAAACCATGATATCAGTAAACAGAGTGTAACTGCATAAGCAGGTAAATGGAATAACAGAATAATGGATGTATATCCATGGTTTGGTTCAGTCAAGTTGTTTAGATTGTTAACTGAATTCTGGGATTCATGTGTTCATATTGAGCTGGGATATTAAAGAATATAGATTGACTTGAATCATATTCAAGTTAGAAATAATCAGACTCAAACCCGAGTCAGACCAAAAGAAATGTAAGTCGAAATTCTATTATTTGTTAGGGTCCTTATTGTAATTTATAAAAACTTGAGGGGGTTTTATGTAAAAATACTTTTGTATAGTTTTCAAGATACACCTCAAGTATTTATTATTCGTCTTTATAGTTATAATGAGTGTAATTTTATTTTGTGATATTTCTTAGTGAAAATATTCTAATTCCAAAAATAAAGGTATTTATCTGTAATATTGATTTAGTTGAAATTCATGGTATTTTAATGTAAAAATCTAGTCTTGTGATTTTTAGGAAAAGTGGGATATTTATATTATAACAAAATAGATCTTTTACTGATAATATACATACAAAAATAATTTCAATAAATATTTTATATAAAAATATCATTTCCTTAAGATATCGTATTTTAAACCTTTCGAGACCGAATGCTCCTTGCGGAGGTCTGAATCTCACACTACTAAGCCGAGGGTGCACGATAAACCGTACTATCCCTAACGGGTTTCCCAAATGTGGGTTGTAGTGGCGCTTTGCAAAGATTTATAAATACTAATCCTTAGAATACGGTTTTATTAAAGAAAAAGGTATTTATTTGTAAAAGGTGTAAATTTCCGTATTTTAGATTCTAGGGTTTCCTAAGCCAACTAGCCTATTTCTAATTAATCTAAACGACAAGTTATTAGAAGTCTCAAATCGCCTCTTCACCGCCAATTGTGGCCAGGTAAGTACAAATGAGAAAAGGAGGGATCCGATCACGAATCGTGAGACGGGCCTTTTAAAGTTACCTTTTCTCACTTGCCTAGCCTAGACACCACAAAGTCAGGTTTAGATAAACGATCGATGTCCATAACTTATCGTATTTCCTATTAAAAGATATTGTTTTAAGAATGTATTAACCTAAAACTTTTAGAAAAGGTTTTATAAAGAAAATGGTATTTTAATGTAAAATCTTGTTTTTTCATATTCTAAATTTTCAAGGTAGCGTATTATGATTACATATGAGTGTGTGAGGAGGTAGGTCATTACCTCATGAACTACTTTAAGGTTTAGCAAGGTTAAGAAGTTAAATATGATAAACTAAACATGGTGGTATTTAAGTGAAAGAATACGATATATTGCAAAAGTTATCATTTCATATGAGAAAATTTATCCAAATTAGTTGTTATGTGATTAGTAGTCAACATGAATATATTTAAGCATTATGAAATTAGTGATAAGTGAGTTTTGATAGAAAACCGAATCGGAAATCGGTTTGTTCCGTTTTCCGTCGGGTTTGTAAAGTCGTATTTTAATGGAAGAAAAGAAAGGTAGAAAAGGGGGGCTTACGGGTTTGGACAACGCTAGAGAGTGAGAGGGAGGTAGAGGGTTTGCCGGTACGTCGAAACGTCGTTGAGAGGTCTTAGCACGATCGTCGGAATTTCGTCGTCGATTTCGCCAGCGCTTCGCCTTTCGCTCGTTTTCTCACGTATCAAGTTCTCTTGAAATTTTTAGAGAGTGGACTTAGGTATGTAGGGTGAGAGGGTAGAGGGTATGGGGGTTTATATAGGGTTAGGCTAGGGTTAGGGTTTTAATAAAAAATGTATATATAATATATACAGAATCATTAAAAATTCATTAAACATAGGAGTAAAAGGGATTTATTGGGCAAATGATAACCGGTCCAAGCAATTAAAGTGTGCAGGGGGGTGGACCAAGTCAAGAGGAGACTTTTCTCTATTGGTGACTCGGCCGTCTGACCAAGTCCGGCCGGCGGCGCCGGACCGAGTCGCCGGCCGGCGGCGTGAGTCGGGCCGAGTCAGGCCACCAGAGGCCGGGGAAATTTCGGGGGTACAATTTGGTATATTTACTTTTTGTTATCCAGTACATATTTTGGGAGTTATGGCCTTTTGACCGTTGACTTCCAAAAGAAATTAAAACAAAATAAATACAAAAAATAATGTGGGGCATGGGATTTGAACTCTGGTGGCTTGGTTCAGCAGTGCAAGGTATTATCAATGAGCTACAAGCTCCTTCTTGTAATTATTGTGGGAAAATAACTACTTAAAGTGGTAACAGCAACATTAAATACCCCAAGTACACTTTAATTTTTAAAACAATTTCATGTACACTGAAAATGAATTTATTTAAAAACAAAATAATTACTTATATATATATTTTGCTCAGGTTAAAATACTCCTTTATGGATCTTTAAAAATTTTTAAAAAAATTTGTATAGAAAAGTGTATAAGAAAATTAGGGTTGTTACAAGTTTTATTTATAATAGAAATCATATTTTCTAAAGAAAATTGTATTTTTAAATCTTTCGAGACCTTATGCTCCTTGCGGAGGTCTGTATCTCGCACTACTAAGCCCGAGAATGTGCGATAATCTGCACCATCCTGAACGGGTTCCCCGAAATGGGTTGTAGCGGCACATTGCAAAGATTTGTTAAAATACACATCTTATAGAAAATTGTTTTGTAGTTTATGATATTTATTTGTAAAAATCGTATTTCCAAATTCTAGGTTCCCAAAAGGTACCGCGCTATGATAGAGATGTGTGTTGCGAGGAGGTATGTCATTACCTCATGAACTAACTAAAGATATAGCAAGGGGTAATGATGTTTATATTGAAACTAAATTATATGGTATTTTTCTGTAAAAGTGCTATAAAAATTGAAATATAAATTCCTTTTGATATGAAACTTGTCGATATGTTTTTTTAATATTTAATGATTATGATGTGAGAGTTTGGTATTATTGTGTTTAAGAAAAACATGATTTTTAAGGAAAAACCGAATCTGAAGTCGGATTAACTCCGCTTCCGTCGGGTTTTAGTTTTGAATATTGTTTAGAATATAGAAGAGAAGAGAAATAGGGACTTACTGGTTTTTAATGTAGAGAAGAGGAAGAGGGAGAGGTAGGAGGTGGAGAGGTAGGAGGTGCCGGTGCGTCGTTTCGTCGCCGGGACTCCTCAGATCGTCGTCGGAAGTTCGTCGGAGCTTCGCCCTTCGCTAACTCCACTTGCACACAAAAATATCTAGGAATTTTTTCTTGAGATTTTGGGTAGAGATTCCTGAGTGAGGGGGGTGATTTTAGGTGTGGTATTTATAGGAAAAATTAGAGTTAGGGTGTGATAAAAATTGCATTAAAAAAATTCATTAAAAAGAGTTTAATTGGGTTTTTTAATCCTCTATAATAATGCAGGAAATTTAAACAGTGTAGGAGTTATGGGGAGTTCAAGAGGCACAGATTTCAAGAAGGAAGAAATCGGATTTGGGCGAGTTCGGCCGGCGGCGCCGGCCGATTCAGCCGCTTCGCCGGTCAAGTCGGGCCGAGTCTGACCGATTCTCCCCGCCACGTGTCCCTTGCCTCTTGGTCTATCTCGTGGACTCGTTAGTTTTTAGTGTGACTTTTGGTTTTACGAGTTATGCACGTGTAGACTCTTGAGCTTCTAAAAAATTAAAGAATTTTAATTAAAAATAATATGTGGCTGATGGGATTTGAACTCTGGTGCTTTGGTTCAGCAATGCAAGGTCTTACCAATAAGCTACAAGCTCTTTCTTGCTATTAAAAAAGAAAACAAATACTTATAGTACTCGCAGGAATTGAAAAAACCCCAAGTATACATTAATTTTAAATCAAATTTACGTACACAAGAATTGGAAATATCACTGTCGTATTTGTCACAACACAATCACTAACACTGATATATATCGACAATGCAAATCAGTCGCTAGGTTTCAACGTGAATAATCACTATGCAGCAGGTATAAAACAAACACGAAAAATAAGCAGAAATGCACTGAACAGATATTCCCTATATTATGACGACCAATGCCATACGACTTGCAAAATTTACGATAAATCATACTCAAGGAGTCTACCAAAATAATATAAAGGACGTATGAAGTAAACTTGATTATATAAACAGTAAAATTTATTTCATGTCAATCGGGATTCGGGTTAGGGAATTATCATCATTTTAAGGTAGCGATCGATTTCTGGAGTTCCAGTTTCAGAACTGAAAGCCCAATTCCGCGCGCGTTTTACCAGTGATTATGTTAAGATTTAGGTATTGCCCTAGTTGAATAAAATCTATTTTTTCAGTTAAGTTTCCAACGCATCAAACGGAACATCAATAGCATCTCTGTATTAGAACTTATGTTCAGTTTAGTGTGACGGTGTAAGGAACATTACTGCAGAAACTGTAGAACACAACGACACTCTAAAATACAAATTAAATATCAAATGACGGTGAAATATATGGGAACAGATTCATGTGTTAGCTCATTAAATTATCTACACGACCCTATGGAGATCCGCGCATTTTCAGTTTTATGCAGGTATGTACAGGTACTTAAATTCAGGTTTCCCCTATGGAATGTTGCCCCGGACTGCAGTACACAGTCGCATTCCCAGTCAATTCTCGTTGCCGTAAAATCCGACAAGAATTTACATGATAATAGATCAATGAATATACTACATTATCTCTTCACACTTCAAGAACCAGATCTCACTATAACAATCCCCAAAAATTCCCAACTACAACATATCCACAGAATTCCTGCTCTCGGGCCAGTTAGACATCATTCTACTAAATCGGAAATTTCTTTCGATCCAGGTAAGCAAACATAGAAAATTATATCTCTAAAATATCTGGACAAGATTATATATAACTCTCAAGTGCAGTGTATCATCGATGTACCACGAATTCAACCCCAAATCACGGCTACAAGATCGGGTAAGTGACAGACCCAGAAAATCCCAAAGTTCCAGCAAACAACACTCTTTGTTAATCAATTCTATTTTTTTCAAAACCTAACCAGAATATTTATGCTAGTAGATCAACAAGTTCTCTCCAACTTGCTATAAATTAAATGAGCCAAATCGAATCACAGTGATCACCAAAATGCCACAGATACAAACTGTCACTGAATTTCCAGAATAGGATACTAAGCATGAATAATCAAGTGGGCATATAATCTTGAACAATTGAGTGTGTGCATGACAAATTAAACATAAATAATGCATTTAGATGAATAATTAAACATAAGATTTGCATATGCAAGGGCAGGAATATACGGCAAAATATATAAAAGTATATATACTTTAGATTACTCGTTGTAACATAATACGATAGCATGAGTAGCAAGTGAGGAGTTTCACTTGCCTTTGGCGAAGGTGACATAGGAGCGACGATGATGTTGGATGGCATGACATGGGGGCGATCACGGCACGAATACGACACGATCACGACACGGTCACGGCACGATCACGACACGAATATGATACGATCACGACACGATCACGGCACGGGCAGCGGCTACGGCAGTGATCTCGAGCAGTTCGTATACTGGGGCTTGAAGTTGGAAAATTGGGGAGGGAGAGCAGGGGAGGAGCTCGGAGACGGTCGGCGAGAGCTCGGAGACGATCGGCGGGGGCGCGGAGGCGACGGGGGTCGGAGCTCAGGTGAGTGTGCAGGCGAGGGTGTTGGGTTCGGGGTTGCCAATCGTTGGAGAGATGAAGGAGGAGGTGAGGTGATCGAGGAAGTGAGTGAAGTAGAGAGAGGGTGGGAGTGATCGAGGGTTTTAGGCGAGTAGATTCGGGCCATTGGGAAAGCGCGGCAAGGACGTGGGCGCGTCTAGTGAAGGCGGCGCGAGAAGGGAGGAGTCGAAGGGCAGAGCCGTTGGGGAAAGTGGTCGTTGGGGGAGTGAGCGGGTCAAGGGGAGATGGGCGTGAGGAAGTTGGTGAGCGGCGCGAGAAGCGGGCGTGGGTGCGGTTGTCGCGGGCACGAGAAGCGGGGGACGTTGGAGGAAAGGGCCGTTGGGGAAGCGAGTGGGGCACGAGTCGCAGGGGCGTGGGTGCGAGGAGTGGGCGTGGGCGCGAGAAGCGGGGGTGAGGAGCCTTTGCGAGGGGAAAGTGGCGGGAAAAAGAAGACGAGGGAGGATGAAGAGGGAAAGTGGGTCGGGTCGGCATGGGTCGGGTACGGGTAGGATTAGGATTTAGGTTTTGTTCATACCATAATTTTGCATTATTTTATTCCCCATTCTTATTCAGTTTACAAATTAACAGGTGCTTTTGACCCATGTCTGCTACATAGTTGCAGGTTACAGGTTCTCGGAACAAAAACAGTGAAAAAGATGAAAAGACGATACAAAAGTGAGACCGCAACCAACGAATGGAAGAATCTTGATCAAGCCTACATTTTGGAGAATAAACGAAGATCAATAAATAAGTTCACAAAGTAGAAAAGCAGCGTAAGGTTCAAGACTTCGTCACGAAGCGACGGTATAAGTCCACTACAATTATTCACTGGGGAGATCTGGAAGAGAACCAGAAGATATTCTGAAGAACAAACTGAAGAAAATAGAAGGAAAAATGCAGCAGAAGATTCCCTGAGAAATTGAGTCCACAAGCCAACTACATGGTCGCGGAACCGCGGCCAAACAGGGGCTTGGGCCGCGGATCCGCGGCCATGATGTGCCCGTGTCAGTGCAGAATTCTTGTGTCGGTGCGTCGGTGCATTAGTTAGGTTTCTTAGGGGGTAAAATTGTAAAAGCAGATGTGTGTCGATTGTAAACCTAGGGTTTCTATGAATCTATAAATAGAAGCCGTAAAACCTTTTTTAGGTTATGCCTCTTTTTATTCATCTATTCAGATCTGAAAATTCTTGTGTAAATATTTGGAGAGAGCCATCAATAAAGTAAGTAGTTTTATTTAATTGCCCTGGTTAATTTTTATTCTACCTTAGTATAGAGTTTTCATTCTTTGCCCTAGTTAGATAGTTAGAGATGTTTTTCAATTCCCTAATGAGCGAGTAGTCTCCTCGCTTGTTAGGGTTAGATTTGGGGAAGGCTTGAGAGATGAAATCTCTCACCCCTTTCTTGCCCCATCACATATAATTAATAGGACTCCATGCATACATACACACACCGTTTCCTACGGCACCTTACCCCTCAAGGTAACGGTGATACCGTAGTATAAACGACCGGTTGCGTATGTTTTCCATGGAGGTTAGGGTAAGAATTAAGAAAGGAAGGACTAGAACCTAGAGGAAGAAACATCGTTTCTTCCCGATGGAACTAATCCCCTTTATTAATTGTTACCATAACACCTAAAGAGATCTAAATTAGGGCATTGAAAGCGGTGAAGAAATCTTCAATTTCCAAACTTAACATAAACCTAACCCTAGCAAAATTCTAGTCTTAGTATAAATCAGTTTAGTTTTTATCGATAATCCATTCACACCGTTTGGAATTAACTCGTTAGACTAAATTAGGAAATACACAACATCCTTATGGACCGACCCGTACTCACCGGCTAGCTACCAAGCGACGCCGTTCTTGATTGCGGTTATAAATATTCTTTGATAGATCAATCAAATGGCGCCGTTGCCGGGGATGGCGTGTTATTTTCTTTTTGTAATTTCGGGTTAATATAAAATTAAAAAAATCATAAAACTGAAAAATATAAAAAATATAAAAAAAATTTCATCTTGTTATTTTGTGAAGGGTATTTTCGTGTGAATTTTGCAGGATCGACGAACAAGTTCAGATCTGGAAAAATCCAGAGATCAAAACGGAAAACCCTAGATCTTAACAGCAGAGAAAAGTCAAACCAGAGGGGCAGAAAAAAATTTGGGAACCGAACCGCCGCCGCCGCCGCCGCTGCCACGTTTCCGCCGCCGAAGTAGCGCTTTGACCGCGCATCCGCGGTCATTAGGTGACGTCATCATCAGAAAAAATCGTTATAAGCTCCCTTGAACCTTCTCTGCAACCCCTGATATATCTTCTATAAAAATTTGCTTGCAGGATTCTTTGCGCTAAAAAATCTCTCTCCCTTTCAATAATTGATCTTGTGCAGGATTCTTTGCGCCGTGCTAAAATTTGATTGCAAGTGATTGTTACTGCTTTGCATATTTTTAATCGTATTTTAAGGGGCTTGAAACCAATCCAGATTGGGTGGGAATTTCATCACCCTTCCCAGGACCCCAGAAATCACATAAGGCATATTGCATTGACCATCATTTAATTAAAAAAAGATTAGACTCAGTCCTAAGGACTTCGCGCTCAATAGAACAAAGGACTAGTTGTAGGCATCGACCGTTGATCCTAACCTGACTCTGTGGTGTCTAGGCAAGTGTGTCTAAGGCAAGTGGTTACTTAATTAGGTCTACTACTTACGTGGTGGAGATCCTCTCACTTACCTGGCACTTACCTGGCCACAATTGGCAGTGAAGAGGCGGTTTGAGGTCCTATTTCTTGCCCTTTGGAACAATTAGGAGCTGTCTAGCTGACCTAGGTGACCCTAGATCTAGGCCTGATTGTGCATTTCTGATTGATTGAACGTGTGTCTAAGCCTTTTATCGAAAATCTTTTTGCAAAAAGCACCACATAAAAAAAAGGGGGAAATTTTTACAAAAACTTGCAACTTGTCGCTAAAAATCCGTGCACCCCACTTACACCACTTTCTTTCCATTGACGTTTTCTTACCCCCACATTCTGTTTTTCACTTTTTGACTACACTACCTCTTTAGTATATGTCTGGTTGGACTAGGGACACTAGTGCCCGATTAGTCCGTGTTTCGTTGGTACCGACCGACGAAGCTTTCGACTCCGAAGTCGAAATTCCTTCCACTTCCTTACCTTCACCTTCAAATTCTTCTTCCGAAGGTATGTCGGGATATAATCCTAACAACACCTTAACCACGGGACTAATTCCACCTCCGTTTGGTGCGAATAACCCGCAACACCCGCCTGTTGAAGCGCCCCAACGAATCGCGCTCCAGGATCTTTTCTACCCTGTCCGCACCGCCTTACCTACTTGTCTTTCACTCCCACCAGCAAATGGGGACAATTTTGAGATCAACCCCCACTTCATCAATATGTTGCCAAAATTTCACAAACTGGAATCTGAAGATGCCTTTATCTTCATAAACAAATTCCAAAACATTTGCGCAATGATGAAAACAACCCAATTATCAGATGATGCTATAAGGCTAAGGGTCATTCCCTTCACCTTATGTGACTTAGCTGAGAAGTGGTTATACAGCACAGCATCACATTCAATTAAAAATTGGGACGAGTTTGTTAAAGCTTTTCTTAAAAAGTTTTATCCTCATCACAAGACCGCGAGAATTCGCAATGAGATTATACAATTTTCCCAGCTTCCTTACGAACCATTTTGGAAGTGTTTTGAAAGATTCAAAGACCTACTTGTTCAATGCCCTCACCATGGTATCGAAAATTGGCAACTTTGCCAAACTTTATACGAGGGATTGAACCCAGCAACGAAGCAGTTGCTGGAAACCATTTGTCAAGGTCACTTTCTAACCAAATCTAGTGAGGAAGCTTGGCAGTTTCTTGAGGATCTTGCTGAACAAATACTTCAGTGGGAAAGCACTAAGACCACCTCATCTTCTTCTGTTGGTCAATCTAGGGCAGGCATACATCAATTAGATATGTCGATAGCAATGAAGGCCGAGATGGCCGCATTTACGAAAAAGCTAGAAGCTATTGAGACCAAAATCTCATCGCCTTCTTCTGCCCCTGCTTTAACCCCATGAACTGTTTGTGCTTGTTGTTTGGATCCATCACATCTTACCGAAGAGTGTCCTTACAATCCACCTGTTCAAGGACAAGATCAAGTCAATGCTGCCTTTCAGCAAAGACAAAGAAATGATCCATACTCTTCGACTTATAATCCGGGTTGGAGGAGTCACCCAAATTTTGCTTGGAATCAAAATCAACAATTCCAAGGAAACAACAACTTTCAAAGGCCTCCTCCTCCACAACAACAAGCACCCCAACAAACTCAATACCAGCAACCTTTCCAACCATAACCTTACCCAAATCAAACGAACAATTTTGTGCCTAACAACTCTTACCCTCCAAACAATTTTGTTCAACCAAATGATGATAAGGTTACCTCGCTAAAAAGAAGTCTAGATTTGTTTCTACAACAATCTACACAATCTGCAGCAAGGTTGGAGACCTCCATTCAGTCTTTGGTGCACAACAATGCTTCATACGATCAAAGCATCAAATCCATTGAGGCACAAATTGCACAACTAACTGCTGCGTTGAGAGAGCGAGAAAAAGAAAAGCTTCCATCTCAACCATTGCCAAATCCTGGTCACACACACAACGCACATTGCATATGAACAACAAAATCATAATGTAAATGCTGTGACCACGTTGAGATCTGGAAGAGTGTTGCATAATAACGTGGGTAATACTGATGACACCCCCGCCGGTGGTTCTTCTTCATCTTCTTCTTTTCCATCATCTTCTTCTTCAGCTTCATCTTCTTCGTTAGAGCCTATTCTTCATTCTTCACAAGGCTATACTTCTTCTAGTTTGCACGGACCCACTTCTCACTTCACAAACACACCACCACTGGGATCCGTTCCAACTCCACATTCTACTCCACAGACATTGGACTCAACAGATTTTCAAAATGCTCCATTTTCAAACAGGTTGAGTTCCAATAAACCAACTCCACAAATAGAGAAGATTGTAGAGTTATTTAAACAGGTTAGCATAAATATACCTCTCTTGGATGCAATCCAACAAGTCCCTTCATACGCGAAAATCTTAAAGGGCTTATGCTCCTCGAAGAGAAAGTCTCAGACACCCAAGAAAGTGCTAGTAGCTAGTGTCGTAAGCAATGCTATTAACCAACGTCAACCTTTACTCCAAAAACGAAAGGACCCTGGCTGTCCTACAATTTCAATAACAATTGGGGATAAGAACATAAATCGAGCACTTTTAGATCTTGGGTCTAGTGTTAACCTACTTCCCTACTCCGTGTACGAGCAATTAGGTGTTGGAGAGTTGAAACCCACTCGTTGTACTCTCCAAATGCCTGATCGATCAATCACCCATCCTAGGGGTGAGTTAGAAGATGTGTTGATCAAAGTAGGGGACTTCATATTCCCCGTTGATTTTATTGTTATGGACACACAACCTGTTGCTAACCCACAAAACCAAATTCCGGTGATCCTCGGTCGACCATTTTTGGCCACTTCCAATGCCGTAATAAATTGTCGCAATGGCTCTATGACTCTATCCTTTAGGAAGATGTCTAGTGAGTTCAATATTTACAGGATAGGAACTCTACCCCCCGTGCCTAAAACTAGTACACGAGAAGTTTGCTCGACTCACGAAATCACGCAGGAGGACTGCGAGCTTGAAAAAATTCTGTTTGATGACAACAGTTTTGACGCCACTAGTGCGTCCCTCCTTGAATCTAACACAATTGGCACAACCGATGTTGATTATGAATGTTTTACATTTTCGGAGGATTTTGACGACTCACCGCCCGAATATGAGTCCTTCGAATTTTTGGATGAGTTAGTTGAACCATCCGATTCGGTTGTTTGCAGTGATTTCGAACCCTTGTTGGAATCCTTTGAGTTCGAGGTAGATTCCCCAATTTTACCTTTGATTGTTTCGTCTCCGAAACTCGAACTCAAGCTCTTGCCGTCTCACCTTAAATATGCTTACTTAGATGAGAATTAGACCTTTCCCGTTATCATATCGTCCTCTCTAGACCTCGAGTAAGAGAAAGCCCTTTTAATGGTCTTACAAGATAAGCGGCAAGCTTTCAGCTGGACTATGGAGGACATCGAGGGGATTAGTTCCCTCATAATTGAATATCATATGCATATGATGGATGATGCCAAGTCAATAAAGGATCCACAGAAACATCTTGGGGATTGTGTGGATAATCAACCTCCTCCTTTAGAAGTTAAACAACCCCCTTTTCTTTTAATAAGCTACGAGAATGCCAATATTCCACTGATTTCTGATCATTCAAATTCTCGTTTTGATTCATCATCACCTCCTATCTATTCACTTCCACGTACATACAGACACTTTCCATACCACCACTTATATCTTCCCCAATTCTTTTTGGTTCGGTACAACATGTTCTTCCATCGACTGATACTCTACACAGATAAATTTTTCAACTGGTTGGTGTTGACGTTTGGTCTTTGCAAAGTTTGGCAATGACGTTTAACATCGTTTCAATGAAGTTTGGGGGGACCTTTTTGTATATATATTTTTGTTTTTCTTTTAACAATAAAATAAAAAAAAATTATAAATAAATAAACAGGGGAGTGCCGACATTTTCAACCCTCTTGGTGTAGCATGACAGTGAGGACACTGTCAAAGTTAAGTTTGGGGGTATGCTCGGTAAGCCTTCTTCCTTCGCATTCATGTGTATATTTTTGCATTTGCATACTTATTTTAAAACCCATAAAAAATTGAAAAATTTTAAAAATTAAAGTATTCAGTTTTGGCCATAATTGACTTGAGTTGGACAAATAGGTTAACTAGTTAGGAACAACTAGATCTTAGACTTAGTAAATTAAAAACCCTAAAATTAACCTTTCTTAAAATTTAACGGTAGAAAGTATATGTCTTTGTAATTTATTTAGAAATAGGCAAATTTCGAGTTCACTTCTTGGGCTAAGTTAAAATAAGGGAAAAGTATTGATATTTTTATTAAAGTGTAAGTTTGAAAAATAATTTCTAAGCTTAAGTCTAAATTCTGAAAATATATACCCTACAAATTGCACAAACACGAACCTTGAAACTTGGAATAGTAGAAGAGACCTTAAAATGCTCTTGTCTAAAGTCCTTAGTATGAAGAAAAATAAAATAAAAATTCAAGTGTGAATAAAGAAATAAAAAAATGAATACTGGTTTTTGTAATTACTTAAGGCTGCAAAATAGAAAAAATATTTAGCGAGGGTGCTTTATCACCTAGTGTCTTAGACCAACTGGTTTGCGAGTCACTGCTAACGCCTTAGGTGTTACAAGACTAGGAATTACGCTTTAATGTGCAAACACATTTTGTAATCGGTTGTTGGTAGCTCAAGAAGTATTAACAGTCGCATGAAGGATGTGTGGGCAAATTTCATCTAAAAATTCACCAATTAATAAGTGCTTTGGACGACGGACAAGAGTATGATAGCTTGATTTGAATTTCCAAGTGTAGGGGTGATATATACACACACGTGGGGGTATGTGATTGGGACTTAGATAAGAGATAAGGATGAAAGATAAGACTTATATCTTTAATAGAGATGATAAAAATTCCTAAGTTGAGATAGAACCCTAGAAGGAAAACTTAAAAGATGCTAAAAGCTAAGTAAATTCACAAGAATATATATAATCTTAAGTTAAGTGATAAGGAAGTGTGAAGAATACGGGTGGATAATTTATGAGTCGAAGATAATAGAATTCCTTGTTGGAAAACCTAATTGGAGAATAAAAGTTAATAGGCCAAATTGATAGGATTTTGTGGGTAGTATCCGCTGAAAACCCTCAGGAGACAATACTCCTCCTACTAGGGACACCTAGAGGTTTAACGGCTTGTTACACGAGCTCAGTGCAATCGCGTTTCCCTGCGAAAGTGAGGTTAGGATTTTGTTGAGAATAAAACTAGGTTTGCTCGAGGACGAGCAAAAGATAAGTTTGGGGGTATTTGTTCATACCATAATTTTGCATTATTTTATTCCCCATTCTTATTCAGTTTACAAACAAACAGATGCTTTTGACCCATATCTGCTACATAGTTACAGGTTACAGGTTCTCGGAACAATAACAGTGAAAAAGATGAAAAGGCGATACAAAAGTGAGACTACAACCAACGAATGGAAGAATCTTGATCAAGCCTACATTTTGGAGAATAAACGAAGATCAATAAATAAGTTCACAGAGTAGAAAAGCAACGCAAGGTTCAAGACTTCGTCACGAAGCAACGGTAAAAGTCCACTACAATTATTCACTGTGGAGATCTGGAAAAGAACCAGAAGACATTCTGAAGAACAAACTGAAGAAAATAGAAGGGAAAATGCAGCAGAAGATTCCCTGAGAAATTGAGCCCACAAGCCCAATACATGGCCGCGGAACCGCGGCCAAACAGGGGCTTGGGTCGCGGATCCGCGGCCATGATGTGCCCGTGTCGGTGCAGAATTCTTGTGTCGGTGCATCGGTGCATTAGTTAGGTTTCTTAGGGGGTAAAATTGTAAAAGCAGATGTGCGTCGATTGTAAAACTAGGGTTTCTATGAATCTATAAATAGAAGCCCTAAAACCTTTTTTAAGTTATGCCTCTTTTTATCCATCTATTCAGATCTGAAAATTCATGTGTAAATGTTTGGAAAGAGCCATCAATAAAGTAAGTAGTTTTATTTAATTGCCCTAGTTAATTTTTATTCTGCCTTAATATATAGTTTTCATTCTTTGCCCTAGTTAGATAGTTAGAGATGTTTTTCAATTCCCTAATGAGCGAGTAGTCTCCTCGCTTGTTAGGGTTAAATTTGGGGAAGGCTTGAGAGATGAAATCTCTCACCCCTTTCTTACCCCATCACATATAATTAATAGGACTCCATGCATATATACACACACCGTTCCCTACGGCACTTACCCCTCGAGGTAACAGTGATACCGTAGTATAAACGACCGGTTGCATATGTTTTCCATGAAGGTTAGGGTAAGAATTAAGAAAGGAAGGACTAGAACCTAGAGGAAGAAACATCGTTTCTTCCCGATGGAACTAATCCCCTTTATTAATTGTTACCATAACACCTAAAAAGATCTAAATTAGGGCATTGAAAGCGGTGAGGAAATCTTCAATTTCCAAACTTAACATAAACCTAACCCTAGCAAGATTCTAGTCTTAGTATAAATCAGTTTAGTTTTTAGCGATAATCCATTCACACCGTTTGGAATTAACTCGTTAGACCAAATTAGGAAATACACAACATCCTTGTGGACCGACCCGTACTCACCGGCTAGCTACCAAGCGATGTCGTTCTTGATTGCGGTTATAAATATTCTTTGATAGATCAATCAGGTTTGGGTTGGGTTTAGAGTTTAGGTTAGGAATTTAATTTAAATAAAATATAAAAAGTATAAATAAAAAGAAAAAAATCTGAAAAATATACGGGAAATTATATATACAAAACTGGGGATTTACATCATACCCTCCTTACAAAAATTTCATCCTCGAAATTAAAACGAAAATAACGGAACAACACTATACAAACAGATGCGGAAAACGTGCATGGATGTCCTCCTCGCGTTCCCAGGTAGACTCCTCTGGCGAACGACCATCCTAAGAAACTCGAACCAGGGGAATGACTTTGTTCTTCAACACTTTTTCCCGAAGATCGAGAATGGTGGTGGGCTGCTCTTCGTAAGATAGATCGGTGCCCAAAGTTAACTTCGAATGGTCCAGAATATGGCTGCCATCCCGAACATAGCGCCTCAACTGGGATACGTGAAAGGTATTATGCATACCAGCTAGCGATGGAGGTAAGACAAGTCGATTGCCACCTCTCCCACTCGCTCTAGCACTTCAAAAGGTCCGATGAATCGGGGACTGAGTTTCCCGCGACTTCCAAACCTGATAACACTGCGGGTAGGAGAAATCTTCAGAAACACGTTATCTCCAACTTCGAATTCTAGCTATCTCCTGCTGTCATCCGCCCAACTCTTCTGTCGGTCCTGAGCCGTCCTAATGCGTTGTCTGATCATTTGGACATTGTCCACCGTCTGAACAATAAGTTCGGGGCCCGGTAGTCTCCGCTCTCCCACGTCATCCCAACAAACAGGGGATCGACATTTCTGCCTATAAAGTGCTTTGAATGGAGCTATCTGGATGCTATCTTGGAAACTGTTGTTATAAGAAAACTCCACCATATGAAGGTTATCCTCCCAAGAACCCTGGAATTCTAGCATGCATGCTCTCAACATATCCTCGAGTGTCTGAATAGTAGGCTTAGACTGTCCGTCCGTCTTTGGATGGCAAGTCGTGCTGAACTTGAGACGTGTGCCCAGACTCTCCTGTAAGCTCTTCCAAAAGTGTGAAACAAATATGGTGTCTCGATCTGACACTATTCTGACCGGAACTCCATGAAGTCGCACTACCTCTTGCATGTATTTCTCCGCTAGCGACTCTATCGACTGTCCCACACGAAAGGGTATAAAGTGTGCAGCTTTCGTAAGATGGTCGACGATAACCCATATGGCGTTGTTTCCCCTAGGGCTCCGTGGTAAGGCAGTCACAAAATCCATAGTGATGTGCTCCCACTTCCACTAAAGTATCGGAAGCGGTTGCAGCTGTCCATCCATTCTCTGGTGTTCTGCTTTCACTTGCTGGCATACTAAACACTTGGATACAAACCGTGCAATCTCTCGCTTCATCCCATTCCACCAAAAGTGTTACTTCAGATCTCGATGCATTTTCGTGCCTCCCGGATGCACAGAATAGCCTCAGCTGGTACCTCTTCTCAAACATCCCCCTTGGGGACACAGAGTCTGCTGCCGAATCTCAGAGAACTGTCTCAATGTATGAGTAAGTCTGTCCGCAAGTGTTCGGCATGCTCCTCTCGGGTCTTGGAGTAGACTATTATATCGTCGATGAATACAACAACAAACGTGTCCAAGTATTTCGCAAATACCCTATTCATCATATCCATAAATATAGCTGGAGCATTGGTAACACCGAACGGCATCACAAGAAACTCATAATGCCCGTATCGGGTCCTGAAATCCGTCTTGCATATATCTTCGACCGCTACTCTGATCTGGTGATAGCCCGAACGAAGATCCAGCTTCGAAAAATACCTTGGCCCCACCCAACTGATCAAATAAGTCGTCAATACGCAGAATGGGGTATTTGTTCTTTATCGTAACCCTGTTCAGCTTCCGGTAGTCTATGCACATCCGTAGCAATCTGTCCTTTTTCTTCACCAACAAGACTGGTGCACCCCACAGCGAAGCATTTGGGCAAATAAATCCTTTCTCCACGAGTTCTTCAATTTGTTTCTTCAATTCTGCCAACTCAACTGGCGCCATCCTGTAAGGAGCTTTGGAAACTGGCGCCGTCCCTGGAATCAAGTCAATAGAGAATCCCAAGACGCGGGGAGGTGGTAAACCTGGTAAATCTACAGGGAACACATCAAGAAAATCTCGAACGATCTCTGGTGCTGGACTCTCATCAATCTCCATAGTCGTCAATGCTTTTGGCTTAGCTCTAAATTTGGCTGGCTCCAAAGACTCGCTTCCGCCTTCGAAAACAAATTCAGGGTGATTGGGGATGTGGAAGGTCACTTTCCTAGCTCGGCAATCGATGATCGCATGGAAGGTGCTCATCCAATCCATCCCGAGAATCGCGTCTGTTCCCGTCCGAAAGACGCGGCTGAGACGCGATGGACGTCTTTGCCTGAAATTCGGGGCAGATGCTAATTGGTGCTATCCGTCCACCTCTCCGAAGATGCCAAGTTGATTTATGGCACCGTATATCGAAGGTTTAAACGGATGTGGCCGATGTAGCAGACTTCGTCAGATACCCCCTCGCTTGAGGGGTTTTTGATTGTGGGGATGCTCTTCCCTGCAGGCGCAAGCCCCTGCAGTTAATTACGCTACCGTATCGCGGTAACAACTTTCTCCTTCTCCAGATGGTCACTTCGTGTCGTAGGTGTTTGTTTTGTGTTTGGTTGCCCGTGGATTGTATACGGAGACTAAGTTATGCTGTCGCCCGTAGGGCGTGGACTAGTCCAAATCCGTATCTTTCTTAGATTTGGGTTTGGGGGGTGTTTAAGGATACGCTAGCCTCGTTTGAGACTAAGATCAACTTAAACGTTAGTTAAGGACGAGTTAGTCTAATTTTAGACTAAGATCAACTTAACGGGATCGTTTAGATCCGACAAGAGAGCAATTGGGCTCTATTGTTTAGTTTAATTACATTGCGGTCGATTACCAGTTTAAGGACCTGGTGGTCCAATGTTAGTTTTAAGATATCACGGTCGAGGTTAAGGACATCATAGTCCATGAGTTTAAGGACCCCACAGTCCGTTGTTAGTTTTAAGACACCACGGTCAAGGTTAAGGACATCATAGTCCGTGGAATTAAGGACTCCACAGTCCAATGTTAATTTTAAGACATCGCGGTCAAGGTTAAGGACATCATAGTCCATGAGTTTAAGGACCACACAGTCCGATGTTATTTTAAAGACGTCACGGTCGAGGTTAAGGACATCATAGTCCATGAGTTTAAGGACTCCACGGTCCGTGAAATGTATGGTTGTTGGGACCCGTCACCTCTTTGAAGACGTTGAGGGATTACAACGACAAATATCAAAGGGATGAAGAGATGTACCCTTGAACTAAGGTGGATTAAATGATCTGTAGCCCAGTTTGGAACCAAGACCACTTAATTATATTATGAGCACATTGGCTCAGTTAGGTCTGGATTGAGGACTTATGGCCAATTTGGGCTAAGTCCAATTAAGTTTGACATATTGGCCCTTTGTTAGACCATTAACATTTGTCTGGGTTCAAGCCCACATTATTTAGCAATGCTAAACATTTTCATCTTTGATTTCCTCAATTTTGAGATTCATTTGGAGGAGGGACTTTTGCCTCTGGAAAATTAGCCAATTTGGCTGAAAGTAGTGTTAAACACTAAAGAACAACAGTGTTAAACTTTGGAGACAGAACTCTCAAATTAGTGTTAAACACTAAAAGACCAGCAGTGTTAAACACTGGAAATATGAAATCCCAAATTAGTGTTAAACACTAGAAAATAACAGTGTTAAATACTGGAAATAAGATTTTCAAATTAGTGTTAAACACTCAAAGATAATCAGTGTTAAACACTGGGAATAAAGCTCTCGAATGAGTGTTAAACACTAAAGGAGAAGGGGTCACGTGTGGACACGTGAAGGCGCCCAGAGGTGGGACCAGATTCTTTTTCCTCGTTCTGCGATTAAGTGTTAAACACTTTTTGTTTTCATAGCCATCACGTGTTGGCACGTGATAAGCATTCATGCACTGATTTGTTAAGGCATTTATTAAGGGTCACGCGGGAGCACATGAGAGTGCCCAAGTTATATTTTGCCTTTGCTTTTGTTCCGATATAATGAGGGTCACGTGGGAGCACGTGAGGCATTGCCTCAGGGCTAAATCCTTCTCAATTGTGGGGATCTTTTCAGGGGTCACGTGGGGCACGTGACCTTAGTCTTTTGCATGCACAGAGATCTCTTTAGTCTCTTTATTTTATTTTGATAATTAAATTCTTATGTAGGGTTAAACACTAATTTCTTTTTAGAGGAATTAAATTCCCAAAGAATTAAATTCTTGTATAGGGTGAAACCCTGATTCTGTCTTGGAGGAATTAAATTCCTGTTAATCTGAGAGAATTAAATTCTCAATTAGGGTTAAACCCTAGTTTCATCCATCTTGAAGGAATTTAATTCCTATAATTTTAGGAGAATTAAATTCTCAGATAGGGTTCAAACCCTAATTTCATATCTTGGAGGAATTAAATTTCTCTGAGTTTGGGAGAATTAAATTCTCAAAACTCAATTCCCCCTCTAAGTTTAGGATCTGCATGGCAGGATCTCGACCCGATGAGAATTAAATTCTCAACTTATGGGGAGATGTGCTCTGTGCAGATCTTCAACCAGAAGAAGAACTAAGTTCTTTTTTGTAGAAGAGTTAAACTCTTAGATTGAGAATTAAATTCTCTTTTTGAAGTTTTGATCCCCTTTCTTTTCTTACCTAGGGTTTTTCTTTGTCGAGAATTAAATTCTCCTCTCTTTTCTCTCTGAAATTTCAAGATTCCAAAACTCTATCCAAAGTTTTTCTCCCTCTCTCTTCTCTTGGCTCCTATTTATAGGAGAAGGAAAAGAATCGATTTGTTTAGTAAATCTTTCATTGAAAAATTTTGTTTGTATTCATAATTAATATGATCCTTTAGATCATTCAGTGAATTTTATTCACCATTGGATTTTAAATCCAAAGATATTCTGTTTGTTATTTTTAGTAAGATTTAGGGGAAATCTTTCCTTGTTTAAGATTTTTTCCATAAATTGGTGATTTTTAATCACCCTTGGATCTTTAATCCAACGGTCCCCATAATCCTTTTCCATTTGCAAAGACTTAGAAGCTTTTAGAATTTAATTCTGTTAATTTATAAAGCTTTCAAAGCCTATCACGTGTTGGCACGTGACCGCTCCTCCTTTAGAGTTTTAATTCTGTACTTTAATTGGGCTGAAGGGTCATCACGTGTCAGCACGTGACCTCTGGTCACGTGTGAGCACGTGACCTCTGGTCACGTGTCCCCTTTTGGGGTCTTTCTTCAGCCACTTGTTTTACTTCCGGTTGCTTAGGATTTTTTTTAGTTCTGTAAATAGATCACGTGTGAGCACGTGACGCCCCTTTGGGGTCTTTCCACAGCCGCTTACTTCTGCTTGCTTAAAACCTTAACTCTGTAAATAGATCACGTGTCAACACGTGACCCTTGGTCGCGTGTGAGCACATGACGCCCCTTTGGGGTCTTTCCTCAGCCGCTTACTTCTGCTTGCTTAAGACTTTAACTATGTAAATAGATCACATGTCAACACGTGACCCTTGGTCACGTGTGAGCACGTGACGCCCCTTTGGGTTCTTTCCTCAGCCGCTTACTTCTGCTTGCTTAAAACTTTAACTCTGTAAATAGATCACGTGTCAACACGTGACCCTTGGTCACGTGTGAGCACGTGACGCCCCTTTGGGGTCTTTCCTCACCCGCTTACTTCTGCTTGCTTAAAATTTTAACTCTGTAAATAGATCACGTGTCAACACGTGACCCTTGGTCACGTGTGAACACGTGATGCCTCATTAATGAAATTCCTGATTTTTAATCAGGGAACAAATGCCCTCACGGCGTTGCTCTCACGTGTCTGCACGTGAGTGCAACGCTGTCACTTTTGTGGCCGTTGGATCTGTCTAGGGAATAGGGTAGATGAAGCGTTTCCCATCACATCCTATAAATTAGGGGTCTCTTCAGAAGCGCCTCCACTCTTGCTTATCTTCTTCCTTGCGAACTTTTCTTTTGAGAATTTAATTCTCGTTCTCAGAGCTTAGTTCTCTGTCCTAAAATCTTCAGAGTTTAACTCTGTTTAAGAAAGACCCATCTCTCCAGGTAATGGCTTTGGACGATCGAAGAACTTTCATACATATAAAACTCTTTGGATTTTAAATCCACACTAAGGGTTTTCCCTTTTAACAAGAACCCATTTTTTAAGTTCTTTAAGAAGAAAACCACTCACTCTTTAATCAACAGGCCCTTTAGGGTTTCTCTGATCTTCAGGGGTTAATGGTGGTGTTGTTTTTTCCATGGAATTTAATTCCATCTAAAAAAAACTTTTGGCTCTGAAAAAATGTCTCGGGGAATTTAATTCCCTTTTTTCAAAAGGAATTTAATTCCTATGAAGAACTCAGTTCTTCCCACAGAACTCCTGGGTGTTCTTGCCCTGAGTTGTCTTCTTCATAACCAAGAAGAAGAAGTTTGCAATGTTGCTTTCTAAAAATTTAATTCCCTTGATTCTGTTTGATTTGTCACAGAGTCCAAGATGGATTTCTCTTTAGGGAAATGTGTAGGGTCATTTGAAATCCACTATCTATTTAATGAGAATCTTTCTTTTGTCTCATTATAATTACTTTGCCTTATTATTAGCCAGCCGCCATCTTGATTTTTTGGGACCCATGTGTTTTGTAACCAATGGTTCCATAAGATGAATCCTCTGTCACTGTCTTTATATACACACACACACACACACACACACACACACACACACACACACACACTTTTGACTTCGCTTTAACAGTTTCCCCTTATTTTATTACAGGTGGAATGATGTCTGTTCTGTATATCCCTTTCACCCGCTCGGAAGCCGCTTTTCCCCAATCACCATCTGACGAGGAGGTGATGGCAATGATCAGGGCTCACGACCCGAATCGCACCAATCTACTTCTGTGGGGGACCTGCTACAGTCATATCATCCGAGGTCGCCGGAGTTTTCTTTGCGAAATACCGACGGAGCCTACCTTTCCATTCCTGCCGATGGATCCTCCAGGGACTGTCTTCGCTGTGGAGATGCCGAATTGGACCTCGATGGGACGGCTCGAGCCTTCAATGACCGGTATCCCGAACCATCCGATACCGGCCATAGATATTCTGGGACGCCGTATCTGCCAGGGCGAGGCCCAACCGTGTGGGCAGATTTATAAGATAGGGCTTACCCCTCGACACCCTACGGGCTATCTCCTTTGGGCTCGATACATCATGTCCGCCCATCGCGCGACTGCAGAAGGTTGGGCTTTATCAGGCGATATATGCATCCCTCTTCCACTACCAGTCTCCTCACGTCTGGTGGGTTAAGGCCTTCCTGAACCAGTGGAATCTTCCCACCAACACTTTTCTCTTGGGGGATCGTGAAGTTTCAATTTCTTTGGAAGAATTTCGCGAGATCTCGGGGCTGCCAATCAGAGGGACACTTTACGAGGAATTGCTGCCTTCTGATGAGTACGTCATTGAGACTGAGCCCGCAACGCTTGACGGCTTGTCTACCGAGAACGCCGTCCGCCATAAGCGTCCGAGTTTGATCAAGGCGCTGGGTATCTTCGAAAAATTGTTCGCAGAATCTGAGGAGCAGGGCGTCACTTTCAAGAGCTTCATCGCTTGCTTCCTTCGCGAGGATGTCCTGTCGAAGACGACTCCCAAGTTTGCAAGCATCAACGACCCCTTTGGGTTTGGTTTGAACAGGCGGCCGACTAAGGAATCGGATTTACCGCAGTATTATATTCCTATCATGTCGCCGGTATCTTTCGAATCGATTGCAGCTCCCGGCATGGACGAGGAGACATTCTTTGTGGGCTTTATCAGTGTCTGGCTCAGCTGGTTCGTCATCCCTATGCATCACCGCTTCATGAGAGTCTCGGTTATTTATCCGGCTCATCGTATCGTTGAGGGGACACGGCTGGCCATAGGCATCCCGGCGCTAGCGCATCTCTATCATGGATTGGGCACCGCTGCTAACACCTCAACTCCCGGTGTGGACGTAGTAAACTTCTCCCTTCACTATTTTACATCTTGGATTGAGATGCACGTGTTGGGGGCTTTTGCTGCGCACGCCTACACTTTTCCGCGACTCATGCGGCTGGTGGACGCTGCTGCTCCCGACCCGACTCAGTTCGGGGCTATTTACGTGTTGATTGCTCCCTACGCTAGTGCAGGCGGGCTGGCATTTGTTGATCAGGTTCTATCTGCTCCTTCAGGCCCGATTCAACAACTCCACGACCAGTCGAAAGGTGAGGTGCCTTCTCTGAAGTCCCGGGAGGCCACGCACTTGTACGCGATCAGACCGGGCTATCTTGTATTCCGTCAGAACAGTGCGGCTCTGTTTATGCGGTACAATCCGCATCGCTTCGCCCTGCAGCTTGGATACGATCAGGGCGTCCCCTTTGAGGCTTTTACGGTTGCGCCGATCCCTTCACCCGCAGCTGTTCGCGATGCCGCTCATCACTTCGTGAGGTTGAACACTGGTTCTTACTTCACGATCCCCGAAGCAGATCATACTCCCCGATGCGTGGGGGCCTTCATAGGCTGGTATCTTCATCGGGTCAACCCAGTTATTGCTGAGGAGAAGAGGTTGCTTCTTGGCTATGGCGCTCTTGCTCCGGCTCAGGCCATGGGAGTTCCGCCCAAGCCGTGCGCACCGGTCCGCTTTCCCTTGAGGGACACCAGTATTGCGCTCATTCCGGGGGAATCAGAGGTGGACCTTACTCCTACAGTTGGTATGCCATTGGATACCTGGGCTCAGTCAAGGGGTAAAAGGGCATCCGTAGCAGTACCACCGCCGGCGGCATCGACAATGACCGTGTCGTCCTCGGCAGCACCGCCAAGCGAGGGTGCCGGTAACGAAGGTGCTGAAGGTAAGGTGGGTCGGTGTCATGCCAAGTCTCCACGGGAAAAGAAGCGAGCATCCTCTGGCATTAGTTCTGGGTTAAAGAGGAGGAAGAAGACAGTCGCCCGTCTGCTCGATCTTTTAGAAGAATCCGAACCTGTTGTTCAAGACGAACCAATATCCATGATATCGCCGGATGATGGTCTTCTTTTCCCAGGTTCATCTGCCGAGGAAGCCGCACAATTGGCTGAGTCTATAAGACGCTTGCGGCTTGAAATTGAGAAGGTAAGGATCCCGAAGAGGCCTTATCCTGCCGTCATCTTCTACGAAGCTCTTTCGTGGATACGGCGGCGGTTCATCGGCCCTTTGGAGGAATGGGGAGAAAGGGCCCTTAAGCAGGCTGCTTCGGAGGATGCTGCGGACGCGCTTTCCTTGTGGACCGGCGGCCACGAGTCCACCCTTGAACCCCGGCGAGCACACCTCCTTGAGAAGTAGCATCGGCTTGAAGAAGCCATATTGAAGGCTTCCTTACGCATTGGTATGTTCCTATATTTCTTTGCAGTACTTCATATTGCTTACACTTGTATATATGTATTCTTATTCTTGTGTGAATTGTGCAGATACTTCGGCGATGGGGGAAGTTCCTACGGGCTTGCTATCGGTAGAGCCAGTTGACACCCCCAATGAAACATTGCTCGATGCGGAGGGGGTTGACGACGCTATCCCTCTCGTGATAGAGCCTCCTATGGCGGTTCTTGATCCCGAGGCACTCGCTCCTTTGGGAGAGGCACCATTGGTGGTCGCCGTCCCAACGGATCTTCCTGAGGGCGACCCGGAGGCTGGGATGGAGGTAGTAGAGACTACCCTCCCTTCGTTGGAACCCGCAATGGCTGTCGCCGCTCCTTCCTCAGAGGCCGTTATACTGGCTCGTGTCCTTGGTACTGTGCCTGAGGTCGCGGCGGAGGCCGTTGAAGCTGCTATCCCTCCAGCTCAGAATGGGAGGAGCGTCGAAGGTAACCTTCCACATTTTAAACTAGTGATCTTTCCGTTATCTGAACTCTTTTATCTTTTCAGAACTACGCGGACTGGCGGCCTCTATTGCCGATCTATCTCCCCGGCAATCCTTTCAGCGCCTGTTGGAGATGGCTGCTCCACAAGCAATATCCCCTCAACGCATCCTCCTCTCGTCTGGCCAAGGTTTGTGTTGTTCACCATTTCATAGCATTGTTGTTATTTCGCAAAATGACATTGATGTCCTTTACAGTTCTGGAGGCCGATGACGAGGTTGAGGTCCTCGAAGGGCCAGGGGAGCCTTCAGCTCCTTCTTGCATGACTGTGGGTAAGTGAAGTCTCAATATGGTCCCACATGTTCCTTTGCTTAAAAGTTTCACTGACTGTTTACACATCTGAACAGCCCTTCCAGTTCTTACCGCACTGGAGTCGCGCATCAATATGCTACCCGGCCCCTATGCTTTGCGAGCCTCAGAACGTTTGGCCAAGCTAAGCCTTGTCTCCCTGTCATCTTTGATCGAGGAGCTTCGCGCTGGCAGCACAATCACTGCTGAAGCATTTGCTGCCGAAGCTAACGGTTCTCTTCCTTTTCTTGCCACCTACCATAGCGAAGCGGTGGTGCGAGTCTGGGTTGAGTTCTATCGGCAGGTAGAGGCTTGCTTGCACGTACTTGAGTGTTCCCGCCTTTCTTCGGAGGCTGTGGCTGCAAAGGCGGGCTTGCGGAGTCTGATAGAGCGGTGCGCGGCAAACATGGTGTCGTGCGAGAAGAGGCTCGGCCACAAATTCTCGGAGAGGGAGCTGGCCTCTAAGGCGCTGAACAAGCTCCAAGCCAACCTTACAGCCAAAGCCAACAAAGCGTATGAACTCTGGCGAGTACTTCAAGAGGCCATCAAAGAGGTGGTGGCTATCGATAAAGCCGCGGTATTCACTCGCGAAAGGGTTGAGACTCATAAGGCTGTTGAAAAAGAGCTCGAAGGCCGGCTTGCCTCATACCAGGCTCAGCAAGCTCAGGCGGAGGCCCGTCTTCTGACAATACTGACTCACGAAGGCGTGGCCCAGCGAAAGAGGGATGAGCTGACCAAGCTGCTAAATCGCCCGCCGACCTGAAGACTTGTATACCTTCTCTTTTTTTTTCTTTTGTACATACTCCTGAATAAGAGTATATTTTTTGTTCTTTCACAAATTGTACTTCGTATCCATTTTGGTTTATGAATAAAAGACATATTTTTCTTCTCAATGGCGTGGCCTTTTTATTGAATGTATTCTGCGGATAGTCTATCCTGATCTCTTTGCAGGACAACGATGGCTTAGGATTCAGGGTTAAGATCTGCCTCCTAAGACTTTTCAACTTTATGAGCCGTGAGGGTCTCATAAAGAGTTTTTCTCCCTACAGGTCGAGGGGATCCCATAGGTGTAACTTCTTCTTAAGAATCGTGAGGATTCCCAAGCGTGTTTTCCCTTGAAAGTCGTAAGGATCTCACAAAAGAATTTGCTTCCTTACGGGTCTTGAGGACCCGCAAGTGCTGGGTGAAGTTGCCCTTATCCGTATTTCACGGGGTCAGGGGTTGCTCTGGATGTTTTCCAGGGCACCGTAGTTTAAAAACATCGCGGTCGAGGTTAAGGACATCATAGTCCGTGGATTTAAGGACTCCACAGTCCGTTTGTTAGTTTTAAGATATCACAGTCGAGGTTAAGGACATCATAGTCCGTGGATTTAAGGACTCCACGGTCCAATGTTAGTTTTAAGACATCACGGTCGAGGTTAAGGACATCATAGTCCGTGGATTTAAGGACTCCACAGTCTAATGTTAGTTTTAAGACATCACGGTCGAGGTTAAGGACATCATAGTCCGTGGATTTAGGGACTCCACAGTCCGTGAAATGTGTGGTCGTCGAGACCCGTCACCTCTTTTGAAGACGTTGAGAAATTACAACGACAAACATCAAAGGAGTGGCGAGATGTACCCATGAACCAAGGTAGAATTAGTTTAAAATCATTATGGTTGATTGTTAGTTTTAAGACATCACGGTCAAGGTTAAGGACATCATAGTCCGTGGATTTAAGGACTCCACAGTCCAATGTTAGTTTTAAGACATCACGGTTGAGGTTAAGGACATCATAGTCCGTGGATTTAAGGACTCCACAGTCCAATGTTAGTTTTAAGACATCACGGTCGAGGTTAAGTACATCATAGTCCGTGGATTTAGGGACTCCACAGTCCGTGAAATGTGTGGTCGTCGGGACCCGTCACCTCTTTGAAGACGTTGAGGAATTACAACGACAGACATCAAAGGAGTAGCGAGATGTACCCTTGAACCAAGGTAGAATTAGTTTAAAATCATTATGGTTGATTGTTAGTTTTAAGACATCACGGTCAAGGTTAAGGACATCATAGTCCGTGGATTTAAGGACTCCACAGTCCAATGTTAGTTTTAAGATATTACGGTCGAGGTTAAGGACATCATAGTCCGTGGATTTAAGGACTCCGCAGTCCAATGTTAGTTTTAAGACATCGCGGTCGAGGTTAAGGACATCATAGTCCATGGGTTTAAGGACTCCACAGTCCAATGTTAGTTTTAAGACATCACGGTCGAGGTTAAGGACATCATAGTCCGTGGATTTAAGGACTCCACAGTCCAATGTTAGTTTTAAGACATCACGGTCGAGGTTAAGGACATCATAGTCCGTGAGTTTAATGACCTTACAGTCCAATGTTATGTGTGGTTGCCGGGACCCGTCACCTCTCTGAAGACGTTGAGGAATTACAACGACAAATATCAAAGGGATGATGAGATGTACCCTTGAACCAAGGTGAAATTGGTTTAAAATCATTACGGTTGATTGTTAGTTTTAAGACATCACGGTCGAGATTAAGGACATCGTAGTCCGTGGATTTAAGGACTCCACAGTCCGATTTAGTTTTAAGACATCATGGTCGAGGTTAAGGATATCATAGTCCATGAGTTTAAGGACCTCACAGTTCGATGTTTGCTCTGGATGCTTCATACGGGTTCACTGCCGTGCTTTGCGAGGACCAGGCTCTGCTCTGGATGCTTCACACGGGTTCACTGTCGTGCTCTGCGAGGACCAGGATCCGCTCTGGACGTTTTCCACGGGGTCAGAAGTGACATAATCCGTGTTCCACGTAGCCAGGAATTTTACTCTGGATGCTTCACACGGGTTCACTGCCGTGCTCTACAAGGACCAGGATCCGCTCTGGACGTTTTCCACGGGGTCAGAAGTGACGTTATCCGCGTTCCACGTGACCAGGAATTTTGCTCTAGATGCTTCCCACGGGTTCACTGCCGTGTTCGGCGAGGACTAGGCTCCGCTCTGGATGCTTCACACGGGTTCACTGTCGTGCTCTGCGAGGACCAGGATCCGCTCTGGACGTTTTCCACGGGGTCAGAAGTGACGTTGTTCGCGTTCCACGTGACCAGGAATTTTTCTCTAGATGCTTCCCACGGGTTCACTACCGTGTTCGGCGAGGATTAGGCTCCGCTCTGGATGCTTCACACGAGTTCACTGCCGTTCTCTGCGAGGACCAGGATCCGCTCTGGACGTTTTCCACGGGGTCAGAAGTGACGTTATCTGCGTTCCACGTGACCAGGAATTTTGCTCTAGATGCTTCCCACGGGTTCACTGCCGTGTTCGGCGAGGACTAGGCTCCGCTCTGGATCCTTCACACGGGTTCATTGCCATGCTCTGCGAGGACCAGGATCCGCTCTGGACGTTTTCCACGGGGTCATTGCCGCGTTCCACGTAACCAGGAAGGGTTGACTTTATTCGCCTCTCACAGAGTCGGGGTTTGACTCTTGGTTATCTGTGCACCGCCAAATCATGGAACTGGAGGTTGCCGTTGTTCCGCTTTGCTTGATATTGTGTCTGTTGTAATGAGACGAGTGTTGAGATGATCTCTAGGCTGTCTGTGAACCATCGAGATTTGGCTTCTTCTTCTGATGAAACCTGGGAGGGAGGAGTGTGATTCCTTATTTGTTTGCGCCCATGGATTGTATACAGGGACTGCTGTGATATCACCTGTAGGGCATAAATTTCATTTTTATTTTTTATTTTATTTCTTTCCGCGATGCTCTATCATTTCAGCTTTTTATATCGCGGAGGTCGCGATTGCCCAATCATTTCGGCTATTTTTCGCGGTGCCCAATCATTTCGGCTATTTATTTTATTTTCACTCGCCGCTTTGTATTGCGAGTTGCCCAATCATTTCGGCTATTTTGCATGCATACCTTTTTTTACTTGCTGATTTTTATTTGCAAGTTGCCCCATCATTTCGGCTATTTCGTATGCATGTGTGGCTCGCTGGCTTTTCGCTACAAGTTTGAAATTAGACACCGATTTCGGCATCAGCACAGCTACAGCTGGGATATTGCCAGGATCGAATCATCATTTGCCTCTGCCGATATCGAACAAAGGTGGCTTAGTATACAGGGTTAGGATTCTGTCGACTAAGGCTTTTGACTTCATGAGCCGTAAGGGTCTCATAAAGGTATTCCTCCCTATGAGTCGTGAGGATATCGTAGGTGTAATTTCTCCTTAAGAATCGAGAGGATTCCTAAGTGTATGGCTTCTGGTAAGTCGTAAGGATCTTACAAAAAGGTTTTCTCCTTATAAGTCGAGAGGACTTGCAAGGGTTGTTCACCATGTAGACATATCCCTAGTCACAGATGGGACTTTGTTAGGGAAATGTTTATTCGCGCCCGTGGATTGTATACAAGGGTCAGCATTGAGCCGCTTGTAGGGCAGTATTGAAGGTTGTGGGGGCTGCTTAAGAACAGGTTCAGATCTCTGTAAGTTAAGACTTTCAAATCTTATGAGCCGTGAGGGTCCTATAAGAGAGTTCTCCTTACGAGTCGTGAGGATCTCGCAAGTGTAATTTCTCCCTAGAGATCGTGGGGATCTCTAAGTGTGTTGCTCCCTTATGAGTCGTAAGGATCTCACGCGGGTGGTTTCTCCTCACAAGGTCGAGAGGACCTTGCAAGTGTCTCTTAACGAGGTTGCGCCCTTTCGGGTTTTCACAAACACTCGCCGGTAGCCCTGCTGTTTTTACTTACGGAGCCCTTTCGGGTTTTCATCCGTGCCCATTTTACTTATGGACATACCGTTTTTTTTGTTTTTTTTTATTCGAACGAGGCTGCGCCCTTTCGGGTTTTCACAAGACTCGCTGGTAGCCCTGCTGTTTTTACTCACGGAGCCCTTTCGGGTTTTCATTCATGCCCATTTTGCTTATGGAAATACCGTTTTCTTTTTTCTTTTTTTTTATCAGCTTTGGGATGCTGCAATCCACCGTAGTTTATTGACGTCTCGGTCAACAGCTAGTTTTAGGACATAGTGGTCCGTTGTTAGTTTAAGGACGTTTTGGTCCGTAGTAAAGGAAGCCGGCTACTACTTATGGAGTTTAGGCTTAGGAAGATAGCGGGCAGACATAGTCGTCATCATATATCATTGACCTGGGCCGTGACTCGTTAGGCGTAGTATTTCTTCAGGAAGCGACCATTTATTGGCCTGAAGGGCCTCTCGCCGTGCATGTGCATGAGTAGATAGGCTCCACCCTGGTAGACCTTGTCTATAATATACGGGCCTTCATAATTAGGTTCAAACTTCCCTCGTTTAGCACGATTGGGGATCATAGGTCTTTTGACCACTAGCACGAGTTCACCTTGGCGGAATGTCCTCGGCCTGGTCAATCTTTCATATGAGCGCGTCATCTTTGCTTTATAAGCCTCCAGATTTTATTGCGCTATGAGCCGGGTTTCATCAAGGGCATCGAGCTCCTCAAGCCGAAGTTGAGCATTCTCTTCGTCCGTTAGCTCATAATGGACTGCCACTCGTAGAGAGGGTAACTCTATCTCAAGGGGGAGTACCGCTTCTGTACCGAATACCAACGCGTACGGTGTTGTGTTCGTGGCCGTCTTGAACGTAGTTTGATATGCCCAGAGAGCTTCATGCAGTCTCTCGTGCCAGTCCTTCTTATTTCGGGACACCGTCTTCTTCACGATCTTCGTCAAGGTCTTATTGAAAGCCTCAGCTAGACCGTTAGCTCTGGGATTATAAACTGAGGAGTATGTCCAGTCTATGTTGTGCTGTTGTGCGAAACGGCTGATCTTGTGGCTTCTGTAGGCTGGCCCGTTATCGGAGATGATTCGTCGCGGAGTTCCAAATCGATAAATAACGTGCATCTTAAAGAAATTGAGGATATTCTCCGTTTTCACTTCCCTCAGCGGTACTGCTTCTGCCCATTTGGAGAAGTAATCAGTTGTCGCCAAAATGAATCGTTGTCCTCTGGACGATGCTGGTTCGATGGGGCCGATTATGTCAGTCCCCCACATTTCGAACGGCCAGCTAGCCACTGTCGGGTGTAGTGGATTTGGGTGCTGATGGATAAAGTGTCACGCCCCGCTTCTCAGAGTGCGCTAGATTGGGCAAGTGACATAGCCAACCATGCTACCTGTGGGTAGGAAGTATCCATCCACAGTCACATTACGGCTGTAGAGATATCAAGAACAAGATGAAACTATCTAAAACATGTCCATAATCCAGAATAACAGGAGTCAATAATAAATAAATGCGGAAGCAAATGATCCAATACAAATAACTGAAAAGTGTTTCCCATAATGCGGGCTCACATCAGGAAATAAATGCAGGAAATAAAACTAACTACTACTGAACTCACAGCTCAGCCTGCTGGCTGAAGTACTCCTGCTCGGACTGCGACAGTGGTAAAGAATCTGGGCCATGCAAAACCCAGACGTCAGCGCGTCATGTCATCAAGTAATATAATATGAACAGTGTAGCAGGCAATATAATATAAACATGAATACAGCAAGAATAACAATAATATGAATCATACCAGTACAGGGTAGCGTGCAGTGGGTAAACTAAACTGTTCTATCAGGTTTTCTATTCTAAAGTCTTTGAAATCAATTGATGACTCGTCGATGTAACTCAATAGTATCCCGTGCATGCCCGAGACCACGGTCAAGACCCTCGGGGCTGAATCCGAGACGTGCCGCTAGGCAGTAATAAGTAGCAGGATGGACGAGTGATGTCAGCATCATCACTCCCGGACTGGCCGAGCCCGTAAGACTGATCAGAACAAGTATCGAACTGTTGAGTTACAAGTCGGTTTCACCTTTGATTTTCCCATACCCCCAAGTTATGTGTGTCAGGTCAGGTATTCAGTACTCAAGAACTAATGCCAACACAGGATCAGGTAAAAGCAGGTTTGTCTGGATAGACAACAGGAATGGTCCATGAGGACAACATGTCAGGTTTGTTGGCATTAGGCACGAGATCAGGTAACAGGTCGGGTCATGGTACATCAGGTCAAGCCAGGTAATGTATAAAGGTGTCATGTCATGTCAAGAGTGTATGGTACCATGTCATGTCAAATAGGAAGTGTAACAGGTCATGTCAGGAAGCACAAGATGTCATGTGGGTGCTCATAATCAAACTATCATAAACATGTGTATAAATAAACAAGCATGAGTACTATCAGAACAATAAACTGGAACATGTAATATGATATGCAAATAGATATAATTTCAAGGATATGGATGCACAGTTATCGATTAGGGTTACATTTATAGTTCCAATATTAATTAGGATGCAATTTATTAAACATGGAGTGTTAATATCACATTATTATGTAGTAATGTGATCTATGAATGCAATTATATTTATCTTAAATGCGATGGATGCAAACGGGTATCCGAAAAGTTATAAAACTATAAAATGGTAATGTGGGATGTGCAACTAAGCAATATGTGATATAAATATTAATATGGATAGCATATTCAAAGCGATTAATAACTATAAAAGTGGTTTTGATTAAAAATGCACAAGAAAGTTCCGTTCAGAAATTCAGCGTCACCCTGATTTGTAAAATAGCTTAAAAATAACAAACGTTCTCCAAAAGGGACGTGTCTTATACCAAAACGAAGATAATTCAATAAGGTTTTCAGTTTTATAAGTATAAGCATCTCAGGTTGTACCTACAAAAAGTTATGAATATTCGAACTTGAAAGTTTGCTGCTGGAATTTCCCTGGACAGCAGTTTGGAGACATTTTCATTTGCATTTTACGTTATTTAAACAATTTATTTTGCCAGTAAATACTTCATAGAGTTATAGTATTCTGAATTAGCTTCGTAACGAACTAAAGAACGTATACTAATGATTTTTCTATGATTTATAATGAATTCTATAAGATAAGGTGTACAGTAAATTTCAGATTTGTCATATCCGATTTTTCAACGACGTTTCATGTGTAAACTATATGATTTTCAAATGTATAACATTATAAAATGAAGATTATAAAAGTATATAGCATGTAGCAAGATTAACTTGCATCGATGGGTCGCGAATCGGGAAAACGGAACGTTAACCGTCGGCGGGGAAAACTCGCGACGGGCGCACGGTTCACGGAATGAACCCAAACGACGAACAAAGGAACCACACGGGTCGGGGTACCTCACTGGAACGTCGAGAAGCGTCACCGGCACGACGGAATTCCGGCAACAAAAGAACAGTTAAAAAAAATGAAAAACGGAACATGAAGCAAGAAGAGAAAGAATGATAAAAAGAAGTACGAGAGAATATATGAGGGAGAGGGAGAGAGAGAGAAAAGTGGAGGGAGAGAGAGAGAAAGTGGGGCCCACAGGGTTAAAGGGGAGGTTGCGATTGGCTGAGAGAATAAATTAAGAAGGATATAAAAGATTGTAAAAATATTATATGGTTAACTTAAAGATTTAAAAGATAGGTAATGAACAGTAAGATATCAGGTTAGTTAGAAAAAATATATGCGATGGTTTTAATAATATTAAAATTTGGGATTTTGGCGCCAAATGAAACATTTCCAAATTGCGCCCGGGTTAGGTCCAAAAATTCGAAATTCAAATAATAGGATTTTAAGCGGGTTCTAAATTTTAAAATGAAATGTTTTATGATTAAAAAAGCATACTCCTAAAACGGACACACGCACGTGCACGTAACCATCCAAACTCGCCCGTTTCACTGAACGGGACGAAAACACAATGCACGGACGCTACCACGAGGCTAAGGGTGTCAAGTAGGCCAAGATGAATATTTTCAATTTTATTTTAGGTGCTAAAATTTGTTATATGCAGAATGACTTAGCCAGATAAAATTTTACAGTAAGACCCAAATAAGCAAGATAAATGAAATGAGTAATATCTAATGCTCAACCAATAATAGAAAATAGTAGTATTGGGCTCGGGTGTTACATTATACCCAACTACAAAAGAATTTCGTCCTCGAAATTCCAAGAATACAAGATAGAAAACTATAGGAAAAGGTGAGGAAACTTCTGTCAGATCTCGTCTTCTCGCTCCCACGTGGACTCTCCATGCGATCGATTACCCCAAGAAACTAGCACAAGGGGGATAACCTTGTTCTTAAGAACCTTTTCCCTTCGATCCATGATTTCAACCGGTCGCTCCTCAAAAGTCAGGTCTTCCCGTACTGTTAACTCCGAATGATCCAAGACGTGTGTTTCATCTCGAACATACCTTTGTAGTTGAGATACGTGAAACACATCGTGCACACCTGCCAAGGACTGCGGTAACGCCAAACGGTACGCTACCTCTCCAACGCGCTCCAATATCTCGAAAGGTCCAACGAATCGGGGACTAAGCTTCCCTCGACTCCCAAAACGAATCACTCCTCTAGTCGGTGATATCTTCAAGAATACCAAATCACCCACGGTGAACTCTAGAGGTCTCCTTGACGTGTCAGCCCAACTTTTTTGTCTGTCTTGAGCTGCCTTCATATGCTTCCTGATTGTATCCACCTTCTCAACTGTCTGTACCACCAAACCTGGTCCCAGTAATCTTCGTTCACCAACATCATCCCAACAAACGGGTGAACGGCACTTATGACCATACAAAGCTTCAAACGGAGCCATCTGGATAGTTGCTTGGAAACTATTGTTGTAGGAAAACTCCACCAAGTGTAGGTGATCCTCCCAAGAACCCTTGAAGTCCAACATGCATGCTCTCAACGTATCATCAAGAGTTTGGATCGTTCTCTCCGACTGACCATCAGTTTGAGGATGATAAGCTGTGCTAAACTTCAATCGAGTCCCCAAACTTTCCTGTAAACCCCTCCAGAAGTGTGATAAGAACCGAGTGTCCCGATCGGATACGATGCTCACCGGTACGCCATGCAATCTTACAATCTCCTGCATGTACCGCTCTGCCAAAGTCTCCATTGATTGACCAACCCGGAAAGGAATAAAGTGAGCTGCCTTGGTCAATCGATCGACAATCACCCATACTGCATTGTTGCCTTTTGGATTCTGCGGTAAAGCCGTCACGAAATCCATGGTTATATGTTCCCACTTCCACTGAGGAATCGGAAGTGGTTGCAATAAACCAGCAACCCTTTGGTGTTCAGCCTTGACTTGCTGACATACCAAGCACTTAGCCAAGAAGCGAGCAATCTCCCGTTTCATGCCTTCCCACCAGAAATGCTGTCGAATATCTCGGTACATCTTTGTACCTCCTGGATGTATAGAATAAGCTGAACTGTGTGCCTCCTTCATAAGCTCTTCACGAACATCCCCCTTTGGCACACACAAACGGCTACCATACCTCAACGAACCATCTTTGTGGACCAGTAAATCTGTTCGTAGTCCGGCTTCAACCTGCTCTCGAAACATTTGCAGTTTAGGATCCTGCGATTGTGCTGCTTTAATTTTCTCAATTAAAGACAACTGTACTTGCAATTGCATTAACTGTCCCGTAGAACGCGGTAGCACAACTTCCAAGTCAAATCTTCGAAAATCCGCAATGATCTCCCTCTGTGTAGTCAATACTTGAATCGCTGGTAACCGACTAAGCGCATCCGGCACGACGTTAACCTTTCCCGGATGGTATTTAAGATCAAGGTCATAGTCGGCCATTAGCTCCAACCATCTACGCTGCCTCATATTCAACTCCTTCTGAGTGAACACATACTTCAGACTCTTGTGATCTGTAAAAACTTCAACTCTCTCACCCAAAAGGTAGTGTCTCCAAATCTTCAAAGCGAAGATCACAGCCGCAAGCTCCAAGTCATGAGTTGGATAATTCTTCTCATGGGTCTTCAGTTGTCTTGATGCGTATGCTACGACCTTCCCATGCGGCATCAAAACACATCCCAATCCTTTCCCAGATGCGTTGCTGTGAATCACCAGTCCTCCGGAATTGTCTGGTACGGTCAGGATAGGGGCGGTTATCAACTTCTGCTTCAACGTCTCAAAAGCTAGCGCACAATTATCCGTCCATACAAAAGGTACCTCCTTGCGCTTATGCTTGGTCAACGGCTCTGCCAGACGAGCAAAGTTCTCCAAAAATCTCCTATAGTATCCGGCTAATCCAAGGAAACTTCTTATCTCAGCAACATTCTTTGGAATAGGCCAATCTCGAACTGCTGCAATCTTTTCTGGATCGACGGCAATGCCATCGCCAGACACAACATGCCCCAAAAACCTTACTTCCTCCAGCCAAAACTCGCACTTACTCATTTTCGCATACAATTCCTCCTGTCTGAACGTCTGCAGTGCGATCTTCAAATGCTCAGAATGCTCTTCAAAACTCTTCGAGTAAACCAGAATATCGTCAATGAATACCACAATGAACTGATCCAAGAACGGTGAAAAGATTCGGTTCATCAAGTCCATGAATACTGCCGACGCATTCGTTACTCCGAAGGGCATCACTAAGTACTCGTAATGTCCATACCGAGTTCGAAACGCCATCTTGCAAATATCTTCTGTTTTCACTCGGACCTGATGATATCCGGATCGTAAATCCAGCTTCGAGAATACCCTCGCGCCACTAAGCTGCTCAAAAAGTTCTCCAATGTGAGAGATCGGGTACTTGTTCTTGATAGCCACCCGGTTTAATTCTCGATAGTCGATGCACATCCTTCTTGTGCCATCCTTCTTCTTTACGAGAAGAACTGGAGCTCCCCAAGGCGTGTTACTGCTTCGAATCCAACCCTTTTCAAGCAATTCAGCAACCTGTTTCTTTACTTCTTCCAACTCTACTGGCACCATTGGATAATACGCTTTAGATACTAGCGCTGCACCAGGAATAAGGTCAATTGCGAACTCCACGTCTCGCTTCGGCGGTATACCCGGTATATCTTCAAATACGTCCATAAAATCGCGAACAACCGCCAGCTCTTCACCACTATCAACTTCCATTGCTGCAAGAATATTGTTTGTCGGCCTAGCCCTAAACTCGACTGGCCCAACAGAACTGCTTCCTTACCGCAACTGCTGTATGCTGTAAACTCCTAATTTTCCCGATATGCTCTACTGTTCTCGAGCTGCCGTAAGAACCTGTGAGAAAGTGGTCAAACCCAGGGAGACGGTCTGCCTTTGGATGTTCACATCCAATCTGCGCATGGACCTTCCTGCCCTGTCTGCATCGTTGGCGACTAAAGGTCCAGCGAGACTGCTGAGTCTCGTCCACTCTGCTGCATGCACGTCCACGTGTGCTCCATTCTGCCTCAGCCCAATAAATTTCTCTTCCATTTCCTCCCATGTAGTCCACGGAAAGCACTTCTCCAGGAAACTCTTAGAAAACTCCGCCCAACTGATCGGCTTGGGCAAGCGGGTCTCTTCCACAAGCCACCACTCTCGGGCGTAATCCACTAGCTGAATGCGCACCACATCAACTCTTTTGTCAACTGGAATCTGTGCCGCAATCAGTAAATTCTCCGTGTCAACTAGCCACTGCTCGGCTGACAATGGCTCCTCCAAACCAGTGAATGTAGACGGACCCCAAACGTCTGAAATCTGCCACGGTCCCTACTCGGTTAACTGGTTTAGCTCCAGCGTTGTTTACAGACTGCTGAACGATCTGCAAACCTTCCTGAAACGAATTTGCTATTGCTGGATCAGCTCAGTCTGTCTCTTTTGATTCTCCAGCATTCCTCTTATCACTCCAAGCATGGCGGCTTCGTCCACACGTCTCTGGTACGTCTTCAAATTCTTATCGGCCATAACAAAACACCCAACATTAGCATGATGATAGATTCAAAATAAAGGTCAAGGCTAGAACTCCAAGATACTTAAATAGAGTACCGCATTGTAACTATGCCGCGGTATCATAGCCACAATTACTTAACTCCACCCAAGTCGCCTAAGTCCTAGGGATAACAAGAAATCAGGTTTTCGAGTCGACATGTAAAGTAAGTTTGCACGTCGTAAAAGATATAATCAGGAAGAATGTGATTCAAGAATGGTAAAACGGTCAAGGTGGCAGGACAAGTTTCCTAAACACGGGTATTCTGATTCGTGTATTGGGTACAATACCCAACTACAAAAGAATTAACCCGACTATCCTATGGCTCTGATACCAAAAGAACCATGTCACGCCCCGCTTCCCAGAGTGCGCTAGATTGGGCAAGTGACATAGCCAACCATGCTACCTGTGGGTAGGAAGTATCCATCCACAGTCACATTACGGCTGTAGAGATATCAAGAACAAGATGAAACTATCTAAAACATGTCCATAATCCAGAATAACAGGAGTCAATAATAAATAAATGTGGAAGCAAATGATCCAATACAAATAACTGAAAAGTGTTTCCCATAATGCGGGCTCACATCAGGAAATAAATGCAGGAAATAAAACTAACTACTACTGAACTCACAGCTCAGCCTGCTGGCTGAAGTACTCCTGCTCGGACTGCGACAGTGGTAAAGAATCTGGGCCATGCAAAACCCAGACGTCAGCGCGTCATGTCATCAAGTAATATAATATGAACAGTGTAGCAGACAATATAATATAAACATGAATACAGCAAGAATAACAATAATATGAATCATACCAGTACAGGGTAGCGTGCAGTGGGTAAACTAAACTGTTCTATCAGGTTTTCTATTCTAAAGTCTTTGAAATCAATTGATGACTCGTCGATGTAACTCAATAGTATCCCGTGCATGCCCGGGACCACGGTCAAGACCCTCGGGGCTGAATCCGAGACGTGCCGCTAGGAAGTAACAAGTAGCAGGATGGACGAGTGATGTCAGCATCATCACTCCCGGACTGGCCGAGCCCGTAAGACTGATCAGAACAAGTATCGAACTGTTGAGTTACAAGTCGGTTTCACCTTTGATTTCCCCATACCCCCAAGTTATGTGTGTCAGGTCAGGTATTCAGTACTCAAGAACTAATGCCAACACAGGATCAGGTAAAAGCAGGTTTGTCTGGATAGAAAACAGGAATGGTCCATGAGGACAACATGTCAGGTTTGTTGGCATTAGGCACGAGATCAGGTAACAGGTCGGGTCATGGTACATCAGGTCAAGCCAGGTAATGTATAAAGGTGTCATGTCATGTCAAGAGTGTACGGTACCATGTCATGTCAAGTAGGAAGTGTAACAGGTCATGTCAGGAAGCACAAGATGTCATGTGGGTGCTCATAATCAAACTATCATAAACATGTGTATAAATAAACAAGCATGAGTACTATCAGAACAATAAACTGGAACATGTAATATGATATGCAAATAGATATAATTTCAAGGATATGGATGCACAGTTATCGATTAGGGTTACATTTATAGTTCCAATATTAATTAGGATGCAATTTATTAAACATGGAGTGTTAATATCACATTATTATGTAGTAATGTGATCTATGAATGCAATTATATTTATCTTAAATGCGATGGATGCAAACAGGTATCCGAAAAGTTATAAAACTATAAAATGGTAATATGGGATGTGCAACTAAGCAATATGTGATATAAATATTAATATGGATAGCATATTCAAAGCGATTAATAACTATAAAAGTGGTTTTGATTAAACATGCACAAGAAAGTTCCGTTCAGAAATTCAGCGTCACCCTGATTTGTAAAATAGCTTAAAAATAACAAACGTTCTCCAAAAGGGACGTGTATTATACCAAAACGAAGATAATTCAATAAGGTTTTCAGTTTTATAAGTATAAGCATCTCAGGTTGTACCTACAAAAAGTTATGAATATTCGAACTTGAAAGTTTGCTGCTGGAATTTCCTTGGACAGCAGTTTGGAGACATTTTCATTTGCATTTTACGTTATTTAAACAATTTATTTTGCCAGTAAATACTTCATAGAGTTATAGTATTCTGAATTAGCTTCGTAACGAACTAAAGAACGTATACTAATGATTTTTCTATGATTTATAATGAATTTTATAAGATAAGGTGTACAGTAAATTTCAGATTTGTCATATCCGATTTTTCAACGACGTTTCATGTGTAAACTATAAGATTTTCAAATGTATAACATTATAAAATGAAGATTATAAAAGTATATAGCATGTAGCAAGATTAACTTGCCTCGATTGGTCACGAATAGGGAAAACGGAACGTTAACCGTCGGCGGGGAAAACTCGCGACGGGCGCACGGTTCACGGAATGAACCCAAACGACGAACAAAGGAACCACACGGGTCGGGATACCTCACTGGAACGTCGAGAAGCGTCACCGGCACGACGGAATTCCGGCAACAAAAGAACAGTTAAAAAAAATGAAAAACGGAACATGAAGCAAGAAGAGAAAGAATGATAAAAAGAAGTACGAGAGAATATATGAGGGAGAGGGAGAGAGAGAAAAAAGTGGAGAGAGAGAGAGAGAAAGTGGGGCCTACAGGGTTAAAGGGGAGGTTGCGATTGGCTGAGAGAATAAATTAAGAAGGATATAAAAGATTGTAAAAATATTATATAGTTAACTTAAAGATTTAAAAAATAGGTAATGAACAGTAAGATATTAGGTTAGTTAGAAAAAATATATGCGATGGTTTT
This sequence comes from Agapanthus africanus, assembly GCA_030015575.1. NCBI lineage: Eukaryota > Viridiplantae > Streptophyta > Magnoliopsida > Asparagales > Amaryllidaceae > Agapanthus > Agapanthus africanus. Next base: position 38,116,600 of record CM057345.1, on the reverse strand, counting down.
AATATTATTAAAATTTGGGATTTTGGCGCCAAATGAAACATTTCCAAATTGCACCCGGGTTGGGTCCACAAATTCGAAATTCAAATAATAGGATTTTAAGCGGGTTCCAAATTTTAAAATGAAATGTTTTATGATTAAAAAAGCATACTCCCAAAACGGACACACGCACGTGCACGTAACAATCCAAACTCGCCCGTTTCACTGAACGGGACGAGAACACAATGCACGGACGCTACCACGAGGCTAAGGGTGTCAAGTAGGCCAAGATGAATATTTTCAATTTTATTTTAGGTGCTAAAATTTGTTATATGCAGAATGACTTAGCCAGATAAAATTTTACAGTAAGACCCAAATAAGCAAGATAAATGAAATGAGTAATATCTAATGCTCAACCAATAATAGAAAATAGTAGTATTGGGCTCGGGTGTTACATAAAGTCCCCGTGAATCTAGCACGAGTGGCATTGCTTCGCATACTCGAGGCAGTCCTGAATCATCGTGGGCCAATAGTAGCCCGTCCTTTTAATCTTCAGCTTCATCTTCGGGCCTGCTTGATGTGAACCGCAAAGTCCGTCGTGAACTTCTTGAACGACTCTTTTTGCCTCTTCAGGTCCCAGGCATCTTAGCCATAGGGAATCAAACGACCTCTTGTAAAGAATATCATTGACAAAAGCGAAAGATAAGGCTCGCTTCATGAGCTGATGTCTTGAGGACGCATCTTCAGGTGTTCGATGGGATTTGAAGTAGTCTAAAAAGACTTCTCTCCAATCCTAAACCATTTCTTGGTCTTTTATTTGCAGGGCCGTCTGCTCAGTCGCTTTCTTTTCCTCGGATGATTCCGGAGACATTTCCGCCAGCGCAAGAACCCGACGGCTTTGCACAACGATTCTCACGTCATCGAGGTTCTCATCGGCCAATTCTTTAGCGAGCTTAGCTAGTGCATCCGCTTTGCTATTTTCTGCACGCGGTATGCTTTCCAAGGTGTAGGAATGAATTTGGGTCAGCAGTTGCTGTACCCTCTCGCCGTACTTTACCAGTTCTGGTTTGCACGTTTGATAGTCGCCGTTTACTTGGCTAACGACCAGTTGGGAGTCTCCGTATATGAGGAGGTCTTCAATCCCCATGTCAATGGCGATCTCGAGGCCTGCTATCAAAGCTTCATACTCGGCTTCATTGTTTGTCCTCGGCTCTGTTAAGGAGAAAGCAAAGCGCATTATCCCTCCTTGTGGAGTTACGAAGATGAGGCCTACCCCCGATTTGATTATGGGCGTGCTTTGTTTGCGCTTCTTCATGGAAGACGCTCCATCAAAATAAAGTTCCCATTGGGTATCACCACCGTCGATCGCATCAAACGCATGTTCGTCTGGCAGTTCACAATTTAAAGGGGAATCGGCAGGTATTGGATACTCAACGAAGAAGTCGGCGATGGCCTGGCCTTTCACTGCCTTAAGAGGCCGATAAGTTATCGAGAATTCCATTAAGAGCAAGGCCCATTTAGTGAGTCGCCCCGTCAGTATGGCCTTTGACATCAAATATTTGAGAGGGTCCACCTTCGATATGAGACGGACTTCATGCGCCAATGCATAGTGCCTGAGTTTCGTTATCGCGAAAATCAAGGCCAGGCAGTGTTTTCCTATTGGAGAATAATTGCTTTCTGCCACTAGAAGAACTCGACTCAAGTAGTAGAGAGCTCTTTCTTTCCCTTGGTCATTCTCTTGTGCCCATAATGCGCCTAAGGAACCTTCGAGGGCTGTTGTATAAAGAATAAGGGGCTTTCCCTTGACCGGAGCGACCAACACTGGCGGGTTCTACAGGTATTGCTTGATTTCGTCCAATGCACCTTGGCATTTGTGATCCCAGACGAATGGGATCCCTTTCTTCATCAAGTGACTGTATGGGTGGCACTTGCCAGAGAGATTGGCTATAAATCGCCGGATATACGCGAGCTTTCCTTGGAGAGACCGCAATTGTTTGAGAGTCCTTGGCGAGGGCATCTCCATGATCGCCTTGATATTTGACGGATCTATCTCAATACCTCGGTGTCGGACAATGAATCCTAAGAATTTGCCCGAGGAGACTCCGAATGCTCATTTGAGGGGGTTCATCTTCAAGTTGTATTGCCGGAGGCGTTGAAATACGACCTTCAGATGCTCTAGATGTTCCTCGTATGATTTGCTTTTAACCACGAGGTCGTCAATATAGCATTCAACAATTTCATGTCTAAGGTCATCGAAGATCTTCGTCATGGCCCTCTGATAGGTGGCACCGGCGTTCTTTAGACCAAAAGGCATCACCTTGTAGCAAAATATACCCAAAGGGGTCCGGAAAGCGGTGTGCTTCTGGTCCTCAGGATGCATTTTTATCTGATTATAACCTGATGAGCCATCCATGAAGAAGAAGACTTCATCAGTGGACGTATTATCTATCATCAGCTCAGTGACTGGCACTGGGAAGTCGTCTTTCGGGCAGGCTTTATTGAGATCCCGAAAGTCTACGCAGATGCGCACTGTCCCATTTTTCTTCATCACCGGGACGATGTTGGCGATCCAGTCAGGATACTGTACCTCTTGGATGAAGCCGGAGTCGATCAGCTTCTTGACCTCGGTGTTGATACTCATCTCAAGCTCGAGCCGCATTCTCCTCGGTGCTTGTTTGATTGGCTTAACGTCCGGGGATATTGCCAATTTGTGGACAGCAATTTCTGGATCTAATCCTGGCATTTCGGAATAGTTCCATGTGAAGCAATCTCTATGCTGCATAAGCACGTCTTTTAGCGCGGCCACCCTTTCTTCAGATAGCAGCTCACTGACGAATGTCGGTCGTGGGTCATTTGCCGTCCCCAAATCAATTTTCTTGAGGTTATCTACAGTGGTATGTATTCCATCTTCTAGCTCTTTTGGCGCCGGTGGAAACTCTGAGATCACCTCGTCGTCATTATTTTCGAAGCACCAGGGGAGGTCATACATATCCTCGGGTTCCTCCTTTGATATCGCTATCATATGACAAGTACGAGCTCACTTCTAAGACCACTGTGGATCTGGTTCTACTCTCGTGGCTTTGGGTTCATGCTTCTACGGCGGAGCTATCCTCCAACTATCGGATAGAGCGAACTTGCCGAGCTGATGTTGATCTTCGACCCAGTTCTTGAAGGTGAAGCAATCTTCGAGAGGGTGTCCTATTGCTCGGTGATAAGAGCAGTAGTCTGGGTGAGAGACTTCGCCAGCTTGCTTGGGGTGTTTAGACTCCGGAAGCGTAATCATTTGATGTTTTATAGCGAGGTCAAGTATCTTCTTTGTCTTGTCTTGAGGAAAAGAGTATGCTCGACTCATTTTCTTCATAAAGGACAAATCCGGACCGCTCGATTCTCGATCGCGTGACTTCTTGGTCCCACTTTGTCGTTGTTGAACGCCTTTCCCTCTCTTTGACTTGTTTATGCCTCTGCGTCAGGCCCTTTGAATGAAGGGTTGACAGGGAGGAGCGTTTTCATCTTTCGCAGCCTGTTGAAGAAGGCGTTGCGTCCTGGCTTTCTCGTAGATGGCCATTTCGCGATTATGGTCATCTCGAACCTTTTGACCCGCTTCCCTGATAAGCTTGTCCATTCGTTCTTCAAATGACGGACTCGGCATTTTGATTGCAGGATCTCGTTTTGGTTCGAGGTCAGCGTTTTCTGACAGGGCGTCCTCTTCTTCATCGAAGTCATATATGACGTAGCTACCATGGACTCGTTCCCGTTTCCCGGATTTCACATATCCAAGCCCGAGCGTTTCCATTCTCCCGTTGGGTAGCTTGCACTGAGTTCCAGGGAAATCCTAAATCCTGTTGTAGAACCGAGCTTATCGAATGGTCTGTTTGAACGATACCCCTTGGCGCTTCAAGAGCCTTTTTAGTCCGTTCGTGTAATATCTGGGCAAACGGATGGGCTGGAGCCTGTCAAGTGTAGAATCCGCGTCGTGCCAGATTTCTTTCTCCATTCTTGTTTCCGTGGACCGGTAGAATAGGATCGCCTTTTCACCCTTTCGCTTGGGAGGGACGTAAAATGTCTGTAGTTCTTGCACACTATAAGCTTCAAAGGCGTCGAGATCTTTGTAGTGCTCCCGCAGAATCATGGTAATTTGCAAACTCTGATTATCACCAGCGAATGCTTGTATTGGTGGCCGAGCGGAGAATATAGCATGGACCTCATCTTCCGAGTAACTGCCAAAGATCAACATAGGAGCGGACGGTCCTGGCTTGTTGTGCTGGGGTGGGCCTGAATAAACTATCTCTTCCTCTTCTTCAGTATCACTCCCGAAGACGGGAATGGTGGTGATAGCTTTGTTCTCCGGTTTGTGACATCTCTCCGTGTCCTCAAAATCTGGCAAGAAATATTTTGCATCTTCATACTTGCGGACTTCATTCACGGAGAATGGGTTCAGCTCTCCTGTTACGGTATACTCGAGACCATCCTTGAAATACTTGATACACTGATGTTGTGTAGAAGGGATGATGTTGTACTCGTGCAACCAAGGCCGGCCGAGCAAAGCATTGTAGCAGGTCTTGGCGTCAATGACGTGAAACTTGATATCCGTGACGAGTAGCCCGAATCGTAATGTTAATATCACAGACCCGAGATTCCGCGATGATTGGGAGTCGAAACCAGAGATGGTGATTTTATCACGAGCGAGATGCTGGACGCTCATGCAGATTTCCTTTAACACTCGCACGTTGAGAAGATTAACGGAAGATCCATTGTCGACCAGGATTTTTCCTATCTTTATATCATGGCAGTATCCTGAGATATAGATGGGACGGTTGTGCTCGCAAATCTCAAGGAGGAGGTCTTCATCGCCGAAGGTGATATCGGCTGTGTGCACTTCTTCCAGCTCGTCCTTCATCTTTTCTTCGACGAGAAAAGCTTGGAATTGCTCTGGCTCTTGTAGCGTGTTGATCAGTGAATCTCTCGCTTCTTTGGATAGTAGAAGGGCGTCGAGAACGCTGAGCTGCGAAGGTAACTTCCTCAAGTGTGCCAGAATGTTGCAGTCCACCTTGTTCTTCTTTGGTGGGTCTTTGGCGGTCAGCTCTTTCATGACTTGGTCATCCAGGGCGATATCCTCAGAGACCTTTTCTTTCCCCTTGTCTTTTCTATTCGTGGGTCCGAGATTCTTTTCTGGAAGCGTGCGATTGCGCAGCTGAATATTTTCACAGGCCTTCGGTTCTTCCTCCTTCCCCAAGGCGGATTCTTTAAAGAGAGGGGCAAGAGCCATCTCTTCGTCAGAGTCGCTTCCGAAAGTGAGAACCTGCAATCCCCCGGTGTTGATCATGCGACAGTTATCGGTGGTTCTTTTATGCTCCTCGGTCGTACTTCTCTGCTCCCGACGAGTTTTGCGTTTCATCCACTTAAAATGTTGCCGGTGAGCAACATATCCCTGCCACCATCTTTCAAAAGCGTCGCACTCTTCGGTAGGGTGCGAAATCTTTCGATGATATAAGCAGTAGCTAGGATGTGTTTCTGTTTCACCAAGGGCATTCGCTTCGGAGGGTGGTAGCTTCATTCCCATTGATATGGCTTTGGTGAACCTTTCTCTCGTCTTGAACTTGATTTTATTTGTGGCGGATGTACTCTGATCTGGCGGGGGTATCTCGACTTTTTCGTCCAGTCGCCGTCGTTTGGCTCTTTCAAATATGGCCATCTCACGTCCCCGATTGGCTTTACTTTTCAGATGAATCTCATTCAGGAAGGCGTCGATCATTTCGACTGACGACCATAGAAGTTCCGGCTCGGGACCTGCCCCCAGTTTCTTTGTGCAAGGAGCTTCTTCATTATCTAGCGATGAATGAGAGATCATATGGAAGCTTGCTACGTAATCCTCAGATCCATCCGACGAGCCTTCTCCATCATCTTCGTCCTCAAGGACGTGGCTGAGGAACTCTTGGAGCGTGATTGGAGTCCGCGCCTTCTGGTTATACTCTTCCAGCGCGTCAATCTGTTTTTGTAGGTCCGTGCGCTTGTCACCAGGTTTCACGGCTTTTTGGATCTCTTCTTCTTCTTCTTTGAAGATTTTGACGGCTGGGCGTGAGTGCTTTAGCCATCACCACCAATCTTTGGAATTGGGCGCGGCTTCAGCATCCTTTCGATGATCTGGGGTTCTAACGGGTTCTTCCACCTGATCGCCGGGCATGTCTGAAGATCATTCAGCATCCTTTTGGTTTTGGCTGAAAGCACGACCTCCCATGGAGCTTCTTCAACAAAAGAGCACGTTGCCCCCGGTGTGTCAGTCTTCTTAGGAGTGTGCGGTTGTGGTGGGTTTACTTTCCACTTCTCAGACAGCGCAAACTTGCCTTGTAGGTACTGATCCTCGATCCATCCCTTAAAGACGAAGCAATCTTCGATCGGATGGCTTACCGTTTGGTAGTAAGGGCAATAATTGGGATTATTCACTTCGCTAGGTTGCGGTGGTCACCTTGGATTTGGCAAGTTGATAAGCCTGTTGCGCATCGCCAGCTCGAACAACCTCTTCATTTTGTCCCGTGGGAATGAGTAAGGACGCTTCATTTTCTCATTGTAATAGCGTCGTCTCTCCTCCAGTTGATCCGCTAGCTTTGGGGCACTGGGCTGCTGTTGGGTGTTCGCAACGAAGGTCGCCTTCCCTTTACCCTTGTCGTTCCGAGGTTCTGGCTTCAGGGGAGACGGTCTGTGACCCATTTGATCCATCTGGGCTAGCTTATCGATTAAATCTTAGAACGTGGTCGGTTTAAAGATCATGAACTGTGAAATAGTTGCATGAGGGTCTAGAGTGCCCACGAACATGCCCACCGCTGGTGCTTCTTTGATGCGCTGTTCGCACTTCGACCACAGGTTCCGCCATCGGATTGCATATTGAACCCAAGTTTCGCCCGGCTTCACCCTTACATTAATCAATGTCGTTATTAGGGTGCGTTCGCTGGCGCTCACGAATCGCTGGGTGAATAGCAACTCCATCTCTGCGAAAGTTTTGACGGAGTCGTTTGGAAGCTCGGAGTACCACTCAAACGCCGTCTCCGATAAGCTGCCGATGAATTGGCGAAGCAAGAGCTTATCATCGCCGCCGGTGTTGCCACAAAGAGACCTGAATTGGGCGACATGTTGATGGGGATTGCTTGTCCTCTTGTAGACATGGAATTTCGGGATTGTGTAGCCCGGCGAGTACTTTATCTGATCATACCAGCCTGGATATGGTCGCCCTGTTTTGACAACTTGGCCGGCCGCTTCGTTCGCCTGGTGAACTCGTATTTGCTGAGCAATATAATCATCCAAGGAAGCTTTAGAGATTGTTTCTTCTTTGGCTGTTGAAAGAGCCGGGGGTGGATTTGACGTTTCTCCTCTGTCGTCTTCGAGGATAATTGGAGGCTCTTCGGCTGGAGGATCCGGCTGTATCATCATGCCAACCATGTCTTAGAACAGAAAAGCCATTTGCTTTATATTGGCCGCTTGTTCCGCAGCCTCTTTGTCCTTCTTTTCGAGCATTCTGCGAAGGAATTCAGCATCAGTCTCGTGTTCGTGACGTTCTGATGACGCCTTCGGGCTTTCTTTTGGCCCGGTGAGTGTGGCCATGGCAGTCAGCATCTCCTGGAGCTCTGCTGTTGCTGTTCCTGAGCCCTTGTGATGGATCGGGTGAATGGTCGATGGCTCGTAGAAGCGCGGCTATCCTCTTTCCCGGATGCCATGTAAATAGTATGCACCACCATGCCCCCAGACTTAGGGCGTTTTGGCTCAGTGCCTTTGACATTTGTCGCAGGCACGGGGATCTTCTCCGGCCTTCTCTTCTCAGGAGCGATCGAAGTCGAGGGGGCCGTCGCGGTGGGTACCCAGATAGCTTTCCGCGGCTTGGCAGGATGGCTTTCTTCTTGTTGAACCTTCGCCCTTTTTTGTCGGCGAGGGTAATCTTGATCAACCACTGAGTTCCGGATCTGCCGCCAGACTTTGTAGATCTTGGAGGACAGCCGCTGAGGAGACTGTTCTGGCTTTTCTTCCGCAACATTCTCCACCGGAAGAGGAGATCTTTTCAGTATGGCGGTAAGAGAATTCTTACGCACCTTATTCAGCATCTCGAAACTGTTCCCGGTTGGAACAGCAGCATTAATTTCCGCCGTCGGGGCTGGTGGAGTTAGCCCAGAGGGGGAGTTGCCCTCGGCCTTCTTTACCCGGCATCAGTGGCAACGTCGAGCATGTCGAGCTGATGGAGTTGGCTCGGTGACGGGGATGGCCTTGTCTTGCCCCGTGTTCAGGTGAGGGGCCGTTGCTGGTGTCAGCCTGTTAAAGACTGATGTCCTTTCAGTAGCAGAAGAGGGAGTGGGAGTTGGAACGGTCGGTCTTGTAAAGACCGACCCCTTGGCAGGAGAAGTCGCCTTGACGACTTCAGGAGCAGGGTTGGTTACTCTCTTTGGAATAACCTTTTCTTGAGGTGCAGGCTTCATCATGGACTCACCTGAACTTTGGCCCAATCTGGAGAAGACCGAGGCGCTGGAACCGGACGACCCGTTGAGAGGGGCCGCATTAGCTGTCAGCCGATCGAAGACCGACCTCTTGGGAGCTTCCGGTACGGGCACTGGGGTGCTGAAGCTCGGCGGCGGAAGCATGGTTCCGAAAAACAGCCCAGTAGTAGCCTGGGTGACCTGTTCCACCGGCATCGTGAACAGGGACGATGCTTGGGGCCCGTAGGTTATGCCCCTAGTTGAGGCAGGACGTGAGTTGCAGTTGCATGTGGAACACTTTGAGCAGGTGAAAGCCATTAATCCTTTGCTTTCTGCACCGAACAAAACGCCAAATCTTAGTACCTCGAAACCCAAGGGCAACCATTAGCAAACCGCGATTGGTTCGCGAACATGAGACACGAAGTGTAGAGTGGAAAGAGGAAAAGGTCCCACCAGGCGTGCCAGAATATGTTCCCCTCCGAAAGACGCGGCTGAGACGCGATGGACGTCTTTGCCTGAAATTCGGGGCAGATGCTAATTGGTGCTATCCGTCCACCTCTCCGAAGATGCCAAGTTGATTTATGGCACCGTATATCGAAGGTTTAAACGGATGCGGCCGATGTAGCAGACTTCGTCAGATTCCCCCTCGCTTGAGGGGTTTTTGATTGTGGGGACGCTCTTCCCTGCAGGCGCAAGCCCTTGCAGTTAATTACGCTACCGCATCACGGTAACAACTTTCTCCTTATCCAGATGGTCACTTCGTGTCATGGGTGTTTGTTTTGTGTTTGGTTGCCCGTGGATTGTATACGGAGACTAAGTTATGTTGTCGCCCGTAGGGCGTGGACTAGTCCAAATCCGTATCTTTCTTAGATTTGGGTTTGGGGTGTGTTTAAGGATACGTTAGCCTCGTTTGAGACTAAGATCAACTTAAACGTTAGTTAAGGATGCGTTAGTCTAATTTTATACTAAGATCAACTTAACGGGATCGTTTAGATCCGACAAGAGAGCAATTGGGCTCTATCGTTTAGTTTAATGACATTGAGGTCGATTACCAGTTTAAGGACCTAATGGTCCAATGTTAGTTTTAAGATATCACGGTCGAGATTAAGGACATCATAGTCCATGAGTTTAAGGACCCCACAGTCCGTTGTTAGTTTTAAGACATCACGGTTAAGGTTAAGGACATCATAGTCTGTGGAATTAAGGACTCCACAGTCCAATATTAGTTTTAAGACATCGCGGTCAAGGTTAAGGACATCATAGTCCATGAGTTTAAGGACCCCACAGTCCGATGTTAGTTTAAAGACGTCGCGATCGAGGTTAAGGACATCATAGTCCATGAGTTTAAGGACCCCACGGTCCGTGAAATGTATGGTTGTTGGGACCCGTCACCTCTTTGAAGACGTTGAGGGATTCCAACGACAAATATCAAAGGGATGAAGAGATGTACCCTTGAACCAAGGTGGATTAAATGATCTGTAGCCCAGTTTGGAACCAAGACCACTTAATTATATTATGAGCACATTTGCTCAGTTACGTCTGGATTGAGGACTTATGGCTAAGTCCAATTAAGTTTGACATATTGGCCCTTTGTTAGACCATTAACATTTGTCTGGGTTCAAGCCCACATTATTTAGCAATGCTAAACATTTTCATCTTTGATTTCCTCAATTTTGAGATTCATTTGGAGGAGGGACTTTTGCCTCTGGAAAATTAGCCAATTTGGCTGAAAGTAGTGTTAAACACTAAAGAACAACTGTATTAAACTTTGGAGACAGAACTCTCAAATTAGTGTTAAACACTAAAAGACCAGCAGTGTTAAACACTGGAAATATGAAATCCCAAATTAGTGTTAAACACTAGAAAATAACAGTGTTAAATACTGGAAATAAGATTTTCAAATTAGTGTTAAACACTCAAAGATAATCAGTGTTAAACACTGGGAATAAAGCTCTTGAATGAGTGTTAAACACTAAAGGAGAAGGGGTCACGTGTGGACACGTGAAGGCGCCCAGAGGTAGGACCAGATTCTTTTTCCTCGTTCTGCAATTAAGTGTTAAACACTTTTTTTTTTCATAGCCATCACGTGTTGGCACGTGATAAGCATTCATGCATTGATTTGTTAAGGCATTTATTAGGGGTCACGCGGGAGCACGTGAGAGCGCCCAAGTTATATTTTGCCTTTGCTTTTGTTCCGATATAATGAGGGTCACGTGGGAGCACGTGAGGCATTGCCTCAGGGCTAAATCCTTCTCATTTGTGGGGATCTTTTCAGGGGTCACGTGGGGCACGTGACCTTAGTCTTTTGCATGCACAGAGATCTCTTTAGTCTCTTTATTTTATTTTGAGAATTAAATTCTTATGTAGGGTTAAACCCTAATTTCTTTTTAGAGGAATTAAATTCCCAAAGAATTAAATTCTTGTATAGGGTGAAACCCTGATTCTGTCTTGGAGGAATTAAATTCCTGTTAATCTGAGAGAATTAAATTCTCAATTAGGGTTAAACCTTAGTTTCATCCATCTTGAAGGAATTTAATTCTTATAATTTTGGGAGAATTAAATTCTCAGATAGGGTTCAAACCCTAATTTCATATCTTGGAGGAATTAAATTCCTGTGAGTTTGGGAGAATTAAATTCTCAAAACTCAATTCCCCCTCTAAGTTTAGGATCTGCATGGCAGGATCTTGACCCGATGAGAATTAAATTCTCAACTTATGGGGAGATGTGCTCTGTGCGGATCTTCAACCAGAAGAAGAACTAAGTTTTTTTTTTGTAGAAGAATTAAACTCTTAGATTGAGAATTAAATTCTCTTTTTGAAGTTTTAATCCCCTTTCTTTTCTTACCTAGGGTTTTTCTTTGTAGAGAATTAAATTCTCCTCTCTTTTCTTTCTGAAATTTCAAGATTCCAAAAATCTATCCAAAGTTTTTCTCCCTCTCTCTTCTCTTGGCTCCTATTTATAGGAGAAGGAAAAGAATCGATTTGTTTAGTAAATCTTTCATTTAAAGATTTTGTTTGTATTCATAATTAATATGATCCTTTAGATCATTCAGTGAATTTTATTCACCGTTGGATTTTAAATCCAAAGATATTCTGTTTGTTATTTTCAGTAAGATTTAGGGGAAATCTTTCCTTATTTAAGATTTTTTCCATAAATTGATGATTTTTAATCACCCTTGGATCTTTAATCCAACGGTCCCCATAATCCTTTTCCATTTGCAAAGATTTAGAAGCTTTTAGAATTTAATTCTGTTAATTTATAAAGCTTTCAAAGCCTATCACGTGTTGGCACGTGACCGCTCCTCCTTTAGAGTTTTAATTCTATACTTTAATTAGGCTAAAGGGTCATCGCGTGTCAACACGTGACCTCTGGTCATGTGTGAGCATGTGAAACCCCCCCCCCTTTTGGGGTCTTTCTTCAGCCACTTGTTTTACTTCCGGTTGCTTAGGATTTTTTTTAGTTCTGTAAATAGATCGCGTGTCAACACGTGACCCTTGGTCACGTGTGAGCACGTGACACCCCTTTGGGGTGTTTCCTCAGCCGCTTACTTCTGCTTGCTTAAAACTTTAACTCTGTAAATAGATCACGTGTCAACACGTGACCCGTGGTCTCGTGTGAGCACGTGACGCCCCTTTGGGGTCTTTCCTCAGCCGCTTACTTCTGCTTGCTTAAGACTTTAACTCTGTAAATAGATCACGTGTCAACACGTGACCCTTGGTCACGTGTGAGCACGTGACGCCCCTTTGGGGTCTTTCCTCAGCCGCTTACTTCTGCTTGCTTAAGATTTTAACTCTGTAAATAGATCACGTGTCAACATGTGACCCTTGGTCACGTGTGACCACGTGATGCCTCATTAATGAAATTCCTAATTTTTAATCAGGGAACAGCTTCATAGCTATCCGTCCCGATTAAAAGGAAATTCGCATAGAATTCCCTACCGCATACTACTACCGGACATAATCTACACTCTTGGTTGGACACAACAATACCGTTACCCATATGTATATCCCAACATTTGGTCAACGTCTCATGAGGTATAGAGTGTGTGTCAACAAACCGTATGGAAATAAAGCAATGCGAAGCACCTGAATTGAAAAGAACTCTAGCTGGTACAGAATAAATAAGGATGGTACCTATAACCACATCTCCAGAAGTCTCTGCCTGCTCGGCGGACAGGGTTAAATCCCGTCCCTGATTTCGACCTGTACCAGTCTGCCTCTGATCGAAAGACCGTTGTTGGGACACCCGAGGTGGACCCCTTTGAGTTGGTGTACCGTACGACGGTTGTTGTTGCTCGAACCCTCCCTGTAGATCAGATCTCTTTGGACACCCGCTGACCCTGTGCTCGCTGGATCCGCAAATCATACACTGCCCCTTAGCTCTATGGCAATCTCTCTGCATGTGTCCTGGCCTCTGGCAATAATCACAAAACAGGTCCCTCCGCTGCGGCTGCTGAGGTGAGAAGGTGCGCTTCATCTGTGTGACATCCAGCCTGTGAACTAGGATCGCTCCACGGGGAGAGATGGTAGGCCGTGCCAGAACCACGTAGGGTCTCATGTCCATCGATCGTTGGTGTCACGCCCCGCTTCCCGGTGTACGGGCGGAGGGCGCGACGAGGCCCGCTACGTATTTACTCCGAAGTAAATACGCTAAGCGTAACTAAGCAATGTAAAAGAAATATACACAAGAGACAAATGTAATGAACAGCAACTTTATTTATTAACATTTTTTTGACAATACATTTGAAAAGTAAATACATAAAATGAAAAGCAATGCCTAAACAGTGGCATAACAGAAATGAAAAGTACTGAAATGAAATGTACAAGTATCTAGAGCTCTGGGTCGAAAACTAGCTGATCCAAGTCCTCGCTGGTGGGCTCGATCTCCTGAAGGTCCGATCCACCTGAAAACATTCCAAAGAAGAAAGAGAAGGAATGTCGTCAGCAAACAATTGCTCGGTAAGTCCTAAAGATAAGGGAGAAGTGGAATAGACACACAGAGAGAGTGTGTAACTTTTAAAGTGGTATTATACTATTATATTGCTGTATTTAGTGTTAACGTTGTTGTTTATAGCTTGGTACAGAAGATGCCAATGTATACGAAAGGAGCCTCACTTTCCCACGAGACTAAAGTATCAGGAGTATAAGGCTCCGTCGATAATACCAAGGAACAACGGTATGGATGTAATTACGTCTTAAGTGACAACCTCATGCCACCTTTAACATATTCTGTACCAGTCTACCCCTTATAAACCCCGCGATATCTTAATTGTATTGTTTGTATTGTTTGAATTGCATATTGTATATAGATGGATGACTTGCCGAAACCATGATATCAGTAAATGGATATAACTGTAGAATCATGCAGATGGAGGTATATCCATGGTTCGATTAAGTTAATATAGATTAAATAAATTGAACAGATTGAATATATGGATTCATATTGAATTGTGTTATATACTTGAATCACATTCAAGTCAGATTAATTATACCGAGACTCAGTCTGAGTCAGACAATCAGAAAAGAAATTGAATCCTGAATTAGGTTTTGGTGTTATCGGTAACCACTGCACATGGACGGCAGGATTTGTGTCTTTTTCAAAGATGATTACCGTGTTGATAACACCGTTTGTTAAGTTGTCTACCTTAAATAGGCAAGCACCCATATATCCGGCTCCCTCAGGCTCAAGAGACTGGTCCCGCTTAAATCTATGTTTGCTAGGGTCCTTATTGTAATTTAGTATAACTTGAGGGGGATTATGTAAAAATAATTTTGTATAATTTTCAAAATACACCTCAAGTATTTTATTATCGTCTTTACATTTTTCATTGATATATATTTTATCATTGTGATATTTCTAGTGAATAAAACCTATTTTCATATTGTATGGTATTTATTTGTAATATTGGAATTTGTATGGTATTTTCTTGTAAATGAGATGTTTTTCTTAGATTTTGGAAATGTGGAATATTATAAATATTAAAAATAGATATTTTGATATTAATTACATATATATTTATTTATTAAAAAATAAGTTTTATTTATAATAGAAATCACATTTTCAAAAGAAAATTGTATTTTTAAATCTTTCGAGACCGTATACTCCTTGCGGAGGTCTGCATCTCACACTACAAAGCCCGAGGATGTGCGATAACCCGCACCATCCCGAACGGGTTCCCCGAAATGGTTTGTAGCGACGTATTGCAAAGATTTGTTAAAAATACACATATTACAGAAATATGTTTTTATAAGTTGGAGGTAGTTTTGTGTAAAATCGTATTTTCCCAAAACTATATTCTCAAAGATCATCATTCTATATTGCATATGTGTATTTTGAGGAGATAGATCATTATCTCGTGAACTATCTAAAGGTATAGTAAGGGGTAATGATGTTTTATGTCGAAACTAAATGGTATTTTTCTGTAAAAGTGCTATAAAAATTGAAATATAAATTCTTTTGATATAAAATTTTTCAACATGTTTTGTTAATATTTAATGATCATGATGTGAGAGTTTGGTATTATTGTGTTTAAGAAAAATATGATTTTTAAGAAAAAACCGAATCGAAAGTCGGATTAACTCCACTTCCGTCGGGTTTTAAAATTCTAAACTTTTAGAATAGTAAAAAGAAGGGAAGAAGGGACTTACTGGATTGTTGTGGAGAGGAGAGTAAAAGGAAGAAGTAAGACGTGCCGGTACGTCGTTTCGTCGCCGGAATCTCCTCGAAACGTCGTCAGAAGTTCGCCGGAGCTTCGCCCTTTGCTTACTTCACTTGCACACAAAAGACTTAGGATTTTTCTTGAGAGTTTGGACAGAGATTTGGAAGTGAGGAGGGGTGATTTTAGGTGTGGTATTTATAGGAAAAATTAGGGTTTAGGGTAGTGAAAGGGTGTGATAAAAATTGTACTAAATTTTGCATTAAAAAAAATTAAAAGGGGGTGTTTTAATTCTCTGTTTAATTTCAGAGAATTTAAACAGTGCAGGGGGAGTAGGGTAGTCAAAAGGTTGCTGGGAGTTCAAGAAAATTTGGGATCGGGCTAACTCGGGCCGGCGGCAGCGGCCGATCCATCCGAGTCACCGGCCCGAGGTGGCCGAGTCGGGCCAAGTCAGGTTGCCATGTGTCCCCTGATGTTTGGTCTTGACTCGTGGACCCGTTTGTTTTATGTGTGACTCTTGGTTTTTATGAGTTATGCACGTGTAGACTCTTGGGCTTCTAAAAAAATTTAAAAAATCAAAATAAAAAGATAATGTGGCTGATGGGATTTGAACTCTGGTGCTTTGGTTCAGCAGTGCAAGGTCTTATCAATGAGCTACAAGCTTCTTCTTGCTGTTCAAAAGCAAATCAAACTTAAAACTTGTGCTCAGGAAAAATTACTCATTTCTGTATTTTTGAAAAAAAATTGTACAGAAAGTTTAAGGTTGTTACATTCTACCATCCTTATTGAGGTCTGCCCTTCCTCTTTACCACTGCCTCATATCGTCGGGCAGCTTTCAAAGCCATGTCATGGGTTGGGAAATCCCCTACAGCTAATGCAGCTTGGATTTCTGAGTCCAACCTTTGCTGAAATCTTCTAGCTCTGATCTCGGCAGTCGGTATGAGATGAGCCGCAAACCTGTTATGGTCTTGTGTTAGCTGTGTAGTATGTGATATAAAATCGAACATTAAGACATATCTTATCTATTGGGCATGGTAAACTCAGCATCATACTCATATATAGATTTGGTCCATATTGAACCTTATTGCAAATGGATGAACTGCTGCTCCATATCAAAGAGGGCGGTCTCGGGGAAGTACTTTGCATCGAACATGTCGCGGAAAGTCTTCCATTCGATCGGTTGGGTGAGACGGCTTTCTTCCGCCTTCCACCAAACCCGTGCATTGTCCATGAGTTGTAGCTTCGCAACACGAACCCAAGCTATCTCTGGCACTTGTGCCGCTGCCAGATCATATTCGATGCTCTGAGCTCATTCCTCAGCTTTTAGAGGGCTCTCCTTTCCTGCAAACTGTTTGGGGTGCAAAGCCCTGAATTGCTTCACCCCAGGTGCTTCTGCCGGTTCATCAGGATAGCAGTCTGCTGCTGCTATCCTTCTAGGAGGTTTTGAATTATTTCAAGCAGAATCGTCTGTTCGTTGATCGAAGCAGCGACGGCAGGTGTGAGTGGTAGTGGAGGTGGAGTGTTGTTGACATTCGTGCTGATAACGCGAAGTTCGCAGGTTCGAAACCTGCATGGGCTACCAACAAAACCTGTCACGCCCCGCTTCCCGGTGTACGGGCAGAGGGCGCGACGAGGCCCGCTACGTATTTACTCCGAAGTAAATACGCTAAGCGTAACTAAGCAATATAAAAGAAATATACACAAGAGACAAATGTAATGAACAGCAACTTTATTTATTAACATTATTTTTACAATACATCTAAAAAGTAAATACACGGAATGAAAAGCAATGCCTAAACAGTGGCATAACAGAAATGGAAAGTACTGAAATGAAATGTACAAGTATCTAGAGCTCCGGGTCGAAGGCTAGCTGATCCAAGTCCTCGCTGGTGGGCTCGATCTCCTGAAGGTCCGATCCACCTGACAACATTCCAAAGAAGAAAGAGAAGGAATGTCGTCAGCGAACAATCGCTCGGTAAGTCCCAAAGATAAGGGAGAAGTAGAATAGACACACAGAGAGTGTGTGTAACTTTTAAAGTGGTATTATAATGTTATAATATTGTATTTAGTGTTAATATTGTTGTTTGTAACTTAGTACCGAAGATACCGGTGTATACGAGAGGAGTCTCACTTTCCCAGTACAGTAAGGTATCAGGAGTACAAGGCTCCGTCGATAATACCACGGAACAACGGCATGGATGTAATTATGTCTTAAGTGACCACCTCGTGCCACTTTTAACATATTCCGTACCAGTCTACCCCTTATAAACCCCACGATATCTTGATTGTATTATTTGTATTGTTTGAATTGCATATTGTATATAGATGGATGACTTGTCAAAACCATGATATCGGTAAATGGATGTAACTGGAGAATCATGTAGATGGAGGTATATACATGGTTCGGTTCGGTCAATATAGATTGAACAGATTGAATATATGGATTTATATTAAATTGTGTTATATACTTGAATCACATTCAAGTCAGATTAATTATACCGAGACTCAGTCTAAGTCAGAAAATTAGAAAAGAAATTGAATCCTGAATTAGGTTTTGGTGTTATCGGTAACCGCTGCACATGGACGGCGGGATTTGTGTCTTTTCAAAGACGATTACCATGTTGATAACACCTTTTGTTAAGTTGTTTATCTTAAATAGGCAAGCACCTATATCTCCAGCTTCCTGAGGCTCAAGAGATTGGTCCCGCTTAAACCTATGTTTACTAGGGTCCTTATTGTAATTTAGTATAACTTGAGGGGGTTTATGTAAAAATAATTTTGTATAATTTTCAAAATACACCTCAAGTATTTTATTATCGTCTTTAAAGTTTTCATTGATGTATATTTTATCATTGTGACATTTCTAATGAATAAAACCTATTTTCATAATATATGATATTTATGTAATATTGGAATTTATATGGTATTTTCTTGTAAATGAGATGTTTTTCTTAGATTTTGGAAATGTGGAATATTATAAATATTAAAATATATATTTTGATATTAATTACATATATATTTATTTATTAAAAAATAAGTTTTATTTATAATAGAAATCACATTTTCTAAAGAAAATTGTATTTTTAAATCTTTCGAGACCGTATGCTCCTTGCGGAGGTCTGCATCTCGCATTACTAAGCCCGAGGATGTGCGATAACCCACACCATCCCGAACGGGTTCCCCGAAATGGGTTGTAGTGGCTCATTGCAAAGATTTGTTAAAAATACACATCTTATAGAAAAAGGTTTTTATAAGTTGGAGGTAGTTTTGTGTAAAATCGTATTTTCCCAAAACTATATTCCCAAAGATCATCGTGCTATGTTACACATGTGTGTTGTGAGGAGGTGGGTCATTACCTCATTAACTATCTAAAGGTATAGTAATGAGTAATGATGTTTTATGTCGAAACTAAACTATATGGTATTTTTCTGTAAAAGTGCTATAAAAATTGAAATATAAATTCTTTTGATATGAAACTTGTCAACATGTTTTGTTAATGTTTAATGATCATGATGTGAGAGTTTGGTATTATTGTGTTTAAGAAAAATATGATTTTTAAGGAAAAACCGAATCGGAAGTCGGATTAACTCCACTTCTGTCGGGTTTTAGAATTCTAAATTTTTAGAATAGTAAAAAGAAGGGAAGAAGGGACTTACTGGATTGTAGTGGAGAGGAGAGGAAAAGGAAGAAGTAGGAGGTGTCGGTGCGCCGTTTCATCACCGGAATCTCCTCGGAACGTCGTCGGAAGTTTGCCGGAGCTTCGCCCTTTTGCTAACTCCACTTGCACACAAAAAACTTGGAATTTTTCTTGAGTGTTTGGACAGAGATTTGGAAGTGAGGAGGGGTGATTTTAGGTGTAGTATTTATAAGAAAAATTATGGTTTAGGGTAGTGAAAGGGTGTGATAAAAATTGTATTAAATTTTGCATTAAAAAATTAAAAGGGGGTGTTTTAATTCTCTATTTAATTTCAGAGAATTTAAATAGTGCAGGGGGAGTGGGGTAGTCAAAAGGTTGCTGGGAGTTCAAGAAAATTTAGGATAGTGCAGACTCGGGCCGCCGGCGGCGGCCAATTCATTCGAGTCACCAGCCCGAGTTGGCCGAGTCTGGCCGAGTCAGGTTGCCACGTGTCCCCTGGTGTTTGGTCTTGACTCGTGGACCCGTTTGTTTTATGTGTGACTCTTGGTTTTTACGAGTTATGCATGTGTAGACTCTTGGGCTTCTAAAAAGATTAAAAGAAATCAAAATAAAAAGATAATATGGCTAATGGGATTTGAACTCTGGTGTTTTAGTTCAGCAATGCAAGGTCTTACCAATAAGCTGCAAGCTCCTTCTTGCTGTTCAAAAGCAAATCAAACTTATAACTTGTGCTCAGGCAAAAGTACCCATTTCTCTATTTTTGAAAAAAAATTGTACAGAAATTTTAGGGTTGTTACAGTTGGCCCTTGGGCTTCTCTGCCAATCTTTCCAGTACTCGGGCAGCGTTCAAAACTTGGGCAAAGATTAGTAGGTCGAGAGATGCGATAAGTTGTTGCAGTTCAATATCGAGCCCTTGTTGGAACCATCTTGCCCTGGCAGCTTCGGTGGCTACCATGTAAGGTGCGAAGAGACTCAGCCAGTTGAACTCCGCGGCGTAGACATCCACTGAGTGTCCATTCTGCTTCAACATAATGAATTTCTCCTCCATCTCGGTCTTGGCTGTAGCCGGAAAGTAGTGATCCAGGAAGCATGCGGAGAACGTATCCCATCCAATAGGTTTCTCTAGCCGGCTCTCCTCTACGGACCACCACGTGTGGGCCTCGTCTTCTAGCTAAATCTTCACCACGTTCACTCTGTCGTCGTCAGGAACTCAAGCGGCCGTCAGAAGGTTCTCCATGTTGATGAGCCATTGCTCGGCCTCGAGTGGACTTGCTGATCCCGTGAACACCACTGGATGAAGCCTCCTGAAGTCTGAAACGGTACCAACTCTAGCCTGTGTAGTTGGTACGAGCGCGCCCTCGGGGGTGGCGGAAACAGCCGTAGATCTCTCTAGGGCGGTAATTGCGGTCTCTTGTACCGCCTTCAATCTCTCGACCAGGAGATCAGTCTTCCTTTCTTGAGCTTGGGCCAGGGTCGTCAGTGTGCTAAGGATCTTCTCGGTACGATCGTGGGGACCGGCACCTGAGGAGTTGCCTGAGGAGTCCATTTGCCTGAAAGGATCAAAAGAAATCAGATTCAAGCAAGGCTACACAATGATTCAACGACGATTAGAGAGTGGGAAAGAAATGTAATAAGGCATACGCTAAGGGTGTAACTCAATCTAGAGGTCCCTCGACGGAACTGTAATTTCATCCAAAACCTGGCTCTGATACCAACAAAACCATGTCACGCCCCACTTCCCAAAATACAGGATACGAGAGATGACTAGGCCAGCCATGCTCCTACAGTCAGGGAATAATTCCGTCGTAGTCACACTTCGGCTTCTAGCATTACATGGTAGTCAGTATACAGTACTTGAGTAAAGGAAAATCACAGTTCACAACTTTATTACATTGCAAATAAAAGAGTTCGAGATACATTTATTTTGGAGAATAAAATAAACTAACCAACTAAACAAGTGCTAAAAGCAAAGGAAATAGCACTGACGATGCAGTCTAGACCTCCGCGATCTCGAATGACGGGTCCTGCTCCTAGGCTAGATCCATTTCGTCATCTGAGTATGCACACTCAGGTCGTCAGGGCGACACATATAGCAATAAATATATATAATGGGCATGCAGTATTATTAAACATGAAGAGTACAATGAATTGCAGAACATGAGTATAATAAACATCAACTGAATATGAAAAGTGCAATATGGGTATCATGTTAGTAAACTAGGCAATGCATATGTCACTACTTAACGGTCACTAAGTCAATGAAATCAAATGGTGGAGAGGATGCTCGTGTTTAACAAGGGTCTCGTGCATGTCCGAGCCTACGGTCCGCTGTGCCCGGGACATAACCCTGTCAGCCGTGCCGCTAGGCCCACGACCTAAAGTATATATATGTATGTCACTAATAGCGAATGATCATCCTCTAAATCACTGTACCTCGGTAAATATGAGTTCTATTCCACCTTGATTTCTCCATTCCCCAAGTTATAGTATGCATTCAGGTATTCAGATAGGTTGTGAACAAATACGTATCGCTGTCACTTTCAATCACTTTTCCACTTATCAATATCACTGTCGTATTTGTCACAACACAATCACTAATACTGATTTATATATATATATATATATATATATATATATATATATATATATATATATATATATATATATATCGACAATGCAAATCAGTCGGTAGGTTTCAACGTGAATGATCACTATGCAACAGGTATAAAGCAAACACGAAAAATAAGCAGAAATGCACTGAACAGATATTCCCTATATTATGACGACCAATGCCATACGACTTGCAAAATTTACGATAAATCATACTCAAGGATTCGACCAAAATAATATAAAAGTCATATGAAGCACTTGATTATCTAAACATTAAAATTTATTTCATGTCAATCGGGATTCAGGTTAAGGAATTATCATCATTTTAAGGCAGCGATCGATTTCTGGAGTTCCAGTTTCAGAACTGAAAGCCCAACTCCGCGCGCGTTTACCAGTGATTATGTTCAGATTCAGGTATTTCCCTAATCGAATAAAATCTATTTCTGTCAGTTAATTTTCCAACGCATCAAACGGATTATCAATAGCATCTATGTATTAGAAGTTATGTTCAGTTTAGTGTGACGGTGTAAGGAACATTACTGCAGAAACTGCAGAACACAGCGACACTCTAAAATACAAATTAAATATCAAACAACGGTGAAAATGCACGGGACCAGATTCATGTGTTAGCTCATTAAATTATCTACGCGACCCTATGAAGATCCGTGAATTTTCAGTTTTTTGCAGGTATGTACAGGTACTTAAATTCAGGTTTCCCCCGTGGAATGTTGCCCCGGAATGCAGTCCAGAGTCGCATTTCCAGTCAATTCTCGTTGCCATAAAATCTGACAAGAATTTGCATGATAATAGATAAATGAGTATACTACATTATATATTCACACTTCAAAAACCAGATCTCACTATAACAATCCCCAAAAATTCCCAACTACAACATATCCACAGAATTCCTGCTCTCGGGCCAGTCAGACATCACTCCACTAAATCGGAAATAAATTTCGATCCAGGTAAGCAAACATAGCAAATTATATCTCTAAAATATCTGGACAAGATTATATATAACTCTCAAGTGCAGTGTATCATCGAGTTACCACGAATTCAACCCCAAATCACGGCTACAAGATCGGGTAACGGACAGACCCAGAAAATCCCAAAGTTCCAGCAAACAACCCTCTTAGTTAATCAATTCTATTTTTTTTAAAACCTAACCAGAATATTTGTGCTACTAGATCAACAAGTTCTCTCCAACTTGCTATAAATTAAATGAGCCAAATCGAATCGCAGTGATTACCAAAATTCCACAAATACAAACTGTCACTGAATTTCCAGAATAGGATACTAAGCATGAATAATCAAGTAGGCATATAATCTTGAACAATTGAGTGTGTGCATGACAAATTAAACATAAATAATGCATTTAGATGAATAATTAAACATAAGATTTGCATATGCAAGGGCAGGAATATACGGCAAAATATAAAAATATTTATACTTTAGATTACTCGTTGTAATATAATACGATAGCATGAGTAGCAAGTGAGGAGTTTCAGTTGCCTTTGGCGAAGGTGACACGGGAGCAACGATGATGGTGGATTGCGCGACACGGGGCGATCACGGCACGAATACGACACGATCACGATACGGTCACGGCACGATCACGACACGAATATAATACAATCACGACATGATCACGGCACGGGCAGCGGCTACGACAGTAATCTCGGGTAGTTCGTATAGCGGCGACGGCAGCGAACTCGGGCAGTACTGGGGCTTGAAGTTGGTGAATCGGGGAGGCTGAGCAGGGAAGGAGCTCGGAGACGGTCGGCGAGAGCTCGGAGACGGTCGACGGGGGCACGGAGGCGACGGGGGTCAGAGCTCAGGTGAGTGTGCAGGCGAGGGTGTTGGGTTCGGGGTTGCCAAGCGTTGGCAAGATGAAGGAAGAGGTGAGGTGATCGAGGAGGAGGTGAGTGAAGTAGAGGGAGAGAGGGAGTGATCGGGGGCTTTGGGCGAGTAGAGTCGGGCCGTTGGGAAAGCGAGGACGTGGGCGCGTCTCGTGAAGGCGGCGCGAGATGGGAGGAGTCGAAGGGGAGAGCCGTTGGGGAAAGTGGCCATTGGTGGAGCGAGCGGGTCAAGGGGAGATAGGTGCAAGGAAGTTGGTGAGTGACGCGACAAGCGAGCGTGGGTGCGGTCGTCGCGGACGCAAGAAGCGGGGGATGTTGGAGGAAAGGGCCGTTGGGGAAGTGAGAGGGGCGCGAGTCGCAAGGGCATGGGTGCGAGGAGTGGGCGTGGGCGCGAGAAGCGGGGACGAGGAGCCGTTGCAAGGGGAAAGTGGCGAGAAAAATAAGATGAGGGAGGAAGAAGAGGGAAAGCGGGTCGGGTCGGGTCAGCATGGGTCGGGTACAAGTAGGATTAGGATTTGGGTTTGGGTTGGGTTTAGAGTTTAGATTAGGAATTTAATTTAAATAAAATATAAAAAGTATAATTAAAAAGAAAAAAATCTGAAAAATATACAGGAAATTATATATACGAAACTTGGAGCAAAGCTTGGCCATTTCTTTTATCTTTGCTCATGAGCTGTTTTCGAAGCTCTTGAAGCAGCTCTTACTCTGTAGTCCTGGGGCGGAAAGTCAGCTCTTCCTCGCTGTCCGAGCTTGACTCTACATGGACTGTGGGGTCTTTCTGCCTATCATCCTCATCGAGAGGGTTTTCATCATCCAGCGGAAGCGACTGTTCTTGGGAACCGGCAACCACATTCAAGCCAGATTGTGCTTGGGATGTGGTGGCCCCATCCTTGCTTTTGCTGCGAAGGTTTTCGCTGGGGCGCGCGCCCGCCATATAGACCGTATGGATTACATATCCAGCCGTCTTTTTATTATCAACGGCTGATTTCACGGATCGCTATCTTGACCTTCCTGTTTCGGTAACGGGCAGTCGACTAAAGGCGGTTGGTCTGGCCGGATTCTTGAATGGTGCTGACGCTTCCTTTTTGGTTTTGCCCCGCTGTTTTCGCGCGGCACGGAGCACCTGATAGACTCTTGAAGAGACAGTGTCGTACTTTCTCTGTCGGGGCTGGGACACGTCTCTTTGTAGCAACGTTCGGACCGCTGTCTTCTTGATTCTGGCGGTCATGGCATTTTTCTGAACCCACTTCAGAGGTTCGGAAGAATTGCTGATTTTTACGGCCGACTCAGCCGTCGTCGCGGAGTAACCCTGCTCTTGGAACCTCTTAAGATTCCACAAGGCCGAAGTCCTGGCCCTCTTATTGGCTCGATACCTGAGCCGCTTCTGCGTTAATTTTTCTGTTTTAAGCACTTGGCAGACTTCGATTCGTCGGGAAGATGTCGTAGACCGATTGACAGAGAGCCCAGGGAAGATGCCTGCTCACGCGATTGTCAAGGGTACTATCTGAGCTTGCTGGAGCTGCTTTGTGGCCCCATTGGTGTGGACGGCCTTTCCCCCAGTTGGAACAGTGGAAAGCCGTTCGAATACAGATTTGCATTTGGGGTGGGATGCTTTAGCGACCACAACGTTCGGCCTCTTACCCCTTGAGGTTGGTTTGGCCGCTTGGTTTGTCGTGACCTCCGCCAGATGAGCACTTCCATCAGGGTAGATGATGACGGAATCAAATTGACGGGGTGGCTCCTCCCATTGCCGGCTGAGACTGGCAGGGAGAACCACGCGGGCATTGATCTTGACCACGAACGAGATCGGGGTCACGTCCGAACCTGAATTCATCTTAGAAGACATCGTCGTTGAAAGTTGATTGCTGCACGGAAAAAACATTATTTCAGTACAAATATCGGCATATATGTTAAATGAGTTCGGATGAACACCTGACCCGAGATTGGGAGGAAAGAAAGGTCCCACCTGGCGTGCCAGAATCTGTAGGGTGTTTTTCGTCACCCCATTGAGATAGGAATATGTGCGCGATTGTCAGGCGCGTTACAGATTCTCCCTGCCTAGGGTAGGCTGAGGTTTATTGATTATGGGGATTCGAATCTCCGGCAGCCACGAACTAAGCTGCCGTTAATTACCCCTCGCCTTTGGAGCGAGAGAACCTCCGATTGACGGGTCAAACAGGTCATGCGAACTCAATGTGCAGTGTTGTGTTTTGAAGGGGTTTTGGATATGTCGAGGGCCCCGTAGAGTTTTTACGGGGGTCCCGTTGCCCAGATAGCGGGCTGGGGGTCAAGGTGGCTAGCAGCCCCCTTGAGGGGTACGGTACAGCGACCCATTAGAAATTTTTTCTAATGGTGGAGATATTTTTAATGTGGAGTATATATAAAATGAGGGGGGAAATGGTGTCCAAAGGACGCATGAGAGCCAGAGCCTCACGTGCCTAGCACGCGGGCGCTGGGCAGTTGGGCGCTGGGCGGTTAGGCGCTGGCGCTAGGCGCTTGGACGCTGGCGCCTCACGTGGACGCTTGGGCGCTGGCGCCTCATGTGCCCGGCGCTTGGGCGCTGGCGCTTGGACGCCGGCGGAAAGAAGGTGTTTTTTAGTCCCGGAAAAATGAGTTAAACTCCAAAAGAGAATTTATTATTTATGGAGTTAAACTTCGAAAGGTTTTGAATGGAGTTAAACTCTTAAAAAAAGGCTTGATTTATGGAGTTAAACTCCAGCAGGTCTTGAATGGAGTTAAACTCCTAAAAATCTTTGGAAATGATCAAAATGGGCCCCTTTCTTCTTCCCTTTTCGTCATGAATCTTCTTTTAGGTCTTGGATCTTCCCAAGATGGGATTTTTGGAGATGGGTCTCCTTCTTCCTCCTCTTCTGTTGGCCGGATCTTGGAGAAAAAGGGGGGTGAGATTTAAAAATCTCCCCTTTTTGAGATCTGATGATAGATCTGAGTTCATCTTCAAGGGTTTGATGGTAAAAAATCTGTTTATTTTTATAAAAGGAAGAGTTAAACTCTTGATTTAATTCAAAACGGGAAGAAGGTTTTAGAAGCTTGAGGAAGAAGAAGAAGGCACGGACCCTAATTTTTAAGAAAAAGAAAAAAGTTGTTGAGATATTTTTATCATCTTTGCCTTTATAGCCTACACACTTTACATATAGCCCATTGGGCTTTACAAAATGGTATTTTGCCCATCTCATTCCTCATGTGCTCATTTCTTTTGCACATGAGCCATGGATTTTACAAAAATTTAATTTTATGCCCATTTTTCTTACATTTATCCATCAAAATAAAAAATAAAAAAATACACCAAAATTATTTACTGCAAAAATTTTATTTTGGCATGGAGGAGGCCGGCCGCTTCATGTTCGGGCTCGACTCGGGCATGGGTCCGCTTGACCTGGGCTTGGGCCTGCTTGGCTTGGGGTTGACTTTGAATTTGACTTGGTCAACCGGGATGTAAATTTTGACCCCAACAGGAACGAGGGTGGGGGGCTAATGATGAGGCTCACAAGTGGTGTCTTCTCGGATTACGACACGTGGCGGATGACGTAACCCGAAGGCTACGGAGGTGGGATAAACGAGTTGCATTGTGAGGATTTCTCGGGACTTCGCTTCGGGGAACATGTCCAACCTTCCAGGAGACCTCCCTGAGTGCCTTCTACCTTCGTCTGGGAATCTACCAACGGCTCGCCTCCGAGCTATCTCAATCTCCTTGCTCATCTCCGAGCATCCGATGTGCCGAGCATCCTCGGCCTCCAGGCTCGTCTCCGATCCTCCGACGTGCCGAGCTTTCTCGGCCTCCCCCGATCTACCGGGAGCGCAGATCCCATGCGCCCCGCAACGGATCCGTGTATATCTCCAGGACGAGATATCCGCCTCCCCACGATCCGCGTCTCACGCTAGCACATCCCTCCATTGATGGGCGCATCCCGCCATTCAAGATGAGGATAACACGGGGGCATAACTGACGGTGGTGATCTCGCGCCTGCTCGCTCCACGCAACCCCTATACAAACCCTTTTCTCAAACGACTCATGTAACGCGAATTATATTAATACGCCGCTACTCTGCTTCTATTTCTTGACTCTAACTTGATCGTCGGAGAGTTCTGCGGTGGTCATCCATCCTGGGACTTCTTTGCAGGTATCTTGGCGTCCAACACCATCCCATTGAGATCCACACTCAAAAACTCTAAAACCAAATCACAGCCGTCCAAGACAGCCATCGCAGGATCGACGGAGGACACCATCTGAAGGAGATCCGAAGCTCCATCAATATGAAACACCAATACTATTGTTAGGGCATAAACATAACATGTTCTTACCAATATAATATGGAAATATATACTTTTAGTGGATATATATGGACAAACTATTGAATCAGAAAGTCTAATCCAAGTCGTCAAAATCTCCATACGTGGAACCCATGCTGTATCATTTTTTCAAAGCCCCCCATAACTAAACAATTCATTAGCATTTAATCAACCCCCATTTCACCATCGAATCTTTTCACAACATCATCTCTTAACTTTTATTAAAAAAATGATTTAAAAAAATC
This sequence comes from Agapanthus africanus, assembly GCA_030015575.1. Classification (NCBI taxonomy): domain Eukaryota; kingdom Viridiplantae; phylum Streptophyta; class Magnoliopsida; order Asparagales; family Amaryllidaceae; genus Agapanthus; species Agapanthus africanus. The sequence goes on along the minus strand of CM057345.1, from coordinate 38,088,857 downwards.
AAGATGAAACAAATCCCTAGCAATACGCTCCACTGGAACTCTACATGCATGGTTAATGCATGAGATCTATCCCTTTAATTATTTCCCTCCCTCACATGGAGACAACCCTTGACCACTTACTTCATACGTTTACTTGACTTCATCAATTAATTATAATAATACACACTAATCAATCCCCATAACCCAGGTCACGTGACTCCCCATCCCCTAATCTCCTATATAACCCACCCCAATTAATCCTTCAATCACAAAAAGAAAGGAAAAAGTAGAGAAATGGAAGCGATTAAATCCAGAGCAACGATCTTAATTTTGATCGGCATCGTCTTCGCTGGTGATCTCGCGGCTGCTGCTGGCGTGGCCCAGCGAGGCCGCCGCACCAGCCCCTTCATCCACTCATCGTGCCGCAGCACGCGCTACCCGGCGATATGCGAGCAGTCGCTGGCGTCGTACGCGCCGGTGGTGCGCCACAGCCCCCGCCAGCTGGCGCACGCCGCGCTCTCCGTGAGCCTCACCCACGCCCGCGCCGCATCCACCTACGTGTACCGCCTCTCCACCGCCGGAAAGTCCCCGCGCGCCGGCGTGCCCGGGGCCGTCCGTGACTGCCTTGAGGTTTTGAGTGACACCGTGGACCGGCTCAAACTGTCGGCTAAGGAGATGAACCGGATGGGCCGGTTCGGTTCGGCTCGGTTCAGGTGGCATCTGAGCAACGTGCAGACCTGGGTCAGCGCGGCACTAACGGACCAGGGCACGTGCTTGGAGAGCTTGGCGCAGGATAGGAAGTCCGCGGACGTGAGGGCGCAGATCAAGAGGCAGATCGCGGCAGTGGAGCGGGTGACCAGCAACGCGCTCGCCCTCGTAAACCGGCTCGGTGGGAACTGAGCCCGGTAGGTGCGGTTCGCTTCGTGGTTTAAAGTTAAAGTGATATAGGATGATGATGTTTGATGTAAGGGCCGAGGAGGATGTAATATATATAAGAGGGGAGTGAAGTGTAAGATTTGTAAATGGTTAAGGTTTTGATGTCATATATGTTTTGTTTGTAAACACGGTTTTTATCACTGTAATTGTGATTTTGTACAATCAAGTTTGAAGTTTAAATTCGAGTTTGAAGCTTAAATTTTATAAAAATGGTTTTAATACCGTTTCTAAACATAAATCGATTTTCTCACTTTAATATGAAGAATAAAACCACAGGGCCCACCTCATGTTTTCTTTTATTTTTACTATTGATGGGGGTCATTTTCGGGTCTCCGCCAGATGTTGTCTTCCGTCGATCTCCCGGTGGGTCTTGGAGGTGATCTCCTGTTGTGTGTGGGTCTCAATGGTTTTTGAGGAGATTGGTAGTTTTGAGGAGTTTGCGCCGAGCACCTGCAAAGAAGTCCCGGGTTAGTTTGGTACCACCGAGGACCCATCGACGATCAAGTTAGAACGAGATCCGAGCAGAGTAACATGGCGAGATTTGCGGAGCGGCGGTTACGCCTGTGAGTGGTGGAGTTGGTCGGTCGGAGGGACCGAGGAAGATGACCTCGGCGGGGGAGCTCGGGAACGAGCGGGAGGGCCGAGGCATCCTGGTCCTGTGGTAGCTTGGGGCGAGTTGAGAGACCGAGGAGGCCAATTTGCAGGAGGTCCTGAAGAGAGCCAGCTCGTGCTTGCAGGTCGGGCACGGGTGTGGCCTGGTCGGCCCATGCGGGCCCTTTCTTCAGGGTTCTGGGACACGTCATCTGCCACGTGTTCTGATCTGGGAGATCGCCAATGTAGAGCATCATCATTAGCCCCCCACTCTTGCCCCGACCAGCTGGCGGGTCGAGTCAAGAGTATACTGCCGGGCCGCCCGGGGTGAGCTCCCTCTCAAGACTCCATCGGGACGCGTCCCCGGACTGTCGGCTGTCTTTTCTGCCACCGAATCAGAGCGAGATCTCTGCATTTAAGGAAGGTGCGCCGGTTCGTGCATCCTGTCACTGAAGCGAAGGTCCGCGTGTCAAGCGTCGGTTGGCCGACGCGACGTGTGCAGACCTGCGCCTGATGGGATGCGGGCCAGTGTGGGAACGACAAGTGGAGCGATCGGAGCCGTTGGACGCGAGGAGGCGCTTTTGGTGGGAGATGGTGGGCGCCGTTGGATGAGGGCGATTGCGGTGATAAATAGGGGTGGGCCTACTCCAGGGCCTCTACTCCTTCATAAGCCGATTTCTCCTAAGTCTTGGCTGCTCGGCACTCTTCCTCTTTTGGGTTGGATACATGGTTTGTTCCCACTCTTTGTGTTTCTCGTTCCGGAGGGAGGCCGGCGGCGCGGCCGCGCCCCCGGCCAGCTCGCGCCCTGCGCCGAATGTTCCGCCGGCGATAGGGCCCTCCCTCCCGTTGATGTCTCCTGGTGATTGTTCCGGCGGCGGCCAGAGACGTCCACGGTCATCCGAGCCTCAGACGAGAGACGTAGGGGAGGGGGAGGGCGAGGACGAGGTCCCCCTTAAGCGGAAAAGGACAATCTCTCGTGCGCCGCCGTCGAGGGTTCCTGAGGGGATTCCCGTGCAGGAGAGTGATTCCATCTTCATGGCTCCATCTGGGCTTTCCGTCACTGCCGGTCTGCTCGCCAGGATGGAAGAGTCGGCCAGGGGGAGGCTTCCGCATGGCACCCTGAGGGTCCAAATGGAGGCCATAGCCCAAGGGGCGGTCCAGGTACGAACTCCTCTACGCGTTTTTTTTTGACATTCCTTCCTTTGGTTCGAGTGTCTCCAAGTTTCTCATCCGTTTCCCATCAGGTCCTTCAACACTGCGCCATCGCTATTCGTATGGAGGCCGATGGGGCGTTCCACGCACCGAGGCCGGTAGAAGCATTTCCTTCAGAAGTCGAGGCCCTGCGGCGTGACCTGCGTCTGGAGAGGGCGAGGGCCGATGTCCTGGCAGCCCGAGCAGAGGTTGCGGAGCTCACCAATTCAGCGAACCGGGGTGCCTATCGTCGCCTGAGTGCATCCCACCGAGTTGCCGAAAGGAAGCTGGCGGATCAGGCCGATCGTTTCGCGGCCATGGAGAAGGAGTGAGACGCCACCAGGGGGGATGCCGAGGTGGCGCTTCTGGCGGCCGAGACTGCCGAGGCTCGGGCTAGGAAAGCTATGGCCGATTACAAGGTGTCAGAGTAGTTTTACGCTGAGCTTGGCGAGCATTCCGCCGTCGCGTGGAATAAGGCTCTGGATGCTATGAAGGAGCAGCTTCCTGAGTTCGCCGATGGCGAACTCCGTGCTCAGGTCCCACTCCCGGTGGCAAGGCCTCCGGCAGACAACGGTGAGGGAAGCGAGGCGCATCCCTGGTGGCAAAGCCTCCGGTGGTGAAGCCTCCGGCAGACCGCGATGACAATGATGAAGGAAGCGAGGCGCAGGAGGGGGTTTGTGACTTAGGCCTTTTTGATATTTCCTCGTCCCTCTTTCGTAAGCGTCTGGAACTTTGTAAGGCAGGGGAGCCCCCAATATCCCCGTAAAATTGTTTTACTTGTGCGAATAAAACTCTTGCTATTTCATTGCTTTGCACTTTATCTTTTGGATGTGAAGGGTATTCGTAGAATATCCTTGCTTGCTTTGTTGGGCTTCCATGTCAGGCGATCATACGTCGAGTTGATCTTGATCACTAGTCAAGCGTGCCGAGTGCTGCTGAGAAGGAGGTATTCCCATGGCCCCGGAGTCGAGGGGGGATCGCCCAGACTTGAACAGATCTGATGTCTCTCAATGGAGTTTCGGGTCTGCGGCATTTGATGAGCAGCATGCTGCCCATCGCAGATTTGCCAAGCAGAAGGGAGCTAAGTGGCCTTGTTATGAGGGCTCCAAACCAGCAGCGTCTGGTTGGCAGGAGGATGCCCCACGGTGGGCGCCATCCGGGCAGTGAAGCTGCGCGGTTGCCTCTTGGCGAGGGGCTTGATCCCTGGAGCCGCGAGTAGGAAAATTACCGGCCAGGGATGACCGAGCAGGGTAGCCGCTCGGTTGCCTCTTGCGAGGACTTTGATCCTTAGTGTTGGAGGGGCTGTAAGAAGCCTACTAAGGATAACCAGGCAGTGAAGCTGCGCGGTTGCCTCTTGGCGAGAGCTTTGGTCTCTGGCGTCGTGGGTAGGCAACCACCAACCGGGGATGACCGATCGGGGTAGCCGCTCAGATGCCTCTTGCGAGGGCTTTAATCCCTGGCGTCATGGGTAGGGAGCTACCAGCCGGAGATGACCGAGCAGGGTAGCCGCTCGGTTGCCTCTTACGAGGGCTTTGATCCTTCAGGACGGGGACCGAGCAGGGTTACTTCCCAGTGCCTCTTGGCGAGGACTTTGATCCCTGTCGGTTGTGGTAGGAAGCTACCAGCCGGGGATAGCCGAGCAAGGATCGGGCTCGACTGCCTCTGGGAAGACTTTGGTCCTTGGCGCGGGAGGGGCTATAAGAAGCATGCCAAGGACCCTTGGCTGGGCAGGGTTACTGCCCGGTGCCTCTTGGCGAGGGCTTTTGTCCTGAAGGATAGCCGAGCGAGGGTTTGCCTCGACTGCCTCTGGGAAGGCTTTGGATCCCTGTCGGTTGTGGTAGGAAGCTACCAGCCGGGGATAGCCGAGCGAGGGTCGGGCTCGACTGCCTCTGGGAGGACTTTTTGATCCCTATCGGTTGTGGTAGGAGGCTACCAGCCGGGGAGAGCCGAGCAGGGTAGCTGCTGAGCTGCCTCTAAGGAGGACTTTGATCATCAGCGTTGGAGGGGCCGCAGGAGGCCTACTGAGGATAACCGGGCAGTGAAGCTGCGCGGTTGCCTCTTGGCGAGGGCTTTGATCCCCGGCGTTGCGTGTAGGAAAGCTACTGGCCAGGGATAGCCGAGCAGGGTAGCCGCCCGACTGCCTCTAGGGAGGACTTTAACCCTTAGCATTGGAGGGCCGTAGGAGGCCTGCTAGGGATAACCGGACGGCGAAGCTGCGCAGTTGCCTCTTTGGTGAGGGCTTTGGATCGCAAAGACAGAACTCTATTTGCAATGTTCCGACGTTTCTTTATTCGAATGGGAAGGATTTTTAGAAAACATTTACACCATCTTTGCGAAAGGAGGGGTACACGCTTGTTGGCCTTGGCCTCATTGGTATAGCTTGAGCTTCTCGGCGTTGTAAGGCCGCGGGAACTTGCGTCCGTCCGCGTCTTGTAGGCGATAGGCTCCGCCGAGGAGCACCTCAGAGACGAGGAAAGGACCGTCCCACTTCGGGGAGAACTTGTGTAGCCTGCCTTGATCAATGAACTCGTTTCGCCGTAGGACCAGATCTCCGGTCTGGAAGGAGCGGCGCTTGACCCAAGCGTTGTAGTATCGGGCCGTTTATTGTTGATAAGCGGCAGCCCTGATCTGAGCCCGGTCTCTCTTCTCCAACAAGATGTCCAGGTTGGTCCGTAGCGCCGAGGTATTCGCATCGTCGTCGAAGTGCTCGACCCAATGACTGGGTAGCCCGATCTCCGCCGGGACCATTGCCTCGGTCCCGTAGCAGAGGCTGAAGGGGGTTTCCCTGGTGGGGGTCTTCTTTGACGTGCGCAGGGCCCATAATGCCCGGGGCAGTTCTTCGACCCAACTGCCTTGTCGCCCTTCTAGGCGGGTCCGGAGACCTCGGAGGACGTCTCGGTTAGCGACTTCGGCCTGCCCGTTGCATTGGGGATGTGCGACCGTGGCGAACTTTATGAGGATATAGTATTCTTTGCAGAAGTCCTTCACTTTCTCGTTCTCGAAGTTCGTCCCGTGGTCGGTGATGATACATCTCGGGATGCCGAACCGGAGTATCAGATTGTTTTGCAGAAACTTAATGGTCGCGGCGGCATCCGGTTTCCTGATGGGGACGGCCTCGATCCACTTGGTGAAGTAGTCTACCGCGACGAGGGCATATTTGTGCCCGCCTGTACCGGTAGGGAACTGGCCGATCATGTCCAATCCCCATTGGGCGTGTAGTGATCCTCTCGACGGCAGCAAGGTTTCGGGAGGTATCGTCCATGCTATTTTTAAAAATTTGCCGTTAAAAGGAACTCTAAACTAGAATCGTTAGCTAGAATACAATACGAAAATATAGTAAACCATTTACTATCTAAGTGAAAAAGGAAATACAACCTTTGTAGATCGGTCCTTCACTTCATAAGCTCCTTGCAGTAGTCCCTTCGCTGCGATCGTGGTTCTCCCGGACTCTTGCATGGCTTCACGAGGTGAAAGGAGCGTCCTTGCTTGAAGTCTTCGAGGCCGAAGATGATCTACGTCGAGGGAATGCTAGCTCAAGCTTCTACTTGAATTAGTGAAGCAACCACCCTAAACTAAAGTGCTAGTCTAGTAGAGGATGAAGAAATAGGAAGTGGGTTCACTTTAGAATTTCTTTTCTCACAATATTTCTCACTTTGGATCAAACCCTAGAAAGTTTTTGGCTTTAAGGAAGAAGATGAACAAATAGATGAGAATGAAATTGATTAAGTGAGTGAGCGAACCATGGTGAGTGGGTATCATATACTAACTCATGTAGAGACATAACCATGGCTAATCCAAAATGGTTAGGTTAATAAAAATCTAAGGAAAAAACAAAGTGAGTGGACTTTATCAAAGCAATCCACAAGCTTCTACAAGCTTCATGCTTATGACAAAAGCTCCACTAATTTGTAATTACCTTAAATAATTATAACCCACCATTTAAAATAGAATGGTGTATGTCTTATACACCCATGTATGATGTATCAACAACCATGATACAAAAAGAAAAACACAATTTAATATATATCACATATATATTAAAGTTGTGCACATGTGAGAAAAACAAATGCTTAAGTGAACCAATGTTAGTTAATGTAAATTAGTATATCACATATACAATTATACACTAAATTATCAAATCAACACTTGACTTAATAATCCGGCTATACCACATATAACCAACTAACATCCAATGTATCGACTTATCGAATCAACCCTTGATTCGATGACCCGGCTATATCACATATAACCGACCAATACAAAAAGTCGCGAGAATAGAATACGGTATCTCATACACGCATTATTCTCGGTCCCGCACATATCACATATGTACTCCTATTTCGTTTTGCCTGAACCAGTAAAACCTCTATGTAGGACTCTAAAGACTTGTCAATACGCCGGCAGTAGGTGATGATCACATCAAGCACCCACAAGCCGTCAGCGGTACTAGCTGGACGTAACGGCTACCCGGGTATTGAAAGATTAGAAGATCAGCAAGCAAGCCCGCTCCAACTCCTGCAAAAGCCTGACGGTAACACCTGCCGTAAAGTCCGGTCTTCTCGTCTGATATGTCGCATATCAAGTCTAGGGGTAGTAAACGTCAGACCCCAATAACCAATAAGTCATGCCGATGTGAGGCTCATAACGGGTCGAGAAAGTACTGGTAACACTTACCATTAAATCTCTAAAACAGCCCTGGCCAGGGACTTCCCTGTCATGGCCAATCGAGCACAGCGCAACATCAACCCCCAATATCGGGAGAGACGAAACCCCTCCTATCGCTCATTGCCTCCATGTAACTCGGGACTGTACCCAAAAACCACCGTTTTGCACACCCTCTTGGACGTGGTAAGGTGGAAATCAAAACACAGTGAGAATCACACAAGACTCTATGACGATCTCGGGTCTACAGACTAACCTGTACAAGTGTCACCAGAGAACTGCCATCTGACGTGAGATATAATACCATCTGGGAGTTCTCGGCGAGTCCGTCCAGTGTACCCAGTCTCCACTGAGCACCCGTATACCATCTCTGATGTCAAACACCAATGGATATGGGATCATCCATCACCCATCTCATGGGTCGAGAAGCGTATATGCTAGTCTACTCTGGTATATCGATGCCCTGTCTCGATACACCTACGACTAGGAACATTAAAGGATGAACTTATGGACTACCATGGCCCCACTAGTATGATCTGCATCATAGTCCTGGTAGTCAAGTACACATCCTAAGGGCTTTACCAACATGTAACCATAAGACAGTATCAAGAGACAAGTATACATGTTAAGATAAAGAGCAACCAGATAGCATACTATCAAGTCGAGCAAGAAAGTCCTCTCTATATATGTCCAAGCATCCAATATAATATATATCATCTGTACAATACTGGCCTCTAGGGCATACATACAACTAACAGGGCGAACGGCCAAGGGGATGTTAGGGCGGTCAGCTCGGTAGCGGGAAGGCGAAGGATGCTGCCGTGGACCTGGCAACTCTTGCATCTTCTGACTAGCTTATGGGCGTCCTCATGAACAGTGGGCCAGTAGTACCCCTGGAGCAACGCCTTTTGGATCAAGGTTCGGGCCCCTTGGTGCACACCGCCAACCCCCTCATGGATTTCCCGGAGGACGTAGTCGGCTTCGTGGGGGTCGATGCACCAGAGCAGGGGGCTGAGTGAAGGATTTCTTGTAGAGGTTCCCATTGCTCCAGATGAAGTGGCGGGGTTTGGCCCGGAGACGGCGGGTGGCTCCCCGATCTTCTGGGAGCGTACCGTCCTTCAGGAATTCCATGAGGAGCTTCCTCCAACCTCGGTCGCCTTCATGCGCCGCATATACGTGTAGTGTTGTCGCTCCATCTTCCACGCTGGGCTGAGGTAAGGTTTCGAAGAGGATAGACCGCTTATTTTTGGCCGAGTATGACGAAGCCAGCTTGCTCAGGGCGTCGGCTTGGGCATTCGGCTGCCTGGGTATTTGTTCTACTTGGACTTCGTCAAAGTTCCTCCGAAGTTTCCTCACCTCGTCCAGATAATTCATCATCAGAGGCTCCCGAGCTTCAAAGCGGCTGGTCACTTGGCCAACGACAAGGGCCGAGTCACGCGGATTCGAATTGTCTTCAGTCCCAACCCGGCGGCCATGCGCAGTCCAGCCAGGAGAGCCTCGTACGCTGCCGCGTTGTTCGAGGCTTTGAAACCGAGCTTCAGAGAGTACTCCATTTCCGCCTCGTTCGGGCCTCGGATAATGAGGCCGGCACCGCAGCCTTCCTCGGTTGAAGACCCGTCGACGTGGATGACCCACTCAGGATTCCGAGCCAGGCCTTTCCGCGATGGGACACTGAGTTGCGAGGGGCGGCGTGGACTTCGGTTCCTCGCTAAGGATGGTGCATTCAACGATGAAATCGGCCAGGGCCTGCGCTTTGATGGTCTGCCTCGGGCGATATTTTATGTCAAACTGAGATAGTTCCCACCTCCACTGTTCTAAGCGGTCCGAGGATTCTGGTGATGCAAGGATAGCCCCCAACGGGCGCTCGGTGAGGGCGATGATGGTGTGTGCTTGGAAGTAGTGCCGCAGCTTCCTTGAGGCCACCACGAGGGCCAAGACAATCTTCTCTATGGCTGGATACCTCGTTTCCGCGTCCTTAAATACATAGCTCACATAGTACACCGGCTTCTGCGCTCCACCGACCTCTCGGACGAGCACTGAGCCTGCTGCTTGGTCTGATACCGCCAGATACAGCGACAGCTCGTCCCCTTCAACTGGTCGGGTGAGCAGTGGTGGCGTCGCGAGGCGCTTCTTCAATTGGTCGAAGGCGACCTGGCACTCCTCCGACCACTCGAACCTCGGGATCTTCCTTAGAGCCTTGAAGAACGGGAGGCACTTCTCCCCCGACCTGGACATGAAACGGCTCAGTGCAGCGACTCGTCCCGTGAGCCGCATGTTCTCGACGTTGGTCTTGGGCGCGGCCATGTTGAGGATAGCGTCGATTTTCTCTGGGTTAGCTTCGATTCCACGGTGAGTGGCCATGAAACAGAGGAACTTTCCCCCGGTGACTCCGAATGCGCATTTGGCGGGGTTTAGCTTCATCTTGAACTTGCGGAGCACTTCGAAGGCCTCGCCCAGATCCCTGGTATGGTCGGCCGACGAGACGGATTTGACGAGCATATCGTCAACGTAGACCTCCATATTCCTGCCGATCTGTGGCTTGAACATGCGATTGACCAACCGTTGGTATGTGGCCCCGGCATTCTTGAGGCCGAAGGGCATCACCTTGTAGCAATATACCCCCCGGTCCATTGTGAACGCGGTAAGATCTTCATCTTCCGGATTCATACGGATCTGATTATAGCCGGAGAAAGCATCCATGAAACTCATCAGCTCGTGGCCGGCCGAGCTGTCGACGAGCTGATCTATTCGAGGGAGAGGATAGTTGTCCTTAGGGCAGGCTTTATTGAGGTCGGTGAAGTCGACGCACATGCGCCACTTTCCGCTTGACTTCTTGACCAGAACTACGTTCGCCGGCCACTCCGAATAGGGTACATTCCGGATGAAGTTGGCGGCGAGAAGTCGATCAACCTCATCTTCGATAGCCTTCTGTTTGACTGGGGCGAAGCTTCGCTTTTTCTGTCTGCCGGGCCGGACCGCAGGATCGACCCCGAGCTTGTGAGAAATGATTTTGGGGTCGATCCCAGGCATGTCAGCAGGCGCCCAGGCGAAGACGTCGGAGTTATTTCTGAGGAAACCGACCAGGTCATCTCGCCGAATCCCTATTAGGAGTGATCCGACCTGGACGGTTTTTCCATCGTCCCCCTCTGTCAGGGGCACCTCGGTCAGTGGTTCGACCGGCGTCCCCCGGACCTCCTTCAGCTCGTCTCGGGTGTCCAGAGAACCCTCGATGTCGTCCTTTACCTCAGCGTCGTCGGCCGACTGCTCGGACGAAGATGTTTCGGTAAGGCATACCTTCACGACCCGCTGGTTTCCGTAGACCCGACCTATCCCACCATGATCGAGAGGGAACTTCAACGCCAGGTGGTAGGTCGATGTTTGGGCCTGGAGAGAGTTCAGCGTCGGGCGGCCGAGGAGGACGTTGTAGGCCGATGGGATTTTTGCTACGATGAAGTCCACAGGCAACGTACGGGGGCGGTCGGGCTCCCCGACGTTGAATTGCAGGGTGACCACCCCTTCCGCCGGGATGGAGTAGTTGGTGAACCCTGAAAGGACGTGGGAGGCTGGTTTCAAGTCTGCTGGGTTGAGCCCCATGCGCAGAAAGCAATCGTGGAAGAGGATGTCTGCCGAGCTGCCCGAGTCGATAAGTATCCGGTGGACCTCGTACCGGTGGATTCGGGTCGTGATCACCAGAGGGTCATTGTGGGGCATGGATATGCCGTGGAGATCCCCGTCACCAAAGGTGATAGGCTCGTGGTCCCGAGCCTTTTTGCTCAGGCGAGTCTCCATTGCCGGCGTGGGGTGCTGAGTCTCGTAGGCGCTCGACTGTCCCCTTGTCGTCATGACCACAGTTCTTGATGGGTCTCGGTTCCTTCCGGCGAGGTCCTTTAGGCCCCGTGGTGAGGTTGCCTTCGAGCTGCCTTGGCGGGCCTCGTGGGCTCGACCCCGTCGAGGGACAGGGTTGTGACAAGGCCTGAGGCGAGGCTTTCCGACGCGGGACCTCGAGGTTGACTGGGACGGATCGAGGGATCGGCGACCGCTGGGGTTTGCGAGGCGGTCGCCGGCGGAGGGGTTGAAGACATTCGGTGGAGGTTCACCCGCGCCTCCGTTGAGGGGGAGGCGGTGGGGGGTGCTTGGATCTTCAGGGTGATTGCTTGCCGTGTGGATGGAGATCGAAAGGCCAACTTTGTTTTTTGTGGAGTTTCGATTCCCACAGATGGCGCCAACTGATGGAGGTCCTTTTCGGGTCTCCGCCAGATGTTGTCTTCCGTCGATCTCCCGGTGGGTCTTGGAGGTGATCTCCTGTTGTGTGTGGGTCTCAATGGGTTTTGAGAAGATTGGTGGTTTTGAGGAGTTTGCGCCGAGCAACTGCAAAGAAGTCCCGGGGTAGTTTGGTACCACCGAGGACCCTCCGACGATCAAGTTAGAACGAGATCCGAGCAGAGTAACGGCTAAGTAGAGTCAAAAAAGCTTACTTGACCCCTCTGTGATGGGGGTTTATATAGTAGCGGCAGCACGCAGTAGCAGGCGTGAGAATCTCGCCGGCAGTTACGCTCCCGACGTTACGCCCGCGTAATAAGCGGATCGCCCATTAATGGGGATCGTGATGGCGTGGAACGTGGGATGTTGCCGGCGGAGAATCCGCGCATGGCGAGATTTGCGGAGCGGCGGTTACGCCTGTGAGTGGTGGAGTTGGTCGGTCGGAGGGACCGAGGAAGATGGCCTCGGCAGGGGAGCTCGGGAACGAGCGGGAGGACCGAGGCATCCTGGTCCTGTGGTAGCTCGGGGCGAGTTGAGAGGCCGAGGAGACCAATTTGCAGGGGGTCCTGAGGAGAGCCAGCTCGTGCTTGCAGGTCGGTCACGGGTGTGGCCTGGTCGGCCCATGCGGGCCCTTTCTTCAGGATTCTGGGACACGTCATCTGCCACGTGTTCTGATCTGGGAGATCGCCAATGTAGAGCATCATCAACTATGCTAAGCAATGAATTGGCTACGGTCGACCGGTTCTACAGTTATTTTAAGAAAATTTAAGCATTCAACAATTAGGATTAAGAATAGCAAATATAACTGTCAAAATGACACCAATAGAGAATGCAACTTTTTTTTTCTTTATTTGGAAATTAATGTGATATCACGTGTGATCAGATTATTCGTATTAGTAATTTCTAAGCGTTCTGTATATGACTGATATATTAGAAATTTTTTGTGTTAAGTATGAATTTATATATAAGCTGCCAAATCAAAGATTCTACCGAAGTGAAAGTGAGAAGCCATAGAAACAACCTTTCTAGGAGGTGTACATAAATATGCAGAATTGCAAAAAGGAAGATATATTAATGTAATATCTACACATTGCCGTAAACCCCAACATTTAATTTGTGATAAATAATACTAGGGTAAATTGTAAAAAAAAAACCGGCCCGCTCAGAACTTGTGGAAAAACCTCCTGAGCTATCAGGCCTTGTTAAAAAACCACGGGCCCAATAAAAACCCCTTGGTATACAATTCCCCACCTGTATTTTTGTATAACCCCAAAATGCCACTTGCCAATGTGGGCTGACAGTTCTTTACAGCAGGATTTAAGGCGATTTAAGGCAGTTATAATAAAAATGAGTTTCCTGTAATATCTAGAGACTTGCATGTAATATCTGAAGACATGCCTGTAAAATCTATTCGGTTTTCATTTTCCCCTCCAAACATACTTCTTTCCCACCAAAATTATATTTTCCGCCGAATATGCTTCTTTCCTGTTAAAAGCCTGTAAAATATATTTCTACTTTCATATAATATCTAAGCATTTGCCTATAATATCTCAGTACTGCATGTAATATCTAAGTAGTTGTCTGTAATATGTAAGCGACGTCCAAGGAAGGGAGGGGTATTTTGTAATTGCTTTTAAAATAGAATACAATGTTTAAATTTAAAAATACAGCCTATGGGCTTCTCACATAGATTTCGAACACCGGGCATCCCAACAATTTTGAAAATACCTAAGCGCGGGGCCGGGGGCTTTTTGACAATTTACCCATAATATGATCATGCTGGCTACTAAACCTTCCATTGCACTTTACTTTACTTCCTTTTCAAAAATACTTTGATTCTTTTCCTTACAACAATTCACCAAAGTATAGAATCATTTCATTTTAATTAACAAGGCTTTATCTTGTTGTTGCCTTTTGCTTAATTTTTACACTTGGCATGCACCGACTTATATTTATTCTTGGGGACAAGCTCAACTCTATCTATGGCATTGGTTTCAGTGTTTCTTTGTTCACAAACTTCTTTATGCATATATTTCATAGCCTCTGCTCCAAGCACTAGATGAACTACAATTATCTTTGGAAAATTATTGAGTGTAATGAAAAAAAAATTAAGTTGTACGAAAGTTTTGGTTACGTAAACTATGTCGCCAAACAGGCCTCAGCATTTAAGGTACATTGAGTTCAAATTTTCATTTAAAATTGTTTATACTTCATATTGTTATTCAAGAATTTTGGAACTTTATGGACCTGATAATAAATCAATTTTTAGGTTTGCCTCCAGAAAACAAAATTTTCTTCTCCTGATCGATGAAGATTGGAACGGTAATTTCTATTCAAAATTCTTAACTATGCACAGAGCCCGGAAAAATTTGTCAATCGGTTTTTATAGCATAATTAAATGATAACTATTATAGACATAACGTTGTAAACCCTTCGTTTTCATGGAATTAAGACATGCATGCAAATAAGGGAAATGATGTACGGCGACGGTCATTAACAAAATTAAGACATGCATGTATACTCAAAACTTATATGGGTTCAAAAATAATTGATTTCAATTCTTGTTCTTGGTTGTGAAACCATTTCCGGCTGGGACCCACAAAAATCAACACAAGGCCTCTTCCCTTCACTCTACTTCAGATGAGGAGAAATACTTTATCTATCCATTTTGAATTCATATGTTCTCCCAGCCAAGAGATATGGGGTGGTCGAATTTGGAGTGGCTATTATTGCTTAGCTGATATTTTGGTGGTTTGAGGAAATCTCAGCCTTACATCTCAGCATCAATACCTAGGTCCTCATGTTTTACCCTTTCTCCACCGTCGGATTGCATACAGCAATAATAGCAGCCACCTTGATTCTGGATGGGGCTTACATCATAATGTAAAGCATGATGTTTGTCTCTTAGATAGGAGGTAAGTTAAATAGGAGCGCAATTTAATTAATTTGAGTATACTTGGATATTTTGTATTATTATATTACTACCTCCCGTTTCAGAATGTAAGTCATTTTTTTATCATTTTTTTTGTTTCAAAGTATTAGTCATTTTACAAGTATCATGAACCTTTTTTTCATTACGAAGACGCTGTTGCTATATGATTTTCTAAACCAACCCTTGATAAATTCTTTATCAAATACCAAGAAAATAATAAATATTAATAGGGTTAAAATGGGTAATTTGCATTCATGTAATCAAAAGTATAAATTTTCTTAATGGGTGTGCAAAAACAAAAATCGGCTTATATTTTGAAGAGCATTACATTTTCTGCCCGCACCTTATCTACCCAAAAATTTACCCAAAATGGCAAGACCCACAATACCTAGGTAACAGTGTCAAACAGATGACCCGTTGTGTTTGTCTCTTTGATTAAAGTTTTTTTGTTTTTTGGATAGACAGTTTTTTATCACCGTTTCCGCAGAACCAGATGTTTTAATAATTAAATCTTTCATAAATCTTTGGTTTCAATAAAATTTATAATGCATTGAAGAATTGGATACTTGAGTATGGTCTGTTTGCTAGATAATTAAATCTTTCATAGAATTTCTTACTTACCCCCTGCTTTTAAAAATAAAATTAAAATGCTTTAGGTTTATTTCCAGGTAACTGAATTTATTGATATTGGAAGGAATTTTTGAGTTATGGTGAAAGTGAAGTATTGGCGGGTTATGGTGCTCGGGTCGAGCGACGGCGGGACCACAAAGTCAGTCAGGATGTCCGGGTCGCCGGCATGAAGGACGTAGAGGTGGTAAGGAACAAGGTTAGGATTATCAATGTGTTGGCCATATTTTTATTTGATGATGTGCAACTGAATTGTGCATATCTATTGCTCTTTATATAAGAGCAATTAATTTGTTTTCGTATTTTAAAGAGAGTAATTTATGTTGGTATTTGATGGTGCAAACAAATGTATGCAACATAATATGGTGGAGTGTTAATGGAGATTGGCCTCGATTTTGTGGAAGGATGCACTAATTTGTTCCGGAGAAAATTGGAGCATTGTGGAGACAACAAGAAGTCAAACAAGCCAAACATGACATGCGGGTCTTAAAAAAGGGAAAAGTTCACATAAATTTGTATATATGTCTTTTTCCAATACTGACCATCTCCGTAGACAACCACCGGTAGTTGGCCATAACACTTTATCTGCTGCGAAGTGTATAAAATGCTTAAAATTTTAACGCGCTCGGCATAAATCCGTGGGACCCTCAAAATGTGTGTGTGATGTGTACGGCGGTTAGACTTACGAGCCGTTCCAAAGAATATCTACATAGACTGTTGGGTTTATTAGAAAATGGGATGGCCTTACCTATTAGCAGCTTGAGTAGGCTAAATAAATTTTACCGCATTGGAATATAAAAGGCAACTATTTACTGAACTTTGATGCTTGCTTCTTTTAGGTTTCCAAAGGTAACAAATTAACTTTTCCAACACATAGCATTCAGATAATTATGCATTTAAACCTTGGATCAATTGACAAAATCCGCTCTCTAATCGTCTAACCCTATAAACAAATATAAACAAAAACATCGTAATCACAAAACATGGAGAATAATTCCAGTATAAAAAAACAGGATTAGCTTAAAATTTTCGGTCTCTTTTAGAAGTTAATAAAAAGACCAACAGGATCCTTCCAGTTGCAGACAAATTAATACAGCAGCCATGGTTAGTGCAGTCACTCCTAGAAAATAAATAGTGACAAAATGACACTCAAATTTTACATTTCAACCTATGTATATACCACCTATAGTAATTTCTTAGACTCTCAAATAACTACTCTCAAATAACTACAAAGTTGAAATTGTATGTTTTCAAGGGTTTTGGTCGACAAGCCGACGGGGTATTTATGTTACTGAATCCTTTTAAGGTAAAAGAGTTGTACGACTCAAACCACATGAAGGTTTTAAGCAATCGCTTCATTTAATTACCTCGGAGCAAGTTGAAGAAGACATGAGACCTAAAACACCAAGAACTTCCTTGGCCTCTTTCTCGTATGCAATAAGATCTTGAAACAGCCGTTGCTGTTGCTGTTGCTTGCTTCTTTTCCTGGTAATTATATAGTGAAGCTTAAAAGCCTCTCGGATAAGTATAGTCAACCTGATCGAAGGAAATTCAAGGTGATCAGCGGATGGTAGAAGACGAGTACCTCGAGCTTTTTCAGAGTAGTAAGAGTATTATTTATTGACTTCAACAGATTCTCAAGACTATCCAAAACAATAGCTGTATGCAAATCATCAGACATAGAACCCTCGAAATCGTCACGGAATTCTTTGACCGCATTTTTAGCTTCCAAAGATACTTGAACTTTAGAGATTGTGTCGCGGAAAGGGGATAGTGCCACGTCACAGTCATGAAGAGTCTACATAGATTTATAAAAAGTACCTCATCACGCATACAGAACTCGAGTAGATATAGGCACAGCCATTAGCCATAAGCTGCCAGGAAATTAGAGCATAAGTCATGGGTTCGAATAAGAAATATGATCTTTGTAATAACAATGAAGCACGGCAAAATGAAGAATTTTGCTAATAAAACTTATGCAGCCAAGGGTATTAAAAAAGATGTATAATGCAGTAACAAAATCAAATGAGATGTTCAATAAGAATATGATTCCAAATTAGGTCGCAATAATGATACATCTCACACACACAAACAGACATAACCCATTTTCATGAATGTTTGTAATTATTTTTCTAATGCTAACCGTAGGAAGCAATAGACCCAAGTAGTTGGTGAACTACTTGAAGTAAACTCTAGTAAGACATAGTTGTATACTCTACTCTCGGTCCTATCTGCATTTCCCGTAGATCATGAGTCCGCAATATTTTATGCAAAAAAGAAGTTCTAAGGATTGCTAAAAACAATTAATTTTGAAAGCTGAGAACACCGAGATGGTTACATGCAACTATTCAACATTGAATACATAATACTGTTACGAGTAAGCGAGTGGGATTGTCAAGGAACAGACATCAAACTCAGCATACTGAAAACATTCTTATGGAGATATTCTGCTATGATTTGTGGACAGACAAAGTATTGTATTCTGACAGGAACACAAGGTGTCCAAATGAATATTATCCAAGGATAATAAGGGCTTGGTTATATATGATCTTTCGTTTATATTATGTATATTAATGTGGCTGTGGATGTGATCTATTACCTAATGTCGCAATGCCCTATTGTGGTGCTGCTTATTATTAAATTTAATATGATGACTTGTTCTCCCGTTAAAAAAATGAGTTCATGTTATGTCAGATCAACTTCGTCGTCACTACAGGTAGCACCCTACTGTGTAAGAGTATATGTAGGTATCGGCGGCGCTATACTGCCCACAAGGAACATCGTAAAAGTCTGTTCCACCTGGGAATCTGCATGGTGGGGCACAAACAGATTCTCAGAAAACTTCAAGGATAAGTATCACTCATCTAGCGGGTGCAAAAGATAGGTTGTATAATATAAGAGCAAAAGAGATCACTTGGTGATGGTTTTCAGAGTTTCAAACACAATATTGATCACCAAATATTTCGTGGCATGTATATCAAGATGTAATGGCGTGGATCTGTGTTTGGTATGTGGGCTACAAGTTTTGAGTTCGTTCCTAAAGAACAAATGAATAACAGCATATATGTGATATATTGTGTGCGTGGCTCTGAATATATAGAGCCTTAATCCATAAATAATGAAAGTTCGGCGTAAAGTACCAATATTTGGCATATTCTTTAGGAAAAATAAGGTTTTTCAAATGTGATGAGTAAAACAACTGACAAATATGGATAAATATGCTTGTCGTGTCAGACACAATTCACACAAATGGACACAAAATTCTAGCATGGAGACGTGGTCAGAATATGGTAATCTAACATAAAAACGTGATATCGCAGATTGTTCAATAAAAAATAATCAAGAACTCGCGTGCTCAGGAAGTAAACTGTAGCAGATTTGGGCAATTCGCATACATGAGCTTGCTGCCGGTCATTTTGTTTACATAAAATTAAATATTTAATCAATATAGTGTGGTCAATAGGAAGCCAAAACCATTTCTGGTTGTTAAAAATAGGAGAACGTGGCTTCATAAAAAGCCAATGAATACAGAATGTTTACCATGATATAATTCAAACACAAGCAATTTTCTAGCAATCAATTTCAACAGGCAGAATAACATGTTGGCACTAGGCATATTAAGAGGTAGGCAAAATATGCACTAAAGCCCAAGCAAAAAAACTTTAAAAATCCAGCAGCACATCAGAATTCAATTTCTGAATGACATCTTTCACCTTAGGAATCAGTTCATCTATCGGGGTCTACGCCCAGTAACGTTTGAAGGAGTTGGAAAAGTAGTAATGATTTAACCAAATTTTCACTTGGCACGACGCAGCAAAATAAGACGATACATAAATAATCAATCTACCTAATTGGCTCGACACCTGAAATATTATTTCAAGTTAAGGCGCTTGCTCAGGGAAACAAATAAAATTGCTGCCAATCTACATGAAACTAGCATCATATTCCACTTGATAATCCAAATCAAGCAAGCGATAATCAAATATAAGGAACACTAATAATAAGGAAGCCCAGAAAAATGGCATCTGATGCTTTTACATGTATAATGTTACATTAGCAACTCCATCAAGTACATAGTGGCATGAAATTATGAAGCAGCGTTACCAATTTCCACATTCTTATTTATATTAACCGTGGCTATTTAAATTAATAATAGTAGGACAAATGGTGTCTTTTCTCATAAACAGCACACGGCGCAGAAGATACCTTTTCTATCATGTCAATTATCTGGTCCATGTGATCAGATACACGTGGTTCATGAGTTGGAGGTAGGCATTGGAGCTCAGCCATATCTTGCAGAAATTCATTGGAGAAACGATTGCTCAAGTTAAATGGATCTTCACCAGCTTCATTTGCTCTTTTTATGATCTGCAAAAGAACTCCTGGCATATAAATATAATATAAATCCAGTAAAAATGTGTAGTTTATACGGAAAAAGAAGATCATATGGAAATGAACAGATGTGTGAGTAGATAATAGAACAAAAAAGGAAGAAGATCATATGGAAATGAACAGATGTGTGAGTAGATAATAGAATTCACAAGATGATGAAGAATTATTGAATTCTTTGGGATAGTTTATACATATGTCCCTACATACGCCAATGAGTGCAGAAGCTAAGAAGCAATAGTTTGGATAGTTGACAAAGGAATAAGTACCTAATATTGGGCAACATAGATTCAGATTGTAAATAAGAACATCATAGTTGTTAATTTAGAAGATAGGGTGGCCATTGACTTAAATTAACAAGGAAATGCCCTAGATATTTGACAGAAAAGGCTTGTTGTTATTGACACAATGTACTGCTCTTATTTAAATTTGAGCTTCTGAGCTTATCTGACTTTAAAACAATGGTATCGGACAACTTCATTACATAGACATCGAGTATAAGCATGACAATATGAAATGAAATAGTTTCTGAGTGACTGGAATCGCCATGTTTGATAGGGATAATCAAAGCAAACCATGATACTATTGACAAAGAATAACAATTTTTAAGAACACCTGTCTGTTTGATTGGAATTGCCATGTCCTGTTTGGAAAATTCAAATTATTTATAAAGGAACTGACTTTTTATATCGAGCGTCGTTATGGAAAATTGGGACTGTAACTCGGCATGGACAAATCCTCAGTGTGAATTGAAATACCTGATAATTAGGGGAACTGTTTACCATTTAACACAGTACTCACTAGAAATTCTCACCTCCTAAGACTTCAAGTTTCGTCATTCCGATGAGAAGAATACACTACCAAACAAAACCCAAATTACACATTGTGTTCATAACATCGCATTTGCATCCATTGGCAAAAAAATAAAAAAAAAATCCCAACTTCACTGTACTCGTTCCAATTTCAAAATTAACAGGAAATTCAAGCCTCAAATTAATCTCCCCATACGAAAAGGATCCAATTTTTCAAAAAACCCAGCCAATTTAACTCTACCACAGCTCTAATTCCGGTTATAATTAACCCCAGCATGTAAAAATCAAATCCTTCCTGCATTGGTAACCACGACAAAAACCATCAAACACTAACATATTTCGTCACAATTCGTTCAATCGCTGGCCCCAAAATAGACATGGCACAGATCAAATTAACAGCAAATCATAGAAGATGCATCACCAAAATTGAAACAAAGAAGGAGGGACCTGTGAAGGACATCAAAGGCAACGTAAGCGCGAGCGTGGCCGATGTCTATTTTGGGTTTTGGTTAATAAGTGTTTGGTTATGGAGTTCGAAAAACCGGAATTTATGTTTTGGTGTCCAGAATAACCCGCAACCTTATTTGCTCCATGGGTCAACCTATAGAACGCTGAGCTAACTGTCAAAAATATATTCCCAGTTTAAAGATGATCAAGTTGGGAATGAAAATAATATGATGGAATTTCCAAAATATATTACCTGTGTTTAAAGAAGAAGTATGCAAGAATCCAATTAAAAGATTTAACTTTGATCGAGGTTTCTTTGGTTTGGATTTTTCTGAACCCCCAAATGTTGTTCTATTAAACTCTAAAATTAGTGTTCTTCTCAATTTTTAGAATATATAAAAATCTATTTGGACTGACTTTTATGAACTTCTCTGAAGTTTTTTAAATTCCAAAACGAATCACAAACGAGCCATGGTTATGATTATGGATTTAAGTTCAGAGAACTCATGAAACTTCGTTTATTCTAATTTACATCCAAAACTAAACAGTCCATGTATGTTTTAAATATGTACGTTTTATTTCAAAACTGCAAAGGATTTAAATATGTATGTTTTATTTCAAAAAATTACTGTTTGGTTATGACTTTTCATTAGTAAGTTACATGTGTGATGTATGTATCAAGGAATGGGTATATTGGATTGAATTGGAAAATGGAGCATATTCATGAGGAGATCTTTGAAGATTTTTTTCTTAATATTATACAGAATTTTAAGATATATTGTAAATATTTTTAGGGATCTGCTTAATTAGAAATAGATTTCTACTATTTTAACGCAAAGGGGACCGGATATGTTACATATTTAGGGCCTCTAATTTCAATTTAGAGGAAATTTTTGGCAGATAGGAAAAGAATTCTTTATTCTTAGATAACCCACACAATCAACACTTTCCAAAATAAAATCTCTACTATTATGGGCAAAAGAAAATGGGTCATTTTAATTTTGAAATTGATTGGTAGTGTAGCTTCTTATTTATTTAGAGAAATCTTTAATTAAATTGCCACATCATTATTATTTCACAAGTGCGACACGCGTAGGTAAATAAATCAAGAAATTTATCATAAAAACCACTGTAATTACGTGCAACGCACGTGCCAAAAACGCTTGTATTACGAGGTTTAAAATATGATAGTTTAAATAACTACCGAACCTTGAAATAAAGGAACCCAAATTAAAAAAATTATTGTATCAATAACAATTATATCTTTTGTAACCTCTTTCTTAAATCACCTAGTAGCTAATATTAAATTGTCGGCTAGTGTCTAGAGATGGTCTCATCCGACTATCAAATCAATAATCCGTTCCGGCCACCTTATTTTACACATAAAGTGATCTATATAAACACACGTACATCGTTGAGCGAAAAAAATGCAATGACACTCCTTTCCATGACCGAACCTCTCTTCCCTGCCAGATAGGTTTCGTTCCTACTCTCTTCTCCGGTGTAGAACATCGGTTTAACAATCGATTTCTGCCCTTCATCTTTGGTGGTTGCAAACAGATGTTTGTATCTTGTATGGCTGAACAAGTACTAATGACTATTCAGATATTTAAGCTAGGTTGAAGTTTTTGAAACCAAGAAATATTAGATTATAGAAAGCTCTCATATTTCAAACTAGTAAAATATGAGGCTAACCTTATATTAACAAAATATTAGCTTCGTTCGATCGACATTTTTTTGTGCTCAGCATTCACACTTTGTACACCAGGATGAAGATAAAACTTGAAACAGACGGTGGAAAATTACTACACCTTGCAATTGTTACACAACAATTACAGTATCCTGATTACAATTTCCTGTATACAAACCTTCAAATTCGATGCGTATTGCCCATCCAATAAAAACTAACCCTGGAAAAATCGTAGTTATCTCGAAACACCGATATTTATTTCACATTGGCAAGTTCTGTCGGAGAATCCATCTTATTCTCTGCGTCCTTGACCGTTGGTTCACCATCTTTAATGGCTAATACCACCAGCACCACCAGCAACGGATAACTTATCGTTGTGAGAGCCCAGTTGATCCCGAGCTGTGTTACGAGTGGAGTCTTGCGTGTATCGACTTGCCAAGCAACGGCGGCTCCTGCACTCTGCACTCCCTTGTAGAAACCGCTGTATCTGTACAATCGCCATTACAAAAGAAAAAAAAAACTTTTAGGATCGGATACATGGATATTTTTCTTAGAGATTGGAAATCAAAATTACCTGCTCAATGTCTCGGAATCATCGGCCAGAGCCCCAATCACCCAGTAACACAAGCTCTGAAACATGGCATCCAACAACCCGTAGCTAAAATACAGCACGAAGGGCCCCGCAAACGCCGACCCCGAGTCCTTAAAATCAAGCTCGTGGTCCCATTTCCCGTTCTTGTACCTCAACTGATTCGCCAAACCCCCAGCCCAAATCCCTGTACTTAACACCGCGACGACCCCGATCCCCACAAACCCCCGTATCCTCCTGCTCTTAAAGCTGAAATCCAACAAGTACCCGATCCCCATCGACCCGATCATCTGAGCTCCCCAATAGAAAACATTATTCAAACCCTTGGTCCTTAAATTGAACAACAAGCCATTCACATTGTTGAACTGGTAGCTGTAGAAGAAGTTGCTGGCCCAAGCCGCGGGGATTATGAGTAGCATTTTCCAGTTTGTGAACAACTTTAGGATTTCGACGGCTTCGGTTGTGACGTTTGAGTAGGTGACGTTGGTGGCACGGGTCCCATCATCGCGGACGACTTTGGAAGGGGGAAGGATGGCGAGGGAGAGGACGGCGCCGAAGCCCATGAAGCACATGAAGGCGATGTAGGTTCCGTCATTCACGGAGGTGGCGGTGGTGCGGTGGTAGTTGAGGACGAAGGGGATGAGGCCCCCGATGACGCCCCCCATGTTGAAGATGCTCCAGAAGAGGGAGATGTAGGTACCTGTTAAGTGTTACGTCAGCTACATATATATACCTCGTTAGCCTGTAACTTAACACCTTAAGGTTTTCCTGACTACATAGTTTTGGTCACCAAATTCCTGGTCATGTAGAGTTTTAGTTGACCAATTAGTAAAAAAAACTACGTACCGTTTAAAACTTAACCTGTTTAGGAATGGAGTTGAGTTTTTAAACCGGAGCTTCATAAAGTTAGCAAAAGTCAACTCCAAAATGTTAACTTTGCCATGTTTGGCATCCATTTTGAAGTTTAGATATCTAAAATCCAATATGTTATAAGTTGAGTAAACTCCATTTTCCTAAACATTTCCCTACAAACATAACCATGGTTTATTTAATTGAAAATGGAATTTGGGGATTACAACCGTAGTTTACATCCTCTCTGTCTCCATTTAAAAATAAACTCTAGTTTTCCTAACTCTATATCTCCTGAAAAAAACCGAGAAAAATTAATTTAAAAAGGTTAGTAAATAAAACGTATTTTTTTTCATAACTTTCAGCTCACAGGCCACATCAATGTATTTCATGATAGAATGTTCAAACTAAGTAAGAGAAACAAAAATTGAGGATGGAAATTATGTTTATGGATGGATTGTATTTTCTTTGGTCAAGTGCTACAGAACACACGTTTCTTTACGTCCATCCAAACAGGCCTTTATCAATGAATGGATGGATGCAGAAGCAAACAAATAAAAGGTAAGAGGCCGATTAAAATGGGACTGTAATTGATTACCTTTCCTGGCCGGGGGCGGGTACGACGTCATGATGGCCCCTTGGCCGGCCCAAAGTAGGCCGGCGCCGACGCCCAGGACCCCGCCGGCGACGATGGCGAACAGCTGGTGATGGTAATGGTTGTAGTACAGGAAGGAGCCCGCGTAGAGCACGTAGGTGGAGCAGCCGGCGAGCAGGGTCATCCTGGGGCCGAGGAGGTTGTAGATGCCGCCGCCGAGGACTCCGAAGACGGCGAAGGTGGTGTAGAGGGCGGTGTTGGCGTTGTTGGCGGCGTCGTGGTCTACCTGGCCGCCGCCGCCCATGCCGGAGAGGGCGTTGAACATCCCCGGGCAGCAGAAGCAGACCAGCCCTATGAGGATGATCTGCACCAGAGGGGAGTTGAAGCGGAGGGAGGTCGTTGGTGGGGGTGGGGATTCGGAGCTTGGGACGTTGTCTAGGGATCCGAAACCCATTTTTGGGGAGAGAATCTTTTAGGGTGAAGTGGGGATTGGCGATCGGAGAGAGGCGAGGGTGGGGGGGTTTTTATGGGAGGGGGATATCTGCTTGGGGATCCTGGGGATTGATGTGAAGGGATGTGTTTGTTTACTTTGGATTTTACTAGGCTGGACTAGATGGATAGTCTAGGGGTGAAGTTTAGAATGGTACTACACCATTATTTTATTCCCTTTTTGCCCTTTTAATAATAGAGTGTCAGTTGATGCGAGCCGGTTGCTGCTGCCCGATCAGTAGAATATTTCCATTTACATGCACATGTTTGTCGATAGCGTTTTCACTTATCCGGGACGTTTAGTGTTAAAATAAAGATTTGATATGGATGTCATCGTAATCCTAACGAAAAAATCGCTAAGAATTTATTGTCTTAACTATAAAACGTTAAGAATCTTTTCAGAGCATCATGTCATTTGACATACTATGATTAAGATCCTTATCCTCCAATAGACATAGAATCATAATTAAGTTAAACTGGTATCTTGCACGTAGGATGCACGTGTTCAAATAAAAAATTATGGTTAGATTTTTAAATTTGAATTCTGATGGAGTTCCTTTTGGGGCCTTCGTCAGATGTTGTCTTTCGTAGATCTCGCGGTGAACTTAGCTGATTATCCTTCGTCGCGTGTGGGTCTCAATGGGTTTTTGGAGGCAGAGGTGAGGTGTGGAAGCTGTCGCCGGGCACCTGTAAAGAAGTCCCGGGGTGATTTGGTACCGCCGAGGATCCTCCGACACTCAAGTTAGTGATGAGATCCGAGCAGAGTAACGGCGTAAAGTGTAAAGAATTGCTTGCCTGACCCCTCTGTGATGGGGGTTTATATAACGGTGGTGGCACGCAGCAGCAGGCACGAGAATCTCGCCGGCAGTTACGCTCCCGACGTCACGCCCGCGTAGAGAGCGGATCGCCCATTAATGGGGAGCGTGATGGCGTGTAACGTGGGATGTTGCTGGCGTAGAATCTGCACATGGCGAGATTCGCGGAGCGACAGTTAAGCCTGTGAGTGGTGGAGTTGGTCGGAGGGCCGAGGAAAACGGTCTCTGCAGGGAGCTCGGGGACGAGCGGGGAGGCCGGGAAGTCTTGGTCCTGTGGCGGCTCGGGACGAGCTGGATGGCCGAGGAGGCTAATTTGCAGGGACCAGCTTGTGCTTGCAGGTCGGGTGTAGGGGGGCCTGGTCGGCCTCTGTGGGTCCTTTCTTCTGAGTCCTGGGACACGTCATCTGCCACGTGTCCTGATCTTGGAGGTCGCCAATACTGAGCATCATCAAATTCAAAAAAAGAATATTAAAACTAACATGATGGAATGATGGAAGTGGTTAATTTGTTATCAAAAATGATTCTAGTGGTTATTTAAGATCAGTAGAGATGATTGAAATCAAATTTTGTGGTTATATTGGAGCATCAAATGGAAATCAATTTGGGAACTTTCAAGTTTTATGGTTATAACAGTGGAGATATTATCCTACCGCTTTAATTTCTAAAATAATTACACATTTCCTTTTAGAAATATAAAAGGTTGTTAAACGACATGATTACAAGGTATTTTAATTTAATGATTGCAAGGTATTTTAATTTATTCAATAACCATTAATAATAAGGAACCATTCGGTCGAAGACTTCTACCAAAAGCCAATTTTGAATCAAGCAGTTATATTTTCCTTTGTTATTTGATTGCTCATCTCTAGCAAATGGTGATGTCTTATTCAATAAAGACAAGTTTAAAGACAATTAATTGAACGTAACATAGTCGCAGGCCTAAGAGGTGACGGCTACTTATTATCAAAAATCAAATTGATATCAAACTTTAGAATTTTAGGGAAATTCAAATGCTATATGATTGATTGTGTTAGGGCTTCTTAGGCAATGGGCCTATGCCCCGTTATGGTTTCCAAAATCATGATTTCGTGGAATTTCAAGGCTAAATTTCAAAATTTGTAATCGAGCCATGTTTGACAATTAAAATAGAGTTTCTCAGATCACGGTTTCAAAATACTTCAAGAGCTCAAAACCCCTTTTTTCAAACTCCAGAACTGATGGATCAAAAAGTTTCAGATCGCTCTCTTTTTTAAACCCTATTTTAAATGAAAACTTAGTTTCAAAAATGTGTTGCATGCCATGCTATCCTAAGATTTGCGAAATTATATTCTTTCACAAAACCACGGTCTACATGCATATTTTGTTTTAAGTACTTAAACGAAACCGGGGTTTCAATGTCAACCAAGGCCTTAGTTTTTAAGTTAGCGACAGATGTTTTAACTATCTCAACTAGATGCATCGTCGCCGTCTAAAATGAGATACAAAGATGTCTATTAATAGTCCGTCAACAAAATTGCCAAGAGCATCACAGTCGACACTCATACAAGGACGAGTTTATATCGGACAAGAATTTATTTGTTTCTGTTTATTTTTGGAATTTAACTGCCGTCAACTCTTTTTTAGTTTGTTCCGCATCGATAATTAGATTCTTTGTGGTATTTGTTAGTACTTTGGAATGAAGGACGGCAGCCGGCCAAATGTTTAATGTTATAAAGGCATCATAATGTATACTTAATCTCAAAGTTAATCTTGTTTGAAATTTATAAATAAAATTAAGTTAGTTTAGTTTAATTAATAGTTAAGTAAAGATAAAATAGTAATTAACACTGCAGTGGTTACAAATGTAGCTAAGATTGTGAGTGAACCATTTGTGTCCTCTCTCTCTTTTGCATGCTGGATATATTTGATCGCAGTTGAGACGATTATAGTAATTAATTTGAATCTCTCTATTTGCATGTAGTATATTTTTGACAACATGTGGATTGTATGCAGTCAATTCTATTAAGGAATGGACTAATTCAGCATGAACCAAAATTAATTATTATTTATGGCCAAGATTTTGGAAGAACTCTAGATTCTTTTATATGCGCTTATGAGTGTTTTGATAGAATGATGTTGTTTGATTTGTTTATAATAAATTTTAACCGTTATTTGAGTTATTGATCGAAAATCAGAAAGGGTGTATGTGCTAAAAAATCTCTTAGGAGGGTTTAAATGCTATACAAAATAAACCACAGGGGTTTTTTGGCAATTTTTTCGAAGAAGAAAGTAAATTATTGTGTTTATTTCATGAGCAAAATAAATAAAAAGTTATTTTTTAAACATAATAAATTATCGGTATCCGGAAGTAATAAAAAGGATAAAAAACAACTAAATGCTTATGATTCTTGCGTTATGTGGTTTCTCCAAAATGAAGAGAGAAAAATTTTGGAAGTAGTAATCTGACATGAGATTTACATCAAAGCTTGAAAGGAACTTTCGATCATTTCTTTTGTCAAATCGATTATTTTGTACCAAAAGCAGCCCTGCTTAATTAGTGATAATTGCAGCAGTTACAAGTGTAGGTAAGATTGTGACAGTAGTTTTTTTCCACTTTCTAACTTCAATGGATGAACATCCAAACAACAATCTCCCTATGGCAACGACACCAGAAAAAGGGCTTCAAGCTTAGGTAATCTTCCGACTTTCTTATCAGAAAAAAGAAAAGGTTAGGTATGACTTTTAGTGGGGCCCACACTTGACTTAGAGAATAAATTTACTCGGAAAAAATGGGTCAGCTCCCGAGTCCCGAAACCGATAACAAAAACTCCCAGGACAAAAATCCAGTGAAAAACTCTCTAGATTTAAAAATTTATAGCTTTAAGTCCTTATAGTACAACCAACCACTTTTTATTTTTTAATATTCTCATATTACCCTTGTCAGCTTGTAGCAAAAAACTGCTACACTTATTAGATAATTACTACATATCTACTGCATTTAGCATATAACCGTTGCATTTAACAAGTAAACTGATAAATGTAGCAGTTTACCTGCTAATATAGTGATTTTCTATGAGAAGTTGACGAGAGTAATATGTGAATGTTAAAAAGTAAAAAGTGGTTGGTTGTATTATCGAGACTAAAACTTAAATTTTTTTGGATTTATGGAGTTTTTTTAATTACATTTTTTTATCCAGTGAGTTTTTTCTATCGGTTTTTTGATCCGGGAAGTTAGACCTGTTTTTCCCAATTTATTTTTGCAGGGTGTGTGAAGGAATCTGTCACTTTTCAAGCATAAGTTGCCAAATGGAGAATATGAGGAGTCCGGCCTAAATTGAAAGCCAACCTATAAATTCATTCCCACTTGTGAGAGAATCTACCAGATCTGTCATTCTTAATTCTAGGGAACCTGATTAGCTCTCATTTGAAAACCTGTCCTGCAATTTGAGATTAATTAATATAAGCTTCATTTTCATTCTCTCACACAACAAGCTGAGAATTAAACATGAACAATACTTTTCTACTTGATGGAGGTACTTTTCAGATCTTCTTCAGATGTTGTCTTCCGTCGATCTCCTGGTGGATTCTGGAGGGGATTCCCTGTTGTGTATGTAGGTCTCAATGGGTTTTGAGGAGATTTGGTGATTGGAGGAGTTGGACGCCAAGTACCTGCGAAGAAATCCCGGGGTGGTTTGATGCCACCGAGGATCCTCCGACGATCAAGTTAGTATTAGATCCGAGCAGTGTAACGGCTAAGTGGAGTAAAAAATGGCTTACTTGACCCTTCAGTGGTAGGAGTTTATATAGTGGAGAAGGCACGCAGTAGCAAGCGCGAGAATCTTGCCGGCGGTTACGCTCCCGACGTCACGCCCGTGTAGAGGGCGGATCGCCCATTAATGGGGATCGTGGAGGCGTGGAACGTGGGATGTTGCTGGCGGAGAATCCGCGCATGGCGAGATTCGCGGAGTGACGGTTGCGCCCGCGAGCGGTGGAGCTGGTCGGATGACCGAGGAAGACGGCCTCGGCCGAGGGGCTCGGGGACGAGTGAGAACGCCGAGGAGACTCGGTTTTGTGGCAGCTCAGGGCTAGCCGATGGGCCGGGGAGGTCCATCTGTAGGGAGCGCCACTGAGGGCTAGCTTGTGATTGAAGGTCGGGTACGGGGGGGGGCCTGGTCGGCTTCTGCGGGCCCTTTCTTCTGGGTTATGGGGCCTGCCATCCGCCACGTGTCCTGATCTTAGGGGTCGCCAATATTGAGCATCATTATTAGCCCCCCACTTCTGTCCCGACCGGTTAGAGGGTCGGGTTAGGAGTGGACTGCCGGGCCGCCAGAGGTGAGCTCCCTTCTAAGATTTCGTCGGGATGCGTCCCCGGGCCGTCAGCTGTCGTTTCCGCTAGCGAATCAGGGGGGATCTTCGCATTTAAGGAGGGTGCGCCGGTTCGTGTCGCTTTGAAGTGATGGCCCATGTGTCAAGCGTCGGTTGGCTGACGCGACGTGTGCAGACCTGCGGCACCTGAAAGGGCGCGACCCAGTGCGAGGACGACAAGTGGAGCAATCAGAGCCGTTGGACGCGAGGTGGTGTCTTGGCGGGAGATAAAGGGCACCGTTGGATGAGGTCGCTTGCGGCGATAAATAAGGGTGGGGACCATTCCAGGTCCCCTACTCCTTCATATTTCTCGTTCTAGGTCTCGGTTGCTCGGCGCTCATCTCCTTCCTTCCACCTTCGTTTCTCGAGGATCATTCTTCCCAAGGTTAGATGTCTTCTCTTGTCGAGTCAGTAGATGTCGTTGAGGTAGGTTCTAGGAACCCTTTAGGTGAGTCTGAGTCCTCCCCGGGGGCAGGGGTTGGCCCCTCTTCCCGGGATCGTGCGGCGGGGCCAGCCCCCAGGGAGGAGGCGGTAGATGCTACCCCTGGCGCCTCGTGTTGGATAAGGCATGAGGACGAGCTTGCCAACCCTCGGGCTCGCTTCCACATCCCCCCATGCTATACGCTCTGTCTAGCCAAGGAGGGAGAGAGGGCAGACCAAGTACGTGGCAGGGAGATCGCCCTGTATTTGGAAGCATTTTGAGGTGGAATGCGCTTGCCCTTCTCTCTTGAGGTCGTGGGAGCGCTGAACTTCTTCGGGTTAGCTCCCGGTCAGTTGGTGCCGAACTCGTAGAGGATTCTCCTCGGGTTCCTGATTCGCCTGAAGTTACAGGCGATCCCCTTCAGCCTTTCCTTTCTTGATTCCTCCCTCGTCTTCAAAAATCACCCCGGTGGTCGAGCGGGCGACCCGGGGTGGGTTTATCTCTTTTTCAGAAAGCGACCAGGGGGCGCCGCCGGGACGGGGGTTGTGGCCCTGCCTTCTTCCATTCACGACTGGAAGAAGAAGTTCTTCTTCGTTTCCCCTCCCAAGGGCGAGGACTGGCCCGTGCCTACAGAGTGGTCGAGGGAGAAGCACTTGCCGGGGAACCAGTCCAGTGACCCCGCTGCGGTGAGAGTGGCGTCGTGGGAGCCCATCCCCCGTTACGACGTGCTGTTGTCTGAGAGTGTTCTGAGTTGGGCCGGACTCAGCCCCGTTGAGTTCGTCGGTAAGTTTAGGTTTGCTTTTTTGGCTCGTATATTGCCTGTGTCGCTGACTCCTTTGCACTCAGTTTTGTGCAGGATTCATGGATATGGACTCGCTCAGAGCTCCCATACGCCAGCCGAGCCCGGTCGCGAAGGTTGGGGGTGCCGGCTCTTCCCGTTCACAGCCCGGCCCGGCTCCTTCTCCCCCGGCGGTAGTGCCCCGCGAGCGCTCGGAGGCGGATCTCGCCCCGGGGCCCAGCAGAACGTCGGGTCGGAGGCGGGCTCGGATTCTGGAGGACCCGGCCTCGGAGGAGGAGGCCGGCTCTCCCATAAGGCCGCTCAAGAGGAGATCTGCCCGGGGACCATCTTCGCCGATCACGGTGGAGGAAGGCGGTCTCCAGTTCGCCGTGCCTTCGGGGCTATCCGTCGCGGATAGCTTGCTGCATGAGATAGAGGTATCGGCCGGGGGTAGAGTTCCCGGGAGGCCTTCAGGGCTCGGCTGGCGTCCATCACCCAGGAGTCCGTGCAGGTAAGCGCTTGTCTTTTAATATTATTATTTTCGAGGTTCAATGCCTCTCTCATCTTCCTGATCTCTCTCCTGCTTTTCAGGTCCTTCAGCACGTCGCCTTCGCCTTGCGCATGGAGGCCGAGGTGGTAACCCCGGCGATGAAAGCTGCGGGCCAGCTCGCCTCGCTGGAAGAGAGCTCCAAGCGGGAGCTGGAGGCGATGAAGGCGAGGGTCGTCGCCTTGGAGGGTGAGGTGGAGGCCGGGAAGCGGGGGGTTTCCCGGCACCGCGAGGCCTCCGCGGTTGCTGATGCCAAGCTTGAGGACGCTCAGGTGCTTGCCGGCAACCTGAAGAAGACGGTGAAAACCCTCCGGAAGGAGCTGGGGGCGGCGGCTGAGTGGGCGAAGTCGGCCGACCTGAGGGCAGCCAAGTTGGCCGACCTCTCGGCGGCGAAGGCGGTGGAAGGTTACAAGAAGTCGAAAGACTACTATGATGACTTGGCCGTCGCCACGACCCTCATCTGGCACGAAGTCCTCGACGCTGTTAAGGCCCGAGTGCCGGGGTTCGCCGATGAAGAGCTCTGGGCCCAGTACCCCCTCGTGGACACCAACGTGCAGGGGCAGGAGATTAATGACGAGGAAGTCGCCGAGGACCCAGCTCGCCTCGTGGTGGATGTCGAGGGCCCCGAGGTCGCTCCTGGCCCCGAGGCCTAAAGCCCCCGTCTTCCTTCTCTTTTTATTTTGCTGCGTCTGGAACTTTGTAAGCTTCCGGGCATTTTGTTATGCTGGGGAGCCAAAAATACCCTCTGTAAAGGCCGCCTTTTAGCAATAAAACTTTTTCTTTCTTTGGTTTCCTTGATTTGCGCTTTTGTCTTTTGTTCATGAAGAATTGTAAATCCCCGTTCCCATCTTAATAAAGGTTTTCTATTTTTTCTAAATCCCAGAGATTTATTTTTTTCCTCGTATATTTTTGAAGAAGGTGGTTGCTTGAATCCCAATATTTAAATTTTCCCAAACCCTAAAAGTCAAAACCCAAGATTTAAAATCAAAGCCAAACTAAACTGAAACCAAAATTTTACTAATCATAACCCCATCTATAAAACCCTAAGCCCAACAAATAAAACCCAAATTTAAATTAACATATACAATTACTTAAGACATCGGCCCATAGTTTTTCCCTTTAAAATGAAAAATGGAAATCATTAAACCAAATTAACCCCGGCCCATTTCCCTCTCCTCAGCCCACTCACCATATTTTTTTAAATTCTTTATTTAAAACCCCGGCCCGTTCAAACCCTCAGCCCACGAGAATTTAATTAATAAAAAAAAACCCAAGCCCAGCCCGCCTCCTCAGCGACCCGACCCGCTCCTGTTCATCTTCCCACCTCCAACGACTCCTTCCTCCATTCCCGCTCGCGATCCGCGCTTCTCGCCTCCGATCGCGCCCACGCCCACGCCTCCGCTCTTGCGACGTTTCACCCGCGACTTCAACCCTCATTCATTTCCTCACACCCTCACCTCTCTCTTCTCTTTCATTTTCAAAAATTTCCTCACTTCTCTCCATTCACAAAAACCCACCGAGCACCCAATATCCCTCACTCCACCGCCGACGGCGACGTCGACAACCCCCTCGGCGACCCCATACCTCCTCCCTCACACTCAACTCACTTCTCACAAGCTCAACCCTCCATCAACCCAACCCCCTGCACACCAACCCCTGTACACCAACCCCACACCCGAGCTCGGCCACCTACGCTCGACGCCGGCGATCTCCACACCACACCGTCGACCCCTACACCCTCTGCATCTTCTCCTCCTCCTCCAAGATCCACACCCGAGCTCTCTCTCTCTCTCTCTCTCTCTCTCTCTTCAAGAAAAAAAAACCCATAACCCATTTTTCCAAACACTCACTGCGGCCCATCGCCGGAGCGACGCCGTCGACCGTCGGCAACCCCAGCACTTCTCAGGCAAACCATAGAGCACCCCTTCGCTTCCAGCGAGTACAAGAAGTCTCCGGACAACTCCGACACAAATTCCGTATCGTGAGCCAAGCTCGCGCAAATCGTTTCACGACGTACACCGCGCGTTCGTGACGCCGCTGCTACCGTGCAACCCCGAGACGTTTCCAGGCAAGTGTTTTACTTGCTACATGCTAATATAATTGTGATACAAACTTAAATCATTTAGTTTATAATTTACCGATTCCCGATATATTATGTGACCTATGTGTTCGATGCTAGACCCCAATGAAAAAAATGCTTGATTTGAAGGAAATAGATGTTTGCTGTTGGCCCATATAGAGACGAATATCGTGTATAAATCTCACTGGAAAATACGACTGTTAGTGACTAAAATTGATACCCCCAAATATACCGTTAAAACTAGAAATTCCCTATATCTGAAAATGGTTAAAATTACTGTAAATTTTGTACATACTATAAGGATGGGTTCGAGGGCTTAAATCGAAGCCGACTCGACAAAATTTAACCCTATGTAAACTTATAATGTTTTCTGTACAGTAACTGCGATGATATTTAGATCGGAGTGCGACTCTGGACTGCAGTCCAGAGCGACTCTGATTACTGTGTACTGTCCCAAAATGTGTGTCACTTCGTTTCCTGAATTCGTATGTTATGGAACTCTGCAGTGGATTAAAGATGGATCTGTTATCTAACCAAAACAAGTGGTTTCATTCCGTTTCATTGCCGTTTGATATTTTAAATTGTAAATAAAAGGGCAGAACGTATAACTATCCAGAACAGATTCAGAAGTGACATACTGATGTTAAACTGTGTATAACTTTCGACGTATAGACGCGATTGAGGATCCGTCTATTGCGTTGAATACTCTATTGAAAACCCTAGATTTTATTCAACTGTAGTATCGCTAAATTCTGAACCCAACTGGGTGCAATTCGTGTCGCGAAACGGACGTTCAGTTCTGAAACTGAATTTCCAGCCGCGAGCACTTAAATTGAAACAGTTGTATCTTGAATACTGGAAACCTGATTGAACTGAAACTAATTTTGATGAATTGCTGACTGAGTGTTCTATTTATCGTACTTGTATCATTTTATTGAATTCTAAACATATGAATTTATGCAATTTTTGTAAGTTAATGACATGCATATGGATTCATAACATACTTAGCTTATTGATGGCATACATACATATATCATACCCCATTTGCCATATACTTAGTGTTAGCGCGTGTTAGAGTCAGTGGACATTGCATTATCGTGCGTGATTGATGTTGGTTTAGGAGTGACGAGTACACCAATGGAAAGTGAATATTCGTGACAGTGATTGACACAGTGAACAGTGATAAAACCGTGCCATTGGTATACTTGTACACGACTAAATCAAGATCATAAATAGTGTAAACTGGGGATAAAGGGGAAATCGAAGTGGAAAGAGAATCGTATTTAGCGGGACCGTGTTTTAGAGGATGATCATTCGAGCAACGATATATATAGTAGGTAGGATCTAGCGATCCGGCTGACAGGGTTATGTCCCGGGCATGTGGGCCGTTGTCTCGGGTATGTACGAGACTCCTGTTAAACATGATCCTCCTTCCACTATGCGATTTCAAACATGACCTAGAGACCGATAGGGACACAGATCATATTCTGCATCATATAGTGACATAGTGATTACTCGCATTGTACTTTCACTAGTATTACCTCTTTTACATGTTTCATCTTATTATAATAATATTGTTATTGTGTCGCTCTGACGACCTGAGTATGCATGCTCATATTCCGTGGAAGAACTAGCGCAGGAGACAGATCTACCTTTCGAGTTCACGGAGATATAGTCTGGTGTACTTTCTTCCTTTACTGCTTTCCATAAAAGTGATTGTGAGATTGAACTTGGTTAGTAATTGTTCCTGTTATCTGTAATTTGTGAACAATGGATTTTAATGTAATAAATTAGTGATGTGTTTCCTTTACTACTGTGCTTTATTTACCGATTACCATGTAATGCTAGAAACCGAAGTGTGACTACGGCGGGATGATTCCTTGACCGTAGGAGCATGGCTGGCCTAGTCATCTGTAACGTCTTCAAAATAATAAAATATGATTTTTGGGAAATTTTATAATTTAATATTATTTTAATGAATATTTTAATATTCTGGTATAATTAAATACAGATAAATGGGGAAAAATTATGGAAAATTCTAAAATAAGGTATTTTAAGGAATTGCCTCGTTTTCTGTGCATACCCCCATTTCCTCTAGTATTGACCCTGGGTACTTCTAGTTTTGACTCATTCCATCTAGGGTGAAATCTGGGTTGATTTTCCTATGTTGGTGTATGTTTTACGACTTGATTTAGCATGGATTTTGGTATTTGGTGATTCATTCCTGTCGGATGGCGTTTGGACGTCAACGACAAGTGGATATTGATTGTGTTTACATGCGAGTCGATAGGTTTTTACCTATGCGGGTAGCGTGTGCTATTTTGGTTTCCGATGTGATTTTCATGTGCTTTAGCGTTGTGATATACTTGTAGGTACCCTACGAGATGTTGAGGCAAAGAAGATGAAGATGGCGACATCGGCACCGACACATGAGAAGCAAGGTGAGTAGATTTATATCTACGGGGAGAAGTCGGGTGGATGGCGTATAGCACCCCCGCAGTCCGTGGTGTTGTATACGAATACGTATACACACGTATATTATTATGTGTGGTTAGGATCATTGATAGTAATAATGGTATTCTTGATGCTGAGATCTTTGGGTGTAGTATAGTGCGAACCCTAGGGTAGCGATTGCACTCATACCTATACTTACCCTTATATTTACACACATTCTTGCATTCATTCTCTCATATGTTGGTGCGTATATCTACACATGGGTATGGGACTATGTGTTCATATACGGGTTTGGTGATGATACGTGGGTTTGAGGTGTTACTTGATGTGAGGCCGTGAGATCGGCGGTGTGACACAGTCGCCTTTTGAGGTGCGATATGATAGTTTAGCGGGCCTTTGGACATGTGCTTTACCCGCATTCATATTTTTATAGATGGTATCGATTTGTACTAGACTTACAGTAGTACCCCAGATGTGTGATCTGATGATGGTGATACCTGATATGTGATGAGATAGTGTGACATTGACCCCTACCCAGCTATTGGGATGCCATACGACGATTTACCGTACGAGCCGATATTGATGATAGATCCGCCCTCATGATTCGAGGATATCTTACGATATGTTATTGAGGCGAGATCACCGACTATCATATCTATACTTATATATTGACTCAGATTAGGTGGTTTCATACCCCTCCGGTCCAGATTTCTTAGTGGGCATTGGACTAGACCGAGTCATACCTATTTCAAAAGTAACGAATCGGGGATATTTTAAAGATAAGCAGAAGGGTTATACGGATATTTTCAAATGATGCATCTTTTCTTAAAACACCGTAGCCCTTACTTTACCAAAAGCCCTGATTCGTCTTATTTCAAAAGGCAAGGTTGCATGACATATCTTGTGAGGCAGGTTCTGTGTTTTTGCGTTGATTATTCGTTTCCGCATTATTCCTGCTATCTGCATTGCATCGCTTGTATTGTTGTGATATTCAGTCATGCTGCTAGGACACCAGCACCATTATCGATGATGCATATGCTCCACGTACACTTGTTGCCGGCTCACACACTTATCATCGATAATTGCCATGTCACTACACTGTAGTACTATTGCATTCAGTATATGATCCTTGCATGACATGATGATGTACATACATTCCTTCACATGTAGCATGCTTCATACTTGATTTTACGCATTGAGATATGTTGTTTCTATGATATTTCTGGATTTGGGAACCGATGGTGTTTTAAAAAGAGAATATATCATTACTTTAAAAACCCGGTTACCCTTGATATGATATTTCAGTGCGTCCACCATGTGTTTTCTCGGTGCCGAGAGCGACATGTGTAACCCGAATCGAGGAGTGGATGAGCCGATTGCGGGTACATGGTGGACCCGGTATGGTTCCCCTCGGCAAGATGATCGATGAGCTTTGCCGATTGAGCCTGGAGGCGGGCGAGCACCTACCGGTGATTGGTTGGACCTGGCGGTTATCCGGAGGATACCGACCAGAGTCGATAGATGTTTGGGCATACTGCCGGGGCCGAGGGCCGATACCGCAGACAGAGCCCGCGGGCCGATCCGGACTGACGGAGCCCGATATATGAGGATTTACGTGCCGATGCTGGGCACGGTTTTCATGATGTTTTCCCTGGTTCCATGATTTTGATGTGTCGCGAGGGACACGGGTGGATTATATTCTCATATTTTCATGCACAGGTTATGATATTTACTTGCATGATGGTTATTGTCAGTGGGTGACGAGTGGACGGGATCCACGTGTGCAGATTTGATTACATTGATCATACCTCATATTCTTGACATGCTATTACCTGAGGCACTAGCACGAGCTCTTGGCATTACACTCATGTATAGAGATTACATTGCCAGTTTAGCATGTTTCAGCTTTATTCATATTGAGGTTTATTTATATCTGATCGTATTGACCTAGGATGGGTCATGCATTCGATCTCTGCTTGTAGATATATCTCTATTCACGAGTTGGCAACTCACCCCCGTTGTGTCCCAGTTCTTGCAGGTTTTTGCCGTACAGATTCCTTAGCGGCATTTCGGGCACACTGCTTCCATCGGGTGACTTGCTTGGTTAGGTGGGTTCTTTTGTATCAGAACCGCTATTGTATTGGTATTATTCATTGTATCTAGAATTGTCCATCAACCAAAAACTTGTTTATTGTTTCAGACTTAGAAAACAGTGTTGTTTTATTTCGACCTTAGAGTCGCGCTAGTAGTATTACGGTTTTCTGGCTGTTTTGAGTTTCTTTTTTTTTGGGTTTTGATCCTCGCCCTTTGGCGTTGTATATTATTATTGCTTGCGTGGTTGTGACCATCGATGGACGAAGAGCTAGCTCCCACTTGGGGATGCCTTTTATCATTTCATATATATTATTCTTGTTGTACCCCGTTCGGGGCCAGTTTTTACAAAGGAAATTCTGCCGAAATTTTCAGGAAAGGTTACACATTTTTAAAAAATGCATATTCGGCTTAGTTATTTAAAAACTTTGATTTCCAAACATGATTTCCTTACTTTTCAAAAACAGTTTTCCTTATTTACTCTTTAAATGGTTTTAGATTGCTGGGCTTTTGGCTTACTTGGATCAGATGGGGTCCTATAGACTTCATATGGTCCAAGGGCCAGTCACGTGCTCTTTCGGGTCGTGACAAAGTTGGTATCAGAGCGCTAGGTTGACCTTGGTTCGAGTCTAAGTTTGACTATGTGGAGCCTAGGGCGTTATTTATATGCGGAACTTAGGCTTGACCTTACGGAACTTAGACTTGGTCGAGGGGGTGTAAACCCGAACTTTCGTCGTGTAGGATGACCCTTGGTTGATGGAATAGGTGACTAAAGTAGAGTGACGTACCGTTGGTATGTTCCGCGGCATACTTACGACACGACACTCCGCTTAAGGAACCTTAGGATGTACATACTTTCGAGATCAGTGATTCTCTTCATATCCAGGATTATACATCCATTTGAGATCCCCGATTCTATTAGTTTCATGATCATACCTTCATTGATGTTGTTCCTTCCTATGATCATGTATCCACTCTGGATCTGTTGTTTCCCTTCTTGCCACTGGTGTGCTCTCTTGATACTCGATTGAGGTTCCTGTCACCATGTTTGAGCGCAGTTTGGGCTGCTGTTAGGGTTACGGCCGGTGTGAGCTCGTTTGGTACGAGGGCCGACCATTGTGTTTTCTGGTGACATGAGAACGTCTCGAGTTGGTATTGTGGATTGTGACCTCTAGTGGAAGCAAGTGCTTGGTCTTGCACCGGATGATCGGGTCATTGTTAGAGCTGCCAGTTGAGAGAGGACTGTTGATGTACAGCATACCTCAGAGATTGTGATGTCGCCTACCGTGCAGACAGATGGACCAGCTGTTGCTGAGATTGACAGGATGTTGCTTTCGGAGCTTACGAGCTGAGATTGCCGGAGCTTTCAGGTAGATATGCGACAGATGATAGCTAGTCTACCCGATTTGAGAGACGAAGGTGATTCGTCCGATTTTTGCGCCGGAGTGGGCCCAGTTGTGTTGAAGATCTCCAGTGTGGAGAGTCTTGCTCAGATCTAGAGCAGACCGATTCTGAGATGACCGCTTATGTATCGCCTTTTCTGGGGGATTGAGGCGTTGTTCGGCGTACAGGCGTATGAGCCAGTTGTTGCTGTAAATGATGAGATATCGCCCAGATGATTGGAGCTACTGCAGCATGAGCATATTCTTGAGATATGATGGTGAGTCGCTAGTCACCGAGGATGAATGACTAGGACGTGTGGTGAGTTCGCTTACCCCGATGCGAGGTCATCAGGTGGATTGATTCCAGCTAGAGGCGACTTCATGCAGATTCGTTGAGAGTTGATTGAGACGATCGAATGTCAGGAACCTATTTTCCAAGTTTAAAGTATACGGAAAGACATGCAGGTGATTCTATGGACCCTCTAGAAGAATGAAACCCTAACTCGACTTAATGACCGTGTGAAAGCCTTTGAACCTTAGGGTTTGCGGCAGTTCCTCGGCGCCATTAGTGAGGCTTGGGTTTGCCCTTCTACGGCTGGACCACCGACGCTGTGGCATGTACTCGATACTACTAAACTGTACCCGAGATGTGAGCTCTTGGGGGATCATGAGGTTCTGACGAGTCGATCGGATGGTTCGACATCTTTCGGATATTGTGATGGGACACTGCTTGGGAGACTCCAGATGTGAGCATAGCCGTCGGAGCGCAGTTCGTGTAGCCACGATGAGATGAGTCCGAATCAGTCGATATTTGAGCAAGGTGGAGTAAAGAGTTCGCACGAGATTTCGATGAGATGACGTTCCACTCCGCTGACATCAGAGATGTGACATGCACGTTGAGGACGTGTTCGGCTAGATATCTTCTACGGAGTGATGAAGATACCGAGTTCGTGATTTCGAGTCCGTGTTAGAGACTTCGGATGGACCGTAGCCGAGGACATTGCAGTGTGCAGATAAAGACGCGACGTCGAATGGTCGATGATACAGACAAGCGGGACAAGAAGTTCGTGCGAGAGGCAGACGAGCTGTTACTACACCCCGTTAAGATTAAAGGCCGGACATGCATACAGAGGCGCAGAGATGCGACCAGCTTCCGAGGGGATGTTGTACTAAGGACGCAGAGGTCCAGAGAGCGAGAAAAGATTACGCCAGAGTACCAGCCTCCTTACAGTTTGGCTTAGGCAAGATCAGAAGAGACCTTGAGTAGGATTCCTTCCAGTACACTGCTGCAATAAGAGTTGCACCCAGGATCGGATGTGTGATATGCATTCAGAGGACCCGAGGTCGGCGCCAGAGATGTGCTGCTTTACGAGCGGTCGTGAGGATTGACCGAGAGATGACCAGGGAAGTGCAAGAACGGAATCGTTCCTGTCAGCACACCTGACCGGGCCGATGAGTCGATGGATTGCGAGTTGGTAATCTACAGGAAGGATCAGGAACCAGAGGCAGAGGACGCCAGCCGCGAGTAAGAGGCAAGTAGATATCTTGCGCCGCTAGCATCGGATGTACCGGTACCTTCTCGACCCTGAAGGAGGGTATACCGACGACGGTAATTATGATTTGTGATTTTGTGATTTGATTATCACGTATCCGTTGCTTTGGATTTCGGTATTTTGGGCGATCTATTCGCATGATTTAGTCTTGATGACTGAGTTTCATGATATTTGATTTTGTGCACCATGGTTGCACCTACTGGGTATTTATACCTTGTACATAGTTATTACTCTTGAGCTGTTGATTGCGATTTCATGCCTATTTTATGCTGGTGATTTGATTTACGCTTCCAGCAGAGTTTCATGTAATTTTAGTGTTTTGATTTTGCACTCGGTATAGCTTATATGTGCTTGTAGTGTATCGATATGTGTTTTGTGCCCGCAGCTGCACACGTTTATGATTTTCTTCATATCTGGATACACTTGGTGTTGCTGCTTATGTATTTGAGTTATTGCTTGGTATTTGTGCATGGGATGCACCAGTTCTATACTTCGTGCATTTGTCGCACCAGTTTTATGTTTCTCGCGTTTATCGCATCAGATTTATATTTCGTGCCTTTGTTGCACCGGATTTATATTTTGTGCATTACGATTGCACCTGACTTCGATTTGATGCCTTCCGGTATGTCGATTTTGATTGTGATATTGATGTGGATTCTTGCATTCCGTGCTTTTGACTGGACTTACGCATATTCGACGTTGCTATTGGATTTTGTGATTCCGTGCATATTGAGTGCGCAGGGTCTAGATTTTCATTCGTGCATGATGGATGCACCGATTTGGATTTTTGCGCATGTTGGGCGCATGTTTTGAGATACGATTTTGGGGCACACCAGATGCACTAAATCGAGATTCTTCGTGCATGTCAGATGCACCTGTTTTGGCTGTCAGGCACACATGTTGCCTATGACAGATGCTTCGTGCACACCCGTTGCACCTAGATGTTGTTTTGTGCACATGTTTAGCGCATATATGGATTTTGATTTCCGTGCGCGTCAGACGCACAGGGTGGTGTTATGTGCATTTTTGGAATTTATTCCTTTTGGAGCAGTACATTTTTATGATGTGGGATATTTGCTTTCATACTAAGCAGGACTAGTCAGTGGACAGTGCCTGGATATATTTTGCATGCATCGATAGTTATCGAAGGGATTTCCGAAAAGCGAGCTATAGTCTCAGTATATACCTACGTGTCCGATATGACACAAAACGTTTTAAAAACAAGGAAACCCTTCTGATTATTTTCAAAATGGTGGAACGTGCTTATTAAACAAAGGATATATATACACATATATAGTTATTTTCTTATGAGAAACGTCCGCCACTGTGCAGTGTTACGCGCATCGCACAGCGACTTAAAAAGATTTGGCATACAGTTGCATCAGCTAATTACATGTATAGATTGGGTGTCTACATGTATAGTCTTGGTCCATATCATATTGATTTTGTATTGGATTTAACATTGTGTCGTTACCATGACTCCGATGATTGCGGATGCTTGATGGAGTGTTGCTTTTGAGTTATCTGCTCAGTACTCATGCGCATGCATTGCGCTATGATGTTTTATGTATAGATGATTTCGGAGCCCCGATGACTTGGAATTTGTATTGAAATATTTTAGTATTTGGGGGTTTAAATTTAAATTCGGGGACCGAATTTCTTTAAGGGGGGTAGATTGTAACGTCTTC
The DNA here is from genome assembly GCA_030015575.1 of Agapanthus africanus. NCBI lineage: Eukaryota > Viridiplantae > Streptophyta > Magnoliopsida > Asparagales > Amaryllidaceae > Agapanthus > Agapanthus africanus. The sequence continues at coordinate 38,045,666 of CM057345.1, read as the reverse complement.
AAAATAATAAAATATGATTTTTGGGAAATTTTATAATTTAATATTATTTTAATGAATATTTTAATATTCTGGTATAATTAAATACAGATAAATGGGGAAAAATTATGGAAAATTCTAAAATAAGGTATTTTAAGGAATTGCCTCGTTTTCTGTGCATACCCCCATTTCCTCTAGTATTGACCCTGGGTACTTCTAGTTTTGACTCATTCCATCTAGGGTGAAATCTGGGTTGATTTTCCTATGTTGGTGTATGTTTTACGACTTGATTTAGCATGGATTTTGGTATTTGGTGATTCATTCCTGTCGGATGGCGTTTGGACGTCAACGACAAGTGGATATTGATTGTGTTTACATGCGAGTCGATAGGTTTTTACCTATGCGGGTAGCGTGTGCTATTTTGGTTTCCGATGTGATTTTCATGTGCTTTAGCGTTGTGATATACTTGTAGGTACCCTACGAGATGTTGAGGCAAAGAAGATGAAGATGGCGACATCGGCACCGACACATGAGAAGCAAGGTGAGTAGATTTATATCTACGGGGAGAAGTCGGGTGGATGGCGTATAGCACCCCCGCAGTCCGTGGTGTTGTATACGAATACGTATACACACGTATATTATTATGTGTGGTTAGGATCATTGATAGTAATAATGGTATTCTTGATGCTGAGATCTTTGGGTGTAGTATAGTGCGAACCCTAGGGTAGCGATTGCACTCATACCTATACTTACCCTTATATTTACACACATTCTTGCATTCATTCTCTCATATGTTGGTGCGTATATCTACACATGGGTATGGGACTATGTGTTCATATACGGGTTTGGTGATGATACGTGGGTTTGAGGTGTTACTTGATGTGAGGCCGTGAGATCGGCGGTGTGACACAGTCGCCTTTTGAGGTGCGATATGATAGTTTAGCGGGCCTTTGGACATGTGCTTTACCCGCATTCATATTTTTATAGATGGTATCGATTTGTACTAGACTTACAGTAGTACCCCAGATGTGTGATCTGATGATGGTGATACCTGATATGTGATGAGATAGTGTGACATTGACCCCTACCCAGCTATTGGGATGCCATACGACGATTTACCGTACGAGCCGATATTGATGATAGATCCGCCCTCATGATTCGAGGATATCTTACGATATGTTATTGAGGCGAGATCACCGACTATCATATCTATACTTATATATTGACTCAGATTAGGTGGTTTCATACCCCTCCGGTCCAGATTTCTTAGTGGGCATTGGACTAGACCGAGTCATACCTATTTCAAAAGTAACGAATCGGGGATATTTTAAAGATAAGCAGAAGGGTTATACGGATATTTTCAAATGATGCATCTTTTCTTAAAACACCGTAGCCCTTACTTTACCAAAAGCCCTGATTCGTCTTATTTCAAAAGGCAAGGTTGCATGACATATCTTGTGAGGCAGGTTCTGTGTTTTTGCGTTGATTATTCGTTTCCGCATTATTCCTGCTATCTGCATTGCATCGCTTGTATTGTTGTGATATTCAGTCATGCTGCTAGGACACCAGCACCATTATCGATGATGCATATGCTCCACGTACACTTGTTGCCGGCTCACACACTTATCATCGATAATTGCCATGTCACTACACTGTAGTACTATTGCATTCAGTATATGATCCTTGCATGACATGATGATGTACATACATTCCTTCACATGTAGCATGCTTCATGCTTGATTTTACGCATTGAGATATGTTGTTTCTATGATATTTCTGGATTTGGGAACCGATGGTGTTTTAAAAAGAGAATATATCATTACTTTAAAAACCCGGTTACCCTTGATATGATATTTCAGTGCGTCCACCATGTGTTTTCTCGGTGCCGAGAGCGACATGTGTAACCCGAATCGAGGAGTGGATGAGCCGATTGCGGGTACATGGTGGACCCGGTATGGTTCCCCTCGGCAAGATGATCGATGAGCTTTGCCGATTGAGCCTGGAGGCGGGCGAGCACCTACCGGTGATTGGTTGGACCTGGCGGTTATCCGGAGGATACCGACCAGAGTCGATAGATGTTTGGGCATACTGCCGGGGCCGAGGGCCGATACCGCAGACAGAGCCCGCGGGCCGATCCGGACTGACGGAGCCCGATATATGAGGATTTACGTGCCGATGCTGGGCACGATTTTCATGATGTTTTCCCTGGTTCCATGATTTTGATGTGTCGCGAGGGACACGGGTGGATTATATTCTCATATTTTTCATGCACAGGTTATGATATTTACTTGCATGATGGTTATTGTCAGTGGGTGACGAGTGGACGGGATCCACGTGTACAGATTTGATTACATTGATCATACCTCATATTCTTGACATGCTATTACCTGAGGCACTAGCACGAGCTCTTGGCATTACACTCATGTATAGAGATTACATTGCCAGTTTAGCATGTTTCAGCTTTATTCATATTGAGGTTTATTTATATCTGATCGTATTGACCTAGGATGGGTCATGCATTCGATCTCTGCTTGTAGATATATCTCTATTCACGAGTTGGCAACTCACCCCCGTTGTGTCCCAGTTCTTGCAGGTTTTTGCCGTACAGATTCCTTAGCGGCATTTCGGGCACACTGCTTCCATCGGGTGACTTGCTTGGTTAGGTGGGTTCTTTTGTATCAGAACCGCTATTGTATTGGTATTATTCATTGTATCTAGAATTGTCCATCAACCAAAAACTTGTTTATTGTTTCAGACTTAGAAAACAGTGTTATTTTATTTCGACCTTAGAGTCGCGCTAGTAGTATTACGGTTTTCTGGCTGTTTTGAGTTTCTTTTTTTTTGGGTTTTGATCCTCGCCCTTTGGCGTTGTATATTATTATTGCTTGCGTGGTTGTGACCGTCGATGGACGAAGAGCTAGCTCCCGCTTGGGGATGCCTTTTATCATTTCATATATATTATTCTTGTTGTACCCCGTTCGGGGCCAGTTTTTACAAAGGAAATTCTGCCGAAATTTTCAGGAAAGGTTACACATTTTAAAAAAATGCATATTCGGCTTAGTTATTTAAAAACTTTGATTTCCAAACATGATTTCCTTACTTTTCAAAAACAGTTTTCCTTATTTACTCTTTAAATGGTTTTAGATTGCTGGGCTTTTGGCTTACTTGGATCAGATGGGGTTCTATAGACTTCATATGGTCCAAGGGCCAGTCACGTGCTCTTTCGGGTCGTGACATCATCCCCCGTTTTTCGTATTTTGGGAAGCGGGGCGTGACAAGAATGCTTGTAAAAAATTTCTTCTTGCGCTGTTGGGCCTCCATGTCAGGTCGGCTATCTGTCTAGCGATCGTCCGTCGAGTTGATTCAAGCGCTGCTGAGGAGAAGGCGTCTCCATGGCCCCGAAGTCGAGGGGAGATCGCTCGAGACTTGGATAGACCTAATGCCCCTGGTTGGCAGCTCGGGCCGTCTGCGTGTAGTGGGCGGAGGGCTGTCCGCCTTATTTGGACCGAGCAGGATAGCTGCTCGGTTGTCTCTTGCGAGGGCTTTTGATCCTTCAGGACGGGGACCGAGCAGGGTTACTGCCCAGTGCCTCTTTGTGAGGACTTTGATCCCTGTCGGTTGTGGTAGGAAGCTACCAGCCGGGGATAGCCGAGCAAGGACTCGACTGCCTCTGGGAGGACTTTGGTCCTTGGCGCGGGAGGGGCTGTAGAAGCCTACCAAGGACCCTTGGCCGGGCAGGGTTACTGCCCGGTGCGTCTTGGCGAGGGCTTTTGTCCTGAAGGATAGTCGAGCGAGGGATCCTCGGGCTCGACTGCCTCTGGGAGGTCTTTTTGATCCTTGGCGTTGAGGTAGGGGAGCTACCCGCCGGGGATGACAGAGCAGGGCAGCTGCTAGGTTGCCTCTTGGTGAGGGCTTTGGTCCCTGGCGTTGCGGCAGGGAGGCTACCCGCCAGGGATAACTGAGCAGGGCAGCTGCTGGGCTGCCTCTTGGTGAGGGCTTTGGTCCCCGGTGTTGCGGCAGGGAGGCTACCCGCCAGGGATAACTGAGCAGGGCAGTTGCTGGGTTGCCTCTTGGTGAGGGCTTTGATCCCTAGCGTTGCGGTAGGGGAGCTACCCGCCGGGGATGACCGAGCAGGGCAGTTGCTAGGTTGCCTCTGGGAGGACTTTCCGATCCCTGGTGTTGCGGTAAGGAAGCTACCCGCCGGGGATGACCGAGCAGGGCAGCTGCTAGGTTGCTTCTGGAAGGACTTTCTAAAACCTGGCGTTGCAGTAGGGAAGCTACCCGTCAGGGATAACCGAGCAGGGCGGATGCTGGGTTGCCTCTTGGTGAGGGCTTTGACCTTTAGCGCTAGGGGAGCCTGAGGAGGCCGGCTGAGGATAACCGGGCAGGGCAGCTGCTCGGTCGAATCTTCAAGAGGTTTCGCCCGACCATACATCTCGGGAACAGGAACGGTTAGCATGCGCATTGAATGCGGGGGGGGGAGGTGAAGCGCCAGGGCTGCGTCGCTTCTGTTCCGTCGGAGGAGGCTTAATGATCGCCGCGTGGCGGCGACTCCTTGGACGAGAGTGGGTGACCGTTGAATTCCTCCGGGGGCGCAGCTGGCTATATAAGGCTGAAGGAGTACTAGACCTTCCTTCCCTTGCAAACAGAGTGTTGAGAATGCAGGACTTCCCCTTTACCATCCCCAACATCATCAATTTCGAAGATGTGTACCTGTATGACTAGAACTGCACCGAGGACACGGTGCAATTGGTGTACGAGAGCATCGAGGACCACTTCAGCCGGTTGCTCCCCGGATGTTCTTCCCTGCTGCAGCTGCTGATGTACTCCATCTGAAGGGCGTCGTTGGGGCTTTACAACCCCCTGTCCGAGCAGCTCTACGACGAGGCCATGGGCAAGCTGCGGTCTTTGTGGCACTTCGGCCTCATCTCCGCGAACCGGCTGGCTCGTTCGGAAGCGCTCATCCGCGAGTGCTATGAGTTGAGGCTCGGGATCAACGCGAGCGGGGGGAACAAAGGGAGAGGTTGGATCTCGTGAGTCCTCGGCTGGCAGAGATCTTCACCGAGTATCACGAGCAGTACTCTCTGCACCCCCTTCCCCCGTTGTTGTAATAATAATTTTTTTTCCTTTTTGTATGTACGGCTGAGGAGCTCATAATACCCCCGCCTTTTTTTTTTGAATAAATAAGAACTTTTCTACTTTCTTCGCAATGTTCTGCTGATCTTTATTAAATTGACAATAGGCCTTAGGGAGAGTTTACATTGCCTCGAAAGAAAGTACATGCTAATAGATGACTTTATCAGCCTGGCCCGAGCTTCCTGGTGGCTTGCTGGTCTCCGTGCTTGGCACCGGGTACGGGGCTTTCCAGGCGCCGGACTGGTCGTCTGAGGAGACAAGCATGATCTGGCCGATGGTCAGCTCGGCAGGAGGAGGACGCTGCTTCTGTTCGCGGTCGGCCTGCCGTTTGTCCCTTAAGTAGGCGGCGAGGTGCCCCGATCGGATGAGCTCCTCGATGTAATCCTGGAGTTGCTTGCAATCCTCGGTGGTGTTGCCTAGCGTCCGGTGGAAGGCACAGTAAGGGCCCCGGGTCCGCTTTGAGGCCTGACGCGGGACTGGAGAGAACTTGAAGAACCCTTCGCCTTGGGCTTCCTCTAGTAACAATGCGAGGGAGACGTTGAGCGGGGTGTACTCCTGGAACTTCGGGTGATAGGGTTGCTGACGCTCGGGTCTCTCCTCCCGAGCCTTTTTCTTCTGGTCGGATCGTTCTGCCCGGGGGAGGTTCGCGTTCACCTCGGACTCTAGCTGAACCTCGCGCTCGGTCCACGCCTTGACCTCGGCCATGGTCTTAGGCTGTGCCAACGCAAAGGAGCGCAGCCACTCCTTGTGCCTCAGACCAGATCTGAGCGCCGTGATGACAGTCTTGTCCCGGTGCTCGGGAACCTCGAGGAGGGCGTTGTAAAAGCGAGTGATGTAAGCCTTGAACGTCTCCTTGTCTCTACTCTTAATTGTGAAGAGGTAGTCGACCGTGCGCTTCTGCCGACGGTTCCCAACGAAGTGGCCGAGGAACTGAGTAGCCAGCTCGTCGAAGGTCGAGATTGAGCGGCGCTCGAGTCCTCGGAACCAGTCCCGACCAGAACGGATGAGGGTGGCAGGGAAGGCCCTGCACTGGGCGGCATCAGAATGGTCCTGGAAGCTCATTCCCGCGGTGAAAGCATCCAAATGGTCTTTGGGGTCGGTTTTCCCGTCGAACAGAGAGACCTTCAGGGGTTTGTTGCGCGAGAAGACGTGGACAGCGAGCAGTTCCTCGGTGAACGGTTTGGTGAGCGAGTCGGCGGCGTACTCGGCTCCGTCGTCCGAGAGGTGACCTTCCCGGCGCATGTCCTCGATCTTCTTCTCGAGGGCTTCGAGTCGGCCATGGTACCCCGAGGACTCGGCGCCTCGTGATCCTTGGCCTCTGCTGTGGGAAACCTGCGTCTGGGCACGGCTCCGGTTCCTCTCGATGAGGTTCTTCAGATCCCCGGGCACGGAGGCTCCCGAGCCATCGTGGCGAGCCCCTTCTGTGCGACCCCGTCGGGGAAGAGGGTGCCAGTCATGCCTGTGGGCAGGCGAGGTGACCGACATCTCCTCAGGGGGGGCACGGGTCGCGAGGAGGTCCGAGGCGTAGTGCTCCGGCGGCGGACCTCGGGGTGGAGCCGCGAGGCGCCCAACGGGCCTCAGGGAGTATCGGTCCGTGAGATTCGTGGCCAGGAGTCGCAGCCCGCCGGTGGTCGGCCGTGCTGATGGGAGCAGGGCCTTCGGGAGGCGGAGGAGTGGCGATCTGGGGCCCAGGCCCGGCCGTTTGGGCACGGACGAGCACCTCCACGAGGGGCTGTAGCCGATCTATTCGGCTGGCGAGGGCGTGGATGGTGGTCGCCGGAGGGGGTTCATCCGCGCCTCCGGTGAGAGGGAGGCGGCGGCTGGTACCCGAATCTTCAGGATGGTCGTTTGCCATGTGGACGGAGATCGGAAGGCCAACTTTGTTTTTGTGGAGCTTGCGTTTCCCACAGACGGTGCCAACTGATGGACGTCCTTTTCAGATCTCCTTCAGATGTTGTCTTCCGTCGATCTCCCGGTGGATTCTGGAGGGGATCCCCTGTTGTGTGTGGGTCTCAATGGGTTTTGAGGAGATTTGGTGATTGGAGGAGTTGGACGCCAATTACCTGCGAAGAAGTCTCGGGGTGGTTTGATGCCACCGAGGACCCTCCGACGATCAAGTTAGTACAAGATCCGAGCAGCGTAACGGCTAAGTGGAGTAAAAAATGGTTTACTTGACCCTTCAGTGGTAAGGGTTTATATAGTGGTGGAGGCACGCAGTAGCAGGCGCGAGAATCTCGCCGGCGGTTACGCTCCCGACGTCACGCCCGCGTAGAGGGCGGATCGCCCATTAATGGGGATCGTGGAGGCGTGGAATGTGGGATGTTGCTGGCGGAGAATCCGCACATGGCGAGATTCGCGGAGCGGCGGTTGCGCCCGCGAGCGGTGGAGCTGGTCGGATGACCGAGGAAGACGGCCTCGGCCGAGGGGCTCGGGGACGAGTGAGAACGCCGAGGAGACTCGGTTTTGTGGCAGCTCAAGGCTAGCCAATGGGCCGGGGAGGCCCATCTGTAGGGAGCCCCACTGAGGGCTAGCTTGTGATTGCAGGTCGGGCACCGGGGGGGGGGGGGGGAGGCTGGTCGGCCTCTGCGGGCCCTTTCTTCTGGGTTATGGGGCCTGCCATCCGCCACGTGTCCTGATCTTAGGGGTCGCCAATATTGAGCATCATCACTACCACCTTTGTTAATGCCAAGCAAACTCTTTTAGTGTGCTGTGTTTAAAAGCACTTATTCGCCAAAACCTCTTTTCAAACAAAACTTTAAGAGTCTTTTATAACAGAAAAAAAAGAGTAACGGTTTACCGATAACTAAGTGCGGTTTAGTTAAATTTCGCCTAAAAAAAAGAAAGAAAGGTAGATCTCATCTCCAAGCAATGCAATAGATTTATTGTATATAACCTAAAATCCCAAACCAAGAAAATGACCTTTGATTGTGAAATTTTATTTCACGGTTAGATCGTGCAACACACGTCTCCTTAAATAGTTTGTCGGTGCCAACACCCTTCTGTTCATCTAAAGGAAGAAGAAGAAAACCCTCAAACATGGATACATTCTACTCTGGACATCACAAACAACCTGTAGAGTTAAAGCTATTTATTTGATTTATTTATAATCGAATTTGAGTATTTTCTTTATTTGGATATTAGGGTTATAGCTATGGTTGGGTTTATTTGAGAATTCAAAATAAACAAAATTTCCTTTTCCAATAAGGCCTACATGGCCTGTTTGTGCTCAGCCTAAGCCCAAACACAAAGATCTACTCCCTGCGAGGAGAAACAAAGCGAAAAGAGCAAGCCGGCAAAAACAAAAGAAGATGATGCTGTTCCGCGGGGGCGGCGGAGGTGGGGGCGGCGGAGGAGCGGCGCCAGCTCTGGGGATGAATCTAGCGCGATATTTCTCTCGAAAAGCCGCTCCTGATGTGAAGAGGATAAACCCTAAGGTGCCGAGAGAGGAGGCGAAGGCCATCTCCCAAAGCCTCTACCAGATCATCAAAGAGCACGGGCCTTTGTCTGTCGCAAACACTTGGAATCACGCCAAGGTACCGAAAATGCCAACTTTGATCTCTCTTTGATTGTAATGCCTGCAAGTGTTGTTTTGTAGTTGGGCTGGTTCTTGGGTTGCTCGATAAATGTTTGATTAAATGCTTCAGAGAGTGTTTGTAGTTGGTGGATGCAATATGTCTAAAATTATTGAAGTGATTCATTGGAGAGCAGAATGAGCTAATTTCTTCTGGGAAAGACCTGACAACATGTTAAGCAATCCATTTTGGTGTGAGTTTGATGGTTTTGTGCCATTGGGATGGAATCATGGACATGAAGGAGAGACAGAGAGAGAGAGAGGATAGTACCATACACCAAAAGGTCACTTGTTATGCATTAAGAACAAATGCAAGTAGCTATTGTTGTATATAATAACTAATATTTCCCCGTATGACAAATTTTGGGCCATGAATAGATCCGAGCAATTTGCATCCATTGGATATCATAAATCGCATTAATATAATTCAATATAAAATGTCGCCTGCCTTGAGTTAGTTTCTTTTCCTCAAGAGCTTAGTGGTAGAGCAGTTAGTTGTTAAGCTCAATAAGAGTACCTTTCAGCCTTTTGTCATATCGGGTCTCTTAACTAGAAAAAAATAGATGAACAAATTATAAGAAAACCTATAAATTTGCTTGAAAACAACCTATCAAGACTTCGATCGATACTCCATGAGGTTTCGACTCTCAACATGTTCTTTGTGTGGTTTCTCTCCAATGATTGACCGAAGCTTTTGTCACAAAGACAAGAGGCAAGAGAAGGATGCTTTCGTGGGCGAGATTTTTATTGTTAGGGTGAGTATCAAGTCTAGAAGGTTTAATTTTCAATTACTTGGGTTGGGTATAGGTTTAGATATTGGTTGAATTGAGACCTAATTAACCCCCTCCCCCCCCCCCCCCCCCCAAAAAAAAAAAAAAAAAAAAAAAGAAATTTCCCAACATCTCAAGCTGACATACATAACTCGCCATACCTTAACATGTTGATATGTCGGTCAACATCTTTCCAAAATGTCATACCGATATAAATAATGGATGTCTTGTCGTTTGCTATCGACATTTCATATGTCGGCTGATATTTAAACACCGAACATACTTCCTGTAGTTTCCATCTTTCATATGCTATCTCAATTCCCAGGTCATAGGCACCATCTTTTGTATGTCTTAATTCTAACTTATGTCTACTCAACTTGAAATGAGAAGTTGCAAGCAGAAGACGAGGATCATCTATTGTCATCTTGCATCATATGGACTACTGATATGATACTTTGATTAATTTCTATTATCAACTATTGGTCTACTGCTAGTCTTTTGACCATATCATGCAAAGTTTGGATATAAGGAAATCTAAATGCACCTAGAATATTCCCACTCAAAAAACCATGTGCCTACGTTGACTAGCATGATTACGAAGAGTATAGACCATGGAATTAGAAATGGGTGTGCCATCTAAGTGATATCAGAAATCAATTAATATATAAATCTGACCTTTCTAATTCATAAATGTCCAATGTAAGCGGCTATCAACCTGTTCTTCATCTAAAGACCTTAAATTTAAGTGCTTTTAATATTTCATTATCTATAAAAGTGCACTTTAAGTCAAGATATATAGTTTTTGGGAATGTTTACGGTCTCCTTTTGGCTTTTTATGGGCATTAGAGTTGAAGGTAGTTCCTTTAAAAATCATATCATCTTTCCAAATATTTATGGACGATAATTTGGAGACACCAACAAGTCGTTTAGGATTATAGCAAGCCCCTATCGTTTCTTTGGAGAGGAATATGAAATTGATTAAAAGAGAGGGTTATTGTCATATCGACAAGCAATCATAAAATTTTGGTTTATAACGAGTCCTATTGATTCCCTGGATTTAATTGCACATAATCATTCATATATATGTAAGTGTTGACCTTATGTATGGTCAAAAGTCCATGGGGTTTAATTGTAATTAATCATTGTTGGAGTAAATACAATAATGATGAATGGAAAGAAGAGAAAAACTACCATACAACCATTTGCTACTTCAGAATAAACTTTTAAGTAAATAATAAATTTCAATTACCGTGTCGTGGCTGTGTATATATTTAAGTATAAACATGCATACACAGTAATCAAACAGGACATGGTCACATGTACAAAAACGAAACCACCTTAAGTAGCTGAATGAAGCTGTGTTTATTACTAATAAAAGCTATTAAACACATAGTAGAAATATACGATTGGCTGTTCTCAAGATGAGGATACATATGTAGCTGCCCATAACACCATGGAGGGAAAAAAAACATAAAACAAACTTGCCAATTGATAAAAATTATGCGCTCATCATTTATAAAATATAAATATATGAGTTATTCTGTGGTGTCAAGTTTTCGGTTATCGATCATCTCTGATTTTGAATCAAATCAGGATGTTTTCTGAACAGTGAGATTCTTTTATATGTTTTCCTGAATAATAATTAAACTATCAATGCTATCATTATATGTGTAGAGCTGAGAAGTCTTTCATTAGCTAAACATGAACCAGGAGAGAAAAAAACCATCACATACAACATAAGATGCCAATGGCTTACCATATGCTGGTTGGTTTTCCTTGCACCTGCATGGTAAATTATTAAACCTACCTCCTCTTCTCGATGGAATTCAGAAGAAAAAAGAGCAAATGCAATGCTAAGGAGTTGAGAATATTGAGATTTTTTTCTTTGGCAAATTGATTGTTTATACATGCAGTCTGTTTAAATCCAAGTTAATTCTTGTTCAATATACTATTAAAATTCAACTATTATCTTGTTTGTTAACTTTTCATGTCTGCCTCTCCTCTTAAATTATGAGCTTGTACTGTTATGACTTATGAGACACTTTTGAGGCAAAATATTTGAGCTATATTTGTTATGAGATACTTTTTGAGGCAAAGTATTTGAGCTATATTCATATTCCAAGATAGACTTTTCCTTATGAATTCGCATATGATTTCTCTTAGATTTAAAACTTTTGGTTGATACTAAGAAAACCATATTCATATTTAGCTAATTTCCCTCAAATTGAATAGGAAGCTGGTATAGCTGGACTCAGCAGCAAAACTCATATGAAGATCTTGCTAAAATGGATGAGGGGAAGGAAAATGCTAAAACTCTTCTGTACACATCACGGTTCTGCTAAAAGATTTTTTCACTCCACTCTCCCTGAAGAATCACGGCCTGTTGAACAAGTAATTGCTCCTGCTGCGCCTTCTGATAACCTTCAGCCTTCGATGAGGCAAGAGAAGAAACAGCTGAAAAAGCTCAACAAGAAGCCAAAAAGGTCTGGCGATAGTGAGGTTATAGCACAAGCTTAATTTTGCCTACTTCTGCTTCTATTATGGTTTAGTGTTTAATTTAGCTACAAATTTAGTGTTTGCATACCATAAATTTGATCTCAAGAATGAATAATTGTCGACGTTGTTTCCCTTGTGGATTTTAATTCTATTACTTGCTAGAAATTTTTGTTTCCAATCAAAGTTAATATCGTTTTTTCATATTAAAATAACAAAGAACATAGATGACAATTTGAAATTTATTTTGTTTGCACAACATTTTTTGCACTTTGCCTGCAGAGTAATCATAAGCAGACATTTGACCCCCTTGGCCTGTTTGGATTGGATTATTTTTGGTCAAAAAATGATTAAAAATCATATCAAGGTGGGTCTCAAGCAGATAGGGTGTTTGGATCTCTTTTACTATTCAATAAGTAATTATTTGACCATGGGTCCTACCATGACTAGCTTAAAAATGGCATCTTTTCTCATTGAAAAATAAGCTAGGAATTCCCAGCATATTCCATAAGTGATTATGGAATAGTAGAATTGATCAAGTAATATACCATAATAGCTCTTGTCTTTTCATCCAAATTTTAAGATGGCATTAATGATACGTCCTTTTGGTCATTTTATACTCAATAATTACTTATCTATCTTTTCATCCAAACACATTATCTACTTATAATTATTTTTCATACAAAATCATTTAAATACTAAACAACTTATTTGCTATAAGTACTTATAAATGATTTTTTCACTTTTTCCAGAAATAATCACTTATAAGTGATTATGGATTATGGCACATAATCACTTAAAAATAAGCTAATCCAAACAGGCCTCCTAATATATATTGATCCACCTATGTTAGTTGCATTGAATTAAGATTAATTGTTATAATAGTTATTCGTTTAACAGTTTAACTCAACAATAAAAGAATTAGGGATGAGGCAGCATATTTATATCTTAAGTATGGCAATCATAATCATATTTAATAATCGACTATATTCATCAAAGAAATTCACAATGTTCAGTTGTTTCTACACACACATAACCATCTCCCCCTCAAGCCGAAACCTTTTCTTCCGCCTCCTTGTCGTTAGCCACGACCTTAGATTCCTTGGCTTCTTCAGCTTTCACTTCTGCCACCTCTTCCTTTTTCTCTGTTACGGCGACTTGTTCCGCAACTGGTGCTTCCTCCGTTGCGACAACGATATCTACTGCCTTTGGTGCCTCGGCTGTGAGCTCACTGATCTCTGGAGCTAACGCCACCACTTCTTTTGTCTCGGCTACTGGCTTTGGCGATGAGAGGTCTACAAGTGGCTCTTCCTTGAATTCCGGCTCGGCGACTGTTTCCGCCTCCTGATATAAAGATTCAAGAGGAAAAAGGTGAGCATACCATGGAAAAAAGAACACGTTAATTTTGTCTAGCTCACAGGCTATTTCTTACGAAACTTTAATTATTTTACATGGAAGTAAACATGAAATTGTAGATATGGTTAACTTTCTGACTTGCACAAAAATACCATTATGATGTCAAGTATGGCGGTTAAACTACATTTTTGGCCCTGCTGCCTTCATCTTCATCCTCTTCTTCTTTCTCATTCCACTTTTTCCTCCTCGTCTAAACTAAAGATGCAAACTATTTTGTTTGTGTCTTGAAATTTTTAGTTATAAGAAAACTTTTGGCTTATACAAAACTACCACAATGGCGTTAAATATGGCGGTGAAACGACAATTTTGGCCCTATTTTCTTCGTTGTCGTCTTCTTTCCCATTCCACTTTTGCCGCCTCAAATTCTAACCTAATATTCAAATTATTTTGCCCCAAGCATGAACTTTGTGATTGTAGTTGCTTACACAAAACTACCATGATGTCATAAACTTTGGCTGTAAAGTTTGTTTGACTCTATTGTTTCCATTGTCTTCTTTCTCGTTCCTTTCCCCCCTCAAATTCTAATCTAATCTGCAGTTTATTTTGTTGGTAGCAAGAAATTTATGATTATTAACCATTTTTTTACTTGCACAAAACTATCATGATGGCTTTAACTTTGGCGTTAAAATGACATTTCTGGTCCTATTGTCATCCTCACCGTCTTCTTCTTTCTCATTCTTTTTCCTTCTCAAACCCTAATCAAATCAACAAAGTATTTTTTGTGTACATCACCCAACGACGCGAGGAGTGCTGATAAGATGTGGGAATTGTGACAAATTGTCAAAATGGCCAAAATTTCTAACATAGGCTAGGAATAGCAAGCCGATTACATTTATATACTTTACCAGAGAATCATCATAAACTCATGGTAGCTTCGTGAAAATCCATTATATAGTCTAGCCAAAAGGAAGAACATATACAAGAGAAGTAGGCACATTGTGTAATTTATACCTTTTGAGCTGGAGCATCCCTCGTGACAGATGTTACGGATTCGACAGGGTTGTCAACGGGAGCGGGGTCATATTTAGGGCCGTCCAGCTCCTTCGGTGTGCTAGCACAGCCTCCCATCGAGCCGTGCTAATGAGGGGAGTTGGAAGTCCGCAAAAAAAAAATTGAGGTGAGATGGTGATGAATCGCTTTGGTAATGGGGTGTATATAATGAAATTTCGGAAATCGAGCAATGGACAGGAGGAGATGAAGGGAAAGTGGGAAAGAGTGTTGCATGCCTCTAATTTTAGAGGTATTTTGATGGTGGGAAAGAAAGGATTTTGTTTTGCCTTTGACCTTTTCAAATGGTCTATGTTCTTGTTTTGTTGCAGGTTTTATTGGGGATTATGTATTGGTGGCAGTTGTTACATTTCTGATTGCTGCTTGCTGGCAAAGAAAATTTGATGCATGTTGGAAATTTACGATGAAATAATGTCTTTTTATCTCCTTTGGATGCGACTCTTTGGGAACGAATTCTGTTGATCTGTTACTTTGGAAAAAAAAGTTTTACTGTATGAATTATGTCCAATTTGTATCAGGTTACAGCCGATATTCAAAAGAAAAAAATAAAGATGACCAACGAAAAATGAAATGCCAAACAAAAGTTGCTTTATGTTTGCAGAATTTGTTGTTGATCCTTTCGAAAACTAAAATAATAGTGTTTTAAATATAGATCAGGTATAAGGTTACGACTTGAGCAGCCCGTTACGCATGCTTAGCATCGACTTCAAAAACTTTCTATATGTATCGATGGTATGTGTTGATCATGGCGGAAAAAAATAGAGAACTTTAGGCCTACCAGACCTGAGAAACTAAATTCAATTTTTTTGTTTTCTTTTTTCCTTTTGTCTATATACATTGCATCTCAATCGAATAATCTCTCACTATCCACACCAAAAGAGTGGTTTTTTCATCTTCTGCTCATATACATTGCACCTGAATCAAATAATTTCTTACTGTCTAAACCAACAAAGCGATTCCATAATCGTTTCAAATCCTATCAAAAAGCTCAACAAGCCGAAGTAGACCGAAACATAACAAAAGACCAATCAACCACTTGTCATCTTTCTAATGGAAACTCCTTAAATAAGTAAAAGGATTTGATGTATATGATGGAAGTAGTCAAAAAATTCAGTTTAAAAGGAAATAATAAAGAGAAAATCTAGCACCTATCATTTAATATGTCACATCATCAACATTAGATAAAGAATAGAAAAGCAGGAAACTAAAATTTAAATATAGTTAAAATTTAAAAAAGTCAAATTTCATTTTCTCAAATCTAAAACAAAAATCGATGAAGTTTAAAATATATGGAAAAGGAAAATAGAATGGAAATACAACAAGTCTCCTATATGTCACATGTATAGCAGGTGCATGAATGCCTAAGTTGTAAGTATATATAATTCGAAGTTCCAACACTTCCAAAATAAGTGTAAGGATTTCCAAAATGTTCCCCAAAACCCTCCATCTCCTTCTCCTAGCTCTCATTCTCCTCCTCCTCTCCTTCGATCGATCCGACCCGGTGTCCCATCAACAAGACATCTGTGGGTCCATGTCCAGACCGGACCCGTTGTGGTGCAATTCGGGCCGGGAATGCTTCCGTCCTGACCTGGTATGCGGCGCCAACGGGGTCACCTACTCGTGTGGCTGCCAAGACGCCGCCTGCGATGGGATTCACGTAGTGAAACGAGAGACATGCTAGGACAGCAGCGGTTCCTGGTATGAACCGGCCTCTCCTTGTTTTACTTCCCTTTTGGTTCCAATATTTTCTTTCCATCTTTCTCTTTAATTTTGAGAATTGAAATTGTTTAATTTGTGGGCGGGAGAATGCCCATGGGATTTTTTGGTTTCAACAAGTACCAAGAGTTTAATAGGAGCCTCGTATTTAAAAGTTATTTTACTTATTGTTTATTTTTTGGGACGATGGTTATTTTGCTTCATGATAAGACATAATTTCAAATAAAAAATGTGAGACAATAATGGTCGAAAAAATAAATGTTTCGATGGTGTCTATATAATAATAAAGAAACTTAAATTAATTTATTATTCTTAGAAGACTGTCATATGCATATTATTTTTCTTACTGTTTTTGTTTTTATAATATAATATAATATTTATAATTGAAATGAAAAATACATAAAACAAAACCAAACATATCCCCACTATTATAGTGCGAAAAGGAACGGATTCAAAATTGAAAATCTAATTTAAACCATAGCCTTACAAATATATCCCAACAATCAATTTTAATGTAAAAACCATGCCTTGGATTTTGGATTTTAGTAAAACTTGTTTCATAATTGTAACTCGATAAATACAAAATAAAACAAAATCAAAATAAAACGCTATGAAAAAACAAAACAAAACAAAAGTGACGTATTATCCAAAATCCAAGCTCCAAACCCTTTCCCAATTCTCCCTCTTCATCCCCCAAAAGAAAAAGGGCGATTTAGGGTTAGGGTTTCCAAAAAATGGTCCCTCATAACATCCATCTCCATCTCCTCCTAATCCTAACCCTCTCCTTCTTCCTCCCCTTCGCTCGATCCGACCCGGTATCCAATCAAGAATCCATCTGCCCCCCTCCCTCCATCGGATCCGGGTCCAGATGCGCCGTCCGATGCTTCCGACCGGACCCGGTCTGCGGAGACGACGGCGTCACCTATTGGTGCGGCTGCCCCGACGCCGCCTGCTCCGGCGTCCACGTGTCCCGCCGCGGCCCCTGCAACGTCGGCAGCGGTGGCGCCAGCGGCCAGGCCTTTCTTTTGCTCCACATCCTCTGGCTTCTTGTTCTTGGCCTCTCTGTCCTCTGCGGATTCCTTTGAAACCTCGGTATAAAATCCTCATTTTTTAAATTTAAATTTAAATTTTTAGAGGCTTTTGATTCATTTAGAACGATTAATTGTTGCATAGACCAAGAAAAAAAACTGGTAATGAAAATAGGAACATTGTTAATCCTTTTATTATCAAGAACAAATACACATGAATCATCATTATTTTTTCCGAATTCTAGCCTTGTGCTTTAAAACTCGGCGTTTATTTTATATCGACAACAATATTGTTAAATTGCAATCTACTTCTTGCAAACAATCCCGCCCCAAGTCATGTCGCTGCCGCACTGAACCTCGTCTGTGTCCGACCCAACACCACCGCCGAGCACCGCATCACGGCCGAATCGTGCGACAGCGCAATCGGACGCAAACAGATCTGAGGATGAGAATTGATCCTCGCCTCCCATGACAGGCATTGCAGCTGATACCTTCACCCCACTCACATACCCATCTCTATAAGTTTGCCCTAAAACCCCATGCACGTCGCCTGTTAAAGAATAGAACTTAAACCCTAGTTCGAGGTGAGCGAAACAATCTTCTTCGGTCACACCATAGTTATGTGCCTTGGACTCTTCCTCGGTGATCGGTACCACATTGGCAATGATTTTAAACTTCCCTTCAACCTCAATCGTGATTGAATTGGCATCGTTGGATCGGACGATGGTAGTTGTCGGATCATTGGATGATTGCCATGTGGCACCTTCTGAGTTGGGGAGGGGGATGGGGGACCCGTTGTAGGCGATGAGGAGGCGGTCGATGGAATCGTCCCACGTGGTAGTCTTCTGAGCGGCGAGGTGGAGGCGGTGGGGCCCGAAGAGGATGGCGACGGATTGGACCCAGGTGAAGTCTCGGGTCATGGTAGGGTCGCGTTTCCCAATAAAGTGGGCATTGATGTGGAGGTCGGAGTCAGACAGGAGGCAAAAGTCTTGGTCTTTCTTTCCGTGAAAGTAGAAGGTGATGCCGTCGCCGCCCACGAAGCGGGGGTCTTGGCAGACACCACCGGGTTTATCACAAGCTGCAGATGTAATTCATATCAAAAATAGTCAAATAGAAATATCTTTGGTTATTGGTTATCGTTATTAGGGTCATTAGTAGAAGTTGGAGCACTGTTCTAATTTGAATATAATATATGATATGTACTTTTTCCTTTCTGTAGAAATATTTGGGGTATGTCAGTCAGCCATTACTATATGTCAAATCTCTCATTTGTCATAGTAAAAAACGGAAATTAAGCACTAAAAAAGGTCTGTGGAAGATTGATGGCCAGTTATAAAACTTTGTCGAAGGTTTTATTAAGTTTTGCTTCGTGACCAACCCTATATTTTTTTATGGGAAAATGTTCAGATGATGGTGTTTCCATGTTGTCCGCCATCACAATGGAAGGACAGCATTTGGTGTTTTACGGTGTGAAATACAACACATGCGAGAAAATATCCTTGTATTTTGTGTTGATGGCTAAATTAGGATCTATTTGCCAACACTGGAGAGACCGAATTTCTTTATTCTCTATCAATGAGAATTTCAAATTTCACATGGGAGGTCCAAATTGATTGAATGGTAGAATCACTACTCTCGTCAATACTTAAATAGACCCATTCCCATGAAATTTTAACCAAAATCATGAACAATTTTAACTAAAATCTTCAACTTACGAATGCATTGACCAAGCAATCATATTATTATAACATCCAACAATACTTACGACAGACAGGAGCGCAACGAGCACAGTCGACATGACAAGATCGAGGACAAGCAGCCGGGCAATTAAAGTGAATCCCTTTGCAGAAAGGATACAGCTTCTTGTTATGGTTGCACTTCACCTTCTTTGGTTTCTTTGGTGGTTTCACCGGATTGGGCGCTTTTGCACCCTCGGCAACAGCCAGCATCAGCACCAGGAGAACACAAGCAATCACTGCTCTCACTTGCAATTTCGCCATTTTCCCTTGGGTTATGCTTTGTTGTATTACTTGTTGCTATTTGTTTGTGATATCGGTTTGAATTCCTCTTCCTTTTATAGAGATCTGAACCTACATGAATGATACTAGATTGTGTTGGTCTTAGTCGTCTCTGGATCTCCGCAAAGCGTATGAAGAGTATTAAGTAATCGTGTTATAAATCTTCATTTGTTTACATAGGACTGACTCTAACCATGCCGTGTCAATTTTACATCTGTGGCACATGCAACAAACTAGTATGGATGCACTGCATATATATTGCTTTCTTTGTTTTCTAAGGTAAGCATAGCCATTCCTTAACAAGCAGAATGCTTCATTTCTAACGTTAATATGAATGTTGCATTAATTTTGGAATTTGACTTTGGGAACGAAATGTAAATTTGGTCAATGAAGTTGCTTGGAATTCAATCTCTTCTCTTTCTGAAGTAAATAGAGACCAGACTCTAGCACATGGGTCGGGTGTAAATCAATTGCATGTTAATTAACTTTAATCTACTATCAATAGAGTAGATTATGAGGAAGCTTTTAGGTCAAATCTTCCTAAAGCTAGCTCCATATGAAAGTTTGCCATCATGATTTCTGAGGTCATTAATTTTAAGCTTCTTAGAAAAGTTTACCGACCTGCGACTGCATGGGCATGTTAGAATATAAAATATATTTTTCCGATCCTCATCATGATTTTGGAGTTTTGGTGCGGTGGAAGAGACATTTCTCAATGCCGACTTTGAAACATTCAATTTTTCTTCATTTCTCCTTAATTTTAAGCCCTCCCTTCTACAAGAAAGAATCAAACCTAATGTTCATTTCACATGGAAATCTGATAATTAGTGATAGTTCATCTTAATTTATATTATAATTATATCTAGAATTCGATCATGGTAGTTTTTGTGATTTAGACAAACTTGACTTTATGGCACATGATGCACGTGAACGCTTAGAAAGGGCGCCCAAAGGAATTTAGTACTTCATCTTATCATACAATTTTTTCTATCAAGCTTTGTTAGTGTTCAGGTTGCGGATAAAAAGTTAAAAAGAATATCATAAAAGTAAAGAATAACTTAATACTATGAAAGAGAAATACTTTTAGTGGAATCGAGATTTTCCTCATATAATTTGTTGAGAGCCATAAAACTGATCAATGGTTCTAAGAATTAGAAAATTAGATAAAAAAAAAAAACTATAACAAAGAGAGAAGAAGATTAATCCCAAAAGACTAAAATCAAAACAACAATAATGAAGAGAAAAGGCTGCAAGTGAATTGAATTAGATGGTGTTTTGGGAGAGGTATAGCGAGGAGAAATGTTTGGAAAATGAATATGCCCTAACTTAGGAGCATGGTACGAATTTGAGATTTTGGTGGATGATGTATTTTGAGAAAAGAACATAGATGGTTTATTTAAGGCTACAATGAGACTTAGGGGGATTATGTGTAAACAAGTCTCCGGGTCTTATGGAGCATGCAGTCTGAACACTACAGTTAGGGGTATGCAGTGTCTCTGCAGACCCCTTTTACCCTTTATTTAAAGTTGAAGAAAATATATCTTGAAATTAACCATGGAATTTTATTCTCATTTTTGAGTTTGAACTCATTTAAATTTTGTCCCTTTAGTCCTTCATTTCTCTTTTATCTATGATAAGATCTCACTTTTCTCTCATTTAAATTTTGTCTCCTTTTCGAAATTTATAGACCCTTACATCAATTCATAGCAAACTTTATATTTGGGAAGTTCTAGGGAAGTTCTAGGGGTAGAGATACGCAACATGTTATTTTTATAAGTAATCGGAAAATGGTCCTTAGCACGTCCTTAGTGTGTGAATGTTCTCCTTAGAGCTCTCCTTAGGGCTCTCATGTGCATGTGCAAGTGATGGGAAAAGTGGGGTCCATGTGTGGGACTCACATCCTGCCCATGTGAGAGCATTCACAGGAAAATCGCGGCCGTTTGTCTATCTAAAAATTTACCAAAAATACAAACACCATGGGTCCACCTGTTTGATACTATTATATAGATATTGTACGTTCTACCGTTTTGTCTCTTGGATAGACAAATTGCGTGTAGGAAAAGTATTGCTTCTGTTTGTCCCCATAAACATTTAAAGTAATACTTTTTCTACCGGTGCGGTGCAATCCATGTAGGCTACATGCATTCCTATTGGATGCAAGGTGAGCCATATGATACAAGTATCTAGACGGTGGATTACATGATCCACACCTTATATTTAATGGGAATGCATGTAGGCTACATGGATTCCACCGTACCGGTAGTAAAATTATTACTCAAATATTTATACTTACACTAGTTTGCAAGTTTGACCTCTAGAAAAGCAACATGTGTTACCTTACAAATAATTATTCGGCTTAATTAGAATTGATCTAACTTTATGTCATACTTTTTCTTATGGTTTAGATAAAGAGGTTGTAGTGAATTAATTTTCAAATAACCTAGGTTACTTATATCGACTCTTTCTTCGAGATAACTCCACTCATCTTAACGTCAAATTTGAACGTCCGTTAGCTAGGTGCAAATTGATTATTAGGATGAAACAAATATTCATAAGTCAATAAGAGAGCAATTTCATGCATTCAAGATGGAACATAAATATAATAGAGTTCCAATTATGATTCTTTTTCTAAGAGGGTAAATCTACATGAAACATTATTGAATTTTCTACCGTTTCTTTTCCTCCTCCTCCTCTTGGTCTTTTCCCTTACAAAATACCATTAAACTAGAAAATACATTAAACTCTTTACGGAAGTTGAGATCCTCGTATCTTAAGCACGAATACAAGACACTCCATTCCTAAACGGGACCTTAAATTGTGCCACATTACCAAAAGTATCGAACAAAGATATTCTAGAACAAGCGTACAACTTTCTCGGGTAAAATAACTATTTTCATCAAAATCATCAGAACTAGCCAGCTCTTATAATCCAAAATTTCGAATCGTTTGGCTTTCATGCCCTGCTGATCTATCAAGATTTTGGAATTGTTTAAAGCACTCGAAAAGTTATGATGACTTGTTAACAGAAAGACAAAATATGAGCATGTTACAGGAGACGTCGCGACATGTCGGAAAGACCTCTATTGATTGTGTAAGAACAAAATACGAGTCGGAAGGCATGCCCTTTAAACTCTTAAAAGGTAGCGGTAGTGGTGTCAGCGGGCGCAATCAAGACCGCCTTCTTTGAACTTTTCCTAATCTGATGAATTTCAACCCGAGGACGTTAGTGGAGATGATACGACAGGTCGAGAAGGGCTTTACTGATTGTATACGAACAAAATATGTGTTGAAAGGTAGGATCTTTGGTGTGGGCAGGGGCAATCTGGATCGCCTGTTCCGTTTTTTTCCGAATATGACCAATTCAATTTTTGGATTTTCTTCATGACACATGTAAGCACGGACACCCCCCCTCTTCAAAATTTGTTTGGTTCTTGATTTATTATGGATTTCATGATTTTCATTTGGATGTAGATAGCTGTTGTCAAATTGTGCTTGTGCTATATGGATTGTATACTGCAAAAATGTGTAATGTGCATAATAATTCTATCATTTGGGAACTAGCATTCTGCTGGTGCAACGTGCCTTTATATTAACATCATGAACAAAACATCCGAGGAGAATTTCTTAGAATTTTAGTTAAGATATTTTAAATAGTAAAATAAGTTCTTAAATGTTTCATATGATTGGAAATGTTAATTATGATGTTTTAATATTTTTTTCTTGAAATTATAAGAATTTTTCTTACCATGTTGTTCTGAGAATGAAGTTGACAATTTCAAATTTAAGACACGTTCACCTCAGAATTAATAGCAAAGAAGATGTATCCAAGTTTTGTTCACGAGACCCCGTGTCGTGTTTATCGTTCGTGCAGTCTTTTTCCATTGCTTAGGAAATTCTGGACATGGCTGCATTGCTTAGTGTATCCGAGTATTGTATAGACTATAGATTCTGTTGGAGCAAATGCATAAAAATAAAGGAAAGTCCAAACTTCTCATTGTGAGTTTTAGTCCCATATTGCCCACAAAAGAGAAAGTGTTTATACAACACTTTTATCCTTTATTGTATTGAGTCTAATGAAAGAGCATATGATTAAACCTCCTTCATGGCATAAAACTGTTCAATCCCTCTTCCCTGATGGGCAGAGAACCATGGTCACAAATTCGTCGTTGGGGAATAATTCGGCGAGGTAGAAAATTCGGATTCGGAGAACTATTCGGAAAAAATCGGCAGGTATTCGGGAAAGATTCAGTAAGTGTTCGGAAAATGTTCGGAAAGGATTTCGAGCAATAAATTAATATATGAGAATCTAGGTTTTGATTTTGTGAATTATTTGCTGTTTTTTGAATTATTCGCTGTTTTTCACATAATTCAGGAATAATTCGTGAATAATTCGCGAATTATTCGGCCAGTTCGGCAATGACGATTAATTCGGATGATAAAAAATTCGCGAATTATTCGCGAATTCGGCGAATTATGTGACTATGCAGAGAACAGGTGCAATCCATGTCATCTACATTCGATGGATCTACGTTTTAATTTTAATTCTAAACTGTTTAAGCTGTTTAGTATAGTCGCGGGAGTATTGAAATTGAGTATCGATATTCCGGAGTAGACTGGTGTATTCATTTCTAGGCCCCGTGCGATGGTTAGTCCCACAACCATTGGTCTTAGGCATCTGAGATCGTATACATGTGCTCACTGGGGGTGAGTACACTGAACGGACTCGCCGAGAACTTCTAGATGATACTATACCTATCGTCGGATAGCAGTTCTCAGGTGACATTAGTACAGATTAGGTTTTAGACCCGAGATCGTCATTTGTCTCGTGTGAGTTCCTACTGTACTTAGATTACCACGGCTCTACCGAGTCGTACAAACAATTTTTAGTTGCGTATAGTCCCGAACTACATGGAGGCAGTGAGCGATTGTTGAGGATTTGTCTCTCTCGGTATAGGGAGTTGATATCGCATTGTGTTCGGTTGGCCAGTATCATAAGATCTCGGCCAAGACAGCTGAGATTTACTGATAGTTAGATCAGTAGTTTTTCGGATTGGTCCTGAGCCATATATGCATAGATTATCGGGTTATTAGGGGTATAACGTTTACCACCTCTTAGACTCGGTATACGATGCTCTTAGACGAAGAGATCAGACTGTATGGAGATTGTCATGAATATGCTAAATAGGGGTTCAGACGAGTTTGCTTGTCGGCCTTCTTTTCAACAGGTATCTGGGTTGTCGTTACGTACAGCTAGTGTCGCTGACGTGCTTGTGGTTAAACCCACTGCTAGCGCACCGTTGAGTCTTTAGAGTTCCACACAGATTGTTTTTCCGGTTCAAGCGAAATAATGTAATGGCCGTATTTTGATATGTGTAGGGTTCCGATCAAATGAGTGTACTAGCTAAATGGACTTTTGATTGGACAGTTGATAATACTAGCCGGCTTAGGATTAAGCCGGATTATTAAATTAGGTAATGATTTAATAATTTACATATATATATATATTATATTAGTTGTATTATTTTATCCCAAGGTTATTTATACGGATACAGATGTGTATCGGGTATTCGTATTTATACAGATACAAGAGTGTATCGGGTATTCGTAAGTTATACAAATACGGGAATATATATGGTAGAATATATTTTTGTATTTATACAAAATACATTTTAGAAGGAGAACACCTCATCATGTATATTCTATTTTTTGGAAAAATAGAAATAAGGTGTAAAGGAGAGGAATGGTGAGAGCCATACTTTAAATTCATTTGTCTACACTATTCAAGTATGGCTGCTATTTTATATTGAAAAATTGATTTTACAAAACCATGGTTAGATTTTTTCTCTAACCTAAGTGATTCATTCTACCAGTTTTTTCTTTCTCCTTGCAAGCTCTTCTCTTGAGCTCCTCCTCCTTCTTTCTCCCTGTCCTCTCATGAGTTGAGAATCAAGGATGGAAGCGAGATAGAAAAATACTACAAATCATCACTACATCTTTAGACATCTTAATATAGCAAGTTAGGACCTTTAGTTGTTTCATTGAGTGAAGGTAGAGCCTTGAAGCATATCAATCGGGTGGATCATCTTCGACTAAGGAAGACCGGCGGTCAAGCTCGATCACGGAGACCCCGAAGAGCCAAGGAAGAGGATAGAATACCGAAGGACACGAATCTTTAGGTATAACATTCTATCCGAGTAGTTAAACTCTTGGTAATTTACTTGTTTAGTGTTTGGATAGATTCTATGTTTATGTTTCTAGAGCCATTTTTTTTAAAAATCAAAGTTTTTCGTTCCGCAAAGGCCGCGGTTGTAGTGGCAAGGGCGCTAAGAACGATAACACACACACATATTGTAATTGCACCAGTATACAGATTGGTCTACTTTGTTGGGCCTGTTTCCTCAAAAATTACTTTATGGATACTGATTGCGCTATACCGATTGGTCTACTTTCTCGGGCCAGTTCCCTTTAAAAATTGCCTTACGGATTTTAACTGCATTATTTATTGTTACTAGTAATTCTAAATTAATAGTGAATATTACTATTAAGGATTAGTTTAATTGTTAAAATCATACCGGATATTCATATTTATATTTTAAAACTCCAACGCATTTTTATTATCTATCAGTTGATATATTATGGTAAAGAGCAACGATTCCAGTTCCGTAAAACCCGAAAAGTTCAATAGCCAAAATGACTTTAAGACTTCACAAATCTAAGTCGAGTACTGGTTGACTATAATAGGATTAATCACTGCAATCAAAGAAAGTCATATCCTTTTTGTATTTGCTGAATTTGTCCCTGAGAAAAATCCAACCGATGAGAGTGGGAGTACTGATACACTCCTTCCACGGACTAAACCAAAAATAAATACTCCTATCCCAAGAAGATATGTTACCTTTGTAAGTTCTGAATACTTATATGTTATCCTGTGTGTGTGCGCGCGTGCGCGCGCGTGTGTGTGTTGGCGTTCCTGGCGATCTGGCCACTAACAGCGGCCGTTGCGGAATAAAAAACTTTAACTTTTAAAAACTTGGCGCTAGAAACAGCTACCTAGAATCTAATCAAACATTAAACTAGTAAAGAAGATGAGTTTTAGCTACTGTGATAATAGGGTTATACCAAAAGATCCGTGTTCTTCGGTCTTCTAACTTCTTCCTTAGCTCCTTGGGGTCTTTGTGATCGAGCTTGACCGCCGGTTTTCCTCCGTCGAAAATGATCCACCCTAGGTATGTGGTTCATGACTCTAGCTCCGCACAAAAACCTAGTGGAGCAACCTAAAAATCTAGGTTGCTAATCTAGTGTGTTGTTTTAGTAATTTTTCTATCTCTTTTCACAGTTGATTCTCAACTCATGAGAGTGTAGGGTGAAGAGGAAGAATGAGCTCTAGAATGGAGAGAGAAAAAGAATAGTGTAATGAAAATCTCATCACAAAACAAATATGCAAGTATGGTTTTATCAAATGATATTTGCATATATAAAAACCAACTATATTTGAATAGTGTAGACAAATGAATTACCCTATTCAACTATACTTCACACCATTCTCTTTGCCACCTCACCCCTCCTTCTTATTTCTATTTTCAAGAAAAGAAAAATCCAAAGAAATGAGGTGTCCTCTTTCTAAAATGTTTTCCGTATAAATACGGAATACACTCTACCGTATATACATACCCGTATTCATATCAAAATACGAATACCCAAAAAGGTAGAATAATACAAAGAACATAATACTAGAATATACATATCGATATATATATATAAATTATTAAATCAATACCTGATTTAATAATCCGGTTTAATCCTAAGCCGGCTAGTATTACCAACCGTCCGATCAAAAGTCCTGATAGTTAGTACCCTCATTTGATCGAAACCCTCTATGTATCAAAACACGACTACTATATCATTTCGCCTGAACCAGGGAAACTCTCTGTGTGAGATTCTAAAGACTTGACAGTACGCCGAGAATGAGTTACTGGATAAATCCATAACCAAAAGCACGTCAACGGTATTAGCTGTACGTAACGGCTACCCAGGTACCTGTCGAAAAGAAAGACCGACGAGCAAGCTCATCCGAACCTTTACTGAGCCTATTCGTGACAATCTCCATACAGTCCGGTCTTTTCGTCTAAGAGTATCGCATACCGGGTCTAGGGGGTGGTAAACGTCAGACCCCTAATAACCTGATAAGTCATGCCGATTTGGCTCAAGACCGATCCAAGAAACTACTGATCTAACTATCAGTAAATCTCAACTGCCTTGGTCAAGGTCTTATGGTTCTGACCAACCAGACACAGTGCAATATCGACTCCCAATACCGGAAGAGACGAATCCCTGACAATCACTCACTGCCTCCATGTGACTCGGTACCGTACCCGACCAAAACCTATTTGCATGACTCAGTAGAGCCGTGGTAGGGTAGTAATCAAAATACAGTGGGAACTCACACGAGCCAAATGATGATCTCAGGTCTAAAGACTAACCTATACTCATGTCAACTGAGAACCACTATCTGACGATAGGTATAATACTATCTAGAGTTTCTCGGTGAGTCTGTCCAGTATACTCACCTTCAGTGAGCACTTATATACAATCTTAGGTGATCACACCAATGGCTGTAGGACCAACCACTGCCCTTCGTCGGGGTTTAGAAACGTATACACAAGTCTACTCTGAAATATCGATGTCCGGTCTCGATATTCCTGCGACTTGGGACCTTTAAGGATGTGCTTATGGATTACCCAGCTCCCACAAGTATTATTGCCGTCATAACGCTGGTAGTCAAGCAAAATCCTATGGGTTTTATCAACATGTATCAACTATATATGACATCGAGTATAACATATGCACATGCTAAGATAAAGACAAACCAAAATAGTATACTACTGTAACGAGTCTTTATCAACATATATAAGTAATACAAAGCAGTAAGAAAAATAAATACACATGTTCAGATAAAAACAACTCAAATAGTATACTATACAACTTTAAAAGATTGTTATGTACATACATATCCCTAGCATCCTATACAATACAGGCCTCTAGGGCATACATATCCAACAATATCCCACTTGCACTAAGGCCTGTAATTGGCATACCGAATACCCAACGTCTTCTCTAGGGCCAGTTGTTGGCGTATCGCATACCCAACATCTCAAAAAGTCGCTCGAACTTCGCTTGAGGGAAGGCCTTGGTAAATGCATCTGCTGTGTTATCTTTCGTATCTACTCTCCGGATCTCGATCTCCCTGCGATTTACGATCTCCCTGATCAGCTGATACCACCTCAAGATGTGTCTGGATTTCTGATGGGACCGTAGTTCCTTCGCTAAAGCCATATTCCCATTGTTATCGCAATACAAAGGTATCGGATCAACAATGGACGGAACCACCTCAAATTCAGTAATGAACTTCTTCATCCAGACCGCTTCTTTTATGGTATCGTTGACAGCAATGTATTCAGCCTTCATCGTCAAGTCTGCGACGGTATCTTGTTTGGAGCTCTTCCAACAGATCGCCCCTCCGTTGAGGGTAAACACAAAACCCGAGATAGACTTACTGTCATCCTTGTCACTCTGAAAGCTTGAGTCGTTAAAGGACTCGACCTGGAGGTCTCCATTAAGAACATCTCTTTAGTCCTTCTCAGGTACTTGAGAACGTTCTTCACAGCTGTTTAATAATTCTCACATGGGTTCGACTGATACCGACTCACCACGCTAAGCGCGTAAGCTACATCTGGTTTGATACACAGCATTGCATACATTATAGATTCTACAGCCGAAGTGTAGGGTATAATGTTCATGTGAATGCTCTCCTCATCAGTCTTGGGAGACATCTCTTTGGAGAGAGTGATTCCGTGCAAAGCAGGTATATTACCGCGCTTGGAATCTTCCATACTAAATCTCTTTAGTATGGTCTCTATGTACCTGGATGTCACGCCCCGCTTCCCAGTAGACGGAAACGGTGACGTGGCAAGCCCGCGGCATATTTATCCAGAGAAGGTCATTTCCTAAATAAATATACTAAGCGTATTGAAACAATAATACACAATACAAGAATAAATGGAGACTGTAAATTTTTTCAATAAATATCTTTATTTACATTCAACTTTCAATATTTATAAATACATGAGTTTATGCTGGAAAGTAAATACAATAAGGAAAATGCCTAAACAAGTGTCATACATAAACTGAAGAAAAAGTGAAGCTGAGATAATCCTGAGTAGCGATCTGGTTATAGTCTTCCTCTGTGTCTTCAACTTCCTCCGTCTCGACTGTATTTGACGAACATTCCAAGAGAAGAAAAGTGGATGGAATGCCCGTCAGCGAACTAGTGCTCGGTAAGTCCCAAAGATGAGTAAGAGTAAATAAAATGACAAGTGTAGAATATATATAACGAGTAAGAGTATATGATCATGGGTAAATATATACTATAGGTCTCTATATGGTCATTATGTTAGCGTTAAGTTCCAAGTGTGAATGTCAACGCAGCGGTAGAAGTATTCACGAGCTCAAAAGTGGGGTCCCAGGAGCAAGGAAACACGGGCCCGTTTCATGTGTTAGCATCGGAGCTCTAGGCTGTGGATGAGTCAACCTGACTGATATTCGAGTAAAATAAAAAAAAGAGGTTAATACAGGACTCCTGAAGCTCCGTTGGATTCACACAAGAAACCATCCCAAACACCCCGAGTATAATATATATTATAACTGTATAGTATACTTAATTAACTTAAATGACTGGTTATAACATGTTTTGATCGAAACCATAGATTGCAAAAGGTGTAGAATGAAGTCGAGTGAGTCGAGTAATATGCGAGTCATGACAATTGCAATCTTGGTTCGAGTCAAGTTGGTTCGAGTAGTTTGGGTTCGAGTTCATGTTCAAGTTTAGATTTGAGTTGGCTTAGAGTTCGAGTTTGTATTCGAGTTCGAATTCAAGTTTGGATTCGAGTTCATGTCTTTTCATGTGAATTGATGTAAATTGTTAAAAATCTTATGTTCGGAAAAAATCGGCAACTGCTGCACATGGACAGCAGGATTTGTGTTTTTTTCCAAGACAATTGCCATTTGATAACTCCGTTAAGTTGTCTAACCTGAATAGGCAAGCACTCACTTTCTCCGGCTCCTGGGGCTGAAGAGAAATGATACCGCTTAAACCTATATTAATTCTAGAGTCCTTAAAATATTGTTTGCATATCTCGAGAGGGTTTTATGAAAAATATATATTAATATTTGTAACGACTCTGAAATCACCGTACAAAAAAAATTTCTTTTTAATATACAGAAGAGAGTATAGCATCCTGAGTTTGATTTAAAAGTTAATTTTGTTAATTAACAACAAGAAATAACTTGTAGCTTACTGATAAAGCCTTTGCATTGCTGTGACATAGCCCCTGTGTTCGATCCCCATCAGACACATTATTTTTTTTTCTGATTTTTCTTTTTAACTTTTTGGAACCCCAAAAGTTTACATATGCAATACACATAAAAATAAAAAGTCAGAAAAATCAAATATGTGCAAAAGGGTTTAAACACTGAGTAGTACATGTGGCATCAATCCAGAGGCAAGAAGTCCTAAATTGGTCGGCCAAATGCCATAATGGCCGGCGCCGACGGTTCAACCGTGGCAAATGATACCCGGGCTTTGCACACTCGACTCTTCCCCTACCCCTAACTCCTCTGCACTGTTTGATTGCCCTGCAATCAAACAAAGCCCCTTCAATTCACAATTTATCGTCTTTTTAATGCATTTTAATTCACCATTTTAATTCCAAAACCCTAATTCTACACTATAAATACTACCCCACACTTTGGATCAGCATCATTTTAAAATTTCTAGCCAAAACTCTCAAAAATTTCCTAAGCATAAGTAAAGTACAAGTGGAGTTAGTAAGCGATCAACTTCCGGTGAAGAATCAAAACTATTCCAGACTCCCATGACGCCACGTCGACAACCCTCTCTTCTTTAACTTTTCTTTAAGTCTCCTAGCCTGTAAGTCCCTTCTAATCTTCACTTCTCTTCTTTAAAAATTTATTTCAAAACTCATACGGTAAGTGGAGTTAATACTGATATCCTTTTTCTAAACCCTAGAAAACTTTTTATCTTCATTTTTTGATCAACCAATCTTTTACACTATACTTGTAACCTTAAATCCTAATATTTAGAATCAAAATTTTATTAAAATTCTCATGTGAAATAACAATAGTAGCACCTTTTCATTTAAATACCATGAACTTTAGATAACACCTCTTTTCGTATTTTTGTTAAAACATACCTTTAGAAAACTTCACAGGGTAATGACCTACCCCTCACGTACACACTTGGTTCCATAGAACGATATCTTTCTTGTATGAATTTTTGTTACGAATAAAATATTACATTAAAATACTATATAAATCTAAAACCGGATTTATTTTAAACGGTGTTTTAAATTCCTTTGCGATTATATCTCTACAACCCTTTTTAGGGGACCCGCTATTGGATGGTGCGGATTATCGCACATCCTTAGGTTACTAGAGCGAGATGCAGACCTCCTCACGGAGTATTCGATCTCGAAAGGTTTTAAATACGGTTTAAAAAAAACCGAATTTTCTAAATAAATAAAAGAAATTTAATTTTTAATAATTATATAAAAATTACAAATCCATATTTTCAAGATACAATAAACTTACATTTTTCTAAAAAATGAAAGAAGAACAAGTTTCAATAAAATACCCTTAAGTTACCAAAAGATAAGTTTTTCAATAAAATACCATGAACTTTCCAAAGCTAAAGGTTTATCACCAAAATATCTCAAACCCTTAAAACTTATGCTCATGAAAACCCTAATAATATATATAACCCCTCGAGGTTTATTTTTAACTATATTATAATATTTTTTTTTCATAAAACCCCCTCGAGTTATATAAAACAATTTTAAAGATTTTAGTAAATATAGGTTTAAGCGGGATCAATTCTCTTGAGCCCAGGGAGCCGGAGAAAGTGAGTGCTTGCCTATTTAAGCTAGACAACTTAACGGAGTTATCAATGGTAATTGTCTTGGAAAAAAACACAAATTCTGCCGTCCATGTGCAGCAATTACCGATGACTCCCGAACCAAATCAAGATCTAAATCAGTTTACAAGTGTCTGACTCATTCAGAGTCTAATTCAAACCTGAATCTAATTCAAACATGAATCAATTCAAACCTGAATCCAATACAAACCGGAATCGAAAGTTAAACATAAATACTTGAACATGAATATTAGAACACTATGACTTGACTCGAACCATGAATACAACTTGACATTAATACATGAATACATGACATGAATACTCGATATCGACATGAACTCAATCTTGCCATTTGATGTATTTATGAATTCGAGCAAGACCTGTAAATTTATCGGTAATATAGAATACACGGGGTGCTGGGGTAGTTCATGCGTGAATCCAACGAAATCTCAGGAGTTCTACTAGATCATGAATCCATGTATACTAACACAAGCTATCATGAGGACCCGTGTTTCCTTGCTCCTGAATTACAGCTTGTTGAGTTTGGAATATTTCAACACTAGGTTGAAGTTCCGTTACTAACACTCGATTCGGACCCGTGGTTTCTTTCCCCTGGATTATAGCCTGTTGTGTTTGAGAAAATTCTTGAGATTGATTGACATTCACCCTTGAACTTACGTTAAATTAGTATACCCTAGTAGATACTGTTAAGACACTTACATTCATGTTCACTATACCTACACTACACGGCTATGTTATACTTGTGTGCTATGTTCATGCTATACCGTCATGCTTACCTAGTTGCCATATATATTACCATACTTGTTCATATATTACGATATATATATATATATATATATATATATATATATATATAACTGCATGCTAAATTAACTTGCCATGTTTACATTAAACGACATGCTGACACAACATATTTTATACTCACTTGTTCATACTTTTACTTTATCATTACATTTTATACTTCACTTCATTTCTTGGAGACTTACCGAGTGAAAGTTCGCCGACGGGCATTCCACCGTTCTTTGTGTTCTTGGAATGTTCATCAGATATTGTGGAGACTGAGGAGGTGGACACTACCAAAGAAGAGCACGATCAGATCGCGACCCAGGCCTAGACCAGTTATCTTTCTCTTAGTTTTTGTATGCCACCTGTTTAGGCATTTCTGTTATTGTATTTTCTTTCAGTTGAAATCATGTATTGTAAATGAATCAAGTTAAATGTAAATAAAGTTGTTGAATTTTAAATCTCATGTTAATTCTCTTATCATTTTATATTGCTTATTTTACGCTTACGTATTTATTCCGGGAAATAACTTTATCGAAATAAATACGTCGCGGGCCTCGTCACGTGCCTGTTTCTGTCTACTGAGAAGCGGGGCGTGACAATATTGTTTAAAAATAATCTCGAGGGTGATTTGTAATATTTAGGGTTTTCATGAACATGTATTTTAATTGTTGTGGGGTTTTGGTGATAAAACCTAGCATTTTTGAAAGTTTATGGTATTTTTATGAAAACTACTACTTTTGGAAACTTGGTGGTGTTTTATGAAAAATTCTAATATTTCATTTTAAAAATATAGTTTCTTAATTTATTTTTTATTGAAAATACGGATTCATAATTTTTATATAAT
The DNA here is from genome assembly GCA_030015575.1 of Agapanthus africanus. Classification (NCBI taxonomy): domain Eukaryota; kingdom Viridiplantae; phylum Streptophyta; class Magnoliopsida; order Asparagales; family Amaryllidaceae; genus Agapanthus; species Agapanthus africanus. The sequence continues at coordinate 38,011,895 of CM057345.1, read as the reverse complement.
TTTTTCAAAAATTAGTTTTGTTTAGAGAAGTCGCGTTTCTTAAAAACCGTATTTTTATTTCCTTTCGAGACTGAATACTCCGTGAGGAATTCTACATCTCGCTCTACCGTCCCAAGGATGTGCGATAATCCGCACCATTCATTAGCGGGTCCCCTAACGAGAGTTGTAGAGGCGTAATTGCCATGGATTTCGAAATACCGATTAAAAGAAACTTGTTTTGAAAAGTGTGGTATTTTAATAAAAAAGTCATTCTTTAAATTAGCTATATGTTTAGAACATCATGCTATGTAACCATAGTGTGCGTATGGGGTAGGTCGTTACCCCGTGAAGTATTCCTAAAGGTATTTTTTTTAACAATTATTGAAAAGGGGTTATACTAAAGTTCATGGTATTTTAATGAAAAAATTCGTTATATGTTTGTTTCATATGATTTTTTTTGTTAAATTTCAAGCTAAATGATATACATAACGTTATGAGTGGTGTTAGGATATTAGTTTGACATATTTTGTTTATAGAGTGGGTGAAAAGGTTTGAAAAGAAAGTAATATCGGTTCTAATTCCACATTACCGATATATTTTTAGAAGACGATTTAAGATGAAAGGAAAAGAGAGAAGAGGGACTTAGGGTTTTAGGTGGTTAATAAGAGAACGAAGAAGCCCTCGGGGGTCGTGGTTTCGTCGGAGATGCTTCAGTCGTCGAGTTTGGTTTGCTACTCCACTTGTTACTTAAAGAGTTTGAGAGCATTTTTGCTAAAATTTTCAGAATGGGGAAGAGCTAGGGCATGGGGTGGTATTTATAGTAGAGAATTAAAATTTGGGAATTAAAAATGTGGATTAAAAGAATTTAAACGGTGTTAAATGGTGAATTGAAGAGTCTCTGTTTGATTGCAGGAAAATCAAACGGTGCAGGAAAGTTAAGGGGAGTCGAAGAGTCAAATGTGCAAAGTACGGGGGGATTTGGAGCAACTTGAACCGTCGGCGCCGGCCCTATGAGCAAAACGGGCGGTCGGATTTGATCGGGCTATCTCGAGATTTGTGCCACGTATCAAATTGGGTGTGTACACTGATTGATCTCAAAAACTATCTATTACCGCAATCAAGAACGGCGTCGCATGAAGCTAGCCGGTGAGTACGGGTTGGTCCACAAGGATGTTGTGAATCTCCTATTTGCGCTAACGAGTTAATTCCGAAGGGTGTTCGGATTGATTATTAAATCTAAAAACCTAATTATTCTATACTACGATTATCTAGATCTAGTCTTGCTAGGGTTAGGTTTAGGGATGGTTTGGAAATGCAAGTAAATCTCAACGCTTTCTATACCCAAATGAAGATCTATGAGGAGTTATGGTAATTATCAATAAAGGGGATTAGATCCATTCGGGAAGGTGTTCCTTCCTTTAGGTTCTTGTCCTTCCTTTAGAGATTCTTACCCTAACCGCCATGGAAAACGCGCGCAACCGGGCCTTTACACTACGGTTTCACCGCTACCTCGAGGGATAGGGTGCCGTAGGACGCGATGTGTGCGTGTATGCATGGAGTCCTATTGTAAATATATGATGGGTAAGAAAGGGATGAGAGATCTCATCTCTCAAAAGCCTTCCCTAAAGCTAACTCTAAACAATTATCTACGGCAAGGAATTGAATCTACCTAGGGCAAAGAATTAAAATCTAAACTAGAGCAATTAAATAAAACTACTTACAGGTGGCTCTCTCCAAACATCAACACAGGTTTGTCAGATCTGAATTCATGAATTGAAAAGAGGCACCAATGCTCTCCATGAAGAGTTCTGAAATTTATTATTAAAAGGAGGCATAAGGTTTACAATGATTTAGAGTTTCTATTTATAGAGGATAGGAAACCCTAGGTTACATTTGATTCGCATATCTGCTTTTACGAAAATACCCTTAAGAAAAGACCTAGTCAACTATTCAGCGCCGTCTCAAGTTTCTGTAAAAAATTCGCGAAGCCCGGGCACCATATGGCCGTGGAACCGCGGCAATGGCAGGCTTGGGCCGCGGTTCCGCGGCCCTTTGGCATTCTTGGGTGCTGAAAATTTAGGGTTTTGTTCTGGGTCTTTTTGGGCTTCTGATTTTTTGGTTCTTTTATCAATTGGGCTTCTACATTGGTTCCAGATCTTCAGTGAATAATTTGCAATGGATTTTTAACCGTTCGCTTTGTATTCTTGGACCTTGTGTTGCCTTGTACATTGTGAACTGTCCTTCGATGTAGGCTTGATCAAGAGTCTTCTGTTTGTTGGTCAAAGTCTATTTTTGCATCGTCTTTTCATCATTTTCACTATTTTCTGTCCAAGCACCTGTAACCTGTAATATGTAGCAGACATGCGTCAAAAGCACCTGTTTATTTATAAAACGAATAAAAATGGGGAATATAATAATGCAATTTTATGGTATGAACAAATACCTCCAAACTTATCTTTTGCTCGTCCTCGAGCAAACTTATTTTATTCTCTGTAAAACCTAACCGCACTTTCGCAGAGAAACGCGATTGCACTGAGCTCGTACAACAAGCCGTTAAACCTCTAGGTGTCCCTAGTAGGAGGAGTGTTGTCTCCTGAGGGTTTTCAGTGGATACTACCCACAAAATCCTATCAATTCGGCTTTTCGACTTTTATTCTTCAATTAGGTTTTCTAACAAGGAATTCCATTATCTTCGCCTCGTAAATTATCCACCCATATTCTTCACACTTCCTCATCATTTAACTTAAGATTATATATGTTCTATAGGCTTACATAGCTTTCAGCATCTCTTAAGTTTTCCTTCTAGGGTTCCATCTCCACTTTGGAATTTTTATCAACTTTACTAAAGATAAAAGTTCTATTCTTCACTCCTTTCTCTCATCTAAACTCCAATCACATACCCCTACGTGTGTGTATAAATCACCCCTACACTTGGAAATTCAAATCAAGCAATCGTACTCTTGTCCGTTGTCCAAAGCACTTCTTAATTGGTGAATTTTAATGAATTTTGCTTATACATCCTTCATGCGACCGTTAATACTTCTTGAGGTACCAACAACCGATTACAAGATATGTTTGCACTTTAAAGCGTAATTTCTAGTCTTGCAACACCCAAGGCTTTTAGCAGTGACTTCCAAACCAGTTGGTCTAAGGCACTAGGTGATGAAGCACCCTCGCTAAATATTTTTCTATTTTTGCAGCCTTAAGTAATCACAAAAACCAGTGTTCATTTTCTTCTTTTTTATTCACACTTGTATTTATTTTTTTATTTTTTATTTTCCATCGTACTAAGGACTTTAGACAAGAGCATTTCAAGGTCTCCTCCACTATTCCAAGTTTCAAGGTGCGTGTTTGTGCAAATTGTAGGGTATACATTTTCAGAATCTAGACTTGAGCTAGGAATTATTTTTCAAACTTATACTCTAATAAAGATATCAATACTTTTCCTTTGTTTCAACTTAGCCCGAAAAGTGCACTCAAAATTTGCCTATTTCTAAATAAATTACAAAGACATATACTCTCTACCGTTAAACTTTAAGGAATGTTATTTTTGGGGTTTTTAATTTACTAAGTCTAAGATCTAGTTGTTCCTAGCTAGTTAACCTATTTGTCAAACTCAAGTCAAATACGACCGAAATTGAATACATTAATTTTTATAATTTTAGAAAATTTTCAATTTTTATGGGTTTTCAAATAAGTATGCAAATGCAAAAAATATGTACATATGAATGCGAAGGAAAGAAGGCGTACCGAGCATACCCCCAAACCTAAACTTGACAGTGTCCTCACTGTCATGCTACACCAAGAGGGTCAAAATGCCGGTACTCCCATGTTTATTTATTTATAAAAATTTTAATATATATTTTAATGTTTTGATTTTTTTTATTTTTTATAGAAAAAGAAAACAAAAAATATATGTACATATATACAACAAGGTTCCCCCCAAACTTAAGCTTGGCCTTACACAAGCCAAAGATTAGCACCAACCATTCAAAAATCTTATCGTGGTAATGGCCGAGTGTCACGACCCGAAAGAGCACGTGGCTGGCCCTTGAACCATATGAAGCCTATAGGACTCCATCTGATCCAAGTAAGCCAAAAGCCCATAAATCTAAAACCATTTTAAGAGTAAGTAAAGAAAACTGGTTTTAAGAAGTAAAGAAAACATGTTTGAAAATCGAGTTTTTTTTAAATAATTAAGCCGAATATGAATTTTTAAAATGTGTAATTTTTCCTAAAAATTTCGGCAGAGTTTCTTTTGTAAAAACTGGCCCCGAACGGGGTACAACAAGAAACAATATATATAACATGATAAAAGGCATCCCCAAGCGGGAGCTAGCTCTTCGTCAATCGACGGTCACAACCACATAAGCAACAACAATATACAACGCCAAAGGGCGAGGATCTAAACTGAAAGAAAACTCAAAAACAGCCAGAAAACCGCAATACTACTAGCGCGACTCTAAGGTCGAAATAATACAACACTGAAGTCTAAGTCTGAAAGAATATACAAGTTTTGGTTGATGGACAATTCTAGATACAATAATAATACATAAACAATGGAGGTTCTGATACAAAAGAACCCACCTATCCAAGCAAGTCACCCATAAGGAAACAGTGTGCCAGAAATGCCGCTAAGGAATCTGTACGGCAAACCTGCAAGAACTGGGGCACAACGGGGGTGAGTTGCCAACTCGTGAATAGAAAGATATCTACAAGCAGGAATCGAATGCATGACCCATCCTAGGTCAAACGATCACATACAAATAAACCTCAATATGAATAAAGCTGAAGCATGCTAAACTGGCAATGTAATCTCTATACATGAATGTAGTGCCAAGTGCTCGTGCTAGTGCCTCAGGTAATAGCATGTCATGAATATGAGGTATGAATGCATGAAAGCAGAATACATGTAAATGAAGAAACTGTTTTCATAATTTAGTGAGATTTCCCTTGTATTTTTAGTTGAGGTATCATAATGAAATCAGCATAAAACAGTGCCTAGCATCGGCACAAAACGTAATCCCAATATCTCGATATCTCTGTATCACAGTCTCTGTACCTCGAAATATCGAAATCTCAATCATAATATCTAGGGCGCCGTCAGTCCAGACCGGCCCCTACCATCCATCTCAAGACCACGACGGTATCCTCCGGATATCCGACGCGTCGGGTAAAATCACCGGTAGGTAGTGCTCCCCTGCCAGGCTCATATCGTCATCACCACGCGCTTCTTGCCCCGGGGTACCTTACCGGGTCCACCATGTACCCGAAACGGTTCATCCGTCTCCTCGAATCGGGTTTCCAAATCCATCAGCAAACTCATGGTGGACGACTCATACATCATGGGAAAACCGCACTTTTTATTTTAAAAGAGAGAAAATGTTTATTTGTGTTTTTGCGGTTTTCCTCCAAATCCAGAAAATCTCACGGAAATCCAAATCCAAAACCTCAATAACACGTAAAATAGTGAATATATGCATGAGAATCCATGAATGCGGCATAACAATGAATAACAGTATGCAAGAAGTAGCAGGTAATAACTACAATGTCTAAACTATTAGCTAATAGGCTATGTCAAGCAATAATATTTTCTAAGGTGTACGTGACATGGCAATTACCGATGAAGATGTGTGTGAGCCGGCAAGTAAGTGTACGTGGTACATACGCATCATCGGTAATGGTGCTGGTGTCCTATCAGCATGATATTAATAACGGAGTATGAAGCATAATATAAGAATGTGATGCAAAGCGAAACACAAAACAAGAGTGGGAGCTGAAACTAGACGTAACTAAAACTAATCTGCATTAATCTAACATAGTCCTATAAATGGTGCCCTTTGAAATAACACGAATCATGGGGTTTGAAAATAGGGGCTACGGTGTTTTTATGAAAAGATACGTCTTTTGAAATATCCGTAGGATCCCTTGGCTGTCTTTTTAAAATACCCACGATTCGTTAGTTTTGAAATAGGTAGGAGTCTAATCTAATCTAACGACTACACTAAACTATACGGCTGAACTAACAAGCTGAGCTACAGGTAAGGAAACCGCCTAACATCTGAGTCGATACCTATACATACCTGTATATACATTAGTCGGTGATCCCGCCTCAATAATATCATATCCGATATCATATCTACAATCAGACATCCCAAGTCAAGAGTGCGGATCAATCATCAAAATATAGCTCGTACGTAAATCCGTCGTACGGCATCCCAAATCTGGGTACGGGTCAATTTCACATTCAATCACACTATTTATCTGGTATCCTCTTTATCAAAAGTCATGATCGGGGTACTGATCCACGTCTAGTGCAACATTAATACCATCAATGTATGCATGCAGGTATAAGAATCACTACGCCAAAGACCCGCAAAAACATCATGTCGTATCTCAATACGAACCAAATCAAATCACCGATCTCCTGGCCTCAAGCCCAATCTCCTCGACTCATCCCAAATCCCAATTACTATCCTCAAATCCAGTATATAAACACATAGTCCCATACCCATGTGTAGATATACACACCGTCATAAGGAAGAATGAATGCAAGAATGTGTGTAAGTATATGTGTAAGTGTAGGTATGAGTGCAATCGCTACTCTAGGGTTCGCAATATACTACACCGATATAACCATAGCATCAAGAATACCATTATACTAACAATAACCCTAAACAACACATAAAAAAATATACGTGTGTATACGTATTCGTATACGACACCACGGACTGCGGGGGTGCTATACGCCATCCACCCGACTTCTCCCCGTAGATATAAATCTACTCACCTGGTCCTCGCTAGCCGGTACCGACGTCGCTACGCGCTTGCTTGTCGTCTCGAAGTCCACATGAGGGTACCTACATATCATAACGTACCATATCGCATTAAAACTAAATTCGAAATCGAAAAGGCATACGAAAATCAAATCGGCACGCGTATCACGCATAGGTCCAAACCTATCGCCCACGCATGCAAGAATAGTCAAACCAACACTCGATGTCGATGTACGAACGTCAAACCATCGAGAAAAACATCAAACATACCAATCATGGTTTCACAAATCACTAATTATATATGAAATAGGATTTAAATCATTAAAACATTAAAATTAATCAATTCGTTTTATTTCTCAAAAACCTAGTTAGCAAAAGTTTTCGTTTTAATTCGAAACTTGATGTTTTAACAAAACTAATGCCCAATATATTCACTAAATATCTTAATTAGGTCATATAAACCACTTCTATATTTTTATGACACTAATTTGTAAAAATTCAGAAATTCTAGTTTGCAATTATACCCAAATTTCAACCATTTTAGCAAAAATACATAAACAACAATTTAGCTTGGATTTGCATGATCTAAAACATTAAAATACAATTTATAATGTTAATAATGTGATAAAAACCCTAACCGTATTTTTAATCTCACATTCTAATTCAATTTTAAAAAAACTAGTAAGCATGAATACTAGAAAATTGATGCAACCATCGCGGATTTGCGACAAAAAAAACTACAGTCTATCATGAACAACCAATCCACACTACAAGCAATCTACCACACTCAAATAATCCACAAGCAATGCTTCAATTCCCATTTCCAAAATCAACACCTTCTCTTGATTTTTTTATAAACTAGCAACAACAACAATTTCACACTTTAAATAACTAATTTAGCATATACAAGCTACAATTTAACCATTAGATAAAAATTATACCTCCAATTTTGAAACCCTAGGTTGCTCTAGACACCAAAGACACCTCCTTTCTCCATGCTTTAAACCAATTTGGGTGTGAGGAGGGATAGAAATAGGATTTGCTTTGAATTTGTGAAGAAATTGTGGGTTTTTTTAATGTGTTTTGAGATGAAATTTGAGGCCAAAAGAGATGGGAACATGGGGGAAAATGGGGCTGTTGGAGCTCATATTTCGGCCATGGGAGGAATGGGGAATGGGTGAGGGAATTGGTGAAAAATTTCCAAGTCAAAGCCCTCCCAAATTACCATAATACCCCCACCTACTTTACTATATATAAAAACCCTTATTTTAACCCATTTCATCACATGATTTAAGGTCAAAAAGAGAGAAATAAAATTCTTGGGCTGATACAATAGTGTGGGGCCGGCCAAGGGGAGTGAGGGTGAGTGTGAGAGACTTTACAAAAAAATTCTATGCAAAAAGACCCCCCACAATACCATATTTGCAAGTTTTAGTTCAAAATAACTATATTTTTGTTTTACATAAAATAAATCAATTAAAACTTGAAATAAAATACTAAAAATTTATGTTACAACTAGATTTTAATTAACATGATTTTAAAGATTAAAATTAGCCCATTTAAATTTGTATTTATCGCTAATTTAATGTATTTTCTTACCGGCTTAAAATAATATTAAAATAATATTTTTTTCAAAAATTTAAAATTTCACCAGTGGCTCAATAAACACCAAATACTAGTAATTACATAGCTAGAATATGTATATTTAATTTTATAATAAATATATTTGCATTTTGACTTTTTTACAGAAAACCCCCTTATTTTACCGTTTTTTCGAAATTTCACCGAAACGATTTTCAAAACGTTACAATCTTCCCCCCTTAAAGAAATTCGGTCCCCGAATTTAAATTAAAACTTCCCCCAAATACTAAAATATTTCAGCCAAAACCATCAAATCACCGGGGCTCCGAAATCATAAATACATAAAACAAATCGTAGCGCAACGCATGCGCATGAAAAATGAGTATATAACTCAAATCAGAACTCCGTCAAGCATCCCGCAATCATCGGAGTCAAAGTGAAGACACAATGTCTAAATCAAAAATGAAAATCAATATGATATACATCATTAAAACATCTGGAAGCAATGCATGCCAAATCTTCTTCAAATCGCTGTGCGACGCTCGCAGCACTGCACAGTGGCGGACGTCTATTGTAGGAAAATAACTACATATATATATATATATCCTTCGTTTAATATGTACGTTCCGCCATTTTGGAAACAATTTAGAAGGGTCTCCTTGTTTTAAACATTTCGTGTCATATCAGACACGTAGGTAAATACTGAGACTATAGCTCGCCTTTTGGAAATCCCTTCAATAACTATCAATGCATGCAAAATATATTCAGGTACTGTCTCCTGACTAGTCCTGCTCAGTACAAAAACTCATAGCAATCATCATAAAAACGTACTGCTCTATACGAAATAAATCCCAAAATATGCACATGAATGCTACGTGCGTCTGGTGCGCACGGAAATCAAAATCCATATATGTGCCATATATGCGCACAGAAACAATATCTAAGTGCATCGGGTGTGCACACAACATCTGTCATAGGCAACATGTGTGCCTGACAGCAAAATCAGGTGCATCTGACATGCACGAAAAATCTCGAATTAGTGCATCTGGTGTGCACCAAATCGCATCTCGTAACAGGCGCCCAACAGGCGCTAAAAATCCAATCCGGTGCATAAAATGCACAAAACGAATGTCGAGCATCACCCTCGAAATCGAAATCCAGTGTATCCAAGTGCACAAAATACATGTCACTGCACTGCCAGCATATATAAACTATACAGAGTGCAGGAACCAAATCGCGTGCGTGCATACGCACAAAATCAACTCAACTGTTTAAAACCGTAAAATCACAAACATGTGAAACTAAAGCACGAAAACGATATCAAGTGCAACACTGTGCAAAGATCGTAAATCCTCAATCATCAAAATCAAATCATACGAATACATCACCCAAAACATCGAAATTAATAATGGCGGAACAGTACCGCTCAAGTGCATCCTCTAAGAATCTCGGGCCAACTGTCGCGGTCACTAGTGGGACGTCTCGTCGATGATCATGAACTCTGGCCTGCTGGTGTGCGTAACATGACCACTCCTGGGTCCAAGTCTTCTCCGTGGATTACCAATCTCACAACCCATCGGCTCATCGGCCCTGTCAAGGCAGCATATCACTGGCGTCGGCCTCTGGCTCTCTGAATGCACGTGACACATCTGATCCTGGGTGCAAGTATCATCGCAGCAGTATCCTGGAAAGAATCCTGCTCACGGCCTCTTCCATGTCTCGTCTCTGCCAACTGTCCGGAAGTCATTGTCCTTTCCTATATCTGCATCTTGCTCTGGAACGACTGCATACTCATCGCGACTCCTTCTGGAAGGTAAGTCCAAGTACCATGCCTCGGCATGCACATCGCCTCTCTGATGTCGGCGGAGTGGAACATCATCTCATCTAGATCTGGTGCGAACCTCTTATTCCACTTTTCTCTAATGTCGTCTGCTTTGGACTCGTCTCGTCGCGGCTGCATGGACTGAGCTCCAACGGCTATCCTCGTATCTGGAGTCTTCCAAGAATGCATCTCACCACCTAGCATCCGAATTAACTCGAGCCATCCGATCGAGTCGTCAAAACCTCACAATCCCCCAAGAGCTCAACCTCTTGGGCACAGTTTAATAGTATCGAGTACATACCACAGCATCGGTAGTCCAGCCGTAGAAGGGCAAACCCAAGCCTCACTAATGGCGCCGAGGAACCGCCGCAAACCCTAAGGTTCAAAGGCTTTCACACGGCCATTAAGTCGAGTTAGGGTTTCATTCTTCTAGAGGGTCCATAGAATCACCTGCATGTCTTTTCGTATACTTTAAACTTGGAAAATGGGCTCCTGACATTCGATCGTCTCTATCGACTCTCAACGAATCTGCGTGAAGTCGCCTCTAGCTGGAATCAATCTACTTGATGGCCTCGCATCGGGGTAAGCGAACGAACCACACGTCCTAGTCGTTCATCCTCGGTGACTAGCGACTCACTATCATGTCTCCAAGAACATGCCTATGCTGCAGTAGCTCCAATCATCTGGGCGATATCTCATCATTAGTAGCAACAACGGGCTCCTTCGTATATACGCTAAACAACGCCTCAATCACCCTGGATAAGCGACATATCAACAGTCATCACATCCTGGCTGGCCTCTATCAGTGGCTCAATCCTCTGGTGCCAATCAGCACAACCGGAAAATCTCGCAACAGCGATCTGTCAAACGCTCATAGTGCGGAAACACAAAAAGACGACGCCTCAAAATGCAATCGTATGCCTCTGGAATCACGCCCTGGTCAGTCCTCGTCCACGACGAGCTCATGCTGACAACTCGAGCCATAGCTCACTCTGCCCGTGCAATCGCGGCAGCAAAACCACAACCAGTATCGATGAAGACAGATCATAGGAAGGAATTTGATACAATGCAAGGAAATGTACAACCTAAGGTTTCTTAAGCGGAGTGGCGTGTCGTAAGTATGCCGCGGAACATACCAACGGTACGTCACTCTACTTTAGTCACCTATTCCATCAACCAAGGGTCATCCTACGCGAAGAAAGTTCGGGTCTAATACCCCCCCGACCAAGTCTAAGTTCCGTAAGGTCAAGCCTAAGTTCCGTATATATACACACGCCCTAGGCTCCACATAGTCAAACTTAGACTCGAACCAAGGTCAACCTAGCGCTCTGATACCAACTTTGTCACGACCCGAAAGAGCACGTGACTGGCCCTTGAACCATATGAAGCCTATAGGACTCCATCTGATCCAAGTAAGCCAAAAGCCCATAAATCTAAAACCATTTTAAGAGTAAGTAAAGAAAACTGGTTTTAAGAAGTAAAGAAAACATGTTTGAAAATCGAGTTTTTTTTTAAATAACTAAGCCGAATATGAATTTTTAAAATGTGTAATTTTTCCTAAAAATTTCGGCAGAGTTTCTTTTGTAAAAACTGGCCCCGAACGGGGTACAACAAGAAACAATATATATAACATGATAAAAGGCATCCCCAAGCGGGAGCTAGCTGTTCGTCAATCGACGGTCACAACCACATAAGCAACAACAATATACAACGCCAAAGGGCGAGGATCTAAACTGAAAGAAAACTCAAAAACAGCCAGAAAACCGCAATACTACTAGCGCGACTCTAAGGTCGAAATAATACAACACTGAAGTCTAAGTCTGAAAGAATATACAAGTTTTGGTTGATGGACAATTCTAGATACAATAATAATACATAAACAATGGAGGTTCTGATACAAAAGAACCCACCTATCCAAGCAAGTCACCCATAAGGAAACAGTGTGCCAGAAATGCCGCTAAGGAATCTGTACGGCAAACCTGCAAGAACTGGGGCACAACGGGGGTGAGTTGCCAACTCGTGAATAGAAAGATATCTACAAGCAGGAATCGAATGCATGACCCATCCTAGGTCAAACGATCACATACAAATAAACCTCAATATGAATAAAGCTGAAGCATGCTAAACTGGCAATGTAATCTCTATACATGAATGTAGTGCCAAGTGCTCATGCTAGTGCCTCAGGTAATAGCATGTCATGAATATGAGGTATGAATGCATGAAAGCAGAATACATGTAAATGAAGAAACTGTTTTCATAATTTAGTGAGATTTCCCTTGTATTTTTAGTTGAGGTATCATAATGAAATCAGCATAAAACAGTGCCTAGCATCGGCACAAAACGTAATCCCAATATCTCGATATCTCTGTATCACAGTCTCTGTACCTCGAAATCTCGAAATCTCAATCATAATATCTAGGGCGCCGTCAGTCCAGACCGGCCCCTACCATCCATCTCAAGACCACGACGGTATCCTCCGGATATCCGACGCGTCGGGTAAAATCACCGGTAGGTAGTGCTCCCCTGCCAGGCTCACATCGTCATCACCACGCGCTTCTTGCCCCGGGGTACCTTACCGGGTCCACCATGTACCCGAAACGGTTCATTCGTCTCCTCGAATCGGGTTTCCAAATCCATCAGCAAACTCATGGTGGACGACTCATACATCATGGGAAAACCGCACTTTTTATTTTAAAAGAGAGAAAATGTTTATTTGTGTTTTTGCGGTTTTCCTCCAAATCCAGAAAATCTCACGGAAATCCAAATCCAAAACCTCAATAACACGTAAAATAGTGAATATATGCATGAGAATCCATGAATGCGGCATAACAATGAATAACAGTATGCAAGAAGTAGCAGGTAATAACTACAATGTCTAAACTATTAGCTAATAGGCTATGTCAAGCAATAATATTTTCTAAGGTGTACGTGATATGGCAATTACCGATGAAGATGTGTGTGAGCCGGCAAGTAAGTGTACGTGGTACATACGCATCATCGGTAATGGTGCTGGTGTCCTATCAGCATGATATTAATAACGGAGTATGAAGCATAATATAAGAATGTGATGCAAAGCGAAACACAAAACAAGAGTGGGAGCTGAAACTAGACGTAACTAAAACTAATCTGCATTAATCTAACATAGTCCTATAAATGGTGCCCTTTGAAATAACACGAATCATGGGGTTTGAAAATAGGGGCTACGGTGTTTTTATGAAAAGATACGTCTTTTGAAATATCCGTAGGATCCCTTGGCTGTCTTTTTAAAATACCCACGATTCGTTAGTTTTGAAATAGGTAGGAGTCTAATCTAATCTAACGACTACACTAAACTATACGGCTGAACTAACAAGCTGAGCTACAGGTAAGGAAACCGCCTAACATCTGAGTCGATACCTATATATACCTGTATATACATTAGTCGGTGATCCCGCCTCAATAATATCATATCCGATATCATATCTACAATCAGACATCCCAAGTCAAGAGTGCGGATCAATCATCAAAATATAGCTCGTACGTAAATCCGTCGTACGGCATCCCAAATCTGGGTACGGGTCAATTTCACATTCAATCACACTATTTATCTGGTATCCTCTTTATCAAAAGTCATGATCGGGGTACTGATCCACGTCTAGTGCAACATTAATACCATCAATGTATGCATGCAGGTATAAGAATCACTACGCCAAAGACCCGCAAAAACATCATGTCGTATCTCAATACGAACCAAATCAAATCACCGATCTCCTGGCCTCAAGCCCAATCTCCTCGACTCATCCCAAATCCCAATTACTATCCTCAAATCCAGTATATAAACACATAGTCCCATACCCATGTGTAGATATACACACCATCATAAGGAAGAATGAATGCAAGAATGTGTGTAAGTATATGTGTAAGTGTAGGTATGAGTGCAATCGCTACTCTAGGGTTCGCAATATACTACACCGATATAACCATAGCATCAAGAATACCATTATACTAACAATAACCCTAAACAACACATAAAAAAATATACGTGTGTATACGTATTCGTATACGACACCACGGACTGCGGGGGTGCTATACGCCATCCACCCGACTTCTCCCCGTAGATATAAATCTACTCACCTGGTCCTCGCTAGCCGGTACCGACGTCTCCACGCGCTTGCTTGTCGTCTCGAAGTCCACATGAGGGTACCTACATATCATAACGTACCATATCGCATTAAAACTAAATTCGAAATCGAAAAGGCATACGAAAATCAAATCGGCACGCGTATCACGCATAGGTCCAAACCTATCGCCCACGCATGCAAGAATAGTCAAACCAACCCTCGATATCGATGTACGAACGTCAAACCATCGAGAAAAACATCAAACATACCAATCATGGTTTCACAAATCACTAATTATATATGAAATAGGATTTAAATCATTAAAACATTAAAATTAATCAATTCGTTTCATTTCTCAAAAACCTAGTTAGCAAAAGTTTTCATTTTAATTCGAAACTTGATGTTTTAACAAAACTAATGCCCAATATATTCACTAAATATCTTAATTAGGTCATATAAACCACTTCTATATTTTTATGACACCAATTTGTAAAAATTCAGAAATTCTAGTTTGCAATTATACCCAAATTTCAACCATTTTAGCAAAAATACATAAACAACAATTTAGCTTGGATTTGCATGATCTAAAACATTAAAATACAATTTATAATGTTAATAATGTGATAAAAACCCTAACCGTATTTTTAATCTTACATTCTAATTCAATTTTAAAAAAACTAGTAAGCATGAATACTAGAAAATTGACGCAACCATCGCGGATTTGCGACAAAAAAAACTACAATCTATCATGAACAACCAATCCACACTACAAGCAATCTACCACACTCAAATAATCCACAAGCAATGCTTCAATTCCCATTTCCAAAATCAACACCTTCTCTTGATTTTTTTATAAACTAGCAACAACAACAATTTCACACTTTAAATAACTAATTTAGCATATACAAGCTACAATTTAACCATTAGATAAAAATTATACCTCCAAGTTTGAAACCCTAGGTTGCTCTAGACACCAAAGACACCTCCTTTCTCCATACTTTAAACCAATTTGGGTGTGAGGAGGGATAGAAATAGGATTTGCTTTGAATTTGTGAAGAAATTGTGGGTTTTTTTAATGTGTTTTGAGATGAAATTTGAGGCCAAAAGAGATGGGAACATGGGGGAAAATGGGGCTGTTGGAGCTCATATTTCGGCCATGGGAGGAATGGGGAATGGGCGAGGGAATTGGTGAAAAATTTCCAAGTCAAAGCCCTCCCAAATTACCATAATACCCCCACCTACTTTACTATATATAAAAACCCTTATTTTAACCCATTTCATCACATGATTTAAGGTCAAAAAGAGAGAAATAAAATTCTTGGGCTGATACAATAGTGTGGGGCCGGCCAAGGGGAGTGAGGGTGAGTGTGAGAGACTTTACAAAAAAATTCTATGCAAAAAGACCCCCCACAATACCATATTTGCAAGTTTTAGTTCAAAATAACTATATTTTTGTTTTACATAAAATAAATCAATTAAAACTTGAAATAAAATACTAAAAATTTATGTTACAAATAGATTTTAATTAACATGATTTTAAAGATTAAAATTAGCCCATTTAAATTTGTATTTATCGCTAATTTAATGTATTTTCTTACCGGCTTAAAATAATATTTTTTTCAAAAATTTAAAATTTCACCAGTGGCTCAATAAACACCAAATACTAGTAATTACATAGCTAGAATATGTATATTTAATTTTATAATAAAGATATTTGCATTTTGACTTTTTTACAGAAAACCCCCTTATTTTACCGTTTTTTCGAAATTTCACCGAAACGATTTTCAAAACGTTACACCGAGTTGGTGAAATAATGGGGTGTAGAGGAAAGAAATGAGAAACACACGAGTCCGTGTGGGAAGAAGGGTAGAATATGGTCTCGGTGGAGGAGAAGAATGGCGGAAAGGAGAAAGAAGGGTCGCGCGATCTTGAGGGTGTAAATCGAGTGAATAAATTAGCGCAATTTGTGATGACCGATGTGTTAAAAGCGATTGTGCTAACCTATCAACCCGTTGAGAAATGTGGTCAAATCTCTCAAGATTCGTAAGAAAACATGGGTACGCCGACCTTGGTATTGGAGATGAAAGCGTAACGGTCTCTTGTACGGTTGGAACGATAGGAAGGACGAAAGGGAGTGAATTAGGGATAGTATCATTCTCACCGTAGTAAACTGTCTCGAACTTGAAAGATTCCATTAATGGTTCGAAACTACTGTAAGCAACCGAGTCTGATGGTTCAACTAACTCATCTGAAAATTCTAAGGACTCAAACTCGGGCGGTGAGTTATCAACATCGTCCGAAAAAGCGAAACACTCGTACGTGTTATCGGCTGTGAGAACTGTGTCAGATTCAAAGGAAAATTTTTCAAGCTCACAGTCTTCAAGCGTGATGTTTTGCGCGTTCGGAACGATGGAAAGGAGGGAGGGTGATTTAATAGTTAAAGATTCTGGAGGATGAATTAGAAAATCAGACACATCAAATAAAAATGGTTCAACCTCAGTATGATCCTCAAAACTCTCCTTAATACTATCCTCATAACTCTCCTCAATAGTTAACTCATCCATGCCGTTATCATCAAAATCAAGACGCATAAAAAGTTCGGGAGAAACATTTAATGACTCGGGATGATGAATTGGACATAAAATTTCAATCAAATCTACTGGTTCATCATCCAAAATATTCCCGGCGTCTATCTCCTCAATCAAGTGAAAATCAATTTTTTCTGACACCTCATCAAAAGCATGGATATTTATCAATTTAGGTTCTAGATTGGAGGTGTACAGATCGAAAGGATTAAGTGTGGTTTCACTCGAAAGGGGTTCTTCACAATCTGGCAAATCAAGCACTACAAAATCACACAACTCATAATTTTGGACACATGTTTGAAAATTGGAGTTGTTGGAAGCAGACATGCGTCAAAAGCACCTGCTTATTTATAAAAAAAATAAGAATGGGGAATATAATAATACAATATTATGGTGTGAACAAATACCCCCAAACTTATCTTTGTGCTGATCAGACCCCGAAAAAAAAAACTCTGTAAGTCTTCTGATCTTCTCCTTTACAAATCTCGATATATCTTCTGTAAAATCTTCTGCAGGATTCTTTGCGCTTAAAAAATCTTCCCCCTTCCAATAACAAATCTTGTGCAGGATTCTTTACGCCGCGCATAAATTAAAAAGATTTGATTGCAAGTGATTTACTGTTTTGCATATCTTTAATCGGATTTTATGGGGCTTTTGACCAATTCAGATTGGGTGGGGATTTCATCACCCTTCCCAGGACCCCAGAAATCACATAAGGCATTTGCATTGACTAATCTTTAATTAAAAAATACTAGACTCAGCCCTAAGGACTTCGAGCTCAATAGGACAGAGAACTAGTTATAGGCATCGGCCGTTTATCCTAACCTGACTTTACGGTGTCTATGCAAGTGTGTCTAAGGCAAGTGGTTACTTAATTAGGACCGCTACTTGTAGCGGGGAGCCTCCCACTTACCCGGCACTTACCTGGGCGCAATTGGCGGTGAAGAGGCGGTTTGAGGTCCTATTTCTAGCCCTTTGGAACAGTTAGGAGCTATCTAGCTGACCCTAGATCTAGGTCTGATTATGCATTTTTGGTTGATCGCATTTGTGTCAAAGTCTCTTTTCAAAAAAAAAAATCTTTTTGCAAACAGTTCTAAATAAAGAGAAAAAGGAAATAAGAGGAAAATTTTTATAAAAAGACTTGCAACTTTTGTCGCGAAAAAATCCGTGCACCACCTGCCTTCTTTCTCTTCTCTTTCTTCTATCATGGGTACCCCACATCATAAATCTCTTGCCGAACTTTGGTATCCCGAACCTAACTTTGCATCGTACGTCAATTGTTTTGGTCGATTTAAGGTAGATCCTCTCCGTGCCTAAAATTTCTTTGAAAGATCAAATAGAAGCGTCTAGGAGAAACAGTTTGACTTTGCAACCCACTTTGTGTCAACCTTATCAACCTTCACCACCTTCATACGTTGATACCACTTTTTCAAGTCCTGCTGAAACTCCTAAACCGATGTCCATTGCTGAGCATATTGCTCAATCTCGTAGTCGATCTTTCACCCCTCTCCACACATCTAGGGATCAACAAGTCCATTCACCTTTTTATCCACATGTTGACCCTACTCCTGTCCAACCATCCACTTCCTACCAGTCCTACCCGACCTTCCCACCGTCACTAGACACTGTTCCTACACAGCCTTTTGGGAGTTTCACATATCCAAACAATTTTGAATCTTTTACCGAAACCCCCTTACCACCCAAGTCTAGTTTGGAAGAGTCGTTGGAGGCTAATATCTTAGCAACAAACAAAATGACTAGGAATGTGGAAGCGTCCATAGCCGCCCTTATGCAACCTGCTGAACCGGTAGCTAGTTTCCAACTAGCTTCAAATTTTTCAATGTATAAGGAGGCGGTTGGACAGAGTGAGAATGCGAGAGGATTTCCAAATCAAACCTACTCATACCCAATTGAATTCAACAACTCCAATTTTCAAACATGTGTCCAAAATGATGAGTTGTGCGACTTTGTAGTGCTTGATTTACCAAATTCTGAAGAACCCCTTTCGAGTGAAACCGCACCTAATCCGTTTAACCTTTACACCTCCACTCTAGAACCTGAATTGATAAATATCCATGCTTTTGATGAGGTGTCAGAAAAAATTGATTTTCACTTAATTGAGGATATAGACGCCGGGAATATTTCGGATGATGAACCCGTAGATTTGAGTGAAATTTTATGTCCAATTCATCATCCCGAGTCATTAAATGTTTCTCCCGAACTTCATATGCGTCTTGATTTTGATGATAATGGCATGGATGAGTTGAATTTTGAGGAGAATTATAAGGATAGTATTGAGGAGAGTTTTGAGGATCATATTGAGGTTGGACCATTTTTGTTTGATGTGTCTGATTTTCCAATTCATCCTCCTGAACCTTTAACTGTTATATCACCCTCCCTCCTTTACATCGTTCCGACCACGCTCGAAGACCGTGAGCTTGAAAAGTTTTCCTTTGAATCTGACACAGTTCTCACAGCCGATAACACTTACGAGTGTTTCACTTTTTCGGACGATGTTGATGACTCACCGTCCGAGTTTGAGTCCTTTACATTTTCAGATGAGTTAATTGAACCATCAGACTCGGTTGCTTATAGTAGTTTCGAACCATTAATGGAATCGTTCAAGTTCGAGACAGTTTACTACGGTGAGAATGATACTATCCCTAATTCACCCCCTTTCGTCCTTCCTATTGTTCCGACCGTACAAGAGACCGTTACGTTTTCATCTCCAATACCAAGTTCGACGTACTCATGCCTTCTTGCGAATCTTGAGGGATTTGACCCCATTTCTCGACGGGTTGATGGGTTAGCACAATCGCTTTTAACACATCGGTCATCACATATTGCGCTAATTTATTCACTCGATTTACACCCTCAAGTTCGTGCTACACTTCTTTCTCCTTTCCGCCATTCTTCTTCTCCACCGAGACCATATTCTACCCTTCTTACCATGAGGTCTCGTGTGTTTCTCATTTCTCTTCTTTCCACTCCCTCCTTTCACCAACTATACCATTACCACGATATGATTTTTGAATGGTTGGTGCTAACCTTTGGCTTGTGTAAGGCCAAGCTTAAGTTTGGGGGGAATCTTATTGTATATATATATATATTTGTTTTCTTTTTCTATAAAAAAATAATTTCAAAACAAAAAAAAATTGTAAATAAATAAACAGGGGAGTGCCGACATTTTGACCCTTTTGGTGTAGCATGACAGTGAGGACACTGTCAAGTTTAAGTTTGGGGGTATGCTCGGTACGTCTTCTTACTTCGCATTCATGTGTACATATTTTTGCATTTGCATACTTATTTGAAAACCCATAAAAATTGAAAATTTTTGAAAAATTATAAAATTATTGCATTCAATTTTGGCTTATTTGACTAGAGTTTGACAAATAGGTTAACTAGTTAGGAACAACTAGATCTTAGACTTAGTAAATTAAAAACCCTAAAAATAACCTTTCTTAAAGTTTAACGGTAGAGAGTATATGTCTTTGTAGTTTATGTAGAAATAGGCAAATTTTGAGTTCACTTTTTGGGCTAAGTCGAAACAAAGGAAAAGTGTTGATGTTTTATTAAAGTATAAGTTTGAAAAATAATTCCTAGTTTAAGTCTAGATTCTGAAAACATATACCCTACAATTTGCACAATCACGCACCTTGAAACTTGGAATAGTAGAGGAGACCTTGAAATGCTCTTGTCTAAAGTCCTTAGTACGAAGCGAAAAAAAAAATATACAAGTGTGATTAAAGAATAAAAAAATGAGCACTGGTTTTTGTAATTACTTGAGGCTGCAAAAATAGAAAAAATATTTAGCGAGGGTGCTTCATCACCTAGTGCCTTAGATCAACTGGTTTGGGAGTCACTGCTAAAAGTCTTGGGTGTTACAAGACTAGGAAGTACACTTTAAAGTGCAAGCGCATCTTGTAATCGGTTGTTGGTACCTCAAGAAGTATTAACGGTAGTATGAAGGATGTGTAAGCAAAATTCAATTAAAAATTCACCAATTAATAAGTGCTTTGGACAACGGACAAGAGTATGATTGCTTGATTTGAATTTCCAAGTGTAGGGGTGATATATACACACACGTAGGGATATGTGATTGGGGTTTAGATGAGAGAGAGGAGTGAAGAATAGAACTTGTATGTTTAATAGAGTTGATAGAAATTCCTAAGTGGAGATGGAACCCTAGAAGGAAGACTTAAAAAATGCCGAAAGCTAAGTAGGTCTGCAGAACATATATAATCTTAAGTTAAATGATGAGGAAGTGTAAAGAATATGGGTGGATGATTTATGAGTCGACGATAATAGAATTCCTTGTTAGAAAACCTAATTGGAGAACAAAAGTCAATGGGCCTAATTGATAGGATTTTGTGGGTAGTATCCGCTGAAAACCCTCAGGAGACAACACTCCTCCTACTAGGGACACCTAGAGGTTTAACGGCTTGTTGCACGAGCTCAGTGCAATCGCGTTTCCCTGCGAAAGTGCGGTTAGGTTTTTTGTAGAGAATAAAAAATAAGTTTGCTCGAGGACGAGCAAAACATAAGTTTGGGGGTATTTGTTCACACCATAATATTGTATTATTATATTCCCCATTCTTATTCGTTTTATAAATAAACAGGTGCTTTTGACGCATGTCTGCTACATATTACAGGTTACAGGTTCTTAGAGCGAAAACAGTGAAAAAGACAAAAGACGACACAAAAGAAGGACTTTTGACCAACAAATAGGAGGATCTTAGTCAAGCCTAGAAGAAGAACAATTCACAATGTACAAGGCAACGCAAGGTCCAAGAATACAAAGCGAACGGTTAAAAATCCATTGCAAATTGTTCACTGAAAATCTGGAACCAATGTAGAAGCTCAATTGATAAAAGAACCACAGAATATTAAAGTCCAGAAAGCCCAAAACAATACCTGAAAGATTCAGCATTCAAGCCGACCAATGGGCCGCGGAACCGCGGCCCAAGCCAACCCATGCCGCGGTTCCGCGGCCGTTATATGCCCGTATTGGTGGATTTTGGTCGCGGTGCGTGTAGCGTTGAAGAGGTCTTTTTATAGAGGGCTATTTTTGTAAATGCAGATATGCGAATCAAATGTAACCTAGGGTTTCCTATTCTCTATAAATAGGAACTCTATTCATTGTAATTTCTTATGCCTCATTTTAATAATAAATTTCAGAATTATTTATGGAGAGCATCGGTGCCTCTTTTCAATTCATGAATTCAGATCTGACAACCTGCGTTGATGTTGAGAGCCATCTGTAAGTAGTTTTATTTAACTGCACTAGTTTAGATTTTAATTCTTTGCCCTAGTTAGATTTAATTCTTTGCCTTAGATAATTGTTTAGTGTTAGCTTTGGGGAAGGCTTTTGAGAGATGAGATCTCTCATCCCTTTCTTGCCCATTATATATTTTCAATAGGACTCCATGCATACACGCACAGGCCGCGCCCTACGGCACCCTATCCCTCAAGGTAGCGGTGATACCGTAGTGTAAAGGCCCGGTTGCGCGCGTTTTCCATGGAGGTCAGGGTAAGGATCTCTAAAGGAAGGACAAGAATCTAGAGAAAGGAACACCTTCCCGAATGGATCTAATCCCCTTTATTGATAATTACCATAACTCCTCATAGATCTTCATTTGGGTACAGAAAGCGTTGAGATTTACTTGCATTTCCAAACCATTCCTAAACCTAACCCTAGTAAGATTTGGATCTAGATTAATTTAGTTTATAGATAGATCTAGTTTTTAGATTTAATAATCAATCCGAACACCCTTCGGAATTAACTCGTTAGCGTGATTAGGAGATTCACAACATCCCTGTGGACCGACCCGTACTCACCGCCTAGCTGCAAAGCGACGCCGTTCTTGATTGCGGTAATAGATAGTTTTTGAGATCAATCAGCAGTCCTAAAACTTAAAGGAAAGAACAAGGTTTGAAGAATTTAATTTTTCCAAAGACATAGGAATATAAATCCTCTGATAAAACTAGGGTTTAACCCTGCATAAGAATTTAATTCTTATAAAACAAAGGACTTCAAACTCTCAAGATTAAGATCAAGAGCCCCAAGCATATTAGCGTTCAACGCTATAACGACAGATCACGTGTTCCCACGTGAGCACCTCTTAGGACCAAAAAGGAATGACCGAGTTCAAGTCACGTGATCCTACGTGACCCCTAATAGTGTTCAGCACTTGTAAAAAGGGAGGGGGAATAAATTAAGAATGTTCTCATTTTGGGATGCCTCACGTGATCCCATATGACCCCCAATAATGCTTAGCACCTAGAACATAATAGGAAGATAAATTCAAAGGAGGCAGTGCCCAACTCTGGAGCACTTCACGTGCCCACACATGATGGCCATAAGGACTAAGTGTTTAACACTTATATACAAATGGGGATTTAGACCCAAGTGCATGACGCCCAATTTTCAGGTGCCTCACGTGCCGCACGTGAGCGCTCCAAATTTTAGTGCTAACATTACTTATGAGCCTCACGTGGGAGCACGTGAGCGTCAAGCAGATAGCAGTGTTTAACACTGTGAGATGCCAACCTTAGCTAAGTCCCCCGAGGCCAAAACCTTTTGACCATCAATCAACCGAGCCCTCCTATACGCAGGTTTCCCCGAATCGATCTTAGTGCCAAAGATGGCCAATGATATCCTGACACATGGCATCTAAAATGATGTTCGTTCCACCATGATCTCTCCCTTCAATCTGGAGTTCGGTTCAAGAGTACATCTCTCCACACCTCTGATACATATAGTTGTAATTCTTCAACGATGTCAGAGAGGTGGAGGGTCCCAACAACCAACAGCTCTTGGATGCACTCTCAAAGCCATGAGCATACCATAATGAACCGTAATGTCCTTAAACTAGCTGTGGACCGCAACGTCCTTAATGTTAGTTATATGTATGCCCTAGAGGCCATTGTTGTAAATAAAATGTATATTATAATTGATGCTTGGAATATAGAGAGGACTTTCTTACTCATCATGATAGTATACTATCTGGTTGCTCTTTCTCTTAATATGTTGATTTATATCAGAATACTGTCTTGTTATCACATGTTGATAAAGCTCTTAGGATGACTACTTGACTCCCAGGACTATGATGGAGATCATTCTAGTGGGGCCAATGGTAGTCCACAAGTACATCCTATAATTGTTTCTAGTTGAGGGTGTATCGAGACAGGGCATCGATACTCCAGTGTAGACTAACGTATACGTATCTTGACCCATATGATGGGCAATGGATGATCCCACATCCATTGGTGTTTGAAATCAACGATAGTATAGGGTGCTCAGTGGAGACTGGGTATACTGAACGGACTCTCCGAGAACTCCTTGTTGGTATTATACCTATTGTCAGATAGCAGTTCTCTGGTAACACTGGTACATGTTAGTCTGTAGACACGAGATCGTCATAGAGTCTTGTGTGATTCCCACTGTGCTTTGATTTCCACCTTACTACGTTCAAGAGAACGTGCAAAATGGTGGCTTTTGGGTACAGTTCCGAATCACATGGAGGCAATGAGCGATAGGAGTGGTTTCGTCTCTCCCGGTATTAGGGGTTGATGTTGCGCTGTGCTTGATTGGCCATAACTGGAAATCCCTGGCCAGGGTTGCTGAGATTTACTGGTAAATGTTATCAGTAGTTTCTCGAACCGTTATGGACCTCACATCGGCACGACTTATCGGTTACTGGGTTCTGACGTTTACCACCCGTAGAATAGATATGCGACATATCAGATGAACAGACCGGACTATACGGTAGTGTTACTGACAGGCTTTACAGAAGTTAGAACAGACTTGCTTGTTGATCTTCTGATCGCTCAATACCCGGGTGGCCGTTACGTTTAGCTGACCGCTTGCGGCTTGTTGGTGTTTGATATGATTATCACCTACTGCCAGCGTATTGACGAGTCTTTATAGTCCTACATAGAGGTTTCCTGGCTTAGGCGAAACGGAGTAAGAGCACATATGTGATATGTGCGGGATCGAGATTGAAACACGTACGTGACACCGTATTCTATTCTCGCGATATGTGATATCGGCCGGTTATATGTGATATAGCCGGGTCATCGGATCAAGTGTTGATTCGATGAAATAATACATATTATATGTTCACTTAAGTATTAATTATTCTCACTTATGATACATTTAACATATATATGATATATGTTTATTGTATTGTTTTCTTTTGTTACATAAATATTATATATGCGATATATAATATTGTGACATGCTTGGTTATACATGCAACATGTATGTATGAGACTCATACCATGTAGGGGTTTATATTATGGTTTCATTTATTATTAAGTAATCAAAAATTAGTGGATTTAATCAAAGCAAGATGTTTGGAGAAGCTTGTAGATAAGCATTGACTTAGTCCACTCCTTTGTTTCTACTTAAGATATTTTGTGACCTAACCAATAACCCCTTACCATGGTTAACTCTCTACATGAGTTAGGGTTTTTGATAAACTCACCCATGGTTGCATATATAACCAAAGAGAAGATATTTTTCATTACTTGATCATTATTCATCTTCTTCTTCCTCATCTTATTTTAGCTCTCTTGACTTTGAGATAAAAAAGAAAAATAGTGAGAAATTCAATTCTAAATTGAGCAAAATTCCTACTTCATCTTCCTCTTCTATACTAGCCATATAGATTAGTATGTTAGCTTCACTAATTCCGTATTAGTGAAGAGAGAGTTTGAGTCCGTGTTTTCTCGAGGTAGATCATCACAGACTTTGAAGACTTTAAGTAAGGATGCATCATACATCTTGTGGAGCCTCTCAAGAGTTCGGGAGCTCATTGATCGCAGCGAAGGGACCAATACTTGGAGCTTGTGAAGTAAAGGAGCGGACTACAAAGGTTGTAATCCCTAATCACTTAGAAGTAAAGTTGTTCACTTGATGTTTCCGTATGAATCTTTAGTTAAAGATCTTGTTTAGAGCTGTTTAAGCATGGCAAAATTTTAATTTGGCATTGATGTTGCCATCCAAAACCTTGCTGCCGTGCTTAGCAACCCTACAGTGGTATCAGAGCCAAGCTAGAGAATTAGACGGATTGTGTAAGATTATGAAACCGAAACAACTCCAAAACACCCGAATCAAAGCTCAAGTTTCTGTCGAATTTTTTAAGGAGTCAAATTTTTTTTAAACAACTGCAGAATGTTGTATGTGATACAATATGAACACTATACAAAATTCACCCCCTCCTCGGATTTTGGCCGGCCACATAGGCAAAAAATCCGGCCTCCTCGGTTTTTTAATGGAGTTTGGGGTTGAGTTTTGGGTAGTGTTCCAATCTCTGGGGTTTGGTGTTTCAGATATTATTTGTTTTTGCTAAATTTGCATGTGATGTCATCTTTATGCAAAACCAATTCGGAGTGTTTCGTATTCGTAATTCTAATGATGTTTCGGGTATTTCAGGCAGTGATAGAATGTTCGAACGGATATCAATAACTCACTTTTTCCCTTTCCGGAAATTTTCCAAGTGTTGGATTTTTCCTTAGTTTAAAACTATCAGAAAATCATGCAAGCGATTTTGTGAACCCTCTAGAAGAACGAAACCTAAACTCGATTCTGTGATCGTCAGAACCACCACTAAATCCTCGGTTTTATGATAGTTCAGCGGTGCCACAGGTGAGGCATTAGTTAGCCCTTCTACGGCTGGTTCATAGAAGTTGTTGCATGTTCTAGGGACCTTTTAAACTCCACTAAAGTGTTGAGCTGTTTGGGATATTTTGGGTGTTTGTTTATTCGATCAGAAATTTTAACATTGTCTAGTTATCTGAGATTGTGATACAATAAGTGGAATTAATTTGATGCGTGCAAGCTTAACATTTCGGTCTTGGGTGAAATCGGCAATCTTGTTGAATTACCCGACTTCTTTTGAAAAGTGTTTTCATGGATGAGACCTAAATGTAAAATTTGCATTGTTAGGCATGAAATCCTTAATATGTGATATTCCGGGTTTATGATGTCTAAGGGTAGTGTCGATTCCAATTGTTGTAGTTTTTTTATTTTCTTTTCTGCGACCGTAAGTGTAATATGGGTGTATCGCCGGTTTCGTTTCTATAGATCAACGACAATTGGGATACGCATATTTACTTACGTTGATGACATGTGTTGTTATGTGTTGCTGTGATATGATATATTGGATCGTCGTGATTGAATGGCCAGGGGCTTTTATGTGAGATGCGAGTTTTTTTTATTTTCATTCATTTAAAATTCATTGTATGTAATATTCTTTTATTGGGGCAGTTCCGGGTTGAGGATGATGTCACCATTATATATTATTTACTTTTCCACATTAGGATAGACCTAAGGAGGGGAGCACAAGTAACCGGGTTCTGGGGTCCAGTGGGAGGCCATCTCGAGAAGTCGAGACCGGGTCTCCTAACCTTAGAATTGTCAGGGTTACTTGCCGCTCTCGTAGGGGTCTAGGGATGTGGGTTTGGCTATTTATCGCAACCGTGGAATCCGTGTTTTTTACAGGCTTGATATAAAACACGGAAATCCTAGAATATCCAATATTTCATATGGTGACTTCTGCTGCAATGTTCTGTGATGAGATCATATTACTTCCTGAGAGGAATGTTTTATTATTATATATATGATATATAATATACGTTACTTATGTTTTGCACCCGCGCTAGTCCCGTCCCAGTATGCCGTTAGTTAAGTAACCTAACGGTGCATAACGGAACATTGTGGCGAATACGGATGGTATAAACGTACGTTGTATTTTCGTTTCTTCTGTGATGCTTAGAAAGTTTAAATGATGGGATTTCATTAATGAGATTAATGAAGGAAAAGAAACCTAAAAGATATTGTAGAATCATATTTTCAAAGGGTTAGCTCTAGTTCTTTCTTTGCATAGCGGTATTCCTTGTAGAATATCCAGCACTTTATTCGATAAGGAAAGAGCCGAGATCCCTTCACCGGGAATGACCTCTTTAGCGAAACTAGCCGATGCTACAACCCACTCGTTTTTGTCTTTTGATTGCTTCTTTTAGTTCTTGCTTTGTATAGCGGTATATGTGATATATCCTACACCTTATTCGATGAAGAAAGAGCCGAGATCCCTTCACCGGGTGTGACCTCTTTAGAAAAACTTGTAAAAAGCCTAAAAAACACTCCTTTAAAAAATCACTCGATTATGCAACGATATCAAGTTCATTACGCTCATGGTTTTCTTAAAAACTTGCGTAGCCCTCCGTTATTTCAGATAAGCACTACTTAGTTTTCGTGCTATGGTAGTTTGGCCTTCGTCAAGGCGTAGTGTATGGTAGCTGATTAGTACTTATCTATAGCATGAAATGCGATTAGATTAGGGTATTCGTACGGCGTTGTTTGGCCTTCGTCAAGGGTCGTGCGGGTGGGTCTAATTCAATCAAGAAATGAACGGGTTGAATTTGACTAGCATCTTATAGGTAGTTTGGCCTTCGTCAAGGTTATAGGACGCTAGGGGTAAAAACTATTATCGGGAATTTCAAGTGTTGAAATTTGCAATGAGATTGCATACCTTCTATGAGATAGTTGGATCCCGATACCCACTGCGAGCAAGAGTTTTCTTGGGAGAGTTTTACACTTTACAATTAGCTAACCCATTAGGTGTCTAGAAAGGTGTTAATGGGGCTACCCCTAAGGGAAGACGAGGTTTATCTTAATTAGGTCCATGCGAAAGCATGGGGAACCTCTCTCAAAGTACCGGCACTGGCCTGGATGAATGGTTAGCAAAGTTGTAGACTGTAATTAATCCCAGCCAGTCTTTCCTTTTTAGGGTTTTTTGAAGGAAGATTTGATTAAAACAGTGAGAGCTATTCTGATTAGATAAGATAATAACCAATCTAATCTTGTAAGAGTATACGCTAAAGTGTTTTCTTCTCCCTCTCCAGGTAGCGACTATGTCATGTCTTAATCAAGATAATAACATTGATGTATTGACCGAACCCGCTTGTTATACAGAGCAGGGGAACGTTGGTTCCGTTCTTTCTTATAATTGTTATAAGACTGAACAAGAAATATGGGAATATCCGGATTCCTATGCCGCCCAAACGAAGAATAAGTATGTTGATGCATCTTCTTCGGGTGAGTTTTTTTATCGAGAACTGTTTCTCAGTTCACTCTACGTCCTGGGTATTAGATACCGGATCAGGATCCCACATATGTAATATGTTGCATGGGCTAAAGAGAGGTAGAGAACTGGGAATGGGTGATCATTCCCTAAAAGTAGGGAATGGTGCAAATGTTGCAGCCAAAGCAGTTGGCGAATATCACATTGTATTACCAAGTGGTAATACATTGATTCTGAACGAATGTTATTACATACCGAACTTGATATGTAACATTATATCAGTTTCTTTATTAAGTAAAGAAAGATATAATTTTGTAGTACAGGATAATGTTATGAATATCTTCCTGAATCAAAAGTTGATTGGATCAGGCACGTTAAATAATGGCATATACATTCTAAATCAAACCACAGTTCTTAACGTACAAAACACACACAAGAGGAAGAGTTCAGAAATAAATGAATCCTTCTTGTGGCATTGTAGACTAGGTCATATCAATGTGACACGACTAGCTAAGTTACATAAAGATGGATATTTGAATCCGTTCGAATTATCATCTTATGACACTTTCCAGTCATGTCTCAAAGGCAAGATGACCAAAACTCCGTTTACTGGACACGGAGAAAGAGTTACAGAACTCTTGGGACTAATACATAGTGATGTATATGGTCCTATGTCTACACATGCCAGAGATGGTTCCTCGTACTTCATTACATTCACTAACGATCTCTCAAGATATGGACATGTGTCCCTGATGAAGCACAAGTCAGAAGCTTTTGAGAAATTCAAAGAATATAAGCACGAAGTCGAGAACCAGATGGGTAAAAGTATTAAAATCCTTCGATCTGATCGAGGAGGAGAATACTTAAGCAATGAGTTCCGGGACTATCTAAAAGAGAATGAGATTCTCTCTCAACTTACTCCTCCGTATACATCATAGCACAACGGTGTATCGGAACGGTGGAATCACACCCTATTAGATATGGTGCGCTCTATGATAAGCACCGCTGAGTTGCCTATTTCCTTTTGGGGTTAAGCGCTTGAGACAGCAGCATACCTATTGAATAGAGTTCCAACCAAATCAGTGCTTACCACTCCATATGAGATATGGTATGGAAAGAGGTCATATCTTAATTTTATTCAGATATGGGGTTGTCCGGCATATGTGAAGACACAAAATCCGGACAAGCTCGAGGCAAGGCCGTTTCTGTGCAAGTTTATTGGATATCCCAAATATTCGCGAGGGTATATCTTCTACCACTCCGAAGAAAAAAAGGTGTTTGTTTCTCGACATGGCATCTTTTTAGAAAAAAAGGTTTTCTTATGAAAGAAATTAATGGCATTGAGATAGAACTGGAAGAAGTTCCAGCGACACAAACTATAACAGAAGATTTGGTTGAACCAGAGAATTCAGTAGCTCCCAACGAACCCCAGCCTTTCCGTCGATCTAGTAGAGTTCCTCATCCACCTGAGAGATACTACGGTTTTCTCATTGACGGTGGGAGTGAGGATTGCATCATAGAAGATGATGACCCAACTAGTTTCGAGCAGGCCATCACGAGTGGGGACTCTATGAATTGGCTGGATGCAATGCGGTCCAAGATGGAATCCATGTATACCAACAAAGTATGGACTTTGGAAGATGCTCTTGAAGGGGTAAAACCCATTGAGAGCAAGTGGATCTTCAAGAAAAAACTTGGTGTAGATGGGAAAGTGGAGACTTTCAAAGCTAGACTTATTGCAAAGGGTTTTCGTCAACGACCAGGTGTGGATTATGACGAAACCTTTTCTCTAGTGGCTATGCTTAAGTTCATCCGGATCCTACTTGCCATCGCTGCATAACATGACTATGAAATCTGGCAAATGGATGTTAAGACCGCCTTTCTAAATGGTGATTTAGAAGAGAGCGTATACATGACTCAGCCAGAGGGCTTCGTAGATAGTGGGAGCAGCGAGAAGGTGTGCAAGCTGCTTAAATCTATCTATGGGTTAAAGAAAGTATCGCGGAACTGGAACATCTGTTTTGATGACGTAATCAAAGAGTTTGACTTCGTCAAAAACATAGATGAACCTTGTATATACAAGAAGGTGGCAGAGAGTAAGATTGTCTTCCTCGTATTGTATGTGGATGGCATACTCTTGATAGGAAATAATATTCCTATGCTGCTCTCGGTCAAGCTCTTCTTATCACAAGATTCTCAATGAAAAATCTAGGTGATGCCTCATACATATTGGGAATTAAGATCTATAGAGATAGATCTAAACGGATTTTGGGATTGTCCCAATCCAGGTACATTGACACTATACTAAAGAGGTTTAGTATGGAAGAATCCAAGCGTGGGAATATACCCACGATCTCAGGACTCACTCTCTCCAAAGAGATGTCTCCCAAGACTGATTTGGAGAGAGCTCACATGTAAGGGATACCCTATGCTTCGGAAGTAGGCTCTATCATGTACGCGATGTTATGTACCAGACCCGATGTAAAATACTCACTAAGTGTAGTGAGTAGGTATCAAGCAGATCCTGAAGAGAATCACTGGATAGCTGTGAAGAAATTCTCAAGTACTTGAGAAATACTAAAGAGATGTTCTTGGTGTATGGTAACGGAGAACTCCAAGTGGAGTCCTTTACCGATTCGAGCTTCCAAAGTGATAAGGACGACTCTAAGTCGGTCTCGGGATTTGTCTTTATCCTCAATGGAGGAGCGGTTTGTTGGAAGAGTTCCAAATAGGAAACCGTGGCAGACTCGAAGATAGAGGCTGAATATATCACTGCCAACGATACTGCCAAAGAGCCTGTCTGGATAAAGAATTTTATATCAGAACTTGGTGTGGTTCCATCCATCGAACATCTAATACCTTTGTATTGCGATAATAATGGAGCAGTGGTTTTGGCCAAGGAACCTAGGTCCCATCAGCGATCCAGGAATATTCTGAGGCGGTATCACCCGATCCGGGAGATAGTTGATCGCCGGGAGATCGAGGTCAGGAGAGTAGACACGAAGGATAACACTGCGGATCCATTCACAAAGGCCATTCCCCAGATACAGTTTGAGAGACTCTTCGGGATGTTGGGTATGAGATACTACAACAGCTGGCCTTAGTGCAAGTGGGAGATTGTTAGCTATATGTATGCCCTAGAGGCCATTGTTGTACATATGATGTATATTATAATGGATGCTTGGACATATAAAGAGAGGACTTTCTTGCTCATCATGATAGTATGTTATCTGGTTGCTCTTTATCTTAATATGTTGATTTATATCAGAATATTGTCTTGTTATCACATGTTGATAAAGCCCTTAGGATGACTACTTGACTACCAAGACTATGATGGAGATCATACTATTGGGGCCAATGGTAGTCCTCAAGTACATCCTATAATTGTTCCTAGTTGAGGGTGTATCGAGACAGGGCATCGATACTCCAGTGTAGACTAGCGTATACGTATCTTGACCCATATGATGGGCAATGAATGATCCCACATCCATTGGTGTTTGACATCAAGGATAGTATACGGGTGCTTAGTGGAGACTGGGTACACTGAACTGACTCGCCGAGAACTCTTTGTTGGTATTATACCTATCTTCAGTTAGCAGTTCTCTGGTGACATTGGTACAGGTTAGTCTGTAGACCCGAGATCGTCATAGAGTCTTGTGTGATTCCCACTGTGCTTTGATTTCCACCTTACCACGTTCAAGAGAACGTGCAAAACAATGGCTTTTGGGTACAGTCCTGAATCACATGGAGGCAATGAGCGATAGGAGGGGTTTCGTCTCTCCCGGTATTGGGGGTTGATGTTGCGCTGTACTCGATTGGCCATAACTGGAAATTCCTGGCCAGGGTTGCTGAGATTTACTGGTAAGTGTTATCAGTAGTTTCTCGAACCGTTATGGACCTCACATCGGCACGACTTATCGGTTACCAGGGTCTGACGTTTACCACTCCTAGATTAGATATGTGACATATCAGACGAAGAGACCGGACTGTACGGTAGTGTTACTGGCAGGCTTTACAGGAGTTAGAGCAGACTTGCTTGTTGATCTTCTGATCGCTCAATACCCAGGTGGTCGTTACGTTTAGCTGACCGCTTGCGGCTTGTTGGTATTTGATATGATCATCACCTACTGCCGGCGTATTGACGAGTCTTTAGAGTCCTACATAGAGGTTTCCTGGCTCAGGCGAAACGGAGTAGGAGCACATATGTAATATGTGCGGGATCGAGATTGATACGCGTATGTGGCACCGTATTCTATTCTCGCGATATGTGATATCGGCCGATTATATGTGATATAGCTGGGTCATCGGATCAAGTGTTGATTCGATGAAATAATACATATTATATGTTCACTTAAGTATTAATTATTCTCACTTAAGATACATTTAACATATATGTGATATATGTTTATTGTATTGTTTTCTTTTGTTACATAAATATTATATATGTGATATATAATATTGTGACATGCTTGGTTACACATGCAACATGCATGTATGAGACTCATACCATGTAGGGGTTTATGTTATGGTTTCATTTATTATTAAGTAATCACAAATTAGTGGATTTAATCAAAGTTAGAAGCTGGGAGAAGCTTATAGATAAGCATTGACTTAGTCCACTCCTTTATTTCTACTTAAGATATTTTGTGACCTAACCATTAACCCTTTACCATGGTTAACACTCTACATGAGTTAGGGTTTTTGATAAACTCACCCATGGTTGCATATATAACCAAAGAGAAGATATTTTTCATTATTTGATCATTATTCATCTTCTTCTTCCTCATCTCATTTTAGCTCTCTTGACTTTGAGATAAAGAAGAAAAATAGTGAGAAATTCAATTCTAAAGTGAGCAAAATTCCAACTTCATCATCCTCTTCTATACTAGCCATATAAATTAGTGTGTTAGCTTCACTAATTCCGTATTAGTGATGAGAGAGCTTTAGTCCATGTTTCCTCGAGGTAGATCATCACAGACTTTGAAGACTTCAAGTAAGGATGGATCATACATGTTGTGGAGCCTCTCAAGAGTTCGGGAGCTCGTTGATCGCAGCAAAAGGACCACTACTTGGAGCTTGTGAAGTGAAGGAGCGGACTATGAAGGTTGTAATCTCTAATCACTTAGAAATAAAGTTGTTTACTTGATATTTCCATATGAATATCTAGTTAAAGATCTTGTTTAGGGTTGTTTAAGCATGGCAAAATTTTAATTTGGCATGGATTTTGCCTCCCTAAATCTTGCTGTCATGCTTAGGAACCCTACACTTAAACTAAAACGATAGTGCCTAAATGCTCTTTCGTTGAATCAAAAATGATCCCGAACCCCATTAAATAGATCTTAGTCCAATATCGGATTAACGTATCGTTAATAAATATTTAAGTCGATCTTAAGCTCAAACAAGGTTAACGATCCTTAAATCGAACCAAACCTAAATCTAAGAAAATACGGATTTAGACTAATCCATGCCCTATGGGCGACAACAAAAATTAGTCTTCGTATACAATCCACGAGCAACCAAAAATAAAACAAACACACACACCCGAAGTGACCTTATGGAGTAGGAGAAAGTGGTTATCGCTACGCGGTAACATAATTAACTGCAGGGGCATGCGCCTACAGGGAAGAGCGTCCCCACAATAAAAAAAACCTCACAACGAGGTGGAATCTGACGAAGTCTGCTACAATGTCCGCATCTGTCCAAACCTCCGATACACGATGCCATAAACCAACTTGGTATTTTCGGAGAGGTGGACGGATAAAACCAAATAGCATTTGCCCCCAAATTCAGGTAAGATGACCTACACGGTTTCGTCCCTGTTTTCGGCGGTAAACAGATTCTAGCACGCCTGGTGGGAAATTTTCCTCTTTCTTCTTCACACTTCGTGTGTAGTGTTCGCGATTGAATCGCGGTTTAATATGGTTACCCCTGGATTTGAGGTACTAAGATTTGGTGTCTTGCTCCGTGCAGAAGAGAAGATGACATCGATGGCTTCCAACTGCACCAATTGCAACAACAACTCCCACTCCGTCCCTGCTGGAGGAGTAACTTATGGGCCCCAAGTGCTCTCCATCTTCACAATGCCAGTGGGACAGGTGACTCAGGCCACCATTGGACTGTTCTTCAGGACCATGCTCCTGCCAATGAGCTTCAATGCTTCAATATCATTACAGGAGGCTCCATAGAAGTCAGTCTTCGATCGGTTTGCAACTACCACAGCCCCTCTCAATGGGTCGTCCAAGTCCGCCGCCTCAGTTTTCGACAGGCTGAGCCAAAGCTCAAGTGGGCCCGCGATACCTGAAGGGGTTATCCCGGAGCAGATAGCCATTCCAGCTCCGGTAGACGAAGTCGTCAAAGGGGCTTCCCCTTCCAAAAAGTTGGACTTTTCAAGATTGATCATTCCCTCTCAGCGGACGTCGGTCTTTGATAGGCTGACACCAACAACACCCCATCAAAGTAGGGGCATGACGAAACCACTCCCGTATCTGAACCATTCCCATCTGTACGACATGCTCGACGTCGCCACTGGCGCCGAGTAAGGAATGCTTGGGCAGTTCCCCCTCTTTACTTACCCCACCAGCTCCAATAGTGGAAACTGATGCTACTGTTCCAACTGGGAACAGCTTCGAGCAACTCAGAAGGGTGCTCAAGAACTCTCCAACCGCCATACTCAAGAAGTCGCCTTCGCCTGTTGAAAACACAACACAGGTGATGCCGGAACATCTTCCTCGGCGGTTGTCCTCCAAGATCCATAGAGTTTGGCGGAAACTCCAAGACTCTGTAATTTGCAAAGATTACTTTCGCCAGCTGAAGAAGATGAAGGCTCGGCAAGAGGAGGACCATCCCTTTGCCATACCATGAAAGGTATCGTCTGCATGGGCGCCTGCCACAACGGCCCCCTCAACTTTGACCTCCCATAAGAGGGGAAGGCCGGAGAAGATCCCCTTGCCTGTGGCAAATTTCAAAGGCAGTGGACCCAAACGCCCCAAGTCTGGGGATATGGTTGTGCATACCGTCTATATGGCATCCAGAAAAGAGGATAGTCGTGCTTCCGTGAGTCTTCGAACACTCACACGGTCTATGATAAAAGCTCAGAAGCAACAACAAAGGCTCCAACAAATGTTGACAAGAATGGCCACACTCACTGGGCAGAAAGAAGGCCCAGAAGCATCATCGGAACAACGCCAGGAGCAAGAGACCGACACCGAATTCCTACGGAGGGTGCTTGAAAAGAAAGATAAAGAGGCCTCAGAACAAGCGGCTAATATAAAACAAATGGTGCTTCTCTTCCAAGACATGGTGGGGATGATGATCTAACCGGACCCCCCGACCGAAGACCCTCCAATAATCATTAAATACAACAGAGGAAAGACATCAAACCCTCCTCCAGCTTTATCAATAGCTAGGGAGGAGACGATCTCCAAAGCTACCCTTGATGACTACATAGCTCAATAAATACGAGCTCATCAAGCGAACGAAGCGGCATGCCAGGTCATTACAGCTGGGCGACCTTATCCAGGCTGGTACGACCAAATTAAGTACCCACCAGGATATATGATCCCCAAATTCCATGTGTATAAGGGGACGGGCAATCCGCACCAACACGTTGCTCAATTCAGAGCTTTGTACGGTAACACCAGGGGCGATGACAAACTATTGCTTCGCCAATTTGTCGGTATCTTGGCAGAGACAGCATTTGAATGGTATTCGAAGCTTCCGAATGATTTCATCAAGACATTTACAGAAATGGAGCTACTGTTTACACAAAGGTTCGAAAGCGCTAGCGAGCGCACCACGATCACCGCATTAATCAACGCCAGGGTGAAGCCGGGAGAAACCTGGGTTCAGTACGCAATTCGGTGGTGAAACCTATGGTCGAAGTGTGAACAACGCATAGAAGAAGCTCCTGTTGTGGGTATATTCATAGGGACCCTCGACCCTCAGGCAACTATATCCCAATTTATGATGTTCTTCAAGCCGACCACCTTCCAGGCCATGATTGACAAGCTGGCTCAAATGGATCAGATGGGCCATAGGCCGTCCTCTTCAAAAATGAATCTCCAGAATGAAAAAGGGAAAGGGAAAGTGACCTTCGTCGCCAACACTCAACGACAATCGAGTGACCCGAAGCTGGTGGCTCGGCAAAACAACATACAATGGGTCCTCGAAGAGAAGTTGAGATGTTCTTACTCGTTCCCCCGCGATAAAATGAGGAGATTATTCGAACTGGCGGTGCGCAACAAGCTCATCACTCTGCCGGATCCGAGACGCCCACTGCAATCGGGCGACGTCAACAATCCCAATTACTGCCCCTACCACCGAATAGTGGGTCACCCAATCGAAGATTGCTACGTCTTTAAAAACTGAGTCGAAGACCAGTACCAGCAGGGCAAGTTCGCGCTGTCCGAAAACTGGAAGGTGAATCCGCCGCAACAGCACGCTCCTAAGAAGGTGGACACGCCGGGGGCATGCTGCTCATTTATAGAAGAAACCCCGTGGGAAGTGGTCCTTTCAGCTAAAACTAAAAGAATGCTGAAGGATCTTCAAGCATGTCCGGCGATTAGGTGGAAAAGCCCGTTGTAGCCTGAAATTATTGACGAAATGCTGAAACCGCGCCCAACGCCAAAAGTTGGTAACGATAGACAAAACCTCCAGACCAAGCCTCCGAAGTCTTTGAAGAAAAAGAAGAAAGACAAGAAGCCCGTCCAGCTCGACGGCAATCGTACGGGTCTGCAGAAATACATCGATGCACTGGAGGAATACAACGAAGAGGCACGAACCCCAGTCACACTGTAAGAGTTCTTCAAGCATGTTCTTGAAGACGGAAACAGTGACATTGATGAAGGAGACGATTCTTCAGAAGAACCTGAGGATTATGTAGCGAGTTGCCACATGATCTCTCACTCATCGATAAATGGAAAAAAGGCTTCTGACGTAGAGAAACTGAGAGCAGATCCAGAACCAAAATCCATGGAACCGTCGGATGACCTCATCGATAAGCTGCTGAACGAAGCTCTTCAAAAGAGCAAAGCTGATCGAGAACGTGAAGCGGCCATTTACAAAATGGACAAGCATCGATGTCGTGCCGAAAAAGCTCTGGTGATGACAAGCCATAACTACCTCAACCAGATCGAAGCGCCCCTGCCACCAGTAAGAGCAGAATCAAGATAAGGAAGTAGTTCACCAAATCTCTGTCAATGGGAATGAAGCTTCCACCTTTAGAAGGAAATACTCCTGGGAGTACGTGCCTCGACGAAGCGTACATACATCCGAACTACTGCTTGTACCATCGAAGGGTCATACACCCTACCGAAAAGTGCAATGCCTTCAAGAAATGGTGGCAGGGATACGTTGCCCACCGACAACACTTTAAGCAGATGAAGCGCGATGCTCGTTGGAAACAGAGAAGCACGACAGATGAGCGTGAAGGAGCTGCTGGCAATTGGTATATGGTTGTTGCCATTTTGATAAAAGAAAAATCTCAAGTTCTTACTTCGGGAGCGATTCTGACGAAGAAATGGCCCTCGGCACTCTCTTCAAGGAATCCACATCCGAAAAAGAAAAAGAGATGATGAACTGTGAGAACATTCAGCTGCGTAACCGTACGTTGCCTGAAAAGAATCTCGGACCCTCAAACAAAGGTTCGGGCAAAAGAGACAAAGGGAAGGAAAAATTCCCTGAGGAGATTGCTCTCGATGGTAAAGTCGTCTAAGAGCTCACAGCCAAGGACTCGCTCAGGAAGAACAAGGTGGATTACAATGTCCTGGCACATCTGAGGAAGATACCCTCACAATTGAGTATCTTGGATGCCCTTCTCCTGTCTAAAGAGGCATGAGATTCCCTGATCAAGGCGTTACAAGAGCCCGACCAGTTTCAAGCCTTCCTGGCGGAAGAAAAGATGAAAGACGAGCTGGAAGAAGTCCACACGGCTGACATCACCTTCAGCGATGAAGACCTCCTTGTCGGAATGTGTGATCACAACCGTCCGCTGTATGTAACCGGGTATTGTCACGATATCTAGATAGGGAATATCCTGGTTGACAACGGGTCCTCCGTCAACCTTCTTAATGTGAGAGTGTTGAAGGAGATCTGCATGAATGTTCAACACCTGGCGCGGGACAAAATTACTATCTCCGGGTTTAACTCGTAATCATCACAAACGCTCGGGCCTTGGTTACATGAGTACAACATCATTCCTTCTACACAACACCAGTGTATGAAGTACTTCAAGGACGACATTGAGTACACAGTTAAAAGGGAGCTGAACCCATTCTCCATAAATGAAGTCCGCAAATATGAAGACGCCAAGTACTTCTTACCAGACTTCGAAGACATGGAAAGATGTCGCAAACCGGAGAACAAACAAAAAGCCATCGCCACTATCCCGATATTTGGGGCGATACCAAAGAGGATGAAGATATGGTCTACTCGGGACAACCCCAAGGCAATAGACCAAGACCATCTACTCCTATCCTGGTCTTTGGCAGTGACTCTGAAGACAAGGCCAACGTAGTGTTCTCCGTCCGCCCACTAATGCAGACCTTTATTGGAGCTGACCAGAGTTTACAGATTACCCTGGTCCCGCAGCGGCATTACAAAGAACTTGATACACTTGAAACGTACATTGTGCAAGAGCTGTAGACCTTCTACGTCCCTCTTAAGCAAAAAGGTGAGAAGGCGATCCTTTTCTACCAATCCACGGAGACTAAAGTGGAGAAAGAAGTATGGCACGGTGCCGAACCTGTGCTCGATAGGCTTCAACCAATCCGTCTGCCCATATACTACACAGAGGGACTGAAAAGGCTATTGAGACGCCAAGGCATATCCTTCAAACAGACTGCTCGACAAGCACAGTTCTATAATAAGATTTGGGACATTCTCGGGACTCAGCGGAAGATGCCCAACGGAAGAATAGAGGCGACTTGCCTTGGATACATTCGGTCCAAGAAACGGGAGCGATTTCAGGGCTGCCATGTCATAAATAACTCCAGTGGAGAAGCGAATGCATTTCCGGATAGCGTTGATGTCGAACCAGAGCAAGATCCCGCTGTGAGAGTACCAAGCCGGTCATTCGAAGAACATATTGACAAGCTGATAAGAGAAGCGGGTCAAAAGGTTCGGGATGACCATAGCCGCGAAATGGCCATTTACGAGAAAGCCAGGATGCAACATCTCATTCAGCAGGCTACGGAAGATGACGATGCCTCTCACCCCTAGCTCGCTATGCGCTCTTGTGGCAAGAAAAAAGCTCGACGTAGAAGTAAAAGCAAGGTGAAGAACAGGGACGACGTTCAAAAATAGTGAAGCGGATCCAAAAAGCCGCGCAAGCAAGAAAAAGTCAGCTGGACCCCCGTCTCTTATGAAGAAGATGGGTCGGGAGTACTCTTTCTCTCAAGACAAGACAAGGAAAATATTCAACCTTGTCATGAAGCATCAAATGATGACGCTCCCGGAGTCTCGATACCCCAAGCAAATGAACGAGGTCAATCACCCGGATTATTGCTCCTACCACCGAATAATGGGACATCCTCTTGAAGACTGCTTCACCTTCAAACACTGGGTTAAAGATCAGTATCAGTAAGGAAGGTTTGCTCTATCCGACAGTTGGAGGGTAGTCCCACCACGAAAGCATGAGACGAAAGAGACCTACACTGCGAGGGAAAGTGTAGATCAGCATCGAACTTGGAAACAAGCTCGTACCTGCCATATGATAGCATTCTCAAAGGAGGGAGGGCATGAGAATGTGGACAATCTCTCGCAGTGCTTCGCAAATGAAAATAAGGACGGGATGATCTCAGAATTTCCACCGGCGCCAAAAGAACTGGAAGATGGAATACACACCACAACAGACAATATGAGAAAAATCGACTTGGGGACGGCAAACAAGCCAAGGCCAACGATCGTCAGTGAGCTGCTGTCTGAGAAACAGGTGGCCACGCTAAAGGACGCGCTTATGCAATATAAAGACTGTTTCGCATGGAACATTCCGAGATGCCAGGATTAGATCCAGAGATAGCTGTGCATAAACTGGCGATATCGCCAGACGTCAAGCCAGTCAAACAGGCGCCAAGAAGAATACGACTCGAGCTTGAGATGAGTATCAATGCCGAAGTCAAGAAGCTAATCGACTCCGTCTTTATTTAAGAATTACAATACCCTGACTGGATCGCCAATATCGTTCCGGTAATGAAGAAAAATGGGACAGTACGCATCTACGTAGATTTTCAGGATCTCAACAAAGCTTGTCCGAAAGTTGACTTCCCAGTGCCTGTTACCGAGCTGATGATCGATAACACATCCACCTATGAAGTCTTCTCTTTCATGGATCGATCCTCAGGGTACAACCAAATCAAGATGCATCCTGAAGACCAAAAGCACACTGCTTTCCGGACTCTGTTGGGCATATTCTGCTATAAAGTGATGCCCTTTGGTCTGAAGAATGCTGGCGCCACCTACCAGAGGGCCATGACAAAGATCTTCGACGATCTTATACATGAGATTGTTGAATGTTATATCGACGAGCTCATAGTGAAAAGTAAATCGTATGAGGAACACTGGGAGCATTTGAAAATAGGGTTTCAGCGTCTTCGGAAGTACAACCTGAAGATGAACCCTCTGAAATGCGCGTTTGGAGTTTCCTCGGGCAAATTCCTAGGATTCATCGTACGACACCGGGGTATTGAAATAGACCCGTCAAATATCAAGGCGATTATGGAAATGCCTTCACCAAGAACTCTCAATAAATTGCGGTCTCTCCAAGGAAAGCTCGCGTATATCTAGCGGTTCATAGCTAACCTCTCCGGCAAATGCCGCCCCTACAGTCATCTAATGAAGAAAGGGACCCCGTTCGTTTGGGATCGCAAATGCCAAAGCGCACTAGACGAAATCAAGAAATATCTGCAGAACGCACCGGTACTGATCGCTCCAGTCAAGGGAAAGCCCTTCATCCTGTACACAACAACCCTCGAAGGTTCTTTAGACGTGTTATGGGCATAGGAGAACGACCAGAGGAAGGAGAGAGCTCTCTATTATTTGAGTCGAGTTCTCCTGGGGGCAGAAAATAACTACTCCCCCATCAAAAAGTATTGCCTGGAACTGATCTTCTCGGTAATGAAGCTTTAACATTATGCATTGGCACATGAGGTCCATCTCATATCAAAGGTGGATCCTCTCAAGTATTTGATGTCAAGAGCCATGCTAACAGGAAGGCTTGCCAAATGGGCCCTCCTCTTGATGGAGTTCTCGATAGTATATCGACCCTTCAAGGCAATAAATGGCCAGGCCATCACCGTCTTTCTCGTTGAGCATCCGATACCTGCCAACTCTCCCTTGAACTGCGAGTTGCCAGACGAACACGCGTTTGACGCAATTGACAGGGAGAAAGAAGGGAATGATACCCGATGGGAACTCTTCTTCGATCGAGCGTCCTCCTTGAAGAAGCGAAAGCAAAACACCCCCATGATTAAAGTCGGGGTAGGCCTTATCTTCGTAACTTCGCAATGAGGAATAATGCGTTTCGCCCTTTCAGAGATATCTCTGAAGACGTCTAGAGAAAAGGAAGCAACCGAACAAGCGGCCTTCCAATTAGAGGATGAAGAAAAGGCAAAAGATTGGAGAGAAGTCTATATAGACTACTTCAAATCCCATCGAACGCTCGAAGACGCGTCATCAAGACATCAACTCATGAAGCGAGCCCTGTCTTTCGCCTTCGTCGATGATACTCTTTATAAGAGATCATTCGACTGTCTATGGTTGAGATGCCTAGGACCGAAAGAAGCAAAGAGGGTTGTCCAAGAAACTCATGGCGGACTCTATGGTTCCCATCAAGCTGGGCCAAAGATGAAGCTGAAGATCAAAAGAATGGGCTATTATTGGCCTACGATAATTCAGGACTGTCTCGAATATGCGAAGCAGTGTCACTCGTGCCAAATTCACGGGTATATCATCCACCAGCATCCGAATATGCTACACCCGACATTGGCTAGCTGGCCATTCGAAATGTGGGGAACCGATATAATCGGGCCCATTGAACCAGCATCATCCAAGAGACATCGGTTCATACTAGCAACAACCGATTACTTCTCTAAGTGGGCAGAAGCAATACCGTTAAGAAAGGTGAAGACGGAGAACATCCTCCATTTCTTCAAGACACATGTCATCTACCGGTTTGGCACTCCGCGACGGATCATCTCGGATAATGGGCCGACCTACAGAAGCCATAAGATCAGCCGCTTCACACAGCTGCATAAAATAGATTAGAGATATTCTTCAGTTTATAATCCCCGAGCTAACGGTCTAGCTGAGGCTTTAAACAAGACCTTGACAAAGATCAAAAAGAAAATGGTGTCCAAAAATAAAAAGGACTGGCACGAGAGATTGCATGAAACTCTCTGGGCCTATCGGACTATGTTCAAGACGGCCACGAACACAACGTCATTTACGTTAGTATACGGCATGGAAGCGGTACGTCCCTTGGAGATAGAGCTACCCTCTCTATGAGTGGCGGTTCGGTATGAACTAACGGACGAAGAGAATGCCCATCTTCG
Source organism: Agapanthus africanus (assembly GCA_030015575.1). Taxonomy (NCBI): domain Eukaryota; kingdom Viridiplantae; phylum Streptophyta; class Magnoliopsida; order Asparagales; family Amaryllidaceae; genus Agapanthus; species Agapanthus africanus. The sequence continues at coordinate 37,968,417 of CM057345.1, read as the reverse complement.
GCTTGAGGAGCTAGACACCCTTGATGAAACTCGTCTCATGGCGTAGGAAAACCTAGAGGCTTACAAAGCAAAGATGACGCGCTCATACGAAATATTGACTAAGCCGAGAACATTCCGCCAATGCGAACTTGTGCTAGTCGTAAAAAGACCTATGATCCCCAACAGTGCCAAACGGGGGACATTCGAGCCGAACTATGAGAGCCCGTACATCATAGACAAGGTCTACCAAGATGGAGCCTACTTGATCATGGATATGCATGGCGAAAGACCCTTCCGGCCAATAAACGACCGGTTCCTTAAGAAATACTACGCTTGAAAAGTCATGACTCAGATTAATGATGGATGACAACGCTTGTGTCCGCTCGCTATCTCCCTGAGTCCAAAATCTATAAGTAGTATCCAGCGAAACCTCGCCTCCAAAAATAATGGACCGTAATATCCTTAAACTAACATCGGACCGAGATGTCCTTAAACTATCTACGAACCGAGATGTCCTTAAACTATCTACAGACCGAGATGTCCTTTAAAACTAGCTGTGGACCGAGATGTCCTTACACTAACATTGGACCGAGATTTCTTTAAACTAACAACGGACCGAGATGTCCCTAAACTAACAACGCCGCCTCAAACACGACGATTGTGGATTGCAAGTCCACAAGTCCCAGCGATGAAGACTGCGACTCAAATCCCACTGGCAAACAAATGGGCCACATGCGGTGAAACTATTCTCGAGAGTTTCATCATAAAAAAGGCACGTCCATAAGAGAAATGGGTACGGATGAAAACCCGAAAGGGCTCCATGGGTAAAAACAGCAGGACTACTAGCGAGCTTGCGAAAACCCGAAAGGGCGTAATCTCGTTAAAATAAAAACACATGCAAGGTCCTCTCGACCTTGTAAGGAGAAAACACCTGCGTGAGATCCTTACGACTCATAAGGGAGCAACACACTTAGGGATCCCCACGATCCTTAAGGAGAAATTACGCTTACGAGAACCTCATGACTAGTAAGGAGAATCCCACTATAAGACCCTCACGGCTCATAGGATTTAAAAGCCTTAAGATACAGGGACCTGAACCTGTTCTTAAGCCATCACACTCCCTATGTTACCCTACAGGCGGTCCAATATCGACCATTGTATACAATCCACGGGCATAAATAAACGTTTCCCCCACCAAGTCCCACCAACGACGAGGAATGTCCTCATGTAGTGAACGACACTTGTAGGTCCTCTCGACTTGCAAGGAGAAAATACTCTTGTGAGATTCTTACGATTTACAAGAAAAGATATCACTTAGGAATCCTTATGACTCTTAAGGAAAAAATACACCTATGAGATCCTCACAACTCGTAAGGAGAAACGCCATTATGAGACCCTTACGGCTCGTAAAATCAAAAAGTCTTAGTCAACAGGATTCTAACCCTATTTGCTTAGCCACCTTTGTTCAAATCGACAAAGGCAAATGATGATTCTCTCCTGGTAATATCCCAGTTGTAGCGATGCTGATGCCTAAATCGGTATCAAATTCTAAGTCCTTTCACGGCAAATGATGATTTGCTCCTGGCAATATTCCAGTCGCAGCGATGCTGATGCTAAGATTGGTATCAAATCTTGAGTTCCATACTCGCAATAAAAATCAGCAAGCCAAAATGCATATGAAATAGCCGAAATGATAGGGCAACTCGCAGTAAGAATCAACGAGCAAAATGTATGCATATAAAATAGCCGAAATGTTTGGGCAACTCACAATAAAAAGCAGCGAGTAAAAAGAAAAAAACAGCCGAAATGATGGGGCACCGCCAAAAAATAGCCGAAATGATTGAGCGATCATGACTCTCGCGATATAAAAAGCTGAAATGATAGAGTATCGCAGAAAGAAACAAAATGAAATGAAACTTTTGCCTTGCAGGTGATATCACATCGACCCCTGTATAAAATCCATAGGCACAAACGAAAAGGGAACCACATTGTCCTACCAGGCTTCATCAAAGGGAAGCTAGATCTCGATGGATACATCTACAACCTATAAATCAATAACGGTGTTCCTTCTCGTTCCAACCGGAAGTAGATACGACGTCAATAAAATGGAACTACGGCAAAGTCTCCTAGTTCTAAATCTTGACGGTTCACAGACAGCCTAGAGACTACCTCGGAGCCACGACAAAGGCCCCTGGTTCCAAATCTCGATGGTTCACGGACAATCTAGAGACTACCTCGGAGCCATGGCATAGTCCTTAGTTCAAAGTCTCGATGGCTACATCAACAGTCTAGAGATCAACAACAGCGTTCTTCCTCCCTCCAGCAGGATGCAGACGCGACATCAACAAACAGAGCCATAGCAGAGTCCCCTAGTTCCAAATCTCGACGGTTCACGGACAACCCAGAGACAACCTCGACATTCTTTGCAATATTGCAGACACAATGTCAACAAACGAAGCCAAGGAAAATCCCTCGCTTCAGGGTCTTGACGGCAACTCAAATGAGACCCGAAAAGACTATCGGAGATCATCCCACACCCACGCGGAGTGGTCATGACTCATTGGGGCTCCCAAACTGAGCCTAACCTCAAGTAAAAAGCGATATGGAATATCCCTAACACTTGCTCTTTTGATGGTAATATTACCTGGAAGATTACTTGAAGACGTCTTGTCCATCCCCCGAATGGATCAGAGACATGACAGTCGCGGGGCTACTCGAACAGCAGGATTGCATATCGAGGAATACACCGGCCAACGTGACGGTGCGATGGGTAAAAAACCCTAGTACCACAGTGTTGGAGATAGTGCCCTCAGAGTCAATTATTGGATCACAGGCACGTGATTGCAATTATTGAGAGATGACCTATACCGTTAGAACAGTCTTACTCAAAATGATAGTATGCTATCTGGTTTATCTTTATCATCGTGTACTGTTTCAGGTGACCTTACAGCTCACTATTGCACGTTGATAGAGCCCTTAGGATTCTTGCTTGACGGCCAGCAGTATGATGGCGATCATATACGTGGGAGCTGGAGTCTATAAGCACATCCTTAAATGGTCCCTAGTCGTGAGAGTTTTTGAGACAGGGCATCGATACTCCAGAGTAGACTAGTGTATACAGTCGAGACCCCGACGAGGGGCGGTGGCCGGTCTCACAAGCCACTGGTGTCAGTTGGTTCACCTAAGATGTATACATGTGCTCATTGGATTATGAGTACACCGGACAGGACTCGCCGGGAATATGCTAGTTGGTCTTATACCAGACGTCAGATAGCAGTTCCCTGGTGACATGTGTACAGATTAGTTCATCGATCTGGGATCGTTATTTGTCTCGTGTGAGTTCCCACTGTACTTTGATTACTACCCTATCACAGCTCAAAGGAGTCGTGCAGATAGGTTTTAGTTGGGTACAGTCCCGAGTCACATGAAGGCAGTGAGCGGATCGCAGGGGTTCGTCTTTCCCGGTTTTAGGGGTGAGGTCGCGCTGTGTCTAGGAGAGCCATTACACAAAGCCTTCGGCCGAGGCAGGAGATTTACTGGTATGTATTCCAGTAGTATCTCAGGATGTTCTGGGCTACACGTCGACACGACTTGTACCGCTTTTGGGGGTCTGACTTTTACCAACCCCCTAGGCCCGCCATGCGATGCTCATAGACGAACGGACCGGACTGTACGGATATTGTCACTGACAGGCTCAGTAGGGTGTCAGCATGAGTTCGCTCACAGACGTCCCTTTTGGTCAATACCTGGTAGCCCGTTACGTATGGCTAATACTTCTGACGTGCTAGTAGTTAAATCCACAACCAAAGTATTGACGAGTCTTTAGAGTCCCCCACAGACCGTTTTCTTATGTTTCGGGCGAAACGCTGTAGAGGCCGTATGGAGATATGGCAGGGTTCGATCTTATCCGTGCGGTATTGCACGGATCATGATCGGACGGATAATACTAGCGGGCTTTGGTTTAAGTCGGATACTAGTATTGTACAGTGTAGATTTTGTCTCATTGCATTTGTATTCAGTGGGAATACAAATGCGGGTATGTATATACAGTCGCGGGGTTTTCCTGTAATTTATTACGGGATCAGTTTTCTGAAGTTGCCAGTTTACATTTCGTTTCGGCCAGTTTTCCTTTGTTCCTTCATGGTCGGATTTTTCTGATGGAGGGGGTTATTTGCAAGTATGCAAATTAGTTATGTAGAGGGGATTTCTTGTAAATGGAGAGATTATGATAGGATCTTTTGATTCCATTCTTTTCTTCACATGGTTTGCATTAAATGTTGATAGGATTGAGATGGGATTTGGATATGAAAGAGTGTGACCATTTCTTCTTGTTATCACCCATTCTTTTCCTTAGTGATTTTAATCCATCATTTTTCCCCTCCTCATTCTAGTCTTGGCCAGCCACATTCTTATGAGGGTGTGGGGAATTCTTTTTGGTGTGGGGGAAATTAGTTCATCTCATTTTTCTTTTGCTTACACCAAAAATCCTAAATCTCATTTCCTCCATCTAAAATGGCATCTTCTAAACCCCAAGAGACAAAAGATTCTACACTTATCCTATAGCATCTTTGGGCACGTCGGCTCGCCAACTTCGTGCCCGAGTTGCCTCGGTCCAGAGGTGGGAGCCCGTAAAAGAACCCGGCGATGTGGTGCCCGTTCCGACGAGGAGATGAAGACCTGAGATTCCGCGAGGAGATCGGAGTGGAGGCCGAAGACCGAAGGACACAGATCGCTCGGTATAGCTCTCTACCCCATTCTCTTGATAACTAGCATTAGGTTAATGGTCACGATCCGGGTTTTAGGATGCGGTAGTGCCGGTTTAAAGTCAAGAAAAATTTTCGTTTCCGCGTTTTGGACTCGGATAGACGGCCGGGGCGCTACCGTAGTCCTACATGGTATCAGAGCCACGCTATTAACCTAGTCTAGCTTGCTCTAACGTGTTTACAAGTTCGATCGAACGGATTTTCCGAAAACCCGATTTCTAAAGTACAGTTTCTGTCGAATTTTTCCAGTGCTCTAAAAATTATTTTGTACATTGTAAAAATACGAGCAGGGTTTTTTAAGCATTCTATGAAAATTTGGTCGCGTGACGTCACTTTTCCACCGCGGAACCGTGGCCAAACCCACGCATTGGCCGCGGTTCCGCCGCCACTTTAACTCTTCACGTCACCAAATTTTCATAGTGGGCTTCTGACTTGGAAATAGGGTTTTTGGTATATATTGTTTGGTCCTAGATTTTCTTTGAGTGCTACAGTTGTGCTTGGGGCCCACTTCGGTAAATTTAGTCGATCGAAAATTTTAAACATGTTAGTTCACAGTATTTACATTATATCTGCGACCGTGAATGTCACTTGATCGATAAATCCTATCTAACTGCTATAGCCCTTTTAGACGGATTTGCGAACGTGACATTCACGTTGATATTCTGTGTTGTGCTGTGATGTTGCGGATTGGTCGTGGGGGATAGCCTGGATGCAATGTTAGTACAGTTTGGTTGTATATGTAGATTTGATATTGCGGGGCGAGCGTCCGACATGTGGACTGCCGTCACTGCCTGTTTGTATATTATTCTTTTAGGGCACGACCGGGCTGAGGTCGATGTATCCGTTGTATGTATATTTTACTTTCTGTACTAGGATTACCCCGCGGAGGGGTGCGCGGGTAGTCGGGTTCTAGAGGGCAACGGGCCCGCATCTCATGGCGTTGAGACGGAAGGGGCTTTACTCTAGAATTGGCGGGCTATTCGCCGCACTCGTAGGGGGTACATGTTGACCCAAGGAGGGGTGCTCAAGTTACCAGATTCCGTGAAGTGCTGGGTGGTCCATTCACGTTGTTGAAGGGGGCTGCCTCGCTTCAGGTTTTGGCGGGTAACTTGCCGCGCCCGTAGGGGTCTAGGATTTTATTGCACAGGCTATCCACACGACCAGGGGAATGTCGGGTTTCAGTAGCGGCTTTATGAAACCCGGGGATCCCAGATATCTGTATTGTTCTGTGATGCTTATTACATTTCTGTGATGTTGCATTTTATCACGCCTTGAGCGAATATTATATATTGATATATATATTAGTAGATGTTGTATATGTTTTGCATCCGCGCTAGTCCAGTCCCCGCTCTGTCGTTAGTTAAGTAACCTAACGGGTGATGACGGGACCCAGTGGCGAATGCGGATGGCATATACGTATATCATTATTTTCGTTCTTTATTGGTGTGATCAATTGATAGGACTGCGTTGATTCGGATCAATGCAAGCTAAACAAACCTATTCTGATATTGTTGGAACATTTTTCAAAAAAGCTGCTATTGCAAGGACGTTCTCTTTTGTTTTGCACAGTGGTATTCGGTTATGAATATCCAGCACCTCAGTCGACGAGGCAAGGGCCAAGATCCCTTCACCGGGAGTGACCCTTTGGACAGAAGTTTGCGTTAGGGCAATAACTTCACTATAGCTGATTTCCTTTTGCTTTGCATCGTGGTATTCAGTTGGAATATCCTGCACCTCATTCTACGGGGAAAGAGCCGAGATCCCTTCACCGGGAGTGACCTCTTTAGCAAAGGTTTTTGCCACTATATTTTTATAAAAAACTATGCGGTTCCTTCAATGATATCAAGTTCATTACATTAAAGGTTTTTCGCCAAAAACCAGCCGTAGCCCTCCGTCATTTCTTACAAGTATTACCTAGTATTCGTACTGCGTTTGTTGACTGTGTCAAGGCGTAGTTTGCGGTAGCTAAGTAGTATTTGTTTGTGGCATATTAATGGGATTGATTAGGACAGTCGTGCGGCCTTGTTGACTGTGTCAAGGGCTCATACGGGTTGGTTTAATGCAATCCAGGATAATGACGGGTTGAACGTGACTAGGACTCTTTGATTTGTTGACTGTGTCAAGGTCACTTGGGTCCCAGGGGTAAAAAACTTACATCGGGAGTTTCTAAAGAAACTGGAACTTGCCAGGCATGCGCATACCTTATGGAGTGTGGTGACGTAAGTGGATTCCGTCACGTTATCATGCGATGATAGTTGGATCTCGATTCCCACTGATGAGTTGGTTTACTCCTCGGGTGATCCCGACTAATTCTTCTTTCAGATTTGGAGGAGAATTTGACGATACAGTGGGAGGTTTCCTGATTAGATAAATTGGTAACCATTCTGATCTAGGTTAGAGTGCATGCTGAGTGTTTCTTTTCTCTCTCTCTTTGGCAGCGACCATGACCCGACCCTTGACTATGACTCAGTGATCAAGTTGACCGAACCTTCTTAAACACTGGCTTTTGGATTGTCAGAGTTGCAAAGCTCTTTGCCACTTCTACTTTTACCCTTTTCTCCAGAACACCCCGTATTACTACGGACGTCTACTTCCATTGGATAAAACCATCGTATGGTTATATACGAACTCGAAGGAATTTATTCGAGGATGGTTTCTGGTTCTGGAGAAAACGAATATGACTATTCAGTTGTCTTTTCCTTTTACCTTCTCTAAGGTTGCGAGTGCTCCTTGGATTAGGACAGTACACCTATTACGCAAATTGGATAGTCTTCTTCCAAACCATAGGCAGGTGCCGACTGGTAGGGAATGAAGAAAACCAATTAGCCTAACGATGGTGTGCAGAAGGTATTATGTAAAGACAAATAAAGGGATTAGTAAGAGAGCAAAGTAAATTGCGACTGCTATTCGCGACCAAACCAAGTATTTCATTACCACTCCCACTTCACCTTTGTATTTCTCCAGGACACTCTGTATCGCTACGAAGATCCACAGTTATTTGGATATTCCATCGTATGGTTATATACGAACTCAAAAGGAACTTGTTCCAGTTCGGGGATGGATTCTGGTTCAGGAGAAATAGGAATAAGGATTATTCAGGTGTCTTTTATCTTTACCTTCTCTCGTATTGCGAGTGCTCCTAGGATTAGGACAGTACACCCATTATGCTTATTGGATATTCTTCTTCCAAACCATAGGCTGGTGCCGAACGGTAGGGAAGGAAGAAAACCATTTGGCCTAAAGGGGTGTGCAGAAGGTAACGACTAAAGACATATAAAGGGATTTGGAGAGGTGGCAAAGAAATATACGGTTACAGTTGTGAATCTGGATAATGGAAGTGGCATTACTAGGAATACTCGGATACCCCTACGAAACATTTCAATGTTTCAGTTTCACTGTGTACTGTTAAAAGAAAACTGATTTTCCAATTAACACTTGCTCCAGGGTATGTATTTACCAGGTATGATTCTCACATCTGTATGGTTTTACAGATGATGACTGAGAGTAAGTTATTGGGAATTAGGTGATCATCCTCATTATATAGGAATTCATTGTAATTGGTGATATTTGAGGAAATCGCCTGGGTTGTTTGCCGGACGGCAAATATTTGGTTTTGAATATCCGTTGTAATACACCAATTTCAAATTGATATATTTGTACATTTATTTTCATAAAGTGGGATATACCTTTTTGAAATTATGTCTATGACATTTACCTATATCAGTGGATGGTTAGGTAAGGAGCATTAAAACAGCGGTGTAATTCTTCTTAACCATAAGTACAGTTTTCAACCTACGACACACAGGGATTGAGTTATTAGACTCAGGGGACTTATACAGAGTATTGTATGTTGTCCGGTGTCCATTAGGACAAAGGGGTTGGTACTCGTACTAGATTCTGTTTACTTGTGACTTCTCTGGGTCTTAGACACGTGTTTCGTAGAAACACAAGGTCCAAGTTTTGAGAAGTTATAGGTATAAGAATAGAGTAGAGAACCAGGCGTTGCAAGTATCAAGATTCTTCAAGGTGATCGAAGATGTAGATACTTGTGTATGGTATTCAGTTGATAGTAATGATTAAGAGAACTTGCTTCTCTTTCAGGTTACTCATAATTGGAAGCACTCCTAAGTTGAGTAACGCTGATCGGCCTCCGTCCATTTAGTTGACATACACTGGAGACAGCTGCATGATTTGAATCTGGTTCAAATTAATTCAGTACCCCTGTTTCTGTATTGGATATAGAATAGTTCATATCTTGACATTGTTAAGGTACATGGAGTTGTCCAGCTTATGCTTAAAACCAGACACTGGATAACTCAAGGCACGTTTCTGTAATGGCTGTTTGTGGGTTGACCCGGGCTATGACGATGGTTGATTTTATACCATCTAGAAGATCAATAGTGATATTGTTCTTGACTCGCCACGGTTTTAATAAAAATGGATTTTTCAGAAAACAGAGGTGGGAGTATGGTATAACTGGAAGTGATTCCAGAACCGCAAACGATTACTGAAAATTTGATAAGAACCTAAAGATTCAATTTGGTTTGACATTCCATTGGCCACTCCGCAGATATGGTGGGTAACCTCAGGCACTCGAGAGGTACTTCGGTATGCTCAAAAACGGTGACAGGGAGGTTCTTGTTTACCCAGACTTGCCATTGCTGTTGTTCCAGACTATGAGACCCGGCAGGAGGATGAGTATAGCGTCGTTCTGAGCTAGCTTTAGAAGTGCACGTCTATAAGACTCTGCCAGAGGGTTCTCGTAGTCAGTGGGAGCAGCGGAAGTATAGTGGACAAGTAGCATATGTCTATTTATAGACTAAAGCAGATATAGAAGAGATAGATCATCTATTTCTGATGTCACAGTCACAGGTTTGACTTCATCAGAATAAGGGATGGATCTGCTAAGAAGGTAGTAGGGTGTAATGTCCTGGTATTTGGATGACATACACAGAGTAGGAAGTGAAATTCCTATACTACGTTCGGTTATACTTTGGTTGTCACACAGTGATTTCTCCAGATAGGATATTAATCCAGTCCTGGAGAAACGATCGGAAGCTGTTTTAGAACATAAGTGGATGTTCTAGGGATATGATAACGACATCCTCCTTCGGGAGACAGTTATCACTCCAGGCTTCCAGGGTGACCTGGATGACAGAGTGTCTGTCAGAGTTATAGTTTTCCCTCTGATGAGGGGCAGTATTTTGGACAGGTGGTCCAAGAGGATACTGAGGGAGGTGTGGCGCAGGATACTGATTAAGTTCAGTTGACGATACAGTCTGAGAAGTTTGGATTTGGAGTTCATTTATGAACTAGGTCCCGTCAGATATCCAGACATACTCTAAGACAGGTATTACTCATTTCGGGAAATGGCTTTCTCCGCGAACATGAGAAAAGGAGAGACATAGAAAGAAACATTAGAGAGGATCCACTCACTAAGGCTATTCCTCGTACGCAATAGTTTTGCAGACGGGTTTTGTGAGACTGATTAGTAGAGGAGTTGGGTGTTCGGTATCACACAGGCTGTGAGTATGCGACACCGCAATAATTAGCCTTGAGTGCAAGTGGGAGATTGTTGGAGATAGTGCCCTCAGAGTCAATTATTGGATCACAGGCACGTGATTGCAATGATTGAGAGATGACCTATACCGTTAGAACAGTCTTACTCAAAATGATAGTATACTATCTGGTTTATCTTTATCATCGTGTACTGTTTCAGGTGACCTTACAGCTCACTATTGCATGTTGATAGAGCCCTTAGGATTCTTGCTTGACAGCCAGCAGTATGATGGTGATCATATACGTAGGAGCTGGGGTCTATAAGCACATCCTTAAATGGTCCCTAGTCGTGGGAGTTTTCGAGACAGGGCATCGATACTCCAGAGTAGACTAGTGTATACAGTCGAGACCCCGACGAGGGGCGGTGGCCGGTCTCACAAGACACTGGTGTCAGTTGGTTCACCTAAGATGTATACAGGTGCTCATTGGGTTATGAGTACACCGGACATGACTCGCCGGGAACATGCTAGTTGGTCTTATACCAGACGTCAGATAGCAGTTCCCTGGTGACATTTGTACAGGTTAGTTCATCGACCTGGGATCGTCATTTGTCTCATGTGAGTTCCCACTGTACTTTGATTACTACCCTACCATGGCTCAAAGGAGTTGTGCAGATAGGTTTTAGTTGGGTACAGTCCCGAGCCACATGGAGGCAGTGAGCGGATCTGCAGGGGTTCTTCTCTCCCGGTATTGGGCGTGAGGTAGCGCTGTGTCTAGGAGAGCCATTACACAAAGCTCTCGGCCGAGGCAGGAGATTTACTGGTAGGTATTCCAGTAGTATCTCAGGGTGTTCTGGGCTACACTCCGACACAACTTGTACCGCTTTTGGGGGTCTGACTTTTACCAACCCCCTAGGCCCGCCATGCGATGCTCACAGACGAACGGACCGGACTGTACGGATATTGTCACTGATAGGCTCAGCAGGGTGTCGGCATGAGTTCGCTCACAGACGTCCCTTTTGGTCAATACCTGGTAGCCCGTTACGTATGGCTAATACCTCTGACGTGCTAGTGGTTAAATCCACAACCAAAGTATTGACGAGTCTTTAGAGTCCCCCACAGACCGTTTTCTCAAGTTTCGGGGGAAACGCTGTAGAGGCCGTATGGAGATATGGCAGTGTTCGATCTTATCCGTACGGTATTGCACAGATCATGATCGGACGGATAATACTAGCGGGCTTTGGTTTAAGCCAGATACTAGTATTGTACAGTGTAGATTTTGTCTCATTGCATTTGTATTCAGTGGGAATACAAATGCGGGTATGTATATACAGTCGCGGGGTTTTCCTGTAATTTATTACGGGATCAGTTTTCTGAAGTTGCCAGTTTGCATTCCGTTTCGGCCAGTTTTCCTTTGTTCCTTCATGGCCGGATTTTTCCGATGGAGGGGGTTATTTGCAAGTATGCAAATTAGTTATGTAGATGGGGTTTCTTTTAAATGGAGAGATTATGATAGCATCTTTTGATTCCATTTTTTTCTTCACATGGTTTGCATTAAATGTTGATAGGATTGAGATGGGATTTGGATATGAAAGAGTGTGACCATTTCTTCTTGTTATCACCCATTCTTTTCCTTAGTGATTTTAATCCATCATTTTCCCCCTCCTCATTCTAGTCTTGGCCGGCCACATTCTTGTGAGGGTGTGGGGAATTCTTTTTGGTGTGGGGGAAATTAGTTCATCTCATTTTTCTTTTGCTTACACCAAAAATCCTAAATCTCATTTCCTCCATCTAAAATGGCATCTTCTAAACCCCAAGAGACAAAAGATTCTACACTTATCCTATAGCATCTTTGGGCACGTCGGCTCGCCAACTTCGTGCCCGAGTTGCCTCGGTCCAGAGGTGGGAGCCCGTAAAAGAACCCGGCGATGTGGTGCCCGTTCCGACGAGGAGATGAAGACCTGAGATTCCGCGAGGAGATCGGAGTGGAGGCCGAAGACCGAAGGACACAGATCGCTCGGTATAGCTCTCTACCCCATTCTCTTGATAACTAGCATTAGGTTAATGGTCACGATCCGGGTTTTAGGATGCGGTAGTGCCGGTTTAAAGTCAAGAAAAATTTTCGTTTCCGCGTTTTGGACTCGGATAGACGGCCGGGGCGCTACCGTAGTCCTACACACAGACCCTAACGGACTTCTATTAGCAAGAGTTAGCTGTGACGTTAGTACACCCTTGCGAGAACTTCTCGATTCGTCTCGACTCGTAAGGAAATTAGTGTCCTTACGAGAACTTCTCGATTCATCTCGACTCGTATGGAAAAGCCTTAGGCAATGGGGATAAGGACCTGTTTCCTAAGAATTGGGGCCCTGCAAGTCGGTCCAAGATAGACTATTGCATACTATTCACAGGCCACACTCTCCAAAGTCGAATATCGACAAGGAGGGAAATAACTACTTGCGAGTCCTCTCGACTTATAAGGGGAAAATTCTCTTGTGAGATCCTTACGACTCTCAAGAGAAAACACACTTAGGAGTCCTCACGATTCCTAAGGAGAAAAGACACCTACGGGATCCTCTCGACTTGTAGGGAGAAAAGTCTTTATGAGACCCTCACGGCTCGTTAAGTTGAAAAGTCTTAGGCGGCATATCTGAACCTGTTTCCTAAGCCATCGCTGCCTGCAAAAAGATCAAGATAGACTATCTATAAGATGCATTTGCTAAAAAGACACGACAATATGACTGTGTATGTGCTTAAATGGAAATGGTGTCCAAAACGTGTTGATTTATGTACGACACTGCAATAGCGCTTACACTTAAAATAAAATTCCTAAGGGTAAAATATAAAGCTCAGGTACAGAGGTGGGACACACGTACGAATATATGATGAACAGAAAACATTCAACAGAAAATATTCAACAGCCAATAATAAGACAAATACATCAATATAAATAAACTACTATACAGGGTAAATATCATAAAATAGGGGATCAGAGATACGGTGGTTAACAAAACAAAATACAAAGTTCTCCAATTCCCTCTCTGCCCTCTCCACCATGTTGAAGCGACGGTCTTCGCGAGGAGTTGCTCCCCACCGATTAGCACCGTGCTCATCAGCGAAAGCGGACATGATGGTCCGCCGAGCTCTTATTTGACTCAGTAAATGAACCGAACGATCCTTCAGAGCCTGGGTAATTAAGTGTGCCTCGTGGAAACACTCAATTTTCTCCTCCACCGTATCAAGAATCACCGGAGTCATCTCCGCCGGATGAGGGGGAATATCAGCAAGCACGGACAAGAAAGTCATCCTGAGCAAAATGGAACCCATAGGAAAAGGAGAGCCCCTACGGGTTAAGAGTTCGTGCAGTGCCGCATCACATTTGGTCATCAGTGAAAAGAGGATCCGCTAACCGCGCGGCAAAACGAGGAATAATCTCATCGATAAGCATCTCTCAGGGTTGTCGACGAGCGTGGGGACGGTTGCAAGCCATAACCTTTGGTTTGTTTCTCAAAATGATCACCCTAAGGTCTAAATGGTTCTCACTCTGTGAAGAATGGGAAGATGTAGCTTCGGGTTATAAAAAGATGCATTCAAAGCTATGCACAGAAAATGTCATGCATGGTGGAGCTATTCCCAAGGCCAAAAAATAGGGCATGGGAAAAAAAATGGGTGTCTTATTGGAATTAAAGTAGAGAGGCGAAACGACCTCATCAGTGGAGCCTCACATGCGAACATCCGTGTTGATCCTTTTGAAAACTAAAACGGCACCGCACGTGCATAACACATGAGCACCGGCACTAGTTCAGTATTAAACTCCACAGCAGCGCCTCATGCACAAAACACGTGAATGCCAACAACAGTATAACAACACTTCATGCAGAATACACGTGAGCATAAAAAAGGGGGGAAAGAGGAAGTTTTGTCATTCATGCTCCAAGAATTTATACATGGTATAAAAACAAAAGAAAATGTTTACAATGGTAAAACATTTGATCCTGGACATGGATTGAGGAATTCAGATGCAAGGCCGAGAAAAATGGTTCTGGCTTCTCTGATCATTTTCGTGTGCATCTTCTCACGAATGCAAGTATCAGGATTCTCGCTGATGTCATCCGTCCTCTGATAGGCAGAGATTATCGTTGTCTGTTAGAAAACTTGATGCAAGATATCAACAGGTCCATCTCGCCGCCTTTTCGAGATCAAGACCATCAGATATACTGAGTGCACCTTATCTTCGGCATCATCAAGCGTCTTAAACGGCATGGCTTCGTTAAATTCAAGAAGTGCTTCCCAAATTGCCCCCACGATGATCTTCAACAGAGCGGAACGGCAAGAGAGTAGTCAACCGTTGTACTCATCGAAGCGACGCATAATCTCAGCGCATTGGGAATTCGTAAACTCCAGGTTTTGACAGCGGCCTTGGACGCGTATGTCTTCATAAGAGATAATTTCGTCAAGATCATACAAATAAACGGCCATAGTATCTGAAAAGAAATATCAGCAAGAGTTTAGTAATCGAGATGATCAGGAAAATACTTATTATAAGAATAAAAAAGGATTCTCATTAAATGGACACGGGATTTTAAACAAATTTTGACATCCTCATAGAGAAAACAAGTTCTGTTAATATAACCAACAAATTTGAATTTGTGCAAGTAAGGAAAAACCCTATGAAAATATGCTCAAGAACACCAGGGAATGAAATTCCCGAGGGGCCCTCTTGATCTTCAGAGCAAAACTCTATGGTGAGGAATTAAATTCCTTTTATGCGATGGAATTAAATTCCAGAAACCCCCATGATGAGGAAAAGAAAAAATAAAAATGCCATGAATCCTTAAAGGTTAGAGGAGGAATGCCCAAGACATTGAGGTTTACTACTTAAAGATCATGTCTTTGGATCTCTAAGAAATGGGTTTCAGAAGAGAACAAAGCTCTTATGGTGGATTTAAAATCCAGAATTTTTTTTAAGAAAAGGGTTTCTTTGTTATTCGAGATCGTTACCTAAAAAGGGTTTCTTTTTCTGACAGAGTTTAACTCTGGAATTGCAATGGACAGAGAGCTAAGCTCTGAAGAAGAGAATTAAATTCTCAAAGAAGACAAGGAAAGAAGAAGATGAAGGAACAATGGCTTCCCAAAGACCAAACCATTGCATTTATAAGACGTGACAAGGGCGGTTCACCTCCCCATTCCCCTAGGCAATCCAACGGCTGTAAAGGTGACAGTGTTGCACTCATGTGCAAGCCACGTGAGAACAACGCTGTGGAAGCATTTGTTCCCTAATAAAAAAATAAATAATGAACAAAAAGCGATAGGAAAAATTCCTCAAATGGAGCATCATGTGTCTATACGTGATGGGCCTTGGAGCAAAGAATACAGGCATTGCGCTTAACAAATAAGGCTGAAATTGAGTCTCACGTGCAGGCACGTGAGCATCTATATACAAAGTATATAGGCGCCTTCCTAAAACAAATAACAGGCTAGAGAATCTCACGTGTCAGCACGTGATACTCTTTGTTGGACCTAACTTCGTGGGGGTCACGTGCCACACGTGACATACCTGAACATTAGCTCACGTGCCAACACGTGATGCTTTTCTCTGGGACTGCTGCATATAAGCAAACCGGCCTAATGCTATGGGTCGCGTGCTACACGTGAGGATCCATAATGCCTTCTAAGCCGATAAAATTAAATTCTAAATAAGAGAGATCAAAACCCTATTTGGAAAATATTTTCTTGAATCTTTCTAAACAAGAAAAATTACGCTCTGAAAATCAGAGCACCGTTGGATTAAGGATCCAATGATGATTAAAAATCACCAAACTACAGAATAAACTCTGTATGGGAAAATATTTCCCCAATCTTTCTAAACAAGAAAGATTGTGCTCTGTAAATCAGAGCACCATTGGATTAAAAATCCAATGGTGATTAAAAATCACCAATCTACAGAATAAGCTCTGTATGGGAAAATATTTCCTCAATCTTTTTAATAAGAAAGATTGTGCTCTGTAAAACAGAGCACCGTTAGATTAAAAATCCAATGGTGACTAAAACTCACCAAGCTACAAAATAAGCTCTGTATAGGAAAATATTTTCCCAATTTTGTTAAAAACAAGAAAAATGTCTTCTGTAAAACAGAAGTCCCTAGATCAAAGATCCAACGGTGGATAAAATCCCCGAATCAATAAAAAAAATCTCTCTTTTTTCTCTTCAGTCATTCCTTTATATAGTAGAGGCAAGTTTGTTGATTTAGTAAAAAAAATCTCTCATTAAGAGATTTTCTTTACTAAATCAACAAACTTGCCTCTACTATATAAAGGAATCGAGACTGAAGAGAAAAAAGAGAGAAGACCCCCATAAAATTGGAGAAAATAAAGAAGAAGAGGAGTTCTCTTTGAAGAAAAAGAAACCCTATGTGAGAGAAAAGACCTAGAGATCATTTATCTCCTTTTACAAGAGTTTAACTCTTCCAAAAAAGAACTTAGTTCTTCCTCCGGTTGAGATCTGCAGAAGCTGTTGGATATGTATACCCTAGAGGTCATTATTGTATAGTACTAGTTTGTATAATACATTTTGGAAGCTTGGAATATATACGGGTTTACGACAGTCTTGCTCAATATAGTAGTTTGCTACTTGGTTTGTTTCTATCTTAATATGTGTATATGTTTCTTTTAACATATCGCTAATACATATTGATAGAGCTCTTAGGATCCTTACTTGACTACCGGCGTTATGATGGCGATCACACAAGTGGGGGCTGGGTAGTCTATAACCACATCCTTATTTTGGTCCCTAGTCGTAGGATTATCGAGACAGGGAATCGATACTCCTGAGTAGACTGGTGCATACGCTTCTTATCCCAGCAGGGGAGATGGTCTGTCCTACAGCCATCAGTACGTCGTACAGGAGATAGTATGCAGGTGCCCGTTAGGTTACGAGTACACTGGACAGGACTCGTCGGGAACTGTTGGTTGGTATTATACCTATCGTCAGTTAACAGTTCCCAGATGACATGAGTACAGCTTAGTCCGTTGACTTGACACTGTCACTTCGCCTCGAGTGAGTTCCCACTGTTCTTAGATTACTACCCTACCACGGCTCTATTGAGTCGTGCAAACAGGTGGTAGTTGGGTGCAGTCCTGAAGCACCTGGAGGCAGTGACGGTTAGACAGGATTCGTCTCTCCCGGTATTGGGAGTTGATATCGCGCTGTATCTAGAAAAGCCATTACACATAGTCGTCCCTAGCCAGGGCAAGAGAGATTTACTGGTAGTGTTTCCAGTAGTTTCTCAGGGTGTTCTGGCTACACTCCAACACGACTTGTACCGCTATTAGGGGACTGACGTTTACCGCCCCTAGGCTTGACATGCGATACTCTCAGACGAACAGACTGGACTGTACGGAGATTGTCACATTCAGGCTCAGTAGTAGTTCGGATGGGTTCACCTCATCGGCATCTACCTGGGGACCGTTACGTACAGCTAGTACTGCTTGCGGCCTGTGGTTAAACCCACTGCCAGCGTAGTGTCGAGTCTTTAGAGCCCCACACAGAGGGTTGTTCTCCTTTGGGCAAAACAGAGTAGAGGTCGCATGGTTTTGCGACAGGGTTCGTTCACATACGCGCACTTATGCACGTTCGGTGTCCGGGCAGTTTTTACTAGTGGGCTTTGGTTTAAGCCAGATCCTAGTATTTGTTTTGGGATTGGTTTTGTCTCATTGTATTCATGTTCCTCGGAACACGGATGCGGGTGTGTATACACAGTTGACAGAGGCAGAGGAATCTCATTAGGGTTTTTGACAGTTGACTTTTTCTAAACCCTGATGAGAATGAGAAATATGATTAATAATATTAATTAAGGATAATTGTGCCAAGGTTAGGCTGATCGTTTGACTTTGGTTGACCATTTGACTTTTGTTGACCTTTTGACCATGATCATTTCTTTTGCAAGATGCTTCTTGATTCTTTCAATTTGCATTAAATGTGAAATGATAATGGTCATTTCAACTAACCATCATAATTTTCTTTAGTTATTATTATTATCATCATTATTCTCATATGAGAGCAAGGTTGTGTTTTTGCTTATTCACTCTCTCTTGCTTTTTCTCTCTCATGAAAAGCTCTCCCTCTTCCTCTCTCAAATCTCTCTTCTTTCATGTGTTAAAAACCATGAGCTTTGTGAGATAAAACCATCAAGACATCTCTTTACTCATTCTAGGGTTCTTATTTTAGCAAGCCAAGCACTCTAGTTACCTCTTGGTTGAGGTAGGAGCTCAAGATAGAGGCCTTCGGGTGGATCTTTCTTCGGCAAAGAGAAGACGAAGAGGAGGAGCCGTCTACACCACTCCAAGGAGCAAGAAAGAAGGAGGACCACAACAAGTAGAGAAGGAGTTCAAGATCTAGGTATAACTATCTAACATAGTAGCTAGAACTTATAGTTAGTTTGTTAGTTTTTGTTTAGCAAAGATCCTTCATGGTTGGTCTATATTTCCTTGTGAGAAAATTTTGATTTTTACCTATTCCGCCTCCCCGAAAGAACCAGGGTGGGTAACATAGACCTTTCAGTGGTATCAGAGCCAGGCTAAACAACAACTAACATGTTAGCAAAGTGTTTAGAACTTCGATCCGAAAAAAATCACAAAATACGTCAAATTTTAGTGTTTTCTGCCGATTTCAAAAACAGGTCCAAAAATATTTCCACAGACCTGAAAAATACGTGCAGGGTTTTCTAGGAACACCTAAGGAAAACGAACTCCTGAGTCGTTCAGACCGCCGCGGAAGCATGGCGAAACCAAGTGTTTCGCCGCGGATCCGCGGTCGAGTCGACTCGGTCGCGACTCGTTTTTCCTGCAGTGTGTTCAGGCTGATGTTTTTTGATTTTTAAGATGATTTGTTTCTGCCCAGATTCTTCAGAGAACAATATTGTTTTTGGGGTAGTTTCAAATTGGAATTTTGATCGAAATTCTATAAATTTTAGCCGATTTGTTATTTCTGTAATGTGATATATGTACAGAACATCGACTAATCGCTGTACGTCGATTAGTGGGAGTTGTACATATCCGTGATCTGTGATATTGGATTGTGTATATGAACTTGTTGGATTGTCGCGGATGAATAGCCGGGGTTGTGAGATGAGAGTTTCTTTATATTTCATTTGATGTAAATTGTAAATCGATGTAATATTATTTTATGGCCGCACATCCAGGTTGAGGTTGTAGCCGCCATTGTATATTATTTCTTTTACTGTTTTTGCTCCTAGGATAGACCCAAGATGGGGTGCACAAACTACCGGGTACTTTGAAGTGTCGAGTGGCCTACTCACGTTGTTGAGGGAGGTTGCTTCACTTCGGGTATTTGGCGAGTAGTTTGCCTCACCCGTATGGGTCTAAGGTGGGGTTTGGCTATTCATCACGACCGTGTAATCCGTCTTTCGTTGCAGGCTCGAACGAAACGCGGATTACTAGCATATCCAATGTGTTCATCTGTGATCTAGAATAGCTATCATTGCATATGACGAATGTATATATCTATATATGATATCTAGTAGGCGTTGCTTATGTTTTGCATCCGCGCCAGCCCCCGCTCTGTCGTTAGTTAAGTAACCTAACGGGTGATGACGGGTCCCGTGGCGAATGCGGATGGCATAAGCGTACGTCATATTTTTGTTGTTTTCTGCAATGGTAGGATTAATTGATGGGACGCATTATATTAATGCAAAGAAAATAAACCTAAAATATGTTGTTGGAACAATTTTCAAAAAGCTGTTATTGCAAGGACGTTCTCTTTTGTTTTGCACAGAGGTATTCGGTTATGAATACCCAGCACCTCATTCGACGAGGCAAGGGCCGAGATCCCTTCGTCAGGAGTGACCCCTTGGACAGAAGTTTGCGTCAGGGTAATAACTTCTCTATAGTCGATTATTCTTGCTTTGCATCGAGGTATTCAGTTTGGAATATCCTGCACCTCATTCGACGAGGAAAGAGCCGAGATCCCTTCACAGGGAGTGACCTCTTTAGCAAAAGTTTTCGCCACTATATATTTTAAAAGGGTTATCAGGTTCCTTCAACGATATCAAGTTCATTATGTTAACGGGGTTTTCGCCAAAACCCAGCCGTAGCCCTCCGTCATTTCGGATTGGTATTGCTTAGTATTCGTGCTACGTATTTCGTGCTCAGCCGAGGCGTAGTGTACGGTAGCTATGTAATATTTTTCTGTAGCATATAATGCGATTGGTTGGGACAGTCGTGCGGTCATTTTGGCTCAGTCAAGGACTCGTACGGGTGGGTCTAATGCAATCAAGATAATGACGAGTTGAACTTGACTCGGATTCTTTGATATGTTGGCTCAGTCAAGGTCACTTGGGTTTTAGGGGAAAAAACCATATCGGGATTTCAAACATACAGGAAACTTGCAGATTCAGCATACCTTCTGGAGTGTGGTGACTAGAGTGGATTCCATCTAGGTCATCACACAATGATAGTTGGATCCCGATCCCACTGATGAGTTGGATTACTCTCGGGAGATTATTTCACTTAACAATCAATGCTACAAACCAAGTAGGTGTCTATAACGGTGTTAGCGGGGCTACGCCTCCAGGGAAAAGAGGTTATATAATTAAGGAACTTCGCAAAAGCGTTGGAAAACCTCCCTCGAAGTACCAACACTAGCCTGGCTGAAAGGTTAAGCAAGTATTGTGACGTGAGATTAATCCTGACTAGTTCTTCTTTTAAAGGTTTGAAGAAGAATTTGAGGAAACAGTGGAGCCATCCTGGTTAGATAAATTAAAAAACCAATCTAATCTTACAAGAGCGCACACTGAGTGTTTCTTTTCTCTCTCTCCAGGTAGCAACCATTTCACGTCCTAATCAAGATAATAAAATGTATCGCTTGACCGATCCGAATTCTTATTCGGGGCTGGGGAACATCGGTTTGGCTATAACTTATGATGGCAATCGTAAGTATGAGCAAGGGAAAGAGGATTGTATGGATTCCAAGGAGACCCAGTTGAAGAAGAAGCTTAGTTTTGCATCTACTTCAGGTGTTCTTGTAATTGAGAACTGCTTTTCGGTCAGCCCTACCTCCTGGGTACTTGATACCGGATCAGGATCTCATATCTGTAATTTATTGCAGGGACTGAGAAAAAGTAGGAAAGTTGCACCTGGTGATATGTCCCTCAGGGTAGGGAACAGAGCACTAGTTAATGCTGCAGCCGTCGGTGAATATCACCTAGTGTTGCCAAATGGCAATACTATGATTTTGAACAATTGCTACTATGTACCTTCCATGGTTTTCAATATCATATCAGTTTCTTTACTCGATAAAGATGGATATAACTTTGTTCTTGATAGAAATATCATGAACATTTACCTTGATAAGGTACTGGTTGCAGAATGTACACTGTGTAATGGTATCTATGTTCTAAATCGGAATACAGTTCTCAATGTACAAAACACACGCAAGAGGAAGAATTCAGATACGAATGAATCCTACTTATGGCATTGTAGACTTGGTCATATCGGAGAGAATAGACTAAGTAAGTTTCATAGAGACGGACTCTTGGATACGTTCGAGTTTTCATCTTATAAAACTTGTCAGTCTTGTCTCAAAAGAAAGATGGCCAAATCTCCGTTCACCGGACATGGAGAAAGAGCAACAGAGCTCTTGGGACTCATACACAGTGATGTATGTGGTCCGATGTCTATACATGCAAGGGGTGGGTTCTCGTACTTCATCACATTCACTGACGATCTCTCTAGATTCGGATATGTGTATCTTATGAAACACAAATCTGAAGCTTTTGAGAAATTCAAGGAATTCAGAAACGAAGTAGAGAACCAGACTGGCAAAAGTATCAAGATCCTCCGATCGGATAGGGAAGGGGAGTACTTAAGCGCGGAATTCCGAGATTACTTAAAAGAGAATGGAATTCTCTCTCAGCTTACTCCTCCTTATACACCACAGCACAACGGTGTATCAGAGCGGAGGAATCGTACCCTATTGGATATGGTTCGCTCCATGATGAGTAATGCTGAGTTACCTCTTTCATTTTGGGGACATGCGCTTTCGACAGCGGCATATCTCTTGAATGATGTTCCGTCTAAATCAGTGCCTAAGATACCATTCGAGATATGGAATGGTAAAAGGCCGTATCTTAAGTGCATTAAGATATGGGGTTGTCCGGCCTATGTAAAAGTACAAAATCCGGACAAACTTCAGGCACGTTCAGTTCTATGTAAATTTGTGGGATATCCTAAAAACTCTATAGGATATCTGTTCTACCACACCGAGGAACAGAAGGTGTTTGTATCTCGCCATGCTACTTTTTTAGAGTGGCAATTTCTTGCAAAAGAAACTAGTGGGAGTTCGGTAGAACTGGAAGAAATTCAGCGACCACAAAATGAAACTGAAGATTTGAGAGAACCCCAGGATTCAATAACCCCAGACAAATCTCAGCCACTCCGCAGATCTGGTAGGATTTCTCATCCACCCGAGAGATACTACGGTTTTCTCATAGACGGGGATCGAGAGGATTGCATCTTGGAAGAAGATGACCCTACCAGTTTCAGGCAGGCCATTATCAGTAGGGACTCTGATAAGTGGTTGGATTCTATGCGATCCGAAATGGAGTCCATGTACACCAATAAAGTGTGGACCTTGGATATTGCTCTACCTAGGGTAAAACCCGTTGGATGCAAATGGATCTACAAAAGGAAACTTGGTGTAGATGGGCAGGTAGAAACCTATAAGGTTAGACTTGTTGCAAAAGGTTTTCGTCAAAGACCTGGTGTGGACTATGACGAAACTTTTTCTCCAGTGGCTATGCTCAAATCCATTCGAATCCTACTTGCCATTGCTGCCTTCCATGACTATGAGATCTGGCAGATGGACGTAAAAACGGCTTTTCTAAACGGCAGTTTGGAAGAATGCGTTTATATGGATCAGCCAGAAGGTTTTGTAGACAGTGGGAGCAGCGGGAAGGTGTGCAAGTTACTTAAATCCATTTATGGATTAAAGTAGGCATCGCGGAGCTAGAACATCTGTTTTGATGAAGCAATCAAGGAATTTGATTTCATCAAGAACGAGGATGAGCCTTGTATTTATAAGAAGATTGTAGGACGAACTGTCGTATTCCTAGTCTTGTACGTGGACGACATTCTTTTGATAGGAAATGACATTCCTGTGCTACAATCGGTCAAGCTATTCTTATCACAACGGTTCTCCATGAAGGACCTGGGTGATGCCTCGTACATTCTGGGGATCAAGATCTACAGAGATAGATCCAAGAGACTACTGGGACTTTCGCAGTCCAGGTACATAGAGACCGTACTAAAGAGGTTTAGTATGGAAGATTCCAAGCGCGGTAATATACCCGCATTGCACGGAATCACCCTCTCTAAGGAGATGTCCCCCAAGACTGACGAGGAAAGGGTTCGCATGAGCACTATACCCTACGCTTCGGCGGTAGGATCTATAATGTATGCGATGCTATGTACAAGACCAGATGTAGCTTACGCGCTGAGCGTGGTAAGCCGGTATCAGTCAGACCCAGGTGAGAACCACTGGACGATAGTGAAGAACATTCTCAAGTACCTAAGAAGGACTAAGGAGATGTTCCTGGTTTACGGTAATGGAGACCTCAGGGTCGAGTCCTTTACCGATTCAAGCTTCCAGAGTGACAAAGATGACAGCAAGTCTATCTCAGGTTTTATGTTTACCCTCAACGGAGGGGCGGTGTGTTGGAGGAGTTCCAAACAGGATACCGTCGCAGACTCGATGATGGAGGCTGAATACATTGCTGCAAGCGATGCCGCAAAAGAGGCGGTCTGGATGAAGAAGTTCATTAGTGAACTTCAGGTGGTTCCATCCATTGTTGAACCAATACCTTTGTATTGCGATAACAATGGGGCTATAGCTTTAGCGAAGGAACCAAGGTCCCATCAGAAGTCCAGACACATCTTAAGGCGGTATCACCTGATCAGGGAGATCATTGATTGCCAGGAGATCGAGGTACGGAGAGTGGACCCAAAAGAAAACACGGCGGATCCATTCACAAAGGCCCCCCCTCAAACACAGTTCGAGCGACTTTTTGAGCTATTGGGTATGCAGTACGCCAACAGCTGGCCATAGAGAAGACGTTGGGTATGAGGTACGCCAATTACTGGCCTTTAGTGCAAGTGGGAGATTGTTGGATATGTATGTCCTAGAGGCCATTATTGTATAGTACTAGTTTGTATAATACATTTTGGAAGCTTGGGATATATACGGTTTTACGACAGTCTTGCTCAATATAATAGTATGCTACTTGGTTTGTTTCTATCTTAATATGTGTATATGTTTCTTTTAACATATCGCTAATACATATTGATGGATCCCTTAGGATCCTTGCTTGACTACCGGCGTTGTGATGGTGATCACAGTAGTGGGGGCTGGGTAGTCTATAAGCACATCCTTATTTTGGTCCCTAGTCGTAGGATTATCGAGACAGGGCATTGATACTCCTGAGTAGACTGGTGCATACGCTTCTTATCCCAGCAGGGGAGATGGTCTGTCCCACAGCCATCAGTACGTCGTACTGGAGATAGTATGCAGGTGCTCGTTAGGTTATGAGTACACTGGACAGGACTCGTCGGGAACTGTTGGTTGGTATTATACCTATCGTCAGTTAACAGTTCCCAGGTGACATGAGTACAGTTTAGTCCGTTGACTTGACACTGTCACTTCGTCTCGAGTGTGTTCCCACTGTTCTTAGATTACTACCCTACCACGGCTCTATTGAGTGGTGCAAACAGGTGGTAGTTGGGTGCAGTTCCGAAGCACTTGAAGGCAGTGACGGTTAGACGAGATTCGTTTCTTACGGTATTAAGAGTTGATATCGCGCTGTGTCTAGGAGAGCCATTACACATAGTCGTCCCTGGCCAGGGCAAGCGAGATTTACTGGTAGTGTTTCCAGTAGTTTCTCAGGGTGTTCTGGGCTACACTCCGACACGACTTGTACCGCTATTAGGGGACTGACGTTTACCGCCCCCCTAAGCCCGACATGCGATACTCTCAGACGAACAGACCGGACTGTACAGAGATTGTCACATTCAGGCTCAGTAGGAGTTCGGATGGGTTCACCTCATCGGTCTTCTTATCGGCATCTACCTGGGGACCGTTACGTAAAGCTAGTACTGCTTGCGGCCTGTGGTTAAACCCACTACCAGCGTGGTGTCGAGTCTTTAAAGTCCCACATATAGGGTTGTTCGCCTTTGGGCAAAACAGAGTAGAGGTTGCATGGTTTTGCGACAGGGTTCGTTCACATACGCGCACTTGTGCACGTTTGGTGTCCGGGCAGTTTTTACTAGCGGGCTTTGGTTTAAGCCAGATCCTAGTATTTGTTTTGGGATTGGTTTTATCTCATTGTATTCATATTCCTCGGAACACGGATGCGGGTGTGTATGCACAGTTGACAGAGGCAGAGGAATCTCATTAGGGTTTTTGACAGTTGACTTTTTTTAAACCCTGATGAGAATGAGAAATATGATTAATAATATTAATTAAGGATAATTGTGCCAAGGTTAGGTTGACCGTTTGACTTTGGTTGACCTTTTGACCATGATCATTTCTTTTGTAAGATGCTTCTTGATTCTTGCAATTTGCATTAAATGTGAAATGATAATGGTCATTTCAACTAACCATCACAATTTTCTTTAGTTATTATTATTATTATCATTATTCTTATATGAGAGCAAGGTTGTGTTTTTGCTTATTCACTCTCTCTTGCTCTTCCTCTCTCATGAAAAGCTCTCCCTCTTCCTCTCTCAAAACTCTCTTCTTTCATGTGTTGAAAACCATGAGCTTTGTGAGATAAAACCATCAAGACATCTCTCTACTCATTCTAGGGTTCTTAGTTTAGCAAGCCAAGCACTCTAGTAATCTCTTGGTTGAGGTAGGAGCTCAAGGTAGAGGCCTTCGGGTGGATCTTTTTTCGGCAAAGAGAAGACGAAGAGGAGGAGCCGTCTACACCACTCCAAGGAGCAAACAAGAAGGAGGACCACAACAAGAAGAGAAGGAGTTCAAGATCTAGGTATAACCATCTAATATAGTAGCTAGAATTTGTAGTTAGTTTGTTAGTTTTTATTTAGCAAAGATCCATCATGGTTGGTCTATATTTTCTTGTGAGAAAATTTTGATTTTTACCTATTCCACCTCCCCGAAAGAACCGGGATGGGTAACATAGACCTTTCAGAAGCAGATCTCCCCACAAGTTGAGAATTTAATTCTCAATGTGGAGATTCTGTTATGCAGTCCCAAAAGTTATAGGAAAGAACTAGGTTTGAACAATTTAATTCTTCCAAAAACATAGGAATTTAATTCCTCTGATAAAACCAGGGTTTAACCCTGCATAAAAATTTAATTCTTATAAAACAAAGGACTTGAAACTCTCTAGACTAAGATCAAGAGTCTCATGCATATTAGCGTTCAACGCTATAACGACAGATCACGTGTTCCCAAATGAGCACCTGTTAGGACAAAAAAGGAATGACTGGATTCGAGTCACGTGATCCCACGTGACCCCAAATAGTGTTCAGCACTTGTAAAAAATGAGGGGGAATAAATTAAGAAAGTTCTCATTTTTGGGCGTCTCACGTGATCCCATATGACCCCCAATAATGCTTAGCACCTAGAACAGAATAGGAAGATAAATCTAAAGGAGGCAGTGCCCAACTCTGGAGCACCTCATGTGCCCACACGTGATGACCATAAGGACTAAGTGTTTAACACTTATATACAGATGAGGATTTAGACCCAAGTGCATGACGCCCAATTTTCAGGTGCCGCACGTGCCGCACGTGAGCGCTCTAAATTTTAGTGCTAACACTACTTATGAGCCTCACGTGGGAGCACGTGAGCGTCAAGCAGATAGCAGTGTTTAACACTGTGAAAGACCAACCTTGGCCAAAATTAGCCAAATCTCCCAAGGCCAAAACCTTTTGACCATCAATCAACCGAGCCCTCCTATACTCAGGTTTCCCCGAATCGATCTTAGTGCCAAAGATGGTCAATGATCTCCTGACACATGGCATCTAAAATGATGTTCGTTCCACCATGATCTCTCCTTTCAATCTGGAGTTCGGTTCAAGGGTATATCTCTCCACACCTCTGATAAATATCGTTGTAATTCTTCAACGATGTCAGAAAGGTGGAGGGTCCCGACAACCAACAGCTCTTGGATGCACTCTCAAACCCATCAGCATAACATAATGGACCGTAATGTCCTTAAACTAGTTGTAGAACGCAACGTCCTTAAACTAAAATAATAGTGCTTAAATTCTCTTTCGTTGAATCAAAAATGATCCCGAACCCCATTAAGTAGGTCTTAGTCCAATAACGGATTAATGTATTCTTAACAAATATTTAACTCGATCTTAATCTCAAACAAGGTTAACGATTCTTAAATTAAACCAAACCCAAATCTAAGAAAATACGGATTTGGACCAATTCACGCCTTACGGACGACAACATAAATTAGTCTCTGTATACAATCTATGGGAAACCAAAAATAAAACAAACACACACAATACGAAGTGACCTTCTGGAGCAGGAGAAAGTGGTTATCGTTACGCGGTAACGTAATTAACTGCAGGGCCTTGCGCCTGCAGGGAAGAGCGTCCCCACAATAAAAAAAACTCACAACGAGGGGGAATCTGACGAAATCTGCTACAACGGCCGCATCCATCCAAACCTCTGATACACGATGCCATAAATCAACTTGGCATTTTCGGAGAGGTAGACGAATAAAACCAAATATCATCTGTCCCCAAATTCAGGTAAGACGACCTACGCGGTTTCGTCCCTGTTTTCGGCGGTAAACAGATATCAAGTTCACTACGTTAAAGGTTTTTCGCCAAAAACCAGCTGTAGTCCTCCGTCATTTCTTTCGAGTAGTACCTAGTATTCGTGCTGCATTTTTTTTTTCAAGGCGTAGTGTACGGTAGCTGATATTGCTTGTTTGTTGCATTGAGATGCAATTATTTAGGACGGTCGTATAACCTAGTTGGCCTTTGTCAAGGGTTTGTATGGGTGGGTTTAGAGTAATCCAGGATAATGATGGGTTGAACTTGAATATTGGTTTATGATTTTTTGGCCTTTATCATGGTCATAAACCGCTTGGGGCAAAAATCATATCGGGAGTTTCAAACATACAGGAAACTTGCCAGGCATGCGCATACCTTCTGGAGTGTGGTGAATTGAGTGGCTTCCATCAAATTATCATGCGAAGATGTTGGATCCCGATTCCCACTGATGAGTAGGATTACTCATCGGGCAATTTTAGATGATCCTAATTAATTCTCCTTTTGGGTTTGGAGGAGAATTCAAGAAAACAATGGGAGCCATCCTGATTAGATAAAGTGATTAATCATTCTGATCCAGGTTAGAGTGCACGCTAAGTGTTTCTTTTCTCTCTCTCTTTGGCAGCGACCATGGCCCGACCCTAGACTAAAACTTATGAACCAAGTTAACCGAATATTCTTAAAATACTTTGGCTTTTGGATTGTCATTTAGTTGCATAAATCATTGCCGCTCCTTCTTTCCCTTTGCATTTCTCCAGAACACTCTGTATCACTACGAAGATCCATATTTTTGGATATTCCATCGTATAGTTACATACGAACTCGAAGGAACTTGTTCCGATTCGATGATGGATTCTGGTTCAAGAGAAATCAAATAGGATTATTCGGGTTGTCTTTTAGTTTTACCTTCTCTTAGGTTACGAGGGCTCCCGGTACTAGGAGAGTACACCTATTGCGCTTATTGGATAGTCTTCTTCCAAACCATAGGCATGTGCCGAAAAGTGGGGAAGGTAGAAAACCAATTAGCCTAAGTGTGGTGTACATAAGGTAATAAGTGAAGACAAATAAAAGGATTAGATTGAGGGCAAAAGATATTGCCACTACTATCATTCACGACGAAACCGTGTATATCCCTACCACTCCTAGTTCACCTTTGCTTTTCTCCGGAACATTCTGTATCACCACGAAGATCCACTTTTATTGGATAAACCATCGTATAGTTACATACGAACTCGAAAGAACTTGTTCCAGTTCGAGGATGGATTCTAATTCAGGAGAAATCGATTAGGATTATTCGTGTTGTCTTTTCTCTTTACCTTCTCTCAGGTTGCAAGGGCTCCTGGTATTAGGAAAGTACACCTATTACGCTTATTAGATAGTCTTCTTCAAAATCTTAGGCTGGTGCCGAAGGGTAGGGAAGGAAGAAAACCAATTAGCCTAAGTGTGGTGTACAGAAGGTAACGCGTAATGACAAATAAAGGGATTGGAGAGATACCAAGGAAATATACGGTTACAGTCATGAATCTGGATAGTGGAAGAGGCATTATTAGGAATACTCAGCTAACCCTTCGAAACATTTTCAAGTTTCAGTTTGACAGTGCAATATTGATTGAAAACTGTTTCCTAATTGGATTCTAACTCCAGGGTATGTATTTACCAGATTTGATTCTCACATCTGTATAGTGTTACAGATGGTGAGTAGGAGTAAAATATTGGGAATTAGGTGATTATATCTGCATTATATCAGAATTCGTTGTAATTGGTGAAATTTGAGGAAATCACCTGGGGTTTTGCCTGACGGCAAATATTTGGTTTTGAATATCCGTTGTTATGCACCAATTTCAAACTGATATATCTGTACGTTTATTTTATAAAGTGAGATATAACTTTTTGATATTATGTCTATGACATTTACCCATATCAGTTGGTGATTAGGTAAGGTGCATTCAACAACGGTGTAATTCTTCTTAACCATAGTACAGTTTTCATCCTACGACGCACAGGGTTGAAGTTATTTAACTCAGGGGACTTATACAATGTATTGTATATTGTCCAGTGTCCATTAGGACAAAAGGGTTGGTACTCATACTATATTCTGTTTACTTGTGACTTCTCTAGTTTTTATACAAGTATTTCATAGAAATACAGGGTCCAAGTTTAGAGAAGTTATAGGTACAAGAATAAAGTAGAGAACCATATATTGCAAATATCAGGATTCTTCAAGGTGGTCGAAAATGTAAATACTTGTATATGGTATTCCATTGATAGTAATGGTTTTGAGAACTTACTTCTCTTTTAGATTTCTCATATATGGATGTACTCCTAGTTGAGTAATGCTGATAGGCATCCTTCCATTTAGTTGATATGCACTGGAGACAGCTGCATGTTTTGAATCTGGTTCCAATTAAATTAGTGCCTCTGTTTCTAAATTGTATATAGAATTTTTCATATCTTAACGATGTAAAGGTATATAGAGTTGTCCGGCTCAAGCTTAAAACCAGACTTTGGACAAACTCAAAGCACGCTTTAGTAATGCAGTTTGTGAGTTATCCTAGGCTTCGACGAGGGTTAATTTTCTACCATCAGGAAGATCAATATTTATATTGTTCTTGACTCGCCACCAGTTTTAGTAAAATGGATTCTTTTCAGAAAACATTAGTGGGAGTATGGTAGAGCTGGAAGTTATTCCAGAACCATAAACGATTACTGAAAATTTAGTAGAACCTAAACATTCAATTGGATTCGACATTCCATTAGCCACTCCGCAGATTTGGTGGGTAACCTCAGGCACCCGAGAGGTATTTCGGTCTTCTCAGAGACGGTGACAAGGAGGTTCTTATTTACCCAGACTTGCTAATGTTGTTGTTCTAGACTATAAGACCTGGCAGGAGGATGAGTATAGCGTCGTTCTAAACTAGTTTTAGAAGTGCACGTGTATATGACTCTGCCAGAGGGTTATTGTAGTCAGTGGAAGCAGCGGAAGCATGGAGGGCAAGTAGCTTATATCTATTTATAGACTAAAGCAGGTATAGCGGAAATAGATCATCTATTTTTGATGTGAAAGTCAAAGGTCTTAACTTCATCAGAATAAGAGATGGATCTGATAAGAAGGTAGTAGAGAGTGATGTCCAGGTATTTTGATGACATGCATTTGATAGGGAGAGATCTTCCTATACTACGATCGGTTATATACTGTGGTTGTCACAAGGTGGTTTCTTCACATAGGATATGGATATAATATCAGGGTTTCTGGTTACTAGATCTATGGTTTTAGATCTAGATTTAGGAAGTGTCCCAATCTAGGTACTTTGATATTATTCTAAAGGTGTTTTAGAATGGTTCACTCCTGACATGGTGGTGTATCTACAGGTGATGGAGTCACCATCTCTAAAGGATGTCTTTCAGACTAAAGGGGAGAGGGATTTGCATGATTGGCATATCACTTGCTTAGGAAATTGAGTCAATCATGTGATGTCAAGTACCACACCAGATATTGTTTTTGCACTAGCTGCAATAAGTATATATATATATATATATATATATATATATATATATATATTAATCCAATCCTGAAGAAACGTTGGGAAGCAGTTATGAACATAAGTAGATGTTCTTGGGATATGGTAACAGCAACTTTCTCGGGAGGTGGTTATCATTTCAGGCTTCCAAGATGACCTGGATGATAGAGTAACTGTCAGAGTTATAGTTTTTCCTATTCTTAGGGGCGGTATGTTGGACGGGTGGTCCAAGGGGATACTGAGGCAGGCATGACGCAGAATACTGATTAAATTCAGTGGATAATACAGTCTAAGAAGTTTGTTGGATTTGGAGTTAATTTGTGAACTGGGTCCCATCAGATATCCAAACAAACTCTAAGACAGGTATTGCTCATTTCGGAAGATAGTCTTTCTCCGCGAAGTTGAGATATAGAGAGATAAAGATAGAAATACTGGAGCGGATCCACTCACTGAGGTTATTTCTCGAACGCAATAATTTCGCAAATGGGCTTTGTGAGACTGATTAGTAGAAAAGTTGGGTGTTCGGTATCACACAGGCTGTGAGTATGCGACACCACAATAATTAGCCTTAAGTGCAAGTGGGAGATTATTGGATATAGTGCCCTCAAGTCAATTATTGAATCGCAGGCACGCGATTGTGATGATTGAGGGAGGACCTATACCAGTAGAACAGTCTTATTCGAGATGATAGTATGCTATTTGGTTTATCTTTATCATCGTGTCAGCATTATATGGCATTACAGATCACTATTACATGTTGATAGAGCGCATAAGATTCTTGCTTGACTACCAGCATTATGATGGCGATCATATACGTGGGAGCTGGATGGTCTATAAGCACATCCTTAAATGTCCCTAGTCATGGGAGTATCGAGACTGGGCATCAGTACTCCAGAGTAGACTAATGCATACTGATCGAGACCCCGATGAGGGGCGGTGGCCGGTCTCACAAGCCATTGGTGTCAGTTTGTTCACCTAAGATAGTATACATGTGCTCATTGGGTTATGAGTACACCGGACAGACTCGCCGGGAACATACTAGTTGGTATTATACCTATTGTCAGATAGAAGTTCCCAGGTGATATGAGTACAGCTTAGTCTGTCGACCTAAGATCGTCATTTGTCTCGTGTGAGTTCCCACTGTACTTTGATTACTACCCTACCATGGCTCAAAGAAGTCATGCAAACAGGTTTTAGTTAGGTACAGTTCCGAGCAACATGGAGGCAGTGAGTGGATCGTCGGGAATTCGTCTCTCCCAGTATTGGGGGTTGATGTCGCGCAGTGCACGGGTGGCCATCACCAGAAATCTTTGGCCAAGGTAGTCGAGAATTACTGATCTAGGATCGCTAATTTCTCAAGTGGTGATGGGTTTCATACCGACATGAATTATCGAGTTATTAGGGGTCTGACTTTATCCACCCTCCTAGACTCGATATGCGACACTCTTAGACGAATAGACCGGACCGTACGGATATTATCACTGTTAGGCTCAGTAGAGGTACGAATGAGTTTGCTCATCGGCCTTCCTTTCTCTCAATACCTGGGTAGCCGTTACGTACAGCTAGTGCCGCTGACGTGCTTGTGGTTAAACCCACTGCCAGCATATTGACGAGTCTTTAGAGTCCCACACAGAGGGTTTTCACGGTTCAGGCGATATGGTGTAGATGACGTATGTTGGTACATACAGATGTCCGATTAAATATGTGTACAGGCTGCACAGACTTTAATTGGACGGTTGATAATACTAGCGGCTTAGGATTAAACCGGATTATTAAATCAGGTTTTGATTTATATATGTATGTGTGTGTGTGTGTGTATTCTAGTATTATTGTTCACTATTCATTTTCTCTTTTGGTTATTCGTATTTTTGTACGAATACGCATATATGTATTTCGATACGTGTACCGGGTTGTATTCCGTATTTATATGAAATAGCTTCTAGAAGATGGCCACCTCATTATTTGATTTTCATTTTAGAAAATCATTTTAGAAATGAGGTGGAGGGTGACTTAGCATGAACATGGGCTTGGCATGTATAGATACATGGCTCTCATTTGTTTATTGGAAAATTGGAGAAGATATTTTCATTGTATGGTTGTAAATTGTTGGAGCCATATTCTTTACATGCCATCCAAGTGTTTTTTCTTGACCTGATTTTCTCATTCTCTTCTCTTTTGAGAGACTTATCCATTTCCATGGCTGCCCATGTCATTGTTTTCCTCACCCTTCATTCTTCTTCTTGAGTTTCTTTTTAGAATATTTTGATGAGAGAAAAATTATAGTGAGATAATACTACACCTCCACTCTCCATTGCTAGCAATCTTGGAGCATCGGTTTCCTTGCTAGGCAAGGTTGAAACTTACGTCGTTTCCCTCGGCTGGATCATCGTACATGGAGGTAGACCAGCAACCAAATTCGATCCGCGACCACTAGGAGTTTGCGATGATGGTTAAAGACCCGAAAGACTTGGTTCATTCGGTATAACCATTCCTAAATCTTTATATTGCTTATTAGTTTAGGGTTTAGGGAAGATCCGGGTATAGGGTTGTGGTAGCACCAGCTTTTGTAAATTTTTGTTCCGTATTTGGCCACGGTTTGATAGTCGGGACGCTGCCGTAATCCAACATCACCAAATCCTAATCATCCACTTGGATCCTCGATATTCTGCGGGATATAAGAATCCAATGATTATTTTAGATCTTGGTTGCCGGAAAAGCGCACGGTGTTTTCCCTTTTTGTGTATTACATCCGGCACACTGAATATTATTGTCCATACAGTACACAATTTATGAGGCTTAATTTCACTATAAAATATCAGTCTTTTTGCTTAGGTTTCTAACTAGCATTGCATATTGCGATGGCTGTTTCTAGACTTTACTATTTTTTTCTTTCTTTACTTTTTCTGCGTAAAATTTATTTGGGCTTGCTGAAGCTAAGATCTCGATGCGCTGCGCATAGCACGACCAGGGTAAAACGACGAGCTGGACGCCGGTTTAAGTCGGTAAACCTTCCTCTAAGTTTGCGCTCTGAATATGCAAACGACAGGCCGCACGGCCCGTTTAATTTAATTGATTTTCGTTATTCATTTTCTTATAAGGCTCTTAATTTCAATAGAGAAAAAATTGCCTACGCAGTTTTCCTACAAGACACACTCAAACACTTTGTGTGGGGCTACATACTTATTTGCAGGACCCGCCGATTTTATGAGTGTTGTATAGTTTGATGTGTAAAAAATGGTTGTGTAAATTTCAATAAACCCCCTTATGTTTTAGGGGTGCAGCCAATAATCCTTCCATGCATCAAAATAATACAAGATATATTCGCGGATGTTAAGAGAGCTTCAAATAACTTATATGTCTCAAAAAGCTAAAAAAATACAGATGAAAATTTATTTATCTTTTTGAGCTAGGCCTTTTATGCTGGAGTTTGGCAAGTTTCAAACTATTCTCTTTTTTTAAATTCTATTTTAAACGAAAGCGTGGATTCAAAACTATGCTTTCAAACTATAATTATCTACATTATTTATAAAACCCCATTTTTGAAAAACTATGGGTAGCAAAAGGTTGTTTCCTTTGAACTTAATCAAAACCGGGTTTTCGGAACCCTCATTGCAAGCCAGGCCTAAAGAATACTAGCATTTTGCACGTGTGATGCACGTTTTATTAATAAAATATGTAATACTTATATAAATCTAAATAAACTATGTAATTTTATTCTATTTAGAGTCCAAAATAAAAAATCTTGAGCACATGGATAGATATAAATAGGGGCCTTTGGTTTAAAATTATTTTGAATGTTAATAAGTAAAGAAAATAGCTATTTTAGTAGCTTGAATTAAGAGTATTCTAGAAGATATTATAATATTTTATTTACCAAGTAAAAGAAGATAGTTTTAAGTAAATGAAAGCAAAAGTTTAAAAGTGATAAAATTAAAATAATTTTTAGAAAGTTCTTTTTTGTCCTAAGTTTGAGTACATAATGTAGATTGAATTTGGAATTCAAACCAATTTCTAGAAAGATCTTTGTTGTCTTAAGTTTTAAAGAATGTGGAGTGGAATTGAAATTTAAATTAATAAAACATTTAATTATTTTTGTCATGTAGAAACTCTAAGATTTGAGAAATTTTCTCCTTTTTTCTTTATTTTTCAAAAAATGGAAAATGTGGACTTTAACCAATACCATTTGCATTACACACAAACATTATTTGTTTAATCAGATTTTTTCTCCCATTTCCGATCACCAATTCCCTTTATCGTTTTTCTTTTCCGATATATTTGGTTTCTGATGATGCTCACAAGTGGTATCTTCTCAGATTACGACACATGGCGGATGACGCGTCCCGAAATCTACGGAGGTGGAATAAATGAGATGCATTAGGGGCGTTCTTCGGGACCTTGTCTCCGAGGACGCATCCGTCCTTTCGAAAACCTCCCTGAGTACTTTCCACATTCACCTAGCAAACAGCCAATAGCACGCCTCCGAGCTGTCCGGCGAGCTTCCTCGGTCTCACTGCTCGTTTCCGAGCCATCTGACAGGCCAAGATTTCTTGGTCTCCCTGCTCGTTTTTGAGCCTCCTGACAGGCCTTCCTCGGCTCCCCCGATCAACGGAGAGCGCGGAACCTAAGCACCCCCGCAACGGCTCCGTGTATCTCGCTAGGGCGAGATATCCTCCTCCCCACGTTCGGCGTCCCATGCTAGCGCGACCCCCCATTAATGGACGTATCCCGCCATTAATACGAGGATAACGCAGGGGCGTAACTGACGGCGATGAGCTCACGCCTGCTCGCTCCACGCGACCACTATATAAAACCATTTCTCAGACGACTCAGGTAACTCGAACTAAACCCAATAGGTCGCTACGATGCCCTCATTCCCCGGCACTAACTTGATCGTCGGAGGTTCCTACAGTGGTCTCCCACCCCAAGACTTCCTTTGCCGGTATCTCGACCTCAGCAACTTCCAACAACCCATTGAGATCCACACGCTCAATAACCCACAAAACAAATCTCAGCCGCTAAAAACCGCTCGCTACCAGATCGACGGAGGACAACATCTGAGGGAGATCACAGCCTCCATCAGCTAGCGCCGTCTATGAGAATCTTTCAGAAGCTTCTCCACCCATAAGTTGATCTTCCACTCTCTACCGATGGCGAGCGACAACCGTGACGATCCAAATAAGAGCCGCTACACCCTCCACAACGGAAGCAGGAGTGGGTCATCTCCCCCTCCTAACGTCATCAATGCCTTATCCGCTAGGATCAACATGCTCACATCGATGGTGGATGCACTCGTCCGCGTTCAAGCAGCGAACCCTACCCTTCAGAACACGATTCCCCCTCCCCAGGATAACGACGTCCACAGAAGAACAGATGGCCATGCTCAGGCCTACAATCACCTGGGGTTTTGCATGACGGCAAATATTTGGTTTTGAATATCCGTTGTTATGTACCAATTTCAAACTGATTTATATGTACGTTTATTTTATAAAGTGAGATATAACTTTTTGAAATTATATCCATGACATTTACCTATATCAGTTGATAATTGGGTAAGGAGCATTAAACAACTGTGTAATTCTTCTTAACCATAGTACAGTTTTCAACCTACGACGCACAGGATTTGAGTTATTCAACTCAGGGGACTTATACAAAATATTGTATGTTGTTCAGTGTCCATTAGGACAGAGGGGTTGGTGCTTGTAATATATTCTGTTTACTTGTGACTTCTCCTGTTTTAGACAAGTATTTCGTAGAAATACAAGGTCCAATTTTTGAGAAGTTATAGGTACAAGAATAAAGTAGAGAACCACGTGATGCAAGTATCAGGATTCTTCAAGATGATCAAAGATATAGATACTTGTGTTTGATATTCAGTTGATAGTAATAGTTTTGAGAACTTGCTTCTCTTTCAAGTTACTCATATTTGGATACACTCCTAGTTGAGTAATGATGAACAACATCTCTCCATTTAATTAACATGCACAGGAGACAGCTGCATGATTTGAATCTGGTTCCAATTAAATCAGTGCCTATGTTTCTATATTAAATATAGAATGGTTCATTTCTTAACAATGTTAAGGTATATGGAGTTGTCCGGCTTATGCTTAAAACCAGACTTTGGATAACTCAAGGCACGTTTTTGTAATGGCGGTTTGTGGGTTATCCCGGGCTATGACGAGGGTTAATTTTCTACCATCTGGAAGATCAATAGTGATATTGTTCTTGACTCGCTACAGTTTTAGTAAAATGAATTTTTTCAGAAAATGGTAGTGGGAGTATGGTAGAACTGGAAGTAATTCCAGAACCACAAATGATTACTGAAAATTTAATAGAACCTAAAGATTCAATCGGGTTTGACATTCCATTAGCCACTCCGCAGATATGGTGGGTAACCTCCGGCGCCCGTGAGGTACTTCGGTATCCTCAAAGACGGTGACAGAGAGCTTCTTGTTTACCAAGACTTGTTATTACTGCTGTTCTAGACTATGAGACTCGGCATGGGGATGAGTATAGCGTCGTTCTAAACTAGTTTTAGAAGTGTACGTGTATATGACTCTGCCGGAGGGTTGTTGTAGTCAGTGAGAGCAGCGGAAGTATAGTGGACAAGTAGCTTATGTCTATTTATAGACTAAAGCAAGTATAGCGGAGATAGATCATCTAATTTTAATGTGACAGTCATAGGATTTGACTTCATCAGAATAGAAGATGGATCTGTTAAGAAGGTAGTAGGGTCTGATATCCTGGTATTTGGATGATATGCACTTTGTAGGAAGTGAAATTCCTATATTACGATCGGTTATACTGTGGTTGTCACACAGTGGTTTCTCCACGTCGGATCTGGATATTA
Source organism: Agapanthus africanus (assembly GCA_030015575.1). Classification (NCBI taxonomy): domain Eukaryota; kingdom Viridiplantae; phylum Streptophyta; class Magnoliopsida; order Asparagales; family Amaryllidaceae; genus Agapanthus; species Agapanthus africanus. The sequence goes on along the minus strand of CM057345.1, from coordinate 37,929,987 downwards.
TATAAGGCATTCTGGTAAGTAGATCTATGGTTTTAGATTTAGATTTGGGTAGTTTCCCAATCTGGGTACTTTGACTCTATTCTAAAGGTGTTTTAGAATGGATGACTCCTGATATGGTGGTGTACCTGCAGGTGATGGAGTCACCATCTCTAAAGGTGTCTTACAGACTAAAGTGAGAAAGATGTGCATGATTGGTATATCACTTGCTTAGGCAATTGAGTCAATCATGAGATGTCAAATACCACACCAGATGTTGTTTTTGGACTAGATACAATAAGTTTTTATATTAATCCAATCCTGGAGAAACGATCGAAAGCAGTTTATGAACATAAGTAGATGTTCTAGGGGATTTGGTAATGACAGCCTCTTTCGGGAGACGGTTATCATTCTAGGCTTCCAAGATGACCGGATGACAGAGTGACTATCAGAGATATAGTTTTCCCTCTTTTGAGGAGCAATAGTTTGGACAGGTGGTCTAAGCGGATACTGAGGGAGGCATGGCGCAGTATACTGATTAAATTCAGTTGACGATATAGTCTAAGAAGTTTGCTGGATTTGGAGTTCATTTGTGAACTGGGTCCCATCAGATATCCAGACATATTCTAAGACAGGTATTGCTCATTTCGGGAGATGGTTTTCTCCGCGAACTTGAGATAAAGAGAATCATAGAAAGAAACATTGGAGCGGATCCACTCACTGAGGCTATTTCTCGAATGCAATAGTTTTACAAACGAGTTTTGTGAAACTGATTAGTAGAGAAGTTGGGCGTTCGGTATCACACGGGCTGTGAGTATGCGACACCGCAATAATTAGCCTTAAGTGCAAGTGGGAAATTGTTGGCTATAGTGCCTTCAAGTCAATTATTGGATCGCAGGCACGTGATTGCAATGATTGAGGGAGGACCTATACAGGTAGAACAATCTTACTCGAGATGATAGTATACTATCTGGTTTGTCTTTATTATCGTGTACATGCTTCAGGTGACATTACAAATCACTATTACATGTTGATAGAGCCTATAGGATTCTTGCTTGACTACCGGCAGTATGATGGCGATCATATACGTGAGAGTTGGGTGGTCTATAAGCACATCCTTAAAGTGTCCCTAGTCGTGGGAGTTTCGAGACTGGGCATCGATACTCCAAGAATAGACTAGTGTATACGGATCGAAACCCCGACGAGGGGCGGTGGCCGGTCTCACAAGCCATTGGTGTTAGTTGGTTCACCTAAGATGTATACAGGTGCTCATTGGGTTATGAGTACACCAGACGGACTCGCCGGGAACATATTAGTTGGTATTATAGCTATTATCAGACAGCAGTTCCCTGGTGACATATGTACAGATTAGTCTATCGACCTGAGATCGCCATTTGTCTTATGTGAGTTCCCACTGTGCTTTGATTACTACCCTACCACAGATCAAAAGAGTCATGCAAACAGGTTTAGTTGGGTACAGTCCCGAGCCATATAGAGGCAGTGAGCGGATCGTCAGGGGATTCGTCTCTCCCGGTATTGGGGGTAGATGTCGCGGAGTGCACGGGTGGCCATCACCAGAAATCCTCGGCTGGAGTAGAAGAGAATTACCGATCTAGGATCGGTAGTTTCTCAGATGGTGATAGGTTTCATACTGACACTAAATGTCAAGTTATTAGGGGTCTGATTTTACCCACCCCCTAGACTCGATATGCGATACTCATAGACAAACGGACCAGACTGTACGGATATTGTCATTGTCAGGCTCATTAGGGGTTTCAGGATGAGTTTGCTCGTCGGCCTCCCTTTCGCTCAATACCTGGGTAGCCATTACGTACAGTTAGTGCCACTGACGTGATTGTGGTTAAACCCACTGCCAGAGTATTGACGAGAGTCCCACACAGAGGGTTTTCCTGATTCGGGCGAAACGTTGTAGAGGTCGTATGTTTTTATGGCAGGGTTCGATCATATTCGTACACTTTTGCACAGATCATGATCGGACGGATAAGACTATTGGGTTTTGGTTTAAACCGGATCCTAGTATTATAATGTTAGATTATTTTCGTCTCGCTGTATTCGTATTTAGTCGGAATACGGATGCATGTATGTATATACGGATGAGGGGTATTCTTATAATTCGTTACGAGTTTACTTTAGAAGATGCCCATTTCTTTTTGTATTAAACATTTAGTTTAAATGTTTATTGGATTTGGAAAGTGTGACTCATTTGTGTGAAGTGATTCATGGTGACATGGATTGCTTTTGTTTTTAACTAAGATATTTGTGTGGGATATTTTGGTGAGTAGATGGCAGATTTTTCTTGCTGGGATTTTTCTTGAGTTGGTTTTAAGTGCTCACAAAATATCTCACACAAGAATTAAGCCACTTCATCACTTCTTCACTTGGCAAAAAAAACTTAAGCTCACACTTTTCTTCACTTGGCTTCTTCTTCAACCTCCACCCAATCCCTCTCATGAGTTGAGAATCCTTGGGTGTTTTGAAATAAAGTATTCACACACTATCTCTAATTCATTTTGGCTATCTAGGTTAGCAAACTAGATACCCGAGTTGCTTCGGTTTTGAGGCCCGTATTATTAATCCTCGACGTGGATCGTCTTCGACGAGGGAGACCGGAGATCGAACTTGATCGAGGAAGCCGTGAGGAGCTTGGGACAGAGGTTGAAGACCGAAGGACACGGATCGTTCGGTATAACCTCTCCAAACTCTTTTCATAAGACTAGTATAGGGTTAATGGTACGATCCGTCGATTAGGGTTCCGTTAGAGCCAATTTTTAAAGTTTTTGTTCTGCGTTTGGCCACAGATTGATGGTCGGGGCGCTGCCGTAACCCTACATGGTATCAGAGCCAACCCATTAACCACATACTAGTTTGTTTAGACAATGTTAATGTATCGAAACCGAAACAATACCCGATGTATTCCATTCTCTGTCAATTTTTTCCGAGTCTTCTAAAATTATTTTAGCAACTGCAGAAGACTACTCTGATGACTACTAGAACACACCCCAAACTCGAACCCCAGACTCATAAATTGGGCCGACGAGATTGCTAGAAAATTCGATGTGGCCATTTTTTCTTAGGATTTGGGACTTCGTATTTTGGGTGTGGTTTAGTCTCTGGAATATTGGTTCAGTGGTTTTGCTAGTTTAGCCCAGTTTGAATATGGTTTTATTTAGTTGTTTGGGACTATTTGGGGTTATTTCGAAGTCGATATTTCGAATATTATTTAAAGTTTACAGTACTTACATTACTATCTACGACCGTGAATTTCATTAGAGCGGTACAACTTGTCTATTTGCTATAATTCTTTTAGACGGGTTTGCGAACGTGACATTCACGTTGATGTTCTGTGTTGTGCTGTGTTTGTTGCGGAATCGTTGTGGTGGATAGCTTGGTTGCAATGATAGTACAGTTTAGTTTTATTTGTACATTTGATATCGTCGGACGAGCGTCCGACATGTGGACTGTCGTCACTTCCTGCTTGTATATTATTTGTTTGGGGCACGACCGGGTTGAAGTCGATGTCACCGTTGTACATATATTTTCTTTTCAGTACTAAGATTACCCCGCGATGGAGTGCACAGATAGCCGGGTTCTAGAGAGAAACGGGTCCACATCGCGTTGAGAAGGAGGGGGCCTCACTCTAGAATTGGTGGTCTATTCGCCGCACTCGTAGGGGCTACAGGTTGACCCAAGGAGGAGTGCTCAAGTTACCGGATTCCGTGAAGTGCTGAGTGGACCATTCACTTTGATGAAGGGGGTTGCCTCACTTCTGGTTTTGGCGGGTAACTTTTCATGCTCGTAGGGATCTAGGTTTTCATTGCACAAGCTATCCACACGACCCGGGGAATGTCGGGATTCTCTTGCAGCTCAAAGGAAACCCGGGGCTCCTAGGTTATCTATATTGTTCTGTGATGCTTATTGCTTATCTGTAATGTTGCATTTATTATGCCTGGAGCGATTATTATATATTGTTATATATATACTAATAGATGATGTATATGTTTTACACCCACTCTAGTCCATCCCTCGCTCTATCGTTAGTTAAGTAACCTAACGGGTGATGACGGGGCCCAGTGGCGAATGCGGATGGCATATACGTACATCTTATTTTCGTTCTTTTGTGGTGTGATTAATTGATGGGACTGCGTTGATTCAGATCAATGTAAGGAAAACAAATCTAATTGATGTTGTTGGAATAATTTTCAAAAGCTGTTATTATAAGGGTGTTTTCTTTTGTTTTGCATAGCGGTATTCGGTTATGAATATCCAGCACTTCATTCGACAAGGCAAGAGCCGAGATCTCCTCACCGGGCGTGAGCTCTTGGGCAGAAGTTTGTGTCAGGGTAATAACTTCATTATAGTCGATTACTTTTTGCTTTGCGTTGTGGTATTCAGTTGGAATATCCTGCACCTCATTCTACGAGGAAAAAGCCGAGATCCCTTCACCGGGAATAACCTCTTTAGCAAAGGTTTTTGCCACTATATATTTATAAAAAACTATCTGGTTCCTTCAACGATATCAAGTTCATTACGTTAAAGGTTTTTCGCCAAAAACCATTCATAGCCCTCCGTCATTTCAGACGGGTAGCACTTAGTATTCATACTATGTTTGTTGGCCTTCGTCATGGTATAGTGTATGGTAGCTATTTGTTACTTTTCTGTTGCATAGATAGATGCATTGGTTTGGGACAGTCGTACTACTATTTTGGCCTTCGTCAAGAGTATATACGGGTGGGTTCAAATTAACCTGGACAATGACGGGTAGAACTTGACATGTGACTTATGATATGTTGGCCTTCATCAAGGTCATAAGAGTATGGGGTAAAAATCATATCGGGAGTTTCAAACATATAGGAAACTTGCCACGCATGCGTATGCCTTCTAGAGTGTGATAACTTGAGTGAATTCCATCAAGTTATCATGCGATGATAGTTGGATCCCAATTCCCACTGATGAGTTGGTTTACTTCTCGGGTGATTTTAGATGATCCCGACTAATTCTTCTTTCAGGTTTGGAGGAGAATTTGAGGATGCAGTGGGAGACATCCTGATTAGATAAATAGATAACCATTTTGATCTAGATTAGAGTGCACGCTGGTGTTTCTTTTCTCGTTCTCTTTGGCAGCAACCATAGCCCGACCCTAGACTATAACTCAGTAACCAAGTTAACCGAATCTTCTTAAAACACACTGGCTTTTGAATTGTCAGAGTTGCAGATATCATTGCCACTCCTACTTTTACCCTTTACTTTTCTCCGGAATATTCTGTATCACTACGAAGATCCACAGTTATTGGATATGACCATCATATAGTTACATACGAACTCGAAGAAATTTGTTTCATATTCGAGATTGGTTTCCGGTTCTGGAGAAAATGAATAGGACTATTCAGTTGTCATTTCTTTTTACCTTCTATCAGGTTGTGAGGGCTCCTAGGATTAGGAGAGGGTACACCTATTACGCTTATTGGATAGTCTTCTTCCAAACTATAGGCAGGTACCGAAAGGTGGGGAAGGAAGAAAACCAATTAGCCTAAGTGTGGTGTACAGAAGGTAATAAATAAAGACATATAAAGGGATTAGAAAGAGGGCAAAGTAAATTGCGACTGCTATCATTCATGACCAAACCGCGTATATCATCGCCATTCCTACTTCACCTTTTGCATTTCTCCAGAACACCCCATATCACTACGAAGATCCGCATTTATTGGATAATCCATCGTATAGTTATATACTAACTCGAAGGAACTTATTCCAGTTTGAGGATGGATTCTGGTTCACGAGAAATAGAATAAGGTTTATTCAGTTGTTTTTTAGCTTTACCTTCTCTCATGTTGAGAGTACTCGTAGGATTAGGAGAGTACACCTATTACGCTTATTGGATAGTCTTCTTCCAAACCATAGGCTGGTGCCGAACGGTAGGGAAGGAAGAAAACCATTTAGCCTAAGGATGGTATACAGTAAAGACAAATAAAGGGATTTGGAAAGATGGCAAAGAAATATACGGTTACAGTCAGGAATATTGATAATGGAAGAGGCATTACTAGGAATACCTGGCTATCCCTTCGAAACATTTTCATGTTTTAGTTTCACTATGCGTTGTTAATTGAAAACTGATTTCCCAATTAGATCCTTACTCCAGGGTATGTATTTATCAGGTTTGATTCTCACATCTGTATGGTTTTACAGATGATGAGTGGGAGTAAGTTATTGGGAATTAGGTGATTATATCCTCGTTATATTGGAATTCGTTGTAATTGGTGATATTTAAGGAAATCACCTGGGGTTTTGCCTGACGACAAATATTTGGTTTTGAATATCCGTTGTTATGCACCAATTTCAAACTGATATATCTGTACATTTATTTTATAAAGTGAGATATAACTTTTGAAATTATGTCCATGACATTTACCTGAATCAATTGATGATTAGGTAAGAAGCATTAAACAGCGGTGTAATTCTTCTTAACCATAGTACAGTTTTCAACCTACGACACACAGGATTTGAGTTATTCAACTCAGAAGACTTATAAAAAGTATTGTATGTTATCTAGTGTCCATTAGGACATTGGGGTCGGTGCTCATACTATATTCTGTTTACTTTTGACTTCTCTTGTTTTAGACAAGTATTTCGTAGAAATACAATGTCCAAGTTTTGAGAAGTTATAGGTACAAGAATAAAGTAGAGAACCACGTGATGCAAGTATCAGGATTCTTCAAGATGATCGAATATGTAGATACTTGTTTTTGGTATTCAGTTGATAGTAATGGTTTTGAGAATTTGCTTCTCTTTCAGGTTACTCATATTTGGATGCATTCCTAGTTGAGTAATGCCGATCGACCTCTCTCCATTTAGTTGACATGCACTGGAGACAGCTGCATGATTTGAATCTGGTTCCAATTAAATCAGTGCTTCTGTTTCTATATTGAATATAGAATGGTTCATGTCTTAACGATGTAAAGGCATATAGAGTTGTCCGGCTTATGCTTAAAACCAGACCCTGGATAACTCAAGGCACGTTTCTGTAATGGCAGTTTGTGGATTATCCCGGGCTATGACGAGGGTTAACTTTCTACCATGTGGAAAATCAATAGTAATATTGTTCTTGACTCGCCACAGTTTTAGTAAAATGGATTTTTTCAGAAAACAGTAGTGGGAGTATGGTAGAACTGGAAGTAATTCCAGAACCACAAACGATTACTGAAAATTTAATGGAACCTAAAGATTCAATCGGGTTTGACATTCTATTAGTCACTTCGCAGATATGGTAGGTAACCTCAGGCGCCCGAGAGGTACTTCGGTATCCTCAAAGACGGTGACAGAGAGGTTCTTGTTTACCAAGACTTGCTATTACTGCTGTTCTAGACTATGAGACCCGGCATGAGGATGAGTATAGCGTCGTTCTAAACTAGCTTTAGAAGTGCACATGTATATCACTCTGCCAGAGGGTTGTTGTAGTCAATGGGAGCAGCGGAAACATAGTGGACAAGTAGCTTATGTCTATTTATAGACTAAAGTAAGTATAGCGGAGATAGATCATCTATTTTTGATGTGACAGTCATAGACTTTGACTTTATCAGAATAGAAGATGGATCTGTTAAGAAGGTAGTAGGGTGTGATGTCCTGGTATTTAGATGACGTGCACTTTGTAGGAAGTGAAATTTCTATATTACGATCAGTTATACTGTGGTTGTCACACAGTGGTTTCTCTACATAGGATCTGGATATTATATAAGTCATTCTGGTAACTAGATCTATTGTTTTAGATTTAGATTTGGGTAGTTTTCCAATCTGGGTACTTTGACTCTATTCTAAAGGTGTTTTAGAATGGATGACTCCTGGTATGGTGGTGTACCTGCAGGTGATGGAGTCACTCTCTCTAAAGATGTCTTACAGACTAAAGGGAGAGGGATGTGCATGATTGGCATATCACTTGCTTAGGCAATTGAGTCAATCATGAGATGTCAAATACCATACCAGATATTGTTTTTGCACTAGATGCAATAAGTTTTTATATTAATCCATTCCTGGAGAAACGTTCGGAAGCAATTTATGAACATAAGTAGATGTTCTAGGGGATTTGGTAATGACAGCCTCTTTCGGGAGACGGTTATCATTCCAGGCTTCGAAGGTGACCTGGATGACAGAGTGACTGTCAGAGATATAGTTTTCCCTCTTTTGAGGGGCAGTAGTTTGGACAGGTGGTCCAAATGGATACTGAGGGAGGTATGGCGCAGGATACTGATTAAATTCAATTGATGATACAGACTAAGAAGTTTGCTAGATTTGGAGTTCATTTATGAACTGGGTCCCATCAGATATCTAGACATATTCTAAGACAGGTATTGCTTATTTCGGGAGATGGCTTTCTCTGCGAACTTGAGATAAAGAGAGACATAGAAAGAAATATTACAGCGGATCCACCCACTGAGGCTATTTCTCGAACGCAATAGTTTTACAAACGAGCTTTGTGAAACTGATTAGTAGAGAAGTTGGGTGTTGGGTATCACACGGGCTGTGAGTATGCGACACCGCAATAATTAGCCTTAAGTGGAAGTGGGTGATTATTGGCTATAGTGCCCTCAAGTCAATTATTGGATCGCAAGCACATGATTGCAATTATTGGGGGATGACCTATACCGGTTGAACTGTCTTACTCGAGATGATAGTATGCTATCTGGTTTGTCTTTATCATCGTGTACATGCTTCAGGTGACATTACAAATCACTATTACATGTTGATAGATCCCATAGGATTCTTGCTTGACAACCAGCAGTATGATGGCGATCATATACGTGAGAGTTGGGTGGTCTATAAGCGCATCCTTAAAGTATCCCTAGTCATGGGAGTTTCGAGACTAGGCATTGATACTCCAAGAGTAAACTAGTGTATACGGATCATGACCTCAACGAGGGCCGGTGGCCGGTCTCACAAGCCATTGGTGTTAGTTGGTTTACTTAAGATGTATACAGGTGCTCATTGGGTTATGAGTACACCAAACGGACTCACCGGGAACATACTAGTTGGTATTATACATATTGTCAGATAGCAGTTCCCTGGTGACATGTGTAAAGATTAGTCTATCGACCTGAGATCTTGTCTCGTGTGAGTTCCCACTATGCTTTGATTACTACCCTACCACGGCTCAAAAGAGTCGTGCAAACAGGTTTTAGTTGGGTACAGTCCCGAGCCACATGGAGGCAGTGAGCGGATCGTCAGGGGATTCGTCTCTCCCGGTATTGGGGGTAGTTGTCGCGGAGTGCACGGGTGGCCATCACCAGAAATCCTCGACCGGGGTAGATGAGAATTACCGATCTAGGATCGGTAGTTTCTCATGTGGTGATAGGTTTCATGCCGGCACTAAATGTTAAGTTATTATGGGTCTGACTTTATCCACCCCCTAGACTCGATATGCGATACTCATAAACGAATAGACCGGACTGTACGGATATTGTCACTGTCAGGCTCAGTAGGGGTTTCAGGATGAGTTTGCTCGTCGGCCTCCCTTTCGCTCAATACCTGGATAACCGTTATATAAAGCTAGTGCCACTGACGTGCTTGTGGTTAAACTCCTTGCTAAAGTATTGACGAATGTTTAGAATCCCACACAAAGGGTTTTACTGATTCGGACGAAACGTTGTAGTGGCCGTATGGTTTTATGACAGGGTTCAATCATATTCGTACACTTGTGCACGGATCATGATCGGACGGATAATACTAGTGGGCTTTGGTTTAAGCCGGATCCTAGTATTATAATGTTGGATTATTTTCGTCTCGTAGTATTCGTAGTCAGTCAGAATATGGATGCAGGTATGTATATACGGATAAGGGGTATTCTTGTAATTCGTTACGAGTTTACTTTAGAAGATGCCCATTTCTTTTTGTATTAAACATTTAGTTTAAATGTTTATTGGATTTGGAAAGTGTGACTCATTTGTGTGAAGTGATTTATGGTGACATGGATTGCTTTTGTTTTTAACTAAGATATTTGTGTGGGATATTTTGGTGAGGAGATGGCAGATTTTTCTTGCTGGGATTTTTCTTGAGTTGGTTTTAAGTGCTTACAAAATATCTCACACAAGACTTAAGCCACTTCATCACTTCTTCACTTGGCAAAAAAAAACTTAAGCTCACACTTTTCTTCACTTGGCTTCTTCTTCAACCTCCACCCAATCCCTCTCATGAGTTGATAATTCTTAGCTGTTTTGAGACAAAGTAATTACACACCATCTCTACTTCATCTTGGCTATCTAGGTTAGCAAACTAGATACTCGAGTTGCTTCAGTTTTGAGGCGGGAGCCCGTATTACTAATCCTCGACGTGGATCATCTTCAAGGAAGGAGACAGGAGATTGAACTTGATCGAGAAAGCCACGAGGAGCTTGGGACAGAGGTTGAAGACCGAAAGACACGGATCGATCGGTATAACCTCTCCAAACTCTTTTCATAGGACTAGTATAGGGTTAATGGTACGATCCGTCGATTAGGGTTCCGCTAGCGCCGGTTTTTTAAAGTTTTTGTTCCGTGATTGGCCACGGATTGATGGTCGGGGCGCTTCCGTAACCCTACACTATCCACTTCCTTGGATAGATCAGCTAGTAGACAGTTCGGCCGGCCATGAACTATTGAGCTTCATGGACGCTTTCTCCGGTTACAATCAGATCCGGATGAACCCGGCCGATGAAGAGCTTACCGCCTTCACCATGGATCGAGTGGTATACTGCTACAAAGTGATGCCCTTTAGACTCAAGAACGCAGGCGCTACGTATCAACACCTGGTCAACAAGCTGTTCAAACCTCAGATTGTGGGAAACATGGTAGTTTAAGTCGACGACATGCTCATAAAATCCGTCTCCTCAGCCGGGCACACTAAAGACCTCGGCGAGACATTCGACGTCCTGTGCAAGTACAAAATGAAGTTTAATCTAGCTAAATGTTCATTCGGAGTCACCGGTGGGATGTTCCTCGGGTTCATGGTTACCCATCGAGGAATCGAAGCAAATCTTGAAAAGATCGGCGCTATCCTCAACATGGCAATGCTCAAGAGCAATGTCGATATCATGCGCCTCACGGGAAGGGTGGCTACCCTAAGTCGCTTTATGTCCAGATCTGGAGAGAAGTGCCTCCCGTTCTTCAAGGCCTTAAGGAAAATTCCTAAATTCGAATGGTCTGAGGAATGTCGGAACACTTTCGAGCAACTCAAAGCGTACTTAGCGCTCCCCCGACCAATCGAGGGAGACGAGCTATTATTATATTTAGCCGTCTCCGACCAGGCTGCAGGCTCGGTGCTTGTCAGAGAATTTGAAAGCATACAGAGGCTGGTCTGCTACGTGAGCCATGTCTTCAAGGATGCGGAAACAAGATACTCGGTCATAGAGAAGATAGTCCTGGCACTTGTCGTCGCCTACAGAAAACTTCGACACAATTTCTAAGTGAACACAATCCTTGTCCTCATCGAGCAACCTTTAGGGTCTATTCTCGCCTCTCCCAAGTCATCAGGTCATCTGGAGAAATGGAGGTGGGAATTGACCCAATTAGATATCAAGTACCACCCCCGAAAAGCCATTAAAGCGCAGGTTTTAGCAAATTTTGTTGTCGAATGCACTATTCTCGCTAAAGAAGAAACGGCAGCGCAAGGCCCCGATCCACTTCCCTCGGTCGAAGAGGTACCCAACCCCATCCCGGACTGGGTGCTCTATGTGGACGGATCCTCTACCGACGAGGAGAGCGGGGCTGGCTTGATCATCCGCGGTCCGGACGAAGTAGAAATGGAATACTCTTTAAAGCTCGGGTTCAGATCGTCGAACAACGCCGCGGAATACGAGACTTTGTTGGCAGGGCTGCGAATTGCGCCTCTGGGGTAGGGCTGATGTAACGTTTTAAAAATAAATAAATAAAAAATTAGATAAATAAAATCCTTTAGGTGAATTTTCTGATAATCGGTAAAATAAACCGTATTTTCCGTAAAACTTAACTATAATTATTTTTCAATATAGATTTAAATACGCCTATTTTAACTATGTAATTACTAGTAAATGATGTTTATTTAGTCACTTATAAATTATTAGTTTACTCAAATATTTTTCCTTAATTAATTATTTTTAATATTAACATAAGATTTTAATTATACATTAAATTAGTGTAAATTACAAATTGGAATGGGTTAATTTTACAAAAGTGAGCCATGACATATGAGAATTAAGTTTGTACCATGATTTTCTCTTCTTGAATTGTCTTCAAAATTCTAGAGAATTCTAGGACTTTTTAGTAAAAGAAAACTAAGTAAATTAAGAAATGAATAAAATGGTGTAATAAAGGATGAACTTTCTACACATTGCTACACACTTCTCCCTCTCTCTTTTTCTTTTCCTCCTTATGGCCGAGCCTTATCTAGGTGCTGCCCAATATTTTCCCCACTTCATTCTAACTCAAAACACTTCCAAAAATCCATCAAAAATCCACAAAAAGACATCATAAATTCCCAATTTAACCTATACCCACTATTCTTTGCTCATTCTACCTTGGATTCTTGAGGCAAGAGAGCCATTTGGGAGGCTATGTGAGCATGCTAGACATCATGTTGTAAGGTATAAATCTTAACTTATAGCTTAATTGTTGGATAATTACTTTAATTTAAGCTAATTAGGTGTTTAATTATGGTTTTAATTTCAAGATTTATATTTTCAAAAGAAGGGGTTTTAAATTAGGTTAGGGTTTTATCACTCAATTATGTTTACAAGGTGTAGTTCAACATGTTGAGACATGTTGAAATTAATCTAATTGTTAATTTGTTAGGTGTTACTTTAAAATTGTTAAAATTAGGAAAAATTGTGCAAACTAGGTTTTTGTAGAATATGTGTATAGGTGAGATAAAATTCTAGTGAGAATTTTTATCAATTATTCATGGTTTTAATGAGGAGATTAACATGTTAATTGAATGCAAAACCTAATTTGGTTACTAGTTGCTAATTGTTAGTTTAAAAATTATGATAATTATGCTATTTTGCTAACTAGGTTTTTAGAAATTAATTTAAAATGTGGGATTAAAATCTAGTTAGGGTTTTTAGCACATTATTAAAGTTTCCATGAATGGTTTAACAATTTAAAATATTCAAAATCTAGCTTAGTTGTTGAATTGTGAATTTTGCTTTAAAAAGTGTTAAAATTTGATATTTTTGCAAACTAGAATTTTGGGTTTAATGGAAATTGACGAGATTAAATTTAAGTAATGGTTTTTATGATCTACTTATGATATTTAGTGAATATTATGGCCATTAGTTTTATTAAAACATCAAGTTTCGAATTAAAACAAAAATTAAGTGCTTTCTAGGTTTTCGGAAATAAATCGATTTGATTTATTTTGAGGTTTTGATGTGTTGCAATCTATTTTATATTATAATTAGTGATTTTTGAAACCACGATTGATGTGTTTGGGTTTTTCTCGATCAATCGGCGTTTGTACGCCGATGTCGAGCGTTATTTAGTTATTTTGCATAAGCGGGTCATAGGTTTTAACCTATGTGCGTTTCGTGCGCCGTTTTTGTTTCGTCCGCGATTTCGGTTTACGATATTATATATGTTTGCGTATAGGTACCCCTTACGTGGACTTCGGACGATGAAGAAGAGAATGACGGCATCGACTTCGGCAGACAAGGACCGGGTGAGTAGATGTATATCTACGGGGGAAGTCGGGTGGATGGCGTATAGCACCCCCACAAACGGAGAATAAGGATATTACATATTATTATTAGGAAGTCAGACGTGACCTTAGATTCTTGGAGAGTAGGGTACCATTGAAGACTTTAAGTTGGATTAGACTGATTTAGAAAGTCTTAACCGGAGGATGATTGTCTTGGAGGGAATTTGTAGGTTTCAAGTAGAAACACACACGCGCGCACACACACACACACTTGACTTGGTGTATATGTATATACATATATATATATGTGTGTGTGTGTGTGTGTGTCTATATATATATATATATATATATACACACACACACACACACACACACACACACACACGTGATATGAGGATGCTATATGATATCTGGAGATGAGTCGGTATGACTGGGCATGATGCCGTGAGATATTGGATATACGATCGAGTTATGATATGAGATGTATTATGATATTAGCGGATCGTTGGGAAATGAGAAAAATGTATATTTATACATAAACGATAATAGGTGATGATGACATTGAAATGTACGAGACTCTAGGATAGAACCCGGATTGTAATATGTGACTTAATCACGATATTATATATGACATGATATTTTAGTGGATCATTTGACGATGTATGTTTACACAGACGATGATATATGTTCGATGGTATTGGGATGCATGCGATTGTGGTACAGTACCCTTGATCATGATATTGTTTGATGATAATACTATACGATCGATGATGTATATATGTGATAGTTGACCCGTACCCCGATTTTGGGATGCCGTACGATGGATTTTACCGTACGAGGCATATATGTGATGATTGATCCGCACTCTTGACTCGAGGAAGTCGTACTATGTACGTGACGCTATTGAGGCCGGATCGCCGACTTTTAGAGATATCGACTCAAATTTTAGGAGGATCATTCTTACCTTTCGACTAATGTCTTTAGTTAGTTTCTTAGTTGGTTAGGTAGATCTTAGTTTAGGCTCGAGTCATACTAATTTTCTAAAAACCACGATTCGTGCTTTTTCAAACAACAAACTGGATGACTCGTAATTAGTATGTATTCTCTAGTTGTGCGTTTACTATACATTCACCGTTATATTCATATTGTATTCATCGCATTGCATATTCATACATATGTTTCTTTAGCTAATATGAAACTCTGCCTGTTAGGACACCAGCACCATTACCGATGATGCGCATGATCCACGTACACTTATTTGCCGGCTCGCATACATCATCATCGGTAATTGCCATGTCACGTACACTTTAGAACATATTATCTTTTATTGATATAATCAGCTAAATGCTAGTCTAATATAATATTGTGTGATTGTGCTAGTTTAGACATTGCATTTATTACTTAGACACTTCATGCATTCACATATTCATATTATCATGCAGTATTGTGGAGTTTATGCCGATACTCATGTTTACTTACTCATGTTTTTGGGATTTTGGATTTCTATGAGATTTCTGGATTTGGGGGAAAACCGCAAGAATTTAATAAAAACTTATTATTATCATTTTTAAAATGTAAAGTTGCGGTTTTCTCATGATGTATGGGTCGTCCACCATGAGTTTTCATGTTTTCTGTTGGATTTCGAGACCCGATTCGAGGAGTGGAGGAACCGTCTTGGGTATATGGTGGGCCCAGTACAGTACCCCGGGACAAGAGTGTTTTTATGGGGATGACGATGAGTCTGGCTGGGGAAGACTACCTACCGGTGATGTCTGGCGCGGCGGATATCCGGAGGATACCGACCGTTGTCGTGAGATTTGATGATATGGGCCAATCCGGACTGACGGAGCCCGAGATATTGAGACTATGAGATATTGAAACTATGAGGTATTGAGATTTTAAGATTTACATGTTTTGTGTCGATGCTTGACATGGATTTCCATGGATTTCGTTGATGATGTTTTAGATTACCATACAAATTTTACTATGATAAAAGTAACGATCTCTTATACAGCTATATCCGGATTTCATGGTTGATTGTTTTACATTCATGATGCATGCATACTCATACATTTGACATGTTACTACTTGAAGCACTGACACGAGCACTGAGTATTGCACTTATGCATAGGTCCTTACCCTATCACTATTAGATGTCTAGTGTTAGGTTAAGTATATTATTATGACCTAGGAGAGCGTCGTGCATGCGATTTCTACTCGCAGATGTCTTCTGCTCACGAGTTGGCAACTCACCCCCGTTGTGCTAAATTTTCTTACAGGTTTCGATATACAGGTTTCCTTGGCAGCTTGCTGCCACATCATTTCATTCAGGGTGATTTGCTTGGTAGGTTGGTTCACTTGTATCAGGACCACCGTTGTACTTTTATTATTTCATTTGTATCTAGTAAGCTCCATCAACCAGACTTGTATTACTTGATAGATTTAGAAGACCGGTTGTTTTTATTTCGACCTTTGAGTCGCACTTGTATTATTATGGTTTTCGGTGGATTTGGTTTTCTTTTGAGTTTTTGAGCCTCGCCCTTTCGGCGTTGTATATTTTAGTGTATTGTGTGGTTGTTTCCTCCATTTGGCGTAGAGCTAGCTCCCGCTTGGGGATGCCTTTTTATTGCTTGTATATATATTCTTGTTTGCACCCGTTTGGGGCCAGTTTTTACAAAGGAGACTCTGCCGAAATTTTTGAGAAAATTTGATGTTGCTTTTAAATTTGTTTTCCTATACTTCTTCTTTTAAATTGTTTAGATTTCTGGGCTTCGTCTTACCTAGATTACATTGCGCCTCTAGACGCTTCATAATTTAAGTGTCGGTCACGTTCCGTACTTTCGGGTCGTGACAAAGTTGGTATCAGAGTGCTAGGTTTAACCTTTGTCCAAGTCTAAGTTGACCTTGGTTGATGGAGTAGGTGATTTAGGTAGAGTGACGTACCGTGGGTATGATCCGCGGCATACTTACGATACGCTACTCTGCTTAAGAAACCTTAGGATGTACATTTCTTTGCATCGTATTCTATTCGTTCCTATGATCTATCTTCGTCAATGTCGGATGGTGGTTTCTGTTACCACGGTCGCACGGGCAGAGGGAGCTGCGGTTCGAATGCGATGACCGTTAGGGTATCGTCTATTCGTGCGGATCGAGGCATTGTTTAGCTTGCGGACGAAGGGTATTCACATGTCGTCCAGACGAAGTTAAAAGGTTCGAATGAATGTCAGAAACCCATTTTCCCAAGTTTAAGGTATTCGGAAGAACATGCAGGTATTTGTATGGACCCTCTAGAAGAATGAAACCCTAACTCGACATAATGACTATGAGAACGCTGGTGAACCTTAGGGTTTGCGGAAGTTCCACGGTGCCATTAGTGAGATTTGGGTTTGCCCTTCTACAGCTGGTCCGCAAATGCTGGGGCATGTACTGGATATTTTTAAATTGTACTTGAGTATTGAGCTCTCAGGGAAGTATGTGATTTTAATGAATCGATCGAAAAGTTTAACGTAATCCAGATATCAGGTGAAGGGATAGATTATATGGGAGACTCTAGATATGAGCATAGCCGTTTGTAGCGCAGTCAGCATAGCTATGAGGAGACGAGTTCGAATCAGTCGACATTAGAAAAGGCGCACATTGACGATAGTGATTGCGATTTGGTGATTTGAATTTCATATTTCCGTTGATTGGATTTTGGTATTTTGAGTATTTTGTTCTATGATTGGTATTTCCTATGTGTACATTCATTACACTCTATTCGTGTTTCATATATCAGTTGTATTGATGTTGTTTTGTGCATACCTAGTGCACTCGATTTGGTTTAATACATTTTGAGATATTGATTTGATTTCGTGCGTATGGGTTGCACATGATTTTGGATATTCGATTTATGTTTTCGTGCACCATGTGCACTTGATTGAGATTCTTGAGCGCACTTGGCGCACTTGATGCGATTTGTGCACACCAGATGCACTAAATCGGAGTTTTGTGCAGATTAGATGCACCTGATATTATTGTCGTGTACGCCCGTTGCACTTGACAGATGTTTTTGGTGCACACCCGTTGCACTCAGATTTATTTCCGTGCGTATTCGTGGCATCTGTATTTGATTTCGATTTCCGTGCGCACCGGACGCACGTGGTACCTCGTATACTGTATTTGAGATTGATTTCATTTTGAGCAGTACGTTTTTATGATATTTACTATTTGGTTTGACAATCGAGCATGACTGTCCTGAGACCAGTACCTAGGTGTTTTGCATGCTTCTTTATTCAGATGCTTGGAAGATTTTACTACGATGCGCACTATATATAAGTTATAGTTCTGATATATATCATGTTGGTTTTCGTATTGGACTTTGACATTGTATTCTCACCATAACTCCGATGATTGCGTTATGCTTGACGGAGTTTTGATTTTGAGTTATGCATTTGTTTTTCATGCGCATGCATTGCTCTAAGATGTGTTTTATGTATTGATGATTTCGGAGCCCCGACGATTTGAGTGTTTTGCTAAATGTTTTAGTATTTGGGGGGAGTTTTAATTTAAATTCGGGGACCGAATTTCTTTAAAGGGGGAAGATTGTAACGTTTGAAAAATAAATAAATAGATAAATAGATAAATAAAATCCTTTAGGTGAATTTTCTGATAATCGGTAAAATAAACCGTATTTTCCGTAAAACTTAACTATAATTATTTTTCAATATAGATTTAAATACGCCTATTTTAACTATATAATTACTAGTAAATGATGTTTATTTAGTCACTTATAAATTATTAGTTTACTTAAATATTTTTCCTTAATTAATTATTTTTAATATTAACATAAGCTTTTAATTATACATTAAATTAGTGTAAATTACAAATTGGAATGGTTTAATTTTACAAAAGTGAGCCATGACATATGAGAATTAAGTTTGTACCATGATTTTCTCTTCTTGAATTGTCTTCAAAATTCTAGAGAATTCTAGGACTTTTTAGTAAAAGAAAACTAAGTAAATTAAGAAATGAATAAAATGGTGTAATAAAGGATGAACTTTCTACACATTGCTACACACTTCTCCTTCTCTCTTTTTCTTTTCCTCCTTGTGGTCGAGCCTCATCTAGGTGCTGCCCAATATTTTCCCCACTTCATTCTAACTCAAAACACTTCTAAAAATCCATCAAAAATCCATAAAAAGACATCATAAATTCCCAATTTAACCTATACCCACTATTCTTTGCTCATTCTAGCTTGGATTCTTGAGAAAAGAGAGCCATTTGGGAGGCTATGTGAGCATGCTAGACATCATGTTGTGAGGTATAAATCTTAACCTATAGCTTAATTGTTGGATAATTACTTTAATTTAAGCTAATCAGGTGTTTAATTATGGTTTTAATTTCAAGATTTATATTTTCAAGAGAAGGGGTTTTAAATTAGGTTAGGGTTTTATCACTCAATTATGTTTACAAGGTGTAGTTCAACATGTTGAGACATGGAAAACTTAATCTAATTGTTAATTTGTTAGGTGTTACTTTAAAATTGTTAAAATTAGGAAAAAATGTGCAAACTAGGTTTTTGTAGAATATGTATCTAGGTGAGATAAAATTATAGTGAGAATTTTTATCAATTATTCATGGTTTTAATGAGGAGATTAACATGTTAATTGAATGCAAAACCTAATTTGGTTACTAGTTGCTAATTGTTAGTTTAAAAATTGTAATAATTATGCTATTTTGCTAACTAGGTTTTTAGAAATTTATAAAATGTGGGATTAAAATCTAGTTAGGGTTTTTAGCACATTATTAAAGTTTCCATGAATGTTTTAACAATTTGAAATATGCAGAATCTAGCTTAGTTGTTGAATTGTGAATTTTGCTTTAAAAAGTGTTAAAATTTGATATTTTTGCAAACTAGAATTTTGGGTTTAATGGAAATTGACGAGATTAAATTTAAGTAATGGTTTTTATGATCTACTTATGATATTTAGTGAATATTATGGCCATTAGTTTTATTAAAATATCAAGTTTTGAATTAAAACGAAAATTAAGTTTTTTCTAGGTTTTCGGAAATAAATCGATTTGATTTATTTTGAGATTTTGATGAGTTGAAATCTATTTTATATTATAATTAGTGATTTTTGAAACCACGATTGATGTGTTTGGGTTTTTCTCGATCAATCGGCGTTTGTACGCCAATGTCGAGGGTTATTTGGTTATTTTGCATGAGCGGGTCATAGGTTTTAACTTATGCGCGTTTTGTGCGCCGTTTTGGTTTACGATATTGTATATGTTTGCATATAGGTACCCCTCACGTGGAATTCGGACGATGAAGAAGAGGATGGCGCTATCGACTTCGGCAGACAAGGACCAGGTAAGTAGATGTATATCTACAGAGGAAGTCGGGTGGATGGCGTATAGCATCCCCGCAAACGGAGAATAAGGATATTACATATTATTATTAGGAAGTCAGACGTGACCTTAGATTCTTGGCGAGTAGGGTACCATTGAAGACTTTAAGTTGGATTAGACTGATTTAGAAAGTCTTAACCGGAGGATGATTGTCTTGGAGGGAATTTGTAGGTTTCATGTAGAAACACACACGCACGCACACATACACTTGACTTGGTGTATATGTATATACATGTGTGTGTGTGTGTGTGTGTGTGTGTGTGTGTGTGAATGTGTGTAGGTTCCTATATGTGTATGTGTGTGTGTGTGTGTGTGTGTGTGTGTGTGTGTGACATATACACGTGAAATGAGGATGTTATATGATATCTGGGGATGAGTCGGTATGACTGGGTATGATGCCGTGAGATATTGGATATACGATCGAGTTATGTTATGAGATGTATTATGATATTAGCGGATCGTTGGGAAATGAGAAAAATGTATATTTATACATAAACGATAATGGGTGATGATGACATTGAAATGTACGAGACTCTAGAATAGAACCCGGATTCTAATATGTGACTTAATCACGATATGATATATGACATGATATTTTAGTGGATCATTTGATGATATATATTTACACAGACGATGATATATGTTTGATGATATTGGGATGTATACGATTATGGTACAGTACCCTTGATCATGATATTGTTTGATGATGATACTATACGATCGATGATGTATATATGTGATAGTTGACCCGTACCCCGATTTTGGGATGTCGTACGATGGATTTTATCGTACGAGGCATAGATGTGATGATTGATCCGCACTCTTGACTCGAGGAAGTCGTACTATGTATGCGACGCTATTGAGGCTGGATCGCCGACTATTAGAGATATCGACTCAGATTTTAGGAGGATCATTCTTACCTTTCAACTAATATCTTTAGTTAGTTCCTTAGTTGGTTAGATAGATCTTAGTTTAGGCTTGAGTCATACTAATTTTCTAAAAACAACGATTCATGCATTTTTAAACAACAAACTAGATGACTCGTAATTAGTATGTATTCTTTAGTTGTGTGTTTACTACACATTCACCGTTATATTCATGTTGTATTCATTGCATTGCATATTCATACATATGTTTCTTTAGCTAATATGAAACTCTGCCTGTTAGTTCACCAGCACCATTACCGATGATGCGCATGATCCACGTACACTTATTTGCCGGCTCACACACATCATCATCGGTAATTGCCATGTCACGTACACTTTAGAACATATTATCTTTTATTGATATAATCAGCTAAATGCTAGTCTAATATAACATTGTGTGATTACTCTCATCTGCTGGTTTAGACATTGCATTTATTATTTAGACACTTCATGCATTCACATATTCATATTATCATGCAATATTGTGGGGCTTATGCCGATACTCGTTATTTACTTACCCATGATTTTGGGATTTTGGATTTCTATGAGATTTCTGGATTTGGGGGAAAACCACAAGAATTTAATAAAAGCTTATTATTATCATTTTTAAAATGTAAAGTTGCGGTTTTCTCGTGATGTATGGGTCGTCCACCATGAGTTTTCATGTTTTCTGTTGGATTTCGAGACCCAATTTGAGGAGTGGAGGAACCGTCTCGGGTACATGGTGGACCCGATAAGGTACCCCCGGAGAGTGTTTTTGTAAGGATGACGATGAGCCTGGCTGGGGAAGACTACCTACCGGTGATGTCTGGCGCGGCGGATATCCGGAGGATACCGACCGTTGTCGTGAGATTTGATGATATGGACCAATCCGGACTGACATGGCTCGAGATATTGAGACTATGAGATATTGAGACTATGAGGTATCGAGACTTTGAGATTTACATGTTTTTTGTTGATGCTTGACACGGGTTTGCATGGATTTCATTGATGATGTTTCAGATTACCATACAAATTTTACTATGATAAAAGTAACGATCTCTTATACAGCTATATCCGGATTTCATGGTTGATTGTTTTACATTCATGATGCATGCATACTCATACATTTGACATGTTACTACTTGAGACACTGACACGAACACTGAGTATTGCACTTATGCATAGGTCCTTACCCTGTCACTATTAGATATCTGGTGTTAGGTTAAGTATATTATTATGACCTAGGAGAGTGTCGTGCATGCGATTTCTACTCGCAGATGTCTTCTACTCACGAGTTGGCAATTCACCCCCGTTGTGCCAAATTTTCTTACAGGTTTCCTTGGTAGCTTGGTGGCACATCATTTCTTTCAGGGTGATTTGCTTGGTAGATTGGTTCACTTGTATCAGGACCGCCATTGTACTTTTATTATTTCATTTATATCTAGTAAGCTCCATCAACCAGACTTGTATTACTTGATAGATTTAAAAGACCAATTGTTTTTATTTCGACCTTAGAGTCGCGCTTGTATTATTATGGTTTTAGGTGGATTTGGTTTTCTTTTGAGTTTTTGAGCCTCGCCCCTTCGGCGTAGTATATTTTAGTGCATTGTGTGGTTGTTTCGGCCATTTGGCGTAGTGTTAGCTCCCGCTTGGGGATACCTTTTTATTGCTTGTATATATATTCTTGTTTGTACCCATTTGGAGCCAGTTTTTACAAAGGAGACTCTGCCGAAATTTTTGAGAAAATTTGATGTTGCTTTTAAATTTGTTTTTCTATACTTCTTCTTTTAAATGGTTTAGATTTCTTGGCTTCTGCTTACTTAGATTACATTGCGCCTATAGACGCTTCGTAATTTAAGTGTCGGTCACGTTCCGTACCTTCAGGTCATGACAGCTGAAGACCATCAGAGTTCGCAGCGACTCTGCACTGGTCGTTGGCCAAGTAACCGGATGTTTCGAAGCCCAGGAGATACTCATGATAAAATACATGTCCGAAGTCAAAAGACTTCAAAAAAATTTCGACGAAGTCCAAGTGGAACAGATTCCCTGGAACTTGAATGTAACACCTGAGTTTGTGTTTAGTGGTAATTGTGTTTAATGTGGGGTTTTGGTAAAAAGTTTACCAAAACGGCTTTCTGATAATTTATCTGGTTTTATGAATATTTTATTGGAATTTTATCTCGACTGCACACACATGTGCATGTTAGCTAGGGTTAAGCTTAGGGTTAAACCATGTTTAGACAACCATGGTGGTTTAAACCTTTTGGTTAAGTTAATTGGGTTAATTAGGGGTTCTTAGTTTTGTTTAAAGTTGATTAGAGTTAAGGGTTGACTTGTAGTGAGAGAGAGAGAGGTTATGATGGATGTGCATGCTAGCATTTATTAAGAGAGAGAGAGAGAGGTGGCTCTAGGGTTGTGTCATGATCCATCTCACTTCAAAACTTTTGCTTGATCACTCATATCTTTCCCCTCTCACTCACATCTTTCCTCACATCTCTCACTCTCACACTACACCACAAAGACAACACCAACAACAACCCCTTCAACAGCAACTGCAACAAAAAAACAGCTTGCAAGCAGCAGCAGCAGCAGCTAAAGCAACAACAGCAGCAACAAAAATAGCCACAATAGCAGCAGCTTAGCAGCAGCAGCAGCACTCCATCAGCAGCCACACACTCCTCTTCTTCTCTTTCTTCTCTTCTCCTACATCCTAGGATCCCTTGAGGTATAATCTCGCAACCTAACTCCTTTCTTGCTTGATTATGGTCGTTAAAGCTGAAATTTAGTGTTATTATGTGAATTAGTGCTAGTTTTAGGTAAATTTGAGTGAGACTTGACCAAGTGATGGTTTTGATTGTTAGTGTAGCCTTATTAAGTGTGTTTGAGACCAGTTAACCCAAGATTTGTCCCAGATTTCACCAAAATACCAGATTTCTTCGATTTGGTGTCGTTTAGCGTTTTTGTCGACTTTTTAGCCTTTCTGAAATCTGCTTTCACCACGGGACCCCTAAAATAATTTTGACTTGGCGGTATGCTGTGCAGGCACTCTGGAACCACCCCACAAAACCCTAGCCCCTAATTCCTATTTGTAGCCGCAGATTAATCCCTACTGGCCCCAAATTGCGGCCAGACCAGGTTGGAACCCCCTCGTTTTTTGTTCTGTAGCCTTTTACCCTGTAAACTTGACCCTGGGCATGTGCAATTTTGTCTGTTTCCATTCAGGGTAAAATCTGGGTTGATTTTCCTATGTTGGCGCATGATTTACGACTTGTTTTAGCATGGATTTTGGGTATTTGATGATTCGTTTCTGTCGGGTGGCGTTTGAACGCCAAAGACAAGTGGATATTGGTTGTGTTGCATGCGAGACTATAGGTTTTTACCTATGGGCGTAGCGTGTACCGTTTTGGTTTCCGATGTGGTTTTCATGTGCTTTAGCATTTGTGATATCTTTGCAGGTACCCCATGTGACGTCGAGGCGTTGGAGATGCAAATGGCAACGTCTGCATCGGCACGCATAAAGCAGGGTGAGTAGATTTATATCTACGGGGAGAAGTCGGGTGGATGGCGTATAGCACCCCCGCAGTTCATGGTGATGTATACGGATACGTATACACACATTTATTTATTATAAGTTGTTTAAGGTTATTGATGGTAAATATGGATATTGGTGTGCTTGGATTGATTTAGTGTCGCGAAACCCTAGAGTAGTGGTCGCACCACACATGCACACACACACCCATGCTTGCATACATTCCTTTGTTCTTATGTGCATATATGGGATTCGATATAGTTATGTGCTCACATGGTATGGGACTATGTGTTCACATACGGATTGTGGATGATACTTGGGATTAAGGTGAGTCGATGAGATGTGATTTGAGGTTATGATATCGGTGATATGGCAGGATTCGTACTTGAGATACGTCCTGATGTTTTAGCGGATCTTTGGACGACGATACCATGTGAATAGTGATACAAATAAAATGATCAACATGTGATTGTGTGATGAGATATGATATGTTAGGATGTTTATGATAGGCCGCATTGGGCGATGTATACCTCTTTATGACGATATATGATGATGATATCGGGTTGTATGAGGCTGTAGATCAGCAGTAAGATCATGATTAGATTGATGATATCAATATTGTACTAGACATAGATCAGTACCCGGATTTTGATCTTTGATAAAGAGGATACCAGATGAGTAATATGATGAATGTGATATTGACCTGTACCCAGATTTGAGATGCCGTACGACGGATTTACGTACGAGCTATATTGATTTTTGATCCGCACTCTTGACATGGGAATAACTGATTATAGATATGGTATCGGATGTGATATTATCGAGGCGAGATCACCGACTAATATATATGTATATATACGTATCGACTCAGATGTTAGGCGGTTTCCTTACCTTCAGTTAGCCTGTTAGCTCAGCCCTATAGTTTAGTGTAGCTGTATGACTATTATGACATTAAATGCAGTTTAGCTATCATTGTGTTTAGTATTCAGCTCCCGCACATTATTGTTGTTGCTCCGCATCGCATACTTATTATGATTCATATTCTATTGTTGATATCATGCTGTTAGGACACCAGCACCATTACCGATGATGCGTATGTACCACGTACACTTACTTGCCGACTCACACACATCTTCATTGGTAATTGCCATGTCACGTACACTTAGAGTATATTATTGTTGATTTAGCTTGTTAGCTAGTAGTTGACATGATATTAGTGTACTTGCCTTATATGCCAGCTCAGATATTGTAGTTATTACTTATCACTTCATGCATACTGTTATTCATTGTTATGCCGCATTCATGGATTCTCATGCCTATATTCATAGTTTTACATACTATTGATGATTTGGATTCGGATTCGGATTTCCATGAGATTTTCTGGATTTGGGGGAAAACCGCAAAACTTATATAAGTTTCTTTTTTCTCTTTTTAAATAAAAAGTGTGGTTTTCCCATGATGTATGAGTCGTCCACCATGAGTTTGCTGATGGATTTCGAGACCCGATTCGAGGAGATGGATGAACCGTTTCGGGTACATGGTAGGCCCGGTGCGGTACCTCGGGGCAAGAGGATCACAGATGATGGCGTTAAGCCTGGAACGGGAGCACTACCGACCGGTGATTTTACCCGACGCGTCGGATATTCGGAGGATACCGTCGTGGTCTTGAGATGGATGGTAGGGGCCGGTCTGGACTGACGGCGCCCTAGATATTGTGATTGAGACATTGAGATTTTGAGATATTGAGGTACAGAGATTGCGACACAGAGATATCGAGATATTTGGATACTTGTTTTGTGTCGATGCTAGGCACTGTTTATGCTGATTTCATTTATGATACCTCATTTTAAAAATACAAAAATCTCACTAATTTATGAAAGCAGTTTCCTTCAGTACATGCATTCTGTTTCATGCATTCATACATCATCCATATGTTATATTGCTACCTGAGGCACTGACACGGGCACATGAGATTACACTCGGATTAGATATTTACCCTAGCCATTATTATAGGCTGCTGGTTATATTTGAGGATATATTATGATCGTATGACCTAGGATTGCGTCATACATGCGATTCTTGTTCGTAGATGTTTTTCTACTCACGAGTTGGCAACTCACCCCCGTTGTGCCCCAGTTTCTTGCAGGTTTTGCCGTACAGGTTTCATTACGGCTTTACTGGCACTGCTTCTTTCGGGTGACTTGCTAGTATGTGGGTTTATTTGTATCGTACCCATCATTATACATTGTATATTATTATTCAGTTGTATCTAGAAGTTCCATCAACCAAACATGTATTTATTTCTGAGATAGAGACCAGTGATGTTTATTCTTTCGACCTTAGAGTCGCGTGTTATATTTCTATGGATTTCATGCTGTTTTGAATTTCCTTTTCTGTCGTGATCCTTGCCTTTCGGCGTTGTATATATTGCTTGTGTGGTTGTGACCGTCGATTGATGAAGTGCTAGCTCCCGGTTGGGGATGCATTTTTCATTGTATATATGCTTTATCAGGTTTTGTATCCGTTTGGGGTCAGTTTTTACAAAGGAAACTCTGCCGAAATTTTTAGAAAAGACTTATGACTTTTAAAATGTGTATTTCGGCGCATGTTGCAAACTATTTGATTTAAAATGGTTTTTCCTACACTCTACTACTTTCTTGGTTTAGATTTCTGGGTTTTCGGCTTACTTAGATTACGTACGCCTCGAGACGTTTCGTAGTCTAAGTGCCGGTCATGTTCCGTACTTTCGGGTCATGACATTGAACACCCGATCCAATGCCTTAAGCAAGCTCGCTTCTTTCTATTCGGCCAATCATAAGAGAAATATCCTCTTCGAAGTCTTACCATGGCCCAGCATAGAAGACGGAGAGGTAACACTCCAGATCTATACAACTCTGGAAGAAGGCCAGGATTGGAGAAAGCCCTTCATGGAGTTCCTAAAGGGCGGTGTACGTCCCGAAGACCGAGGAGAAGCTCGCCAGCTTCTGGCCAAAGCAAGACATTTCGTCTGGAGCAACGAAAACCTGTACAAGAAATCATACACTCATCCTCTACTCCGGTACATCAACCCCCATAAGGCTGACTACGTTCTGCGAAAGATACATGAAGGGGTCGACGGAGTACATTAAGGGGCCTAAACCTTGGTCCAAAAGGAATTACTACAAGGGTACTATTGGCCGAGATTGCACCAGAATGCCGAGAAGTTGGTCAGAAGATACAAGAATTGCCAACTCTTAGGCATCATACCTCGTCTTCCCGCCACCGAGCTATCGCCACTCAGTTCCCCTTGGCCATTTGCACAGCGGGAGATGGATATGGTGGCCAATTCCCCACCAGCATGGGCGGGCATAGATACATCCTTGTCGTAGTCGACTATTTCACGAAATGGATAGAGGCCGTAATCATCAAGAAATCGGATGCCGCCTCTACGATGAAGTTCCTGCAGAACAACATAATTTCTCGATTTAGGATCCCGAGGTGCATAGTTACCGACCATGGGACCAACTTTGAAAATGATAAAGTCAACGAGTTTTGCGGCGATTACCATATATTGATGAAGTTTGCCGCAGTCGCACATCCTCAATGCAACAGGCAGGCATAGGTAGCCAACCGAGACGTCATCCGTGGTCTCAGAGCCCGCTTGGAAGGAAGGCAGGGTGGCTGGGTCAAAGAACTACCACGAGAGCTATGGACATTGCGAACACGAAGAAAACACCCACGAGAGAAACCCCATTCAGCCTCTGCTACGGCACCGAGGCGATGGTCCTGATGGAGATTGGAGTGCCCAGTTACAGGGTAGAACATTTTTACGATGAAGCCAACATCTCGGCGCTCCGAATCAACTTGGACGTTTTACTGGAAAAGCGGGATCGAGCGCAAATCAGGGCAACCACCTATCTGCAGCAAACCGTCCGCTACTACAATGCCTGAGTTAAATATCGAGCCTTCAATATGGGAGATCTGGTCTTACGAAGAAACGAGTTTGTGGACCAAGGGAGACTGCATAAGTTCTCCCTGAATTGGGACGGACCATTCCTCGTAACAGAAGTTTTGCCCGGTGGAGCGTACTGCCTGCAGGACGCCGGGGGCCATAATTTTCTTCGGCCTTATAACGCCAAGAAACTTAAGTTGTATAAATAAACATGTACCCTCTTTTGAAATAATATAATTCCTATTGGCATTTAATTAAGTCTCCTAAGCTAGGTCCTCTCCAGAAGTAGCCTCTTTTGTTCCTTTTCTCGGTTCCGAGACTCTTAGTTTTTTTTTTAAAAAAGAACATAAAATGTACCGAAGGGGTAAAAAGAGACGATGCACCTCAAAAAAAGAGAAATTTATTTATTAAGAGATATTATGGGCTCCCCAGCCTTACAATAATTACAACAAAGGAGGGCGAGGATTAAGAAAACATTGTCGATGGTACATCGAAGAAAGCTCCTCCGGCCGAGCCCAAGAGGCCTTGGCCCACTCCCTCCGACGGTACTCTCAAACCCCTAGAAGCCACGGACTTCCCGTCCGCCGAGCAAGATGCGACAACCATCCTTTGCTGGAAACTCTCAAGAAGGAGGTCCGCCGAGCGATCCCGCCTACTCTTTGAGATCAGACCAAGCCCGTGGACAGTGTGCATTTTGTCAAATGCCTCGTCCATTAACTGCGGAAACAGCGTGTTGTACAGACCCGGGGAAGTCCTCCATATCGCATAAATTAGCACCTGAAGAAGAGGAGATCGCCGGGGAAGCAGGTGCCCATAATGGCCCTCTAGATGGCCTATCACCGCCTCGTACGTCTCCTCAGAACGATCAAGGTTGTAAAAGTATACATCATCACGAGAAACGATCTCCCTCATGGTATACACACGTCCGATCATCTTCAGAGGATACAAGACTAGGAAGAAACCAACATGCCGTCGGTATTTATAACCTCAATAAGAATCTTCCAACGGCTGAGATTTACTCGCGCAAACGACGCGAATCACAGAATATCGAACTTTCCCGATAGGGAATGGCCATGTGTCACCCATGACAATCACCCTTCCCCTGCTTTACGGATCAAAGGAGGTTGAACGATGCCCCAAGAAGATACTGGAGAGTTAATAAAGCCCTCATCACGAGGCCGCCGAGCAAATTCCAGCTCGGTCCATCCATAGCGGGTAGCTTCCTTCCCAACAAACGTTATGGATCTAAAGCCCTCATCACGAGACCGCCAAGCAAATTCCTGCTTGTCCCATTCGCAACGGATAGTTTCTTGCCCAACAAACGCTATGGATCTAAAGCCCTCATCACGAGGCCGCCGTGTAGCTTCCTGCTCGGCCTATCCGTAGTGGGTAAATTCGTTCCCAACAAACGCTATGGATCTAAAGCCCTCATCACGAGGCTGCCGCATAGTTTCCTACTCCGCCTATCCACAGCGGGTAGCTTCCTGCCCAACAAACACTGTGGATCAAAAACCTTCCTCACAAGGCGGCCGGGTAGCTTCCTGCTCGGCTCATCCATAAAGGGGTAGCTTCCTATCCTACAAAGAAGTTGATCTAAAGCCCTCATCATGAGGTCGAAGAGCAGATTCCTGCTCGGCCCATCCGCAGCGGGTAGCTTCCTTCCCAACAAATGCTGTGGATCAAAAGCCCTCATCACGAGGCGGCCGGATAGCTTCTTGCTCGGCTCATCCACAAAGGGGTAGCTTCCTGCCGAAACAAACATCGTGGATCCGAAGCCCTCACCACGAGGCGGCCGGGTAGAATTGAGTGGCGCCGACCTTCCTACACTTGGCTATCAATCAATTCATACTCAATGCGCGATCGCCACCTCGACTCCGGGAAAAGGGAGGATACCGACCTTCCTATACTTGGCTATCAATCGATTCATACTCGATGCACGATCGCCACCTCGACTTTGGGGGAAAGGAGGACACCGACCTTACGTTAACAAGATAAAGAGACTTATGAGCTAAAAATACTTGCAGCATAAAGATTCGAATAATGAAAATTATATGAGCTAAATTACTTGCAGATTGATCAGATATCTGAGCGAAGAAAAAGTACACTTTATTCATGATCAAAATTATGTACAAAGGTATTGTGGGCTCCTCAGTCTTACAAAAATGCCCGGAGGCTTACAAAAATCTAAAACAAAAATAGATACAAGAAAATCGCGGAGGGGGATAGCTCAGACCGCCCGCTTGGCCGGGATCTCTCCCTGCTCGATGCCACCATCAAGGGCCAAAACGGCGACCTCAGGCTCAGTGCTTCCGCCAACAGCCTAGCCTCCTGCAGCCAGCTCGGTGCCTCCCCCTGTGGCTCTTCCTCGGCGAGAGGGAACTTAGCATGGAGCTTTCCATCGACAAACTCCGGCATAGACTCCTTGACGATGTCGAGGGGCTTGTGCCACCCGACGGCCGCGGATTCGGTGAGATCAAGGTAAAACTGATCGGACGCCTTGTAATCCTCCACGACATTCACTACCCGGCTCTCGGCAAGCTTCGCCGCGTCCAAAGCATGCATCTTGAAGGCGTCCCTCGACGTTTTCATGGAGATGTAAAGGCCGTTCGTCTCCTATATCTTGGCTTGAATAGCCCAGTTAGATTCGGTTAGAAGACAATGGGACTCTTTCAGCTTGGAGTTTGTCAGCCCCTCGACGACCAATCTTGAGTCAAGAATGGCCGCCTTCTCCTCTGTTTGCTGCAATTGAAGGCGAAGCTCTTCCTCCCATGAGGAGGATTCACCCGCCTTCTTCATTACCGGGGCTATCTTTTTGGACTCCATGTGGACGAGGAGAGCATAGTGCTGGAGGATCTGAGGAAAACAACAAACATGTTAGAAAACTGAAACCGAGGAAATAAAAATTGAGTGATTCCTTAAGAAAGAAACTATCGACTTGAACCGCCTCCTGGGCAACCACGGCCACTTGGGCCTTTATGGTGCCCCGGGGAATCTTGGTCCCTGCCGCCTTCTCCATGTCCGCCAGCAAGCAGTCGGACACGGATAGACCCAAGAGCACCTGAATGCAGAAGTCACCCTCCTGCACTTGGATCCCAGTAGGGGCGGCCGAGAGACCACCTGCTTCTGTCTCTTGAGGGAGATTTCCTCGGCGGGGTAAGATTCCTCCTCCCTCACCCGGGGCACCGGGTCCCGTACATGCTTTTGACCCCCCCCCCCCCCCCACGGCGCTCCTCTGAGGGTGCTTCTGAGCCCCTCCCCCCACGACCAATTTCGAGTCAGAGGAGTTTACCTCAGGGCCACGCTTGAACCAGGCCGGGACGAGCAGGAGCCACCGGCCTTTTTTACTTCGGCCTTCGCGGCTATAGCAGCCATGATTTTTATCAGTCTATGGGCTCTGCAAAAAAAAGAACACACGGGAAAAGGATGTCAGCGACATTGAAAAGGAAAAAGAAACTTACGCAAATTCTAAACTGATCGTCAAAAACCCTAATTTACCCCGGAAACGCGCAGGACTGAGCCCAATCCAGCTCAGTACCTGCTCGAAAAGCAGGACGTCAGCCCGTTGGATTGGTTCCCACTGGGACACCATCCTCGCCTTGGGGGAGATCGATTGCTTTGACCTCGGGCAGTTGGTCCTATGCCACTGTGTATGCTGGTTTCCCTAAGTCGCCACTGGGTTTCGAGAGGCATCGACCATGCCGTTTTTAAAAAATTGGCGCGCTAAAGAACCCTAACCCTAGAATCTTAACTAGAGAATTAGACAATAGAACATGTAAACATCTTTCCATCTAAGTGAACAAGGAATACAACCTTTGTAGACCGGTCCTTCACTTCAATATCTCTGTGTAGTAGTCCCTTCGTTCCAAGTAGTGAACTCCCGGACTCTAGAAAGGCTCCACAAGATGAACGGAACAAGCTTGCTTGAAGTCTTCGAGGCCGAAGATGATCTACGTCGAGGAGACACCGACCCAAGCTACCTCTTCACTAATATGGAATTAGTGAAGCAAACAACCTAAATTAAATGGCTAATCTAGTAGAGGATGATGAAGTGGGAATTTTGCTCACTTTAGAAATATTTTTCTCACTATTTTTCTTCACCTCTCATGAAGCTAGAAAGCTTGAGGAAGGAGATGAAGAAAGCAACCATGGAATGAAGCAAATGAAGAATGAATCAAGTGGTGAGAATAGAAAATATGGGTGAGTTAATATCATATACTAACTTATGTAGAGACTAAACCATGGCTAAACAATAATGGTTGGGTTAATAAATATCTTCAAGTAAAACAAAATTAGTGGACGTGGTCAATGGTTCCACAAGCTTCTACAAGCTTCAATCATGTGACAATTTCCACTAATTTTGATTTTCTTTAAATAAACAAAACCTTACATTATTATAAGCATGGTGTGAGTCTTATACACCTATGTAGCATGTGGCATCAAGCATGACACAAAAGATGTACATTAATATATATCACATATATACTAAATGCACACAAGTGAGAAAAAGAAATCTTAAGTGAGCTAATATTAGTTAATGTAAGATAAATATCAAATATATAATTATATATTAAATTATTAAATCAACACTTGATTTAATAATCCGGCTATATTACATACAACCGACTAATATCATATGTATCAGCTTGTCGAATCTACACTTGATTCGACAGTCCAGTTATATCATATATAACTGACCGATATCACATATCGCGAGAATAGAATACGGTATCGCATACGCGTATTAATCTCGGTCCCGCACATATCATATATGTGCTCCTACTTCATTTCGCTTGAGCCAGGAAACCTCTGTGTAGGACTTTAAAGAGTCATTAATACGCCGGCAGTAGGTGGTGATCATATCAGTCACCCACAAGCCGCAAGCGGTTTGCTAAACGTAATGGCCGCCTGGTTATTGAGCGATCAGAAGATCAATAAGCAAGCCTGCTCATACTCCTGAGACCAATAAGTAACACTACCGTACAGTCTGGTCTCTTCATCTG
Organism: Agapanthus africanus; assembly: GCA_030015575.1. NCBI lineage: Eukaryota > Viridiplantae > Streptophyta > Magnoliopsida > Asparagales > Amaryllidaceae > Agapanthus > Agapanthus africanus. The sequence goes on along the minus strand of CM057345.1, from coordinate 37,896,600 downwards.
ATATGTCGCATATCACAACCTGGGGGTGGTAAACGTCAGACCCCAATAGCCTGATAAGTCATGCCGATGTGAGGCTCATAACGGTTCGAGAAACTACTGATAACACTTACCAGTAAATCTCAGCAACCCTGACCAGGGATTTCCTATTATGGCCAATCAAGCATAGCGCAACATCAATCCCCAATACTGGGAGAGACGAAATCCCCTCCTATCGCTCATTGCCTCCATGTGACTCGGGACTGTACCCAAAAACCACCGTTTTGCACGATCTCTTGAACGTGGTAAGATGGAAATCAAAGCACAGTGGGAATCACACAAGACTCTATGACGATCTCGGATCGACAGAATAACCTGTACCAGTGTCACCAGAGAACTGCTATCTGACGATAGGTATAGTACCATTTAGGAGTTCTCAGCGAGTCCGTTCAGTGTACCCAGTCTCCACTGAGCACCCGTATACTATCTCTGATGTCAAACACCAATGCATATGGGATCATCCATCGCCCATCATATGGGTCGAGAAGCGTATACGCTAGTCTACTCTGGAATATCGATGCCCTGTCTCGATACTCCCAAACCAGGAACATTTGAAGGATATACTTACCAACTACCTCTGCCCCACTAGTATGATCTGCATCGTAATCCTGGTAGTCAAGTACTTATCCTAAGGGCTTTATCAATATGTAATAGAGAGACAATAAGTGTACGTGTTAAGATAAAGAGCAACCAGATAGCATACTATCATGTCGAGCAAGAAAGTCCTCCCTATATATGTCCAAGCATCCATTATAATATACATCATGTGTATAATAATGGCCTTTAGGGCATACATATAACTAACAATCTCCCACTTGCACTAAGGCCATTTATTGTAGTATCCTATACTCAACGCCCCATAAAAGTCTCTCTAGGGAAATGCCTCTGTGAGTGGATACGCGGTGTTATCCTTCGCACCAACTCTCCTAACCTCGATCCCTTAGAGATTAACCATCTCCCTGATCAGGTGATACTGTCCTCAGAATATGTCTGGATCGCTGATGGGACCGGTGTTCCTAGGCCAAAGCCACAACTCCATTGTTGTCACAATAATAATTATTGGACGCTCAATGGTAGGAACAGTGTTCATCTCATAAACAAGAATTATCCAGACATCTACTTTGGTAGCATCGTTGGTAGCGATGTATTCAGCCTTTATCATCTAGTTTGCCACGGTATCTAGTTTGAAACTCTTCCAACATACCGTCCCTCCACCGAGGGTAAAGATAAAGCCCGTGACTGACTTTCAGTCGACCTTATCACTCTGGAAGCTCGAATTGGTAAAGGACTCCGACTGGAGTTCACCGTTACCAAAACCCCAAGAACATTTCATCAGTGCTTCTCAAGTACTTAAGAATGTCCTACACAGCTTTCCAGTGATTCTTCTAAGATCTGATTGATTCCTAATCACTACACCTAGTGAGTTAGCTACATCTGGTCTGGTACATAACATCGCATGCATGATAGAACCTAGTACCGAAGCATAGAGTATCCCTTACACGCGAGCTTTCTCCAAATCAGTCTCGGGAGACACCTTTTTGGAGGGAGTGATTCCTCAGTAAGTGGGCGAACCACCACGCTTAGAATCTTCCATACTAAACCTCTTTAGAATGGTGTTAATATATCTATCACCATAGATCATATTCCACAAGATATAATAGGTATCATCCAGATCTTCCATGGAGAATCCTCGTGATAAGAGGAGCTTGACCAAGTATAGCATAGGAAACTATTTCCTATCAAGAGTATGTCATCTACCTACAATACGTGGAAGACAACCTTACTCTCTACAATCTTTTTGTAAATACAAGGTTCATCTACCTTTTTGATGAAGTCAAACTCTTTAACTGCCACATCAAAACAGATGTTCCAACTTCGCGATGCGTGGTTTAATCCTGATGGACTTAAGCATAGTCACTGGAGAAAAGGTTTCATCATAATCCACACTTGGTTGCATGACGAGAACCTTTTACTGCAAGTCTAGCTTTGAAAGTCTTAACTTTTCCATCCACACCAAGAATCTTCTCAAGATCCATTTGCTCCTAATGGGTTTTACCCCTTTAGGTGCAACATTTAAAATCATACTTTGTTAGTGTACATGGATTCCACCTTTGATCGCATAGCATCTAGCCATTTCACAGAGTCTCCACTCGTGAGGGTCGGCCTGAACCTGGTTGGGTCATCATCTACCATGATACAATCCTCGATCCCACCGTCACCGAGGAAACCGTAGTATCTCTCAGGTGGATGAGGAACCCTACCAGATTCGCGGAGAGGCTGATATTCGTTGGAGACTATTAAATTCTTTGGTTTCACCAAATCATCAGCTGTTAGTTTGTCCAGCTGGAACTCCTTCCAGTTCTTCCTCATGACTACTAATTTCTTCACAAGAAATTCCTTTTCTAAAAAGGTGGCATGCTGAGAAGCAAAACACCTTTTGCTCCTCAGTTTAGTAGAAGATATTCCCTCGCAAATGTTTGGGATATGCAACAAACTTACAGAACTGACCTTGCCTCGAGCTTGTCCGGATTTTGCTTTTCAACATAGCACGGACAACCCCATATCTTAACACGTTTAAGAGATGGTCTCTTCCCATTCCATATCTCATATGGAGTGGTAGGCATTGATTTGGATGGAACCCCATTCAATAAGTATGCAGCTTCTCAAGTGCATAACAACAAAAGGAAACAGGTAACTCAGCAGTACTCATCATAGAGTGCACCATATCTCATAGGGTGAGATACCTCCACCCCGATACACCGTTGTGCTGTGGTGTACTCGAAGGAGTAAGCTGAGAGAGAATCCCATTCTCCTTTTAGAAGCTCCAGGAACTCTGCCACGCCCCGCTTCCTGGTATACAACGAAGGGGATGCGACGAGGCCGCTACGTATTTACTCTGAAGTAAATACACTAAGCGTATCCAAGGAATATAAATAAAAATGCACAAGAGACAAAAGATAATATTGAACAGCAACTTTATTTATTCACATTCTTTTATACAACACATGGAAAAGTAAATACATCTGAATGGAAGCAATGCCTAAACAATGGCATAACAGAAATGGAAAGTACTGAAATGAAATGTGTACAAGTGTAACTACAGCTCGGGATTTTCAATAAACTGGTCCAAGTCTTCGGTGCAGGGCTCGATCTCTGGAAGGTCTGAATCACCTAACGACATTCAAAGAAGAAGAAAGAGAATGTCGTCAGCGAACAAATCGCTTGGTAAGTCCCAAAGATAAGGAAGAAGTAGAAAAGACGGAAAGAGAGAGAGTGTGTAACTTTTAAAATTGTATTATATTATTATACAGTTGTATTTATTAACGCTGTTGTTTGTAGCTTGGTACAGAAGCATGCCAGTGTATACGAGAGGAGTCTCTATATGCCAGAGACTAAAGGCAAATGAAAGTACAAGGCTCCGTTATACAACCCGGAACAACAGCAATTGAATTCAGGTTAGGTGTCTTAAATCTTGCAGTCTCGTGACACTTCTAACACCTTCCGTACCAATCTACCCCTTAAACCCCATGATGTCTTGATTGTATTGTTTGTATTGTATTGCAAATTGTACTGTTTTGTATAGATGTATAATTGGATGAATTTTCGAAACCATGATATCAGTAAATGGATGTAACTAGAGAATCATGTAGATGGAAGTATATCCATGGTTCGGTTCAGTCAATACAGATTGAATAGATTGAATATATGGATTAATGGATTCATATTGAATTGTAGTATTGTAGATTGTACTTGAATCATATTCAAGTCGGATTATTTATAATGAGACTCGGTCTGAATCAGAACAATTAGAAAAGAAATTGAAGTCCTGAATTAGGTTTTGATGTTATCGGTAACCGCTGCACATGGGTGGCAAAATTTGTGTCTTTTTGAAAGACGATTACCGTATTGATAACACTATTTGTTAAGTTGTCTAACTTAAAATAGGCAAGCACCCACTTCTCCGGCTCCCTGAGGCTCAAGAGATTAGTCCCTCTTAAACCTATATTTACTAGGGTCTATATTGTAATTTATAAAACTTGAGGGGGTTTTATGTAAAAATAATTTTGTATAATTTAAAAAATACACCTCAAGTATTTAATTATCGTCTTTAGAGTTTTCATAGCTGTGGATTTTATATTTGTGACATTTATAGTGAATAAACCTATTTTTTCATAATACATGGTATTTAATTGTAAAGTGTTGGACTTGTATAGAATTTCATTGTATTTTCATGTAAAGTGATTTTTTTGACTTAGAAAAGTTGGAATATTGATATTATAACAAAAATAGATATTTTGATAATAAATATATATTTATTTATATAAAATAATTTTAATTTATTATTTTTCTAGAAATCATATTTTTCTTAAGATATTTATATTTTTAAATCCTTCGAGACCGAATGCTCCTTGCGGAGGTCTGAATCTCGTACTACTAAGCCCAGGGATGTATGATAATCCGCATCATCCCAGTCGGATTCCCCAAAATGGGTTGTAGCAGCGGTTTGCAAAGATTTGAAAAAATACGTAATCTTGTAAAAACGGATTTTATAAGTTAAAGGTAGTTTTGTGTAAAATGGTATTTCCCGAATCTATATTTCACAAAACGTATTGTGCTATGTTACATATGAGTGTTGTGAATAGGTAGGTCGTTACCTCGTGATCTATCTAAAGGTATTGCAAGAAATATGAAGTTTTAATGTTAAAACTAAAGTACGCGGTATTTTACTGAAAAAGTACGATAAAAATTGCAATATGAAATATTTTGCTATGGAACTTATTCATGATGTTTTGTTAATTATTAATAGTCAAGATGTAAGAGTTTGGTATGGTTGTATTTGAGGAAATTTTAACTTTTAAGAAAAACCGAATCGGAAGTCGGATTAATTCTGCTTGCGTCGGGTTTTAGTTTTACAAATTTTTAGAATAGTAAAGAGAAGAGGGAGGTGGGACTTATGGGTTTAGAGTCAAGACAAGAGGGAGAGGAAGAGGTAGGAGGCACCGGTGCATCGTTTCGTCGCCGGGAGCTCCTAGAGCCGTCGTCGAAAAATCGCCGGAGTTTCGCTCTTCGCTAACTCCACTTGCACACAAAAGTTCTAGGGATTTTCTTGAGAGTTTTGGATAGAAATTTGGAGTGAGGATGGTGTGTTTTGGAGTGGTAATTATAGGGTAATTTAGGGTTTAGGGTAGATGAAAGGTTGTATTGAAAATTGTATTAAAAATTGTAATAAAAAGAGATTAATGGGGTTTTAAAAAGTCTTTGTTTAATGTGCAGGTTATTTAAACATAACAGGGGTTACCAGAAGACCAAAAGGCAGAGAAGTCATGAAGGAGACTCGGCGATTTGACCGAGTCAACCCGGCCTCGTCGGCTGAGTCGGCCGATTCGCCGGCCTGAGTCGGCCGAGTCGGGCCGGGGCTCGTCGCCACGTGTCCACCGTCGGTTGGTGTAGTTCCTGGGTCAGTTTGTTTTATTTGTGACTTTTAGTTTTTACGAGTTATGCACGTGTAGGCTCTTGGGCTTCTAAAAATTCGAAAGTAAACTAATTAAAAAAAATAATGTGGGTGATGGGATTTGAACTCTGGTGCTTTGGATCAGTAGTACAAGGTATTACCAATGAGATACAAGCTCCTTCTTGTTATTAAAAAGCAAATCAAACTTATAACTTATGCTCAGGCAAAAGTACATCTTTCTGTATTTTTGAAAAAATTATGTACAGAAAGTTGTACAAAAAGTTTAGGGTTGTTACAAACTCCATGGGCAAGTATTCTCCTCCTCGATCATATCGAAGGACTTTAATATTTCTACCGTCTCGTTCTCAACTTCAAGTTTATATTCCATGAATTTCTCAAAAGTTTTAGACTTGTGTTTCAACAGGAACATATGTCCGAATCTCAAGAGATGATCAGTGAATATAATGAAGTATGAAGAACCAAGCCTGGCATTTGTAGACATAAGACCGTATACATTATCATGTATCCGTCCCAAGAGTTCAATAACTTTTTCTCTGTTTCCAGTAAACGGATTATTAGTCATTTTACCTTTGTGAAAAGACTGGCAAGTATCATAAGATGAAAATTCGAACAGATTCTCATATTCATCCTTATGTAACTTAGCTAGTTGTGTCGCATTGATATGATCTAGTCTACAATGCCGCAAGAAGGATTCGTTCATTTCTGAACTAATCCTCTTGTGTGTGTTCTAGATACTTTGAACTGTGGTTTGATCTAGAACGTATATGCCATTTCATAACGTGCCTGATCTAATCAACTCTTGATTCAGGAAAATGTTCACAACATTATTCTTCAATACAGAATTATATCCTTCTTTAACTTAATAAAGAATATGATGTAATGTTGTATATCAGGTTCGGTATGTAATAACATTCGTTCAAAATCAATGTATTTACCATTTGGTAATACAAGATGATATTTGCCAACTGATTTGGCTGCAACAATTGCACCATTCTCTAACACTTAGAGACATATCACCCATTCCCAGTTCTCCACCATTCTTTAGCCCATGTAACATCTTATATATGTGGGATCCTGATCCGGTATCTCATACTTAGGACATAGAGAATACTGAGAAACAGTTCTCGGTAATGAATACACCCGAAGAATATGCATCAACATGCTCATTCCTCGATTGGGTCGCGTAGGAATCCGGATATTCCTCTATTTGCTACTCGGACTTATAACAATTATAAGATTGAGCGGAACCAACATTCCTCAGCTCAGTATAATAAGCAGGTTCGGTCAATACATCCATATTATTATCTTAATTAAGGCGTGACATGGTCGCTATCAGGAGAGAGAGAGAAGAAAACACTCTGCGTGCGCTCTTACAAGATTAGATTGGTTATTATTTTATCTAATCAAGATGGCTCCCACTGTTTTTATCAAATCTTCCTTCACACTCTAAAAGGTAAGAGTAGCCGGGATTAATTACACCCTATAAGTTCGCCAATCTTTCGGCCAGGCCAGTGTCGGTAGTTTGAGGGAGGTTCCCCATGCTTTCGCACGGACCTAATTAAAATAAACCTCGTTTTCCCATGAGAGTAACCCCGTTAACACCTTTCTAGACACCTACTTGATCAGCTAATTGTAATGTACAAAACTCTCCCAAGAGTAACTCTTACTCGCAGTGGGTATCGGGATCCAACTATCTTATAGAAGGTATGCAATCTCATTGCAAATTTCAATACTTGAAATTCCCGATAATATTTTACCCCTAGTGACTTATGACCTTAAATATGGTCAACAAATCATAAGCACTAGTCAAGTTATACCCGTCATTTCGTGATTAATTAGACCCACCCACATGACCCTTAACTATGGTCAACAAAGTCACATGACTGTCCTAATTAATCGCATCATATGCTGTATAGGAAGACATCACTTAGCTACCGAACACTACGCCTTAACTATGGTCAACAAATGTAGCACGAATACTAAGTACTCTACTTTCTAAAATGACGGAGGGTTACGATAGGTTTATAAGAAAATCTTTTGCGTAATGAACTTGATATCGTTGTAAAATCGAGTGATTTTGAAAAGTAGTGTTTTTGAGGTTTTTACTAGTTTTGCCAAAGAGGAAACTCCCGATGAAGGGATCTCGGCTCTTTTCTTATCGAATAAAGTGCTGGATATTCTACAAGGAATACCGCTATGCAAAGCATGAACTAAAAAAGCAATCAAAAACAAAACCGAGTGGGTTGTAGTATCTGCCAGTTTCGCTAAATAGATCACTCCTGGTGAAGAGATCTCGGCTCTTTCCTTATCGAATAAGGTGCTAGATATTCTATAAGGAATACCGCTATGCAAAGCAAGAACTAGAGCTACCAGTTTTTAAAACAAGATTCTACAACATCTTTAGGTTTCTTTTATTTCATTAATCTCATTAATGAAGTTCCATCAATTATGCTTACTAAGTATCACAGAAGAAACGAAAGCAGCAATATTTATTGTATATCATATATATAATATAAGTATTCATCTCAACATATCAAGTGATCACATCACAGAATATCAGCAGCAGAAGAACACATATGAAATATTGGATATACTAGGAATTCCGTGTTCTAAATTAAACCGGTAAAAAGTGCAGATTCCATGGCCGTGATGAATAGCCAAACCCACTTCCCTAGACCCCTATAAGAGCGGCAAGCAACCCTACCAATTCTAGAGTTAGGAGACCCGGTCTCAACTCCTCGAGATGGTCTCCAACTGGACCCTAGAACTCGGTTACTTATGCTCTCCCCTTGGGTCTATCCTAATGCGGAAAAGTAAATAATATATATCAATGGTGACATAATCCTCAACCCGGAAGTTCCCTAATAAAAGATTATTACATACAAGTTTTTGCATGAATGAAAATAAAAAACTCTCATCTTACATAAAAAAAAACCCCGGCTATTCAGAACATGACGATCCAATATAATATATCACAGCAACACATAACATCACATGTCATCAACGTAAGTAAATATGCGTATCCCAATTGTCATTGACATATAGCAACGAAACCAGCGATACACCACATATTACACTTACGATCGCAGAAAAGAAAGTGAAAAACTACAACAAATAGAATCTGCAACCACCTTAGACATCATAAACCAATGTATCACATACTTTGGATTTCATGCCTAACTAAATGAATTCCTTATACATCGCATGCCTATCAATTATAAACCCCGCATTTTAGTCTCGATATTGAAAACACTTTTCAATAACCAGTCGGGAAATTCAACAAGATTCCAGACAACCTGATCGAATGCTCGTCGGAAACTTTAGTAGACGGCCGCACCCCCGATGTCGTCGACGAAGTGCACTTAGGCGGAACACCGCGGCCGCGAGCACCCGAACGGATGCTTTTGGTGACGAGATTCTCCTACAATCATTTGGTCGGGGCTATAGGGCGTGGCTATCTAGTAAGGTTTCCCGGCGAGTATTCGCGTACTCTACGTGATTGCGACAGACTTTTGATCAACATCAAAATCCCGTGGCAACCGATCAAATGAGGCAGAATTGCTAGATTTATAAAATTCAAATTAGTTTTCACAAAACTAAATATTGTGGATTTCAAGTATTGTATCACAATCACAGATAGTTAGACGACATTAAACTTTTAAAAATTACCCAAAAGAGCTCAACACTTGAGCGGAATTTAAAAATTACCCAGAACATGCCACAGCACCTATGGACCAACCGTAGAAGGGTCAACCCTTGCCTCACCTATGACGCCGCAGAACTACCACTAACCTTAGGGTTTGGTGGCTGTTCCGACGATCACAGAATCGAGTTAGGATTTCGTTTTTCTAGAGGGTCCATAGAAAACACCTGCATGATTTTCTGAAGATTTTAAACACAGAAAAATCCAATTCTTGGAAAATTTCCAGCGAGGGGAAAATTGGGTTATTAATATCCGTTCGAACTTTTTAACATCGTCTAAAGTTACCCGAAACAATATTAGAATTACGACTACGAAACATTCCGAATTGCCTTTACAGAAATATAACATCACATGCAATATCAGTAAAAACAAGCAACACCTGAAACACCAAAACCCAGATACCAGAACACCACCAAAAATTGAACCCAGAACACTGTTAAAAAAATCGGTGGGTCGGATTTTAACCTCATGTGGCCGACCAAATTCCAGTGAGAAGGGCTCAATTTTTTGTGGTGTTCATGTCACATCTCATGCAACATTCTACAGCTGCTTAAAAAAAATTTAGACACTCTGAAAAATTCGAAAGAAACTAGGTTTTAGTTTCGAGTGTTTCGGAGTTGTTTCGGTTTTGTAATCCTACAAATATCGTCTAATTCTTTAGCATGGCTCTGATACCACTGCTGGGTTCCCTAGGTCACCGCTGGGTTTCGGGAGGAATCGACCATGTCGTTTTTAAAAAAATTGGCGCGGTAAAGAACCCTAACCCAAGAATCTTAACTAGAAAATTAGACAATAGAACATGTAAACATCTTTACATCTAAGTAAACAAGGAATACAACCTTTGCAGTCTGGTCCTTCACTTTAATAGATCTGTGTAGTAGTCCCTTCGCTCTAACTAGTGAACTCCCGGACTCTAGAAAGGCTCCACAAGATGAACGAAACAAGCTTGCTTGAAGTCTTCGAGACCGAAAATGATCTACGTCAAGGAGACACCACCTCAAGCTACCTCTTCACCAATATGGAATTAGTGAAGTAAACACCTTAAACTAAATGACTAATCTAGTAGAGAATGATGAAGTAGGAATTTTTCTAACTTTAGAAATATTTTTCTCACTATTTTTCTTCACCTCTCATAAAGCTAGAAAGCTTGAGGAAAGAGATGAAGAAAGCAACCATGGAATGAATTAAGTGAAGAATGAATCAAGTGGTGAGAATAGCAACTATGAGTGAGTTAATATCATATACTAACTCATGAGAGACTAAACCATGGCTAAACAATAATGGTTGGGTTAATAAATATTTTCAAGTAAAACAAAATTAGTGGACTTGGTCAATGGTTCCACAAGCTTCAACCATGTGACAATTTCCACTAATTTTGATTTATTTTAAATAAACAAAACCTTACATTATTATAAGCTTGGTGTGAGTCTCATACACCCATGTAGCATGTGGCATCAAGCATAACACAAAAGATGTACATTAATATATATCACATATATACTAAATGCATACAAGTGAGAAAAAGAAATCTTAAGTGAGCTAATATTAGTTAATGTAAGATAATATATCAAATATATAATTATACATTAAATTATTAAATCAATACTTGATTTAATAATCCGGCTATATCACATACAACCGACTAATATTATATGTATCAACTTGTCGAATCAACACTTGATTCGACAACCCGGTTATATCACATATAATCGACCGATATCACATATCGCAAGAATAGAATACGGTATCACACACGTGTATTAATCTCGGTCCCGCACATATCATATATGTGCTCCTACTTCGTTTCGCTTGAGCCAGGAAACCTCTGTGTAGGACTCTATAGAGTCATCAATACGCCAGCAGTAGGTGGTGATCATATCAGTCACCCACAAGCCGCAAGCGGTCTGCAAAACATAACGGCCATCCGGGTATTGAGCGATCAGAAGATCAACAAGCAAGCATGCTCATACTCCTGCGAATTCAATAAGTAACACTACCGTACAGTCCGGTCTTTTCGTCTGATATGTTGCATATTACAGCCTGAGGGTCGTAAACGTCAGACCCCAATGGCCTGTTAAGTCATACCGATGTGAGGCTCATAACGGTTCGAGAAACTACTGATAACACTTACCAGTAAATCTCAGCAACTCTGGCCAGGAATTTCCTATTATGGCCAATCAAGTATAGCGCAACATCAACCCCCAATACCGGAAGAGACGAAATCCCCTCCTATCGCTCATTGCCTCCATGTGACTCGAGACTGTACCCAAAAACCACCGTTTTGCACGATCACTTGAACGTGGTAAGGTGGAAATCAAAGCACAGTGGGAATCGCACAGGACTCTCTGACGATCTCAGGTCGATAGACTAACCTGTACCAGTGTCACCAGAGAACTGCTATCTGACGATAAGTATAGTACCATCTAGGATTTCTCGGCGAGTCTGTTCAGTGTACCCAGTCTCCACTAAGAACCCGTATACCATCTCTTATGTCAAACACCAATGGATGTGGGATCATCCATTGCCTATCATATGGGTCGAGAAGCGTATACGCTAGTTTACTCTGGAATATCGATGCCCCGTCTCGATACTCTTATGACTAGGAACATTTGAAGGATGTACTTACCAACTACCTCTTCCCCACTAGTATGATCTGCATCATAATCCTCGTAGTTAAGTACTCATCCGAAGGGCTTTATCAACATGTAATAGAGAGACAATAAGTATACGTGTTAAGATAAAGAGCAACCAGATAGCATACTGTAACAACTCCAATTTTTGTATACATAAAATTGATTTAAATTTGAAGTATACTTGGGGTATTTAATGATGCTGTTACCACTTTAAGTGTTTATTTTCCCACAATAATTACAAGAAGGAGCTTGTTGCTCATTGGTAACACCTTGCACTGCTGAACCAAGCCACCAGAGTTCAAATCCCCTGCCCCACCTTATTTTTATATTATTTTTGTTTTAAATCCTTTGGAAGCCCAAGAGTCCACAGGCCATAACTCCCAAAAGTTGAACTGAACCCTAAAAAGTAAAAATACCATAGTGTACGTCAGGAGAATCCCCACCCCATCGACCCCCGAGTCGGCCGGCGGACCGGCCGACTCGGGCCGGCGCCGCCGGCCGGACTCGGCCGGACGGCCGAATCATCAAAATGAAAAATGCGTCGTTTTGACTTCTTTAACCCCATGTATACTCCAATTTAATGAATCGGTTCCCGAGAGTTTATTACACCCTATTTACTATAAGTTTAATGATTTTTCTATAATTTTTACATTTTTTTTAATTAAAAACCTTTCACCTACCCTAGCCTACCTTATGATTACACCCCCTATTCTCTACCCTCTCATCCCAAAACCCTAGGCTCACTCTCTCAAAATTTTCCAAGAAGGGTGTACTTTGAAAACAAGTTCACGGCAAAGCTCTGACGAAATTCCGGCGGGAATTCCAGCGACGATTTTAGAAACAACCGGCGACGAAATAACGCCTCGGCAACTCCTCTAGTTCCCCCTACATTCCTTTGCCTAGATCGAAACCCGTAAGTCCCATTCTATCCCCCTTTCTATTTCTCTAAAATACGAAATTACGAAACCCGACGGAATCGGAACAAATCCGATTTCCGACTCGGTTTTCTATAAAATTTCACTTCTAACATATACATTCATGCCTAAACATATTAATCTTGACTATTAAACTTTTAAAAATCAATTTGAACAAGTTTTCTCACTTGAAATGTTAGCCTTTCCAATCTATCGTATTTTTTCACTTTAATACCACAATATTTCAATTTCACATTTAACCCCTTAACTTGCTATACATTTAAAGTAGAGCACGAGGTAATGACCTACCTCCACACACACGCAAATACAACCCTAAAACGACATCATCAAAAACTTAGAATACGATAAAACGAAACTTTCATTTAAATACCATATTCTTAATAAAACCATTCTTAAAAGTTTTAGATTTGATACACTTTTAAATAAATACTTCTTATTAGGAAAACACGATAAGTTGTGAACATCGATCATTTATCTAAACCTGACTTTGTGGTGTTTAGGCTAGGCAAGTGAGCTTAGGTAACTTTAAAAGGCCCGTCTCACGATTCGTGAGCGGATCCCTCCTTCCTCACTTGTACTTACCTGGCCACAATTGGCGGTGAAGAGGCGATTTGAGACTTCTAACGACTTGTCGTTTAGACCATTTAGAAATAGGCTAGTTGGCTTAGGAAACCCTATAATCTAAAATACGGAAAATTACACTTTTCAAATAAATACCTTTTACTTTATAAAACCGTTTTCTAAAGGATTAGTATTTTACAATCTTTGCAAAGCGCCGCTACAACCCATCTTTGAGGAACCCGTTCGGGATCGTGCGGTTTATCGCGCACCCTCGGGCTAGTAGTGCGAGATTCAGACCTCCGCAAGGAGCATTCGGTCTCGAAAGATTTAAAATACGACATCTTAAGAAAATGAGATTTTTAGAATATAAAATATTTATTAAAATTATTTTTTATATAAATATATGTATATTTATCATTTAAATATCTATTTTATTATAATATAAACATTCCACCTTTTTCTAAAAATCACAATAATAAATTTTATACTAAAATACCATGAACTTCAAATAAATCAATATTACAGATAAATACCCTTATTTATAAAACTAGGATATTTTCACTAGAAATGTCACAACATAAAATCCACCCTCATTACAACTCTAAAGACGAACAATAAATACTTGAGGTGTATTTTGAAAAGTATATAAAAGTATTTTTACATAAAACCCCCTCAAGTTTATAAATTACCCTAAGGACCCTAGCAATTATAAGACCTCGATTCACATTTCTGATTGTCTGACTCGGATTTGAGTCTGATTAATCTGACTTGAATATGATTCAAGCCAATCTATAATCTACAATATTCCAATTCAATATGAACCCATGAATCCATGAATACAATTATCAATTTATACAACTTAACTGAACCGAACCATGGATATATTCCTTTTACATGAATCTCAGTTATTCCATTTACATGACTCTACGGTTACAACCGTTTCCTGATATCATGGTTTCGGTCAGTCAGTCATTCAATCTTACAATCAATACAATTTACAAGATAACAATACAAACAACACATCGCGGGGTTTAAGGGGTAGATTGGTACGGAATGTGTTAAAAGTGGCACGAGGTGGTCAGATTAAGACACCTAATCTATATTTCGTTGCTGTTGTACCGTGGCTCAACGGTTCCTTGTACATTCCGTTTGCCCTGGTTTCTAGCATATAGAGACCCCCCTCGTATACACTGGCATCCTTCTATGCCAAGGTACAAACAACGGCGTTAACACAACATTACAATAATGGTATACAAGTTTAAAAGATATCTTCTTATTCTGTTTTTTTTTTCTACTTTCCCCTTACCTTTGGGAATTACCGAGTGACCTGTTCGCTGACGACATTCTATTTCTTTCTTCTTTGAATGTCGTCAGGTGATTTGGACCCGGCAGAGACCGAGCCATCTGCAGAAGACTTGGAGAAGTTTGCCGAAGATCCAGCACTTTAGTTCATTGTACACTTTTCCATTCAGTATTTTATATTTCCTGTTATGCCACTGTTTAAGCATCTTTTTATTTCAGTTGTATTTCGTTCATGTATTGTACAAAGAATGTTAATAAATAAAAGTTGCTATTATTTTTATTTCTTGTCTCTTGTGTATTCTTTTTATATTGCTTAGATACGCTTAGCGTATATACTTCTAAGTATATACGTAGCGGACCTCGTCGTGTCCCCTTCGCCGTATACTAGGAAGCGGGACGTGACAGGTTTTGTTGGTGGCCCATGCAGGTCAGAGCTGTATGAATCCCTATCATGCAGTTCTGTTCTGCGTGAACAACCTAAGCAATATAACACAAGAACTAGCAACTAAAACATTCTTTACAATTCATGTTCCTTGAATCTTGCAATTTCATATTCCTTGAATCTTATCATTTCATGTACTTGAATCTGTCCTAACCCAAATTTTTCTTCAGGGTTATGGATTCCCCGAGCAACACCAGCACCAAAATCAACAACACACCTCCAGCACTACCTCTCACACTAGCTGTTCCTACGCCACCTACCGAACAAACAGTGCTACTTGAGGCAATCCGCAGCCTTCTCGAGGGACAGCAACAACTCCTGAACCATCCCGAGACTGACGCTCCGAGGGTAAAACAATTCAGGGCTTTACATCCGAAGCAGTTCTCAGGAAAGAGGAGCCCACTGGAAGCTGAGGAATGGGCTCAAAGTATCGACGATGATCTGACCGCGGCATAAGTTCCAGACATAGCTTGGGTCCGTGTGGCTAAACTACAGCTCACGGACAATGCTCGCAACTGGTGGAAGGCGGAAGAAAGCCGTCTTGCACAGCCTATTGAATGGAAGACTTTTCGCGACAAGTTCGACGCGAAATACTTCCCTATGACTGCCAGGTTTGCCATGGAGCAGCAGTCCATTCATCTACAGCAAGGATCGATGTGGGAAAAATCAGTAGATGAATACGACGCTGAATTCACCATGTTAAGCCGGTAAGATATGTCACAATAGTTCAATTTTAAATATCACATACTACACAGCTAACACAATCCTTAAACAGATTCACGACACACTTGATACCGACGGACGAGATCAGAGCCCGTTGCTTTCAACAAGGTCTGGACACAGAGATTCAGGCTGCTCTAGCCACAAGAAAATTTTTGACTCATGAGGATGCTCTGGAAGCTGCCCGCAGTTATGAGGCAGTGATAAAAGCAAGGGGCAGACCTCAGTCTGCAGGAGTCAAGCGCCCTGCCAACCAGATGCCAGGTGGAGCCTCGTCCAGGCCACCTTTTGTGCCAAGGCGACCCGGAGTACCGAACCACCGTCCCAGCCCAGCCTTTTGTACCTACTGCAAGAGAGCTGGACATATGATGAAGGACTGCTGGCTAGCCAACCACCTTTGCTTAGTTTGCGGCTCAGCTACTCACGATATTGGGTCTTGTCCCCAAAGGCAAAACCCAGTTGCTGCACCCAGGCCAGCAAACAATTACTCACAACACCCAGCCATCCAAGCACCCTATCCAAGACTTGCATTACCTGCACCATCCAGAGGAACACAAGCTGCACCACCCCCTCGTCAGTTCCATCAAGCTCAAAGGAACGTTCCGAGGAATGCTCCTCAGGCCAGGAGGAATGTGCCCAAGCTCCAGACTTTCACGATGTCTGTGGAAGAAGCTGAGGCCACTGGCCAAGTAATTACTGGTAAACTTTCCTTCTCAAACTTATCTTTTAGTCCTGGTTATATACACACTTTTCCTATACCTAAAACATATCCCATATACCTTAGGTACAATCCTAGTAGCCTCACTACCTGCACTTGCACTGTTTGATACAGGAGCATCCCACTGCTTTATGTCGCAACGGTTTGTCCGAACCTATACGATTCCAGTCTCACCGCTTGTATCCAGCTGGAATGTCAGTTCCGGAAATGGCGTTCTAAAGGCAACCATGGGATATAGCTTGTGTCCAGTCGTCGTCTGCAGCCGAGAGTTTTATGCTGACTTCAAAGTACTAGACATACCGAATTTCGATGTGGTTCTAGGAATGGATTGGCTTGGAACTTTTTATGCTAACATTGACTGTCGTTAAAGGAGGGCAGTATTAGAGATTCCAGACCATCCGGTCTTCTATTTCAAGAGCGGAGACCGTACCCTGGAGCCAGGTACCTACAAAGCGAAGCTAAGGGAAGCAGTAGTTGCAGCAGCTCAAGCAGAAGAAGAATTAAGACCAGAGGTAGTTCGAGAGTTCGACGATGTATTTCTTGACGATATATCAGGTTTGCCTCCCGATCGAGCTCTTGAATTCGGTATTGATTTAATACCAGGAGCACAACTGGTGATTCAAGCACCGTATAGACTAAGTCCGGAAGGTTTGAAGGAAGTTCGAACACAGTTGGACGAATTATTGGCGAAAGTATGGATTCGTCCCAGCACTTCAAGTTGGAGAGCACCTGTACCACTGGTAAAGAAGAAGGAAGGTTCATACAGAATGTGCATCGATTATAGGGCCTTGAATGAAGTCACTATAAAGAACAAGTATCCACTCCCGCACAACGATGATTTATTCGATCAGCTGAGTGGATCTTGTGTTTTCTCTAAATTGGATCTTCGTTCAGGTTATTATCAAGTGAAGGTCAAGGAAGCTGATATTCACAAAACGGCTTTCAGAACTCGCTATGGACATTACGAATTTCTAGTGATGCCATTTGGAGTGACCAATGCACCAGCAATATTCATGAACCTAATGAATCAAGTTTTCGGGGAGTATTTAGACAGGTTTGTTGTCATCTTCATCGACGACATCCTGGTATATTCTAAGAGTCGGAAAGAGCATGCAGAGCATCTACGAATTGTCCTGGAAACTCTTCGACAACATAAGCTTTATTCCAAGTACAGCAAGTGCGAGTTTTGGCTAAATCAAGTTGGTTTTCTTGGACATATCGTATCAGAAGAAGGAATTTCTATGGATCCAGCCAAAGTTTCAGCAGTTAGCGAATGGCCTACACCAAAGTCAGTGAAGGACATTCAGAGTTTCTTGGGTTTAGCTAGATATTACAGAAGGTTTATTGAAGGATTCTCAAAGATAGCAACACCCCTGACCAAGCTCACACGAAAAGATGAAGAATTTGTGTGGTCAGAAGCATGCGAACAAGTTTTCATAGAACTCAAGTCAAGATTGACGTCTGCACCTATTCTCGTAATACCGGATCAATCTGGAGGATTCGAAGAGCATTGTGATGCATCCGGTAAGGGATTAGGATGTGTTCTACATCAGCACGGTAAGGTTGTGGCTTATGCTTCAAGACAACTGAAGACTCATGAGCGCAATTATCCGACGCATGATCTGGAGTTGGCAGCCGTCATCTTTAATCTCAAGATTTGGCGCCATTATTTACTTGGTGAACGAGTGAACATCTACACAGATTATAAAGTCTGAAGTACGTGTTTACTCAGAAGGAGTTGAATATGCGGCAGAGAAGATGGTTAGAACTCATGGCGGACTTTGATGTCAACTTACAATATCACCCAGGGAAGGTGATCGTAGTACCTGATGCTCTTAGTCGCCAACCATTATCGATGAATCTCACCGCTCAGTGGAAGCTTCAGCAAGACTTGCATCAAATGGAGATTGAAGTAGTCATGCCAGGTAATGCTTCAAGATTGATGAATCTACAAGTTCAATCAACCATTGTCAATTAGATCAAAGCAGCTCAAGCAAGTGATGCTAAGTTGCAAAGGATCAGAGAACAAGTGGAGAATGGACTCAGAACAGACTTCATCATCCATGAAGACGGATCTTTGAGATACGGCAGCAGATTGTGTGTACCAAAAGGTCCTGTTCGGGAAGAGTTAATGAAAGAAGCTCACAGCTCTCCCCACTCAGTACATCCTGGAGGTACCAAAATGTACAAAGATCTACGTCAGAATTATTGGTGGCATGGAATGAAGCGTGAAGTAGCCAGAAGCGTCGCAAAATGTTTGGTGTGTCAGCAAGTAAAGGCTGAACATCACAGGACAGCTGGACTACTTCAACCGTTACCAATCCCAGAGTGGAAGTAGCAACACATCACGATGGACTTTGTGACTGCTCTTCCTCGCAGCACAAAGGGTAACGATATTATATGGGTCATTGTGGATCGACTCACAAAGTCGGATCACTTTATCCCATTTCGGGTTGGCCAATCAACTGAGACACTAGCAAAGAAGTACATGGAGGAAATTGTGAGACTTCATGGAGTACCGGTCTGCATTGTCTCCGATCGTGACACCAGGTTCCGATCGCAATTTTGCCAGAGTCTGCAAGCCAGCTTGGGAACGAGTCTGAACTTCAGCACGGCTTATCATCCACAAACAGATGGTCAGTCGGAACGAACGATTCAGATCTTGGAGGATATGCTCAGAGCGTGTATACTAGACTTCAAGGGATCGTGGGAAGATCGCCTGCATCTTGTAGAGTTCGCGTACAATAACAGCTACCAAGCAAGCATAGGAATGGCACCTTTTGCAGCATTGTATGAAAGGAAGTGTCGATCACCATTAAGTTGGGATGACATCGGAGATAGGGAAATTCTTGGACCAGAGATGATAGTAGCGACCGTTGATGTGGTTCGTACTATCAGGGAAAGAATGCGCATAGCCCAAGATCAACAGAAACACTGGGCTGATGCAAAGAGACGACACTTGGAGTTCCAGCCAGGAGACCATGTATTCTTGAAGATATCTCCGAACCACGGAGTGATCCGATTTGGGAGACGGGGTAAATTGAGTCCGAGATATATTGGACCGTTTGACATACTCGAACGAGTCGGTGAAGTGGCATACCGCTTAGCGCTTCCACCCTCATTGGAAGGAGTGCATAACGTGTTCCACATATCCCAACTCAGAAAGTATATGAGTGACCCCATCCATGTACTTGATCATTCCGAGCTCACTATACAGCCCGACTTGTCTTGTGAGCAACAGCCTGTAGAGATCCTGGACAGAAAAGTGAAGACACTTCAGAACAAGAAAGTTAACTTGGTCCGGGTAATGTGGAGGAAAGACACTCCAGGAGAATCCACTTGGGAAAGAGAAGATGAAATGCGTGCAAAATATCCTCACCTTTTTGTAAACTAGTCCTCAAATAAAAGTTGTAAATTTCGAGGACGAAATTTTTGTAAGGAATGTAGATTGTAACAACTCCAATTTTTGTATACATAAAATTGATTTAAATTTGAAGTATACTTGGGGTATTTAATGATGCTGTTACTACTTTAAGTATTTATTTTCACACAATAATTACAAGAAGGAGCTTGTAGCTCATTGGTAACACTTTGCACTGCTGAACCAAGCCACCAGAGTTCAAATCCCCTGCCCCATATTATTTTTATATTATTTTTGTTTTAAATCCTTTGGAAGCCCAAGAGTCCACAAGCCATAACTTCCAAAAGTTGAACTGAACCCTAAAAAGTAAAAATACCATAGTGTACGTCAGGAGAATCCCCACCCCCTCGACCCCCAACTCGGCCGAACGGCCAAGTCGTCAAAATGAAAAATGCGTCGTTTTGTCTTCTTTAACCCCCTGTATACTCCAATTTAATGGATCGGTTCCCGAGAGTTTATTACACCCTATTTACTACAATTTTAATGATTTTTCTATCATTTTTACATTTTTTTTAATTAAAAACCTTTTACCTACCCTACCCTAGCCTCCCCTATAAATACACCCCTACCCTCTACCCTCTCATCCCAAAACACTAGGCTCACTCTCTCAAAATTTTCCAAGAAGGGTGTAGTTTGAAAACAAGTTCACGGCGAAGCTCTGACGAAATTCCGGCGGGAATTCCGGCGACGATTTTAGAAACAACCGGCGATGAAGCAACGTCTCGGCAACTCGTCTAGTTCCCCCTACATTCCTTTGCCTAGATCGAAACCCATAAGTCCCATTCTATCCCCCTTTCTATTTCTCTAAAATACGAAATTACGAAACCCGACGGAATCGGAACAAATCCGATTTCCAACTCGGTTTTCTATAAAATTTCACTTCTAACCAATACATTCATGCCTAAACATCTTAATCTTGACTATTAAACTTTTAAAAATCAATTTGAACAAGTTTTCTCACATGAAATGATAGCCTTTCCAATTTATCATATTTTTTCGCTTTAATACCACAATGTTTCAATTTCACATTTAACCGCTTAACTTGTTATACATTTAATGTAGAGCACGAGGTAATGACCTACCTCCATACACACGCAAATACAACCCTAAAACGACATCATCAAAAACTTAGAATACGATAAAACGAAACATTCATTTAAATACCATATTCTTAATAAAACCATTCTTAAAAGTTTTAAATTTGATACACTTTTAAATAAATACTTCTTATTTGGAAAACACGATAAGTTGTGGACATCGATCGTTTATCTAAACCTGACTTTGTGGTGTCTAGGCTAGACAAGTGAGCTTAGGTAACTTTAAAAGGCCCGTCTCACGATTCGTGAGCGGATCCCTCCTTCCTCACTTGTACTTACCTGGCCACAATTGGCGGTGAAGAGGCGATTTGAGACTTCTAACGACTTGTCGTTTAGACCATTTAGAAATAGGCTAGCTGGCTTAGGAAACCCTAGAATCTAAAATACGGAAAATTACACTTTTCAAATAAATACCTTTTACTTTATAAAACCGTTTTCTAAAAGATTAGTATTTTACAATCTTTGCAAAGCACCGCTACAACCCATCTTTGGGGAACCCGTTCGGGATCGTGCGGTTTATCGCGCACCCTCGGGCTAGTAGTGCGAGATTCAGACCTCCGCAAGGAGGATTCGGTCTCGAAAGGTTTAAAATACGATATCTTAAGAAAATGAGATTTTTGGAATATAAAATATTTATTAAAATTATTTTTTGTATAAATATATGTATATTTATCATTTAAATATCTATTTTATTATAATATAAACATTCCACATTTTTCTAAAAATCACAATAATAAATTTTACACTAAAATACCATGAATTTCAAATAAATCAATTTTACAGATAAATACCCTTTTTTATAAAACTAGGATATTTTCACTAGAAATGTCACAACATAAAATCCACCCTCATTACAACTCTAAAGACGAACAATAAATACTTGAGGTGTATTTTGAAAAGTATATAAAATTATTTTTACATAAAACCCCCTCAAGTTTATAAATTACCCTAAGGACCCTAGCAATTATAAGACCTTGATTCACATTTCTGATTGGCTGACTCGGGTTTGAGTCTGATTAATCTGACTTGAATATGATTCAAGTCAATCTATAATCTATAATATTCCAATTCAATATGAACCCATGAATCCATGAATACAATTATCAATTTATACAACTTGACTGAACCGAACCATGGATATATTCCTTTTACATGATTCTCAGTTATTCCATTTACATGACTCTACGGTTACAACCGTTTCCTGATATCATGGTTTCGGTCGGTCAGTCATTCAATCTTACAATCAATACAATTTATAAGATAACAATACAAACATGACATCGCGGGGTTTAAGGGGTAGATTGGTACGGAAGGTGTTAAAAGTGGCACGAGGTGGTCAGATTAAGACATCTAAGCTATATTCCATTGCTGTTGTACCGTGGCTTAACGGTTTCTTGTACATTCCGTTTGCCCTGGTCTCTAGCATATAGAGACCCCCTCGTATACACTGGCATTCTTCTGTACCAAGCTACAAACAACAGCATTAACATAATATTACAACAATAGTATACAACTTTAAAAGATATCTTCTTATTCTGTTTTTTTCTACTTTCCTCTTACCTTTGGGACTTACCGAGCGATCTGTTCGCTGACAACATTCTATTTCTTTCTTCTTTGAATATCGTCAGGTGATTTGGACCCGGCAGAGACCGAGCCATCTGCAGAAGACTTGGAGCAGTTTGCCGAAGATCCAGCACTTTAGTTTATTGTACACTTTTCCATTCAGTATTTTACATTTCCTGTTATGCCACTGTTTAGGCAACTTTTTATTTCAGTTGTATTTCCTTCATGTAATGTACAAAGAATGTTAATAAATAAAAGTTGTTATTCTTTTTATTTCTTGTCTCTTGTGTATTCTTTTTATATTGCTTAGATACGCTTAGCGTATATACTTCTGAGTATATACGTAGCAGATCTCGTCGCGTCCCCTTCGCCGTAGACTGGGAAGCGGGGCGTGACACATACTATCATGTCGAGCAAGAAAGTCCTCCCTATATATGTCCAAGCATCCACTATAACATACATCACATGTATAATAATGGCCTCTATGGCATACATATAACTAAGAGTGTAGGCACAGGCCAATCCTCGCCCTCGGGTGTCCCGACGAATACGTACTTCTCCTTCCATTCATGGATGGAAGAAGGGACAACCACTACTTCCGACCCGGCCGTCCCTCCCTTACGTTTTTTAAACGAAAATTATACCCAGCCCGGCTCCTCCTTACTGGTACCAGGATGTAATACGCAGTTCTTTTATACGCCAATATCCGTATTTTTATAACAGGGCCACTTACAAAATTTACTTATTTATATTTATAATTATTTTAAGTATTTAAAAACCCTAATGCCTTCATTGTATCTTGTTTCCTTTTTTTAACCCTAACCCTATTATCTATTTTCCCTCTTTTTTCCTTTTCCTTTTTCCTCCCGAGCCCGACCCATCTCTCTCTCCCTTTCCCAATTAATTTCATTTTCTTCCCGAGCACGGCCCATCTCTCTCTCCATTTCCCAATTAATTTCATTTCCACCCGAGCCCAGCCCACTCCCTCTATTTCTCCACAATTTTTCCTTCTCACCCAAACCCGGCCCACTCCCCAATACTCGACCCGCTTCACCCTCCTCTCTCCTCATGTCTTCTTCCTCGCTCATTCCCGCTCTTTTCACCCTCATGACGCGGTCGTTCCCACGCTCCCGCTTCCCTCACACCCACGACACGCGACCTCACCTTCGCCCAACGTCCTCCCTCACGACTCGCTCTCTCCTCACAACGTCCCCTCCCCCCATCTCCTCCAACTCCTTCACGCACCCACTTCTTCACGAGCAGCCCTAGCACCATCACCGCCGGCGATCACCTCGTCTCCCCCTCTCCCATCCTACAAACAGTTCTCTCTACCTCCTCCTCTAACCCTCGCCTCCACTTCCTTCCCCGAGCTCGAGCTTCCTCTCCTCGACCACCCCCGACCTCGTCTTCAACCTTCACCTCACCGCTGCGTTGTCGATCCTCCCCCGACCACTTTTCCCAGAGCACCCATCACTTCCTCGACCATCCCGACACCGAGCCCTCGTCTGCACCCCCTCCAAGCTACAGGCCCCGAGCGCAGTACCCCCTCGCCTGCACACCGGAACCCATCAAGCCCCGAGCTCCTGCTCCATCGCCGACCCTCCTTCTACCGCCGAAAAGTTCCTCGACCTCGTCACCACCAAGCTCCCTCTCTCTCACAGCAACATCTCTCTCTCTCTCTCTCTCTCACAGCAACATCCCTCTCTCTCTCTCTCTCTCTCTCTCTCACAGCAACATCCCTCTCTCTTATCTCTTCTTCAAAAAGAACCCTAGACCAAACCTAACCTAACCTCTAGTCGAGCTCAACACCTTGACCACCAACCGCCGGCGACCCCTACGCCGCGGCCGAGCCGCTGCATGACACCCGAGCTTTCACAATTCGCTCTTGAGCCCTATCTCACAGTCGAGCCCCCGACATTTCGTCGAACACTTACATCGATCGCTATTGCAGCTATTCTGGTCACCGACGTCGCCATCAAATCTGTAGCCTCGATCCCTTAAGCCATCATCGTCATCAACACGCTATCCATCGCAACGCCAGCGCACGCCCGTCGCACCCACCGAGCCATCGAGTCCAAGAATCAAGATCCGACAGGGCTAAACCTGTGCCGTGTTCATGACGCGATCGAGCCGTTGTCGCTGCCGTACCGTAGTTGACACGTCTTCAGGCAAGTTTAATACTTGCTTCATGCTAATTTGATCTGTTACAATTCAAGTTACCAATAAATTCCGCATATACTTTTCATGTGAATCATTATAATTCAAGTGTTCGATGCAAAACCCGAATGGAAAACCCCGTTGAATTGACGGCAACAAATAAACTGTGATGGCCCGAGTTATAATGAATGTCACTTAATACTTTGGTCACAAAACAATGTCGTTTGCTCACGTAAAATGGTGTCCCGATTTCTGTCGTAAAACCTGAAAACTTTCGTACATGCAAAACCGTAAAATTTATAATAAATTATGTATAAATTGGATTTTAGCGTTCCATGGATAGTAACGAAGATAACTGTTTAACCTACAGTATTCTATAGTTGGTCACTGAATTTTAACAAAGTATGATAGAGATAATTGCGGAGGATTACATTCTGGACTGCAGTCCAGAACGGAAATCCCGGTTAACCCCTGTTCTTAGATCCCTGTATATTCCTGTTCAAATACGAGAATGTGCGGAACCCTATATCGTTACATAGAAAATTGAGTTATCTTTCTTACTCTACTAGTTTCACTGGATTCCTGTTCTACTCGATATTTTTAACACATTTTATAATGTCGATATGTCTGGCTGAGTTCTGTAGTGACAGATTTTACACATCAACCTTAACCTGATCATAACTCCCTATTGAGATAGTATGTTACTAATCCGCCAATTGCGGAGGAAACCTAAATGATAACCCTAAATATTGTTCTACTATAGCATCGCATAATTATGATCCCAACTAGGATTGAAATGTGTTACGAAACGGACTTCTGATTCTAAAACCGGATTTCCAGCAGCGAACACTTAAATTGAAATAGCCGTATCTAGCAAACCTGAAACCCGACAGGCGTGAAACCAATTTTGATGGATAGATAATTAAACATACTGCTTACCCCCTTTTTCCATTGTTTCGCTAAATTTTGCACGTATGATTTATAGTAAATTATACAGGTGATAGGGCACTGACTGGGAATATTTTGTTCATATCACAACTGTCGTATTCTCATCACTCATATAGATGTCATTGCATTGGTAACCTAGTGATCACGTGCATTACCCAGTGTTAGGTATTAGTGTTTGATTGTGGTAAGTTCGTTAGTGTAAAAGCGTGATTGAATAAGTGGAAATGACACGTACTTGTACACAATCAGCGGACCCTATTGATATATTGCATTGTCGACGTCTATGGGACATGTATAAGTGTAACTATAGTTGGACGATTATGGAAGCACTTATATGGGTGTTATAGGTAAGGCACCAAACACTGTCCATTTATCTTGGGTATCAGTCGAGACATGCTTGATGGAGATCCTGTCTCCAGTTCTCGTGTAGACTTGTCATGGACCGATTGGTATTTGAGTTCATGGTTGGGGTTTGATGTAGACCACGGGGTGTGGGGTAGTTTAAGTATGAGTTCAACAGAATCTCAGGAGTCCCATTGCCGGCACATACAGCGATTCTGGAGATATATGGGGATATTACTAATTATTAGCGAGCGACTCGGGCCCGTGTTCCCTTGTCCTTGGGTCTTACCCTTGGGTGGGGGATACTCACGAGTGGTTGACTCTCACACTTGACTGACGATAGGCTTAGTGACATGCACAGTGAGACTTAAAGACTGATAGGGTTAGTGACATTGACATGCATTGCTTACTGATTCAACATACTTGCCATACTGTTTACTGCTTTACTGTTTACCTGCTCTATTAGCTACCTGCATTGGCTACTTCATGTTCGCGTCATTATTCCATGATTATTGTTTCATATTCATCATTATTGCACGTGTTCATATTTGTATCTATCTATCTATATATATATATATTGCTATCGTGTCGCTCTGACAACCTGAGTATGCATGCTCAGAGTAAGAAGTGGATCTAGCTTGGACCAGAACCTGACGTACCTCGAGGACATCGCGGACATCTTGATCTGCGACCCAGAGCTATACTTCCTTGATCTCCATCTGGTTAGTTCTTTTGATTTTAGTTACTGCATTTCCCATTACTTGTGCATTGATTACTAATTACCACGTAAAGCTAGAAGCCAAAGTGTGCCTACGGAGGGATATTTCCTCGACAGTAGGAGTTTGGCTGGCCTTGTCAACCCCTCGTATTCCGTATTTTGGGAGGCGGGGCGTGACATGGTTTTGTTGGTATCAGAGCCAGGTTTTGCTTCAATTGGGATTGCAGTTTCCGTGCAAGACTTGACAATCTAAGACATCCTTCGGTCTAGATTGAAAACTTGTTATCGTTGATTTTGATCCATCCGCTAGAGTTTTGGGTAACTTAGTAGAGTTATGTGATTGTAATTATGAACTACAGCATAGTTACAATACCGTACTCTGTTTGAGTGACTTGGATTTCTACATCTGATTTCCACTTGTTTGAATTTCACCTCACCCGATATTCATGTTTCCTTGCCTAATCCATATTGTATTTTGATTCTTATAACTTGTGCCTTATATCGTCCTCAAAATTGTTGTTTCAGGACTATGTCTTCCAACGACTCTTCTTCTATTTCTACTCTCCAGAATCAGACCGTCGAGATTTTGAATGTGCAGCAAAGTCTGAAGGAAGCCTAGGAGCGAATGAACGGCATGTTAGCTGAAGGATTAAGAAGGCAGATGACTCAGGCACCAGCGGAATCCTCCAATCGTAAAGGGATCCCTGTTAGACAATGAAAAGAGGTGAAGATGAAGCGCCCACTTGTTCCCCAGCAACGGAAGCAGCGGAAGACCCAATGTTGTGGATACTGCAAGAAATCAGGACACTTTCAGAGAGACTGTCGCAGCGCCAAAGGGCAGTGCCTGATTTGCGGATCCAACGAACATCTTGTCAATGGTTTCCCTAAAAAGAAGGAACTACAAGGGGGGGATTTGTCCACACTCTCCACTCCTGCTAAGTGATGGTTATTTCGTAGTTCGAGCTTCGAGGATAGTACGGACCCAGAGCAGGATTCAACTCGCGTGACGAGAATGCAGCGGTCTAGATATCAAACAAGAATTATCACCTTTCTGCTTCCAATAAAAAATATTGTCACTCTTTTGTAAATTTTTCCTTTCGTTTAAAATCTCGTATCCGTTGAACTTTTAGTTGAATGCAATAAAATTCTGAGTTGTGATGTATGTATCGTCCCCTGCCACTCATTTTCCTTATACTACTTATTGCATCAGTATTCTAAATTTTGATTTTTCAGTCCTTACCTACCGCATATTTTCCTTGTGCTCCTTATCCTTGGCTATTTTCTTGGTGTATTCCACTGTCTAATCATGACTCTTTCTTTTCAGGCCATGGCCCACCCTGGAGCAGCGCCGCCTCTAGATGAGGACACACGGTCGTGCATTTCCTTGGACTGCATGCTGGTAAGTTCAGATGACGAGATCAACGGCCCACAGGTTATTTTCGGAAAAAACGATTCCGAGGACGAGGGAGTCGCAGCCCCAGAAGTCGACATGATCAGTGATTCCGACGAGGAGGAAGAAGACCCCAAAGAGGACCCGATAGAAGAAGATCCCGAGGAGGACCCGATAGGAGAAAATCCAGGGAAGGAAGACCTTGGGGAGAACCCAGTGGAAGAAAATCCCATAGAAGAAGGTCCAGAAGAAGAGAATCACGGGGAAGCAGATCTCGATGAAGAAGCTCCAGCCGAGGAAGAAGGACCAGAAGAACAAGACCCCGCGGCAGAAGAACCTCCAGTGGCGATCCCTGCGAGGCGCTATGGAAATGGATGCCCCTATCTGAGCGTGCGAGCCTACCGTAACCTGCTGAACTTCCATAACCGCACCTGACGTGATTTATCTTTTGTCTGCTCTGGCCAAATAAATCTATGTATAGTTTAGGGCCATCTTTTATCTTTCGAGAATGGCTTGTTTGGAATTTTCTGGAATGATAATAAAATTTCTGAGTTCGCTAATCTTTTGATTTTTGATTCGCAAGATGCATTGACTGTTTTCCCTTCCCAATAAATTTCTTCCCTCCTGAGATTCATGACTGTTCACCCTTACGCCATATGCTGACCCGACCCCAGTCTCTTCGACATTCAGTTTGAAGTACCACAGTCCGACCTTTTGAGTGGGCCATACTCCATTGTAATCCCTACCCTGGCTAGCCCCTATACATTTTTATGCTATCTCCTATTACCATAATTACATTCAGGGACATCGTTATTCGAAAATTAAGTTTTCATTATTTTGTATTTATCGAAAAATTGTGTGTTATTAATTACTTCTGTTTTATTCATTATAAATGCTTTACTATTCGTCACATTTTCAATAGTGCGAACATATATCGCGCATATTATTTTGTGCTATGTTTCTTATTTTCACCATGTGGGTTTTCTAACTTATTTTAAAATTGTTTGATCGATACATTTATTCTGAAATACTTTGACCTCGTGGCAAACCCTTCACTATTGTTTGTTATTACTATTTTATTTTCTGGTATTGTGCATATAATTTATCTTTATAGATGGTCATGTCATGTGCTTGCTTAGGCATATTCTGTTAGTTGCGTTATTTCTTATACTTATATGGACCTTGAATTTTCCTAACTGCTTTAAGTAAATCACTATATGTCAGTATTTGATTTTGTGGTTTTTGCATATCATTTTATAGGTTATTGTTTATTTTGAATTTCGAGGACGAAATTTTTGTAAGGGTGGTATGACCCAGTTCTTTTATACTTCAATATCCGTATTTTTATAACAGGGTCACTTACAAAATTTACTTATTTATATTTATAATTATTTTAAGTATTTTAAAACCCTAATCTCTTCATTGTATCTTGTTTCCTTTTTTTAACCCTAACCCTATTATCTATTTTCCCTCTTTTTTCCTTTTCCTTTTCCTTCCCGAGCCCGGCCCATCTCTCTCTCCCTTTCCCAATCAATTTCATTTTCTTCCCAACCCCGGCCCATCTCTCTCTCCCTTTCCCAATTAATTTCATTTCCTCCCGAGCCCAGCCCACTCCCTCTATTTCTCCTCTATTTTTCCTTCTCGCCCAAACCCGGCCCACTCCCCAATACCCGACCCACTTCACCCTCCTCTCTCCCCACGTCTTCTTCCTCGCTCGTTCCTGCTATTTTCTCCCCTCACGACGCGGTCGTTCCCACGCTCCTGCCCCCCTCGCGCCTACGACCCGCGACCTCACCTTCGCCCAACGTCCTCCCTCATGACTCGCTCTCTCCTCACAACGTCTCCTCCCCCATCTCCTCCAACTCCTTCACGCACCCACTTCTTCACGAGCAGCCCTAGCACCATTACAGCCGGCGATCACCTCATCTCCCCCTCTCCCATCCTACAAACAATTCTCTCTACCTCCTCTTCTAACCCTCGCCTCGACTTCCTTCCCCGAGCTCGAGCTTCCTCTCCGAGACCACCCCCGACCTCGTCTTCAACCTTCACCTCACCGCTGCGTCGTCGATCCTCCCCCGACCACTTTTTCCCGAGCACCCATCACTTCCTCGACCACCCCGACACTGAGCCCTCGTCCGCACCCCCTCCAAGCTATAGGCCCCGAGCGCAGTACCCCCTCGCCTGCACACCAGAACCCATCAAGCCCCGAGCTCCTGCTCCATCGCCGACCCTCCTTCTACCGCCGACGAGTTCCTCGACCTCGTCACCACCAAGCTCCCTCTCTCTCACACGGCAACATCTCTCTCTCTCTCATCTCTTATTCAAAAAGAACCCAATACCAAACCTAACCCAACCTCTAGTCGAGCCCAACACCTTGACCACCAACCGCCGGCGACCCCTACGCCGCGGCTGAGCCCCTGCACGACACCTGAGCTTTCACAATTCGCTCTCGAGCCCTATCTCACAGTCGAGCCCCCGGCATATCGTCGAACACTTACATCGATCGCTATTGCCGCTATTCTGGTCACCGACGTCGCCATCAAATCTGTGGCCTCGATCCCTTAAGCCGTCATCGTCATCAACACGCTATCCATCGCAATGCCAGCGCACGCCCGTCGGAACCAACGAGCCATCGAATCCAAGAATCAAGATCCGACAGGGCTAAACCTGTGCCGTGTTCGTGACGCGATCATGCCGTTGCCACTGCCATACCGTCGTCGACACGTCTTCAGGCAAGTTTAATACCTGCTTCATGCTAATTTTATCTGTTACAATTCAAGTTACCAATAAATTCCGCATATACTTTTCATGTGAATCGTTATAATCCAAGTGTTCGATGCAAAACCCGAATGGAAAACCCCGTTGAATTGACGGCAACAAATAACCTGTGATGGCCCGAGTTATAATGAATGTCCCTTAATACTTTGGTTACAAAATAATGTCGTTTGCTCACGTAAAATGGTGTCCCGATTTCTGTCGTAAAACCTGAAAACTTTCGTACATGCTAAACCGTAAAATTTATAATAAATTATGTATAAATTGGATTTTAGCGTTCCATGTCTAGTAACGAAGATAACTATTTAACCTACAGTATTCTATAGTTGGTCACTGAATTTTAACAAAGTATGATAGAGATAATTGCGGAGGATTACGATTCTGGACTGCAGTCCAGAACGGAAATCCCGGTTAACCCCTGTTCTTAGATCCCTGTATATTCCTGTTCAAATACGAGAATGTATGGAACCCTATATCGTTACGTATAAAATTGAGTTAGCTTTCTTACTCCACTAGTTTCACTGGATTCCTGTTCTGTTCGATATTTTTAACACATTTTATAATGTCGATATGTCTGGCTGAGTTCTGCAGTGACAGATTTTACACATCAACCTTAACCTGATCATAACTCCCTGTTGAGATAGTATGTTACTGATCCGCCATTTGCGGCAGAAACCTAACTGATAACCCTAAATATTGTTCAACTATAGCATCGCCTAATTATGATCCCAACAGGGATTGAAATGTGTTACGAAACGGACTTCCGATTCTAAAACCGGATTTCCAGCAGCGAACACTTAAATTGAAATGGCCGTATCTAGCAAACCTGAAACCCGATTGGCGTGAAACCAATTTTGATGGATAGATAATTAAACATACTGCTTACCCCCCTTTTTCCATTGTTTCGCTAAATTTTGCATGTATGATTTATAGTAAATTATACAGGTGATAGGGCACTGACTGGGGATATTTTGTTCATATCACAACTGTCGTATTCTCATCACATCATATAGATGTCATTGCATTGGTAACCTAGTGATCACGTGCATTACCTAGTGTTAGGTATTAGTGTTTGATTGTGGCAAGTACGTTAGTGTAAAAGCGTGATTGAATAAGTGGAAGTGACACGTACTTGTACACAATCAGCGGACCCTATTGATATATTGCATTGTCGACGTCTATGGGACATGTATAAGTGTAACTATAATTGGTATGGGACGATTATGGAAGCACTTATATGGGTGTCATAGGTAAGGCACCAAATACTGTCCATTTATCTTGGGTATCAGTCGAGACATGCTTGATGGAGATCCTGTCTCCAGTTCTCGCGTAGACTTGTCATGGACCGATTGGTATTTGTGTTCATGGTTGGGGTTTGATGTAGACCACGGGATGTGGGGTAGTTTGAGTGTGAGTTCAACAGAATCTCGGGAGTTCCATTGCCGACACATACAGTGATTCTGGAGATATATGGGGATATTACTGATTATTAGCGAGCGACTCGGGCCCGTGTTCCCTTTTTCCTTGGGTCCTACCCTTGGGTGGGGGATACTCAGGAGTGGTTGACTCTCACACTTGGACTGACGATAGGCTTAGCGAACTGCACAGTGAGACTTAGAGACTGATAGGGTTAGTGACATTGACATGCATTGCTTACTGATTCAACATACTTGCCATACTGTTTACTGCTTTACTGTTTACCTGCTCTATTAGCTACCTGCATTGGCTACTTCATGTTCACGTCATTATTCCATGATTACTGTTTTATATTCATCATTATTGCACGTGTTCACATTTGTGTATATATATATATATTTATATATATATATATATATTGCTATCGTGTCGCTCTGACGACCTGAGTATGCATGCTCAGAGTGGGAAGTGGATCTAGCTTGGACCAGGACCGGACGTACCTCGAGGACATCGCGGACATCTTGATCAGCGACCCAGAGCTATACCTCCTTGATCTCCATCTGGTTAGTTCTTTTGATTTATTTACTGCATTTCCCATTACCTGTGCATTGATTACTGATTACCACGTAAAACTAGAAGCCGAAGTGTGACTACGGAGGGATATTTCCTCGACCGTAGGAGCATGGCTGGCCTTGTCAACCCCTCGTATTCCATATTTTGGAAAGCGGGGAGTGACACATGGTGATTTTTATAGCAAAGAAAAGACAAAATGAGGGTCAAACTAAAAAGGATCTGATCAAGTTTTAATCGGACCAAAAAACTGAGGAGGATCCTCCATAAGTTTGGCGCTGGCTGGCCCGGGACAAGATGGAAGAAATGAAGCACCGCACAAATCTCTGGTGAGAAGGGCAGACGCATTCCTGCCCGGAATGCTTCCAGATACAGGGCAACCTCCTTGCCCCGCACCTGATCTGCCCATTCACCTTCTCTAGCCAGACGGAGTGAATAATTAGAAGGAATGTGGAATCGAGTCCACATGTCGGAGAGCTCCACCATGCGATTCAAGATGGAGGGCACATCGCAGGTATTCCCGATGCACACCTTAGGAGCCCATGCCGCCGCCCGACATTGTATGACTCGGGCAGCCCTGACTCTAAGGGTCGAGCCCGACACAGAAGACGCTGTAGAAGAAGAACCCTTTCGGCTATCTGAAGTCGAAGAGGAAGAAGACCCACTGGACTCAACCCCAGTAATTGGAGCCTCTACCCCTACAACATCTATAGACTCCTCGGAGGAAGACATCTCACTTGATTCAAAGAAAAGGACTCACCGAGGAAAAATCAATGGAAGATCCGATCTACGTAGAGGAGCTCCGAGCAATCTTCAAGCAGCGGAAGGGAATTAAGGCAAAGTGTTGGCCCTAAGATGGTCCCCTCCTATTTATACACTCCAAAGAGAATATCCTACGGTCCTGATCGATTCCCACCAAAATGAAACGTCGCGCCTAGTGGCAGTCAAAGCTCCACATAGCGGTCGACCATTGGGAACATTTATTCGATTGCAAGAGTCAAAAACAGCCTGTCTCGTCCGCCAACCGACGTCCGACACTGTAACGGTCGAGATTTCTAATAAAATAACTTTTATTTTAAATTTCTAGAGTCGAGTGGTTATTTACGTATTTTATGGGTAAAAGAATATTTTTAATAATTTTCCGAACATTGAATAGGATTAAAAGAATTTTATAAATTCTACTTATTGTTTTTATAGGCTTAAAATATTTTAATAAAATTTTATAATGCCTTAAAATAATCTACATATTTTTATTATCAATTAAAGTAATCAATTCGTAATTAAAAATATTTTAAAGATAAAATAGATATTATATAACTATAATAACTAACTAACAATTTAGAAATGGATATATTATTTGTTTTTAGCCCAAAATTATTTTTATACTAAAGATAATAATAAAATATATTTTTTGAAATTTTTCCATAATTTTCCCGTGTTTTAAACTATTTTTAACAATTTTTTTAAAAGCCAAATCCAATTTTAAAATAATAAACAGTTATTATTTTTATAAAAAAATATAAATAAATAAAAAATTAAATTCCTCTTTAACCTGGACCGTTGGATGCTCGATCCAACGGCCCAGAACCCGCCGAAGCGCCACGTGGTGGGGACCACGCGAAACCGTGTGATCCCCAGCCACGCGATACGTGGCAGGCGGCGGTGACTTTGCGGCGCGATCTGGGCCGTTGGATGCAGATCCAACGGCCCCGAATCGTGGCGGCGGGTGCAAGCATTAACAAAATGATTCGCAATCATTGGCCGGCGTGATTTTCCGTGTGATTTAACAAATTTTTGGATTTTCTTGTTGCCATTTGAACCCTATAAATAGACACCTTCAAACCTAAATTTCTCATACCTCAGAACTCAAAAAATTCTGAAAAAAATACCGGTGCATTCGTATCGACGCCGCCGACGCTACGGCTCCACTTAATTGCCGACAAAAAATTGGGGCGCGGAGCTTTTGAGGAGTTTTGCACAAGCCTACGTTTTCAACCGTCTATGTTTAAACCCTAATCAAAGGTAGGATCCGCCTCTCTCCCCCTTTCCTGTCACCTTCTTTCTCAATAACCTAGTTCCAACTTATAATCATCAACCCTTATTTAAAAAGTTGCTATAATATTTGTGCATACCTATTCCTTGTACCATCAATAATGATAATGTTAATCCATATTTTAGAACAGTGTTTAAATTTCCTCTGTACACAAAAGTATATTGCACACCCATAATACCTGGAATCTGATACACTTAATGTCATAACCCATGAATTTTCATTTTACCTCTGGCATACCCATACCATCAAAATGATCTCGAAATAGGTTACTTCCACAAAATACCCTCGTTTAATTAAAATATTATATTTGTTTAAAATATCCATAAGAGATAAGATATGTGAAATAAATATTTTAGATACGACATACGTATATTTTGCTTACATTTTTTCATCAACTACTATAATATTGTTAAACCCCCTTCAACCTTTTTAAAAAAAAGAAAATACTAAATTTAAATAACGACTTATGGTTTTTCCAAAACGAACATATTTTCTAAAACATTACCCCAAATCTAAAACACTATAATTTCATAAAATTAGTAATTTCTTCTAAATACCTCAACCTTTATTGAAGGGTCATTTTCAACAAGGACCATAATCCGTATAACGATATCTTTTCAAAAGGAAAATTTAGTACCTTATTAAAAGGTAATTTTAAAATAACACCAATATAGGACAAAGGAAAGGTTATAGGCATCGGTCGTTTATCTAAACCAGACTTTGTGGTGCCTAGGCTAGACAAGTGGGAAATGTAATTTTAAAAGGCCCGTCTCACGGTGATTCGTGAGCGGATCCCTCCTTTCCTTATTTGTGCTTACCTGGCCACAATTGGCGGTAAAGAGGCGATTTGAGGATCTCACAACTTGCCCTTTTGAAACAGTTAGGAGCAGTCTAGTTTTTCAAATAAAAATCTCTTGCAACATGTCCTTATAAAAATATCTTGTAAAAGATTTTCAAATAAACACCACAACCTTTTATCGAAAGGATATTTTTCCGTAAAACATTATGTTTTTCCAAAATGATAAATACCCCAAATCTCATGATTTTTCTTAGAAATAATAAAAGATGATTAAACACTATTATTCTTTTTACTAAGCATTCCCTAAGATGACACGAAGTACAATAAGAACTTTAGAAAATAAAATGAGTGGTTGTGGAAGGCCATATTAAACGAGATCAATACTTTTAAAAATAAATTTCCAGTTTATGACATACCTGACATATACAAAACATGATAAGGTTAAGGTTAGAATGCGC
Source organism: Agapanthus africanus (assembly GCA_030015575.1). NCBI lineage: Eukaryota > Viridiplantae > Streptophyta > Magnoliopsida > Asparagales > Amaryllidaceae > Agapanthus > Agapanthus africanus. The sequence goes on along the minus strand of CM057345.1, from coordinate 37,860,370 downwards.
GGACCTAGGTATGGAATACTTAATATGAAGATCCCGATATTCCGGATGAACAGTCCAAAGTGTGGACGACTATACAAATATGAAGATCCCGATATTCCGGGTGAACAGTCCAAAGTGTGGACAACTATACAAATATGAAGATCCCGATATTTCGGGTGAACAGTCCAAGATGTGGACGACTATACAATGTGGAAATTCCATGCCTAGAGGTATACACGCTAAATCTAATTCGTCAAAATCTTTATACTGAACCACGGGGATGGGTAGTTTGATTAGGCAAGGAGATTCGGAACTCGGATTCCCCTACTACTCGATCATGATCCCGGGAAGTGAAACGGTACATTTCACTTCCCCAGTTGTTGTGCCGTGGCCACAACGGAATAATCGTGAGTATCCAGACCCTTGTTTAACAAATTAAAACGTTTACAATACCTATTGATACTCAACACTAAACCTACATCATGTGATATACCTACCGGTTACCTTATCTACCTTTCTTCATGAGACATGAGTTATTCAGTATCTTGGATGTGGATATTTTACCAGTTTAGACTTGTTGTTTATTATGGAAATGAAGGGTGGTAATACCTGTGCACTTGAGTGATATTCATGCTAGACAAAGCTTCATCGTAGTTATGGGACACCTTTCGGGGATGTTCACGCTACCACATTGATTGCCATCCCAGGCACGAGCACCAGCTCATACTGCTTCCAGCTAGTCATGGGATACCTCAAGGATACGAGTATGATCACCCGTCAATTCCATCCATACACACCTTGTTTAACCTGATCTAACTCTTAGACTGAATATCCGTTTGACTCGACTTGAACCTTTACCAAACATATACCTCACACAACCTACTCATATTCACATATCTCATTTGTATATAACCTCATACCTTTTATACACATGTACATCATATTCATTATATACACCTGTTTGTTTCTATACATTTACTTTCTTATGAGGCAATCCTACCCGAGTATAACTCGCTGACGGACCTTCCTTTTCTTCCTCTATCTTTGGAATGTCCGTCAGATAAGAATGAGTATTATGGCAAGGATCAAGGTGTGAAGCCAGCTTATGAAGATTATGCAAACTGGATGATGGAAGATTAGCTAGATTTAATTTTTGTTGTTGCCCACATGTTTAGGGCTTTTGTTTCTCCTTTGATATAATTAAACTACTTTGTTTATTTTACTCTTTCTTTTGGGATGTAATAAAGTTTGGTTAATGGAAATAAAATGCCTTTCGCTTTTATTATTTTTATTTTGGTACACATCCTGCGTGTTAAATATTCATACGCTTAACGTAACTGTATTGAATAGACCATCTTCAATACAGTTAGGTTGTGGACCATGCCACGTCATCCTTCTCCTTCTTTTGGGAAGCGGGGCGTGACAGACACGTGGCCCGTACCCCAACTGACGATCAACTGAAACATCACCCTCTCTTTAAAGCGCCATCATTTCACTGATCCGCTAACGCCATCAGGGATACGCATGAAAATTTAGGCGCACAATGAGACGACACGTGGGCTTAAAGATCGAAACAACGCAACCACTAAACGCCATGTCGTTCCCGGTCAATCTACACAATGATTCTCGGCACTAAACTGAGCAGAAGAAAAACCAAGTAGACCACTCTCGACCCGACCCATGAATTGCTTAGAACGAGAGTGGGGGGCTAATAATGATGCTCACAAGTGGTATCTCCTCAGATTACGACACGTAGCGGATGACGAGTCCCGAATGCTACGGAGGTGAAATAAATGAGATACATTATGGGCGTTCCTCGGGACCTTGTCTCCGAGGACGCATTCGTCCTTTCGGAGACCTCCCTGAATACTTTCCGCATCCACCTTGCAAACAGCCAACAGCTCGCCTCCGAGCTGTCCGGCGAGATTCCTCGGTCTCCCTGCTCGTCTCCGAGCTATCTGATAGGCCGAGCTTCCTCGACCTCCCTGCTCGTCTCTAAGCCACCTGACAGGCCAACCTTCCTCTGCTCCCCCGATCAACCGAGAGTGCGGTGCTGGATATAGTGCCCTCAGAGTCAATTATTGGATCACAGGGACATGATTGTAATGATTGAGGGAGGACTTATACCGGTAGGACAGTCTTACTCAAGATGATAGTATACTATCTGGTTTATCTTTATCATCGTGTGCTTGCTTTAGGTGACATTACAGGTCACTATTGCATGTTGATAGTGTTAGTGTATATGCCCTAGAGGCTATTACTGTATCATACTAGTATGTATATTACTTGATGGAATCTTGGGATATTCACAGTTGTATATACAATCTTGCTCGAAATGGTAGTATGCTACTTGGTTTGTCTCTACTTCAATATGTGCATGTGTTTCTTTTAGCATATCGCTGATATACATATTAGTAGAGCTCTTAGGATCTTTGCTTGATTACCAGCGTTGTGATGGCGCTCGCACTCGTGGGAGCTGGGTAATCTATAAGCACATCCTTATACAGGTCCCTGGTCGTTGGACTATCGAGACAGGGCATCGATACTCCGGAGTAGACTAGCGTATGCGCTTCTCATCCCAGAGTGGGAGACGGTCTGTCCCACAGCGTCAGTACGTCGTACTTGAGATAGTATACGGGTGCTCGTTAGGTTACGAGTACACTGGACAGGACTCGTCGGGAACTGTTGGTTGGTATTATACCTATCGTCAGTTATCAGTTCCCAGGTGACATGAGTACAGCTTAGTCCGTTGACTTGACACTGTCACTTCGCCTCGAGTGTGTTCCCACTGCACTTTGATTACTACCCTACCACGGCTCAAAGGAGTCGTGCAAACAGGTAGTTTTTGGGTGCAGTCCCGAAGCACTTGGAGGCAGTGACGGTTAGACAGGATTCGTCTCTCCCGGTATTGGGGGTTGACATCGCGCTGTGTCAAGGAGAGCCATTACATGAGTAGTTCCTGGCCAGGGCAAGCGAGATATACTGGTAGGTTTCCAGTGTTATCTCAGGGTGTTCTGGGCTACACTCCGACACGACTTGTACCGCTATTAGGGGACTGACGTTTCACCACCCCCTAGGCCCGCCATGCGATGTATCAGACGAACAGACCGGACTGTACGGAGATTGTCACATACAGGCTCAGTAGGAGTTCAGATGGGGTTCACCTCGTCAGTCTTCTTATCGACATCTACCTGGGGACCGTTACGTACAGCTAGTGCCGCTTGCGGTCTGTGGTTAAACCCACTGCCAGCGTAGTGTCGAGTCTTTAGAGTCCCACACAAAGAGCTATTCGCCTTTAGGCAAAATGAGTAGAGGTCGCATGGTTTTGCGACAGGGTTCGTTCGCATCCGCGCACTTATGCACGTTTGCTGTCCGGACAGTTTATACTAGCGGGCTTTGGTTTAAGCCGGATCCTAGTATATGTTTTGGGATTGGTTTTTCTCATTGTATTCGTGTTCCACGGATCACGAATGCGGGTGCGTATGCACAGTTGCTTGAGACAGAGGGAGAGGACCTTGATTAGGGTTAATGGCTATTGTCATTTTATTAACCCTAATACTTATGTGTGTATTATAGTTAATTGATAATTAGTTTAAATAATTGTGCATGGTTATGGTTGTTGACCATTTGACCTCCTTGACTTGTTGACCTAGGTTGACACTTTGACCATCATCATTTCTTTTGGAAGATGCTTTTTGATCCTTGCAAATTGAAATGATAATGGTCATGTCATGATTAACCATGACAATTATCTAGCTAATTATTTAATTAAAATAATATACACATATTAGTGAGAATGGTTCACAATTATTCTCATTCTATCATTTCATTTCTCTCTCTTGTTCTTCCTCTCCCTCAAGCTCTCCCCTCTCATGTGTTGAGAAACACTTGAGCTTGAGAAAAACCCTCTCTTGATCATCTCTACTCTCATCTAGGGTTGAAGGACTAGCACTTCTTGAACCCTAGTTACTTCTAGCTTGGAGTTGAAGCCAAAGGTTGAGGCTTTCGGGTGGATTTTTCTTTGACGGGAGAAGACGACAAGGTGACCTCCTTCCACTACTCCAAGGAGCAAGGAGAGAAGGACATAAAGACCAAAGGTATAACCTTTCTAGCACTTAGCTAGTTTCTAGTTAGCTTTAGCAAGTTTTTGTTTAGCAAAGATCCTTCAAAGTGTAGTCCATGTTGCCTAAGCTCATAAAAATCAGATTTTTATTCCGTTTTCCGCCTCCCCGCAAGTACCGGGGTGGGCAACGTGGACTTACAGTGGTATCAGAGCCTAACTAAACATAAACTAGATAGGTAGTGAAGTGTAACGAAGTTCGAAACCGAAAAATCCAAAAACCGAGTTTTCAAAAACCCTAGTTTCTGTTAAAAAATTTTCTGGTCAAATCAAAATTTGTTATACTCCAAAAATCGTCTCAGGGTTTTTTAAAGATAACCACCAAACCCAGTCCAGTGACTCGACCAAGGAGCCGCGGTTCCGCGGCAATAGCAAGCTATTGCCGCGCAACCGCGGCCAAGTTGGCTCTTCACTGGGTCGAGTTTGGTGCAATGTATCTCTGGCTTGGTTTTAGGATTTTTAAGATATGTTATATGTGCCCAGATTTTCCAGAATAGAAATTTATTTTTGGGGGCCTATAAATCCGTATTTTTTCCGAACTTCACTACACTTTGACTATGACGGTTATATCTGTGATGTTTGTATGTATTGAACGTCGGCTAATCGCTATATGTCGATTAGTAGGGGTTATACATATCTGTGATCTGTGTTTGATATTGGTATGTGTATATGAATGGGTTGGATTGTCGCGGGTGAATAGCCGGGGTGGATGTGAGATGAGTGTTGCCTTTTCTTTCATTCATTTGTAATATGTAAATTGATATAATATTATTATTTGTATGGCCGCACAACCGGGTCGGGGTTGTAGCCATCATTTTATAATTCTTTTTACTGTTTTTGCTCCTAGGATAGACCCATGGAGGGGGTGCACAAACTACCGGGTATCGCGAAGTGCCGAGTGGCCTACTCACGGTGTTGAGGGAGGTTGCTTCGCTTCGGGTACTTGGCGGGTAGTTTGTCGCACCCGTAGGGGTCTTGGGTGGGGTATTTGGCTATTCACCGCGACCGTGTAATCCGCTTTTCGTTGCAGGCTCGAACGGATTGCAGATTCCTAGTATATCCAATGTATTCATCTGTGATATGTAATGTCTATCATTGCTATATATTTATATATGATAACTATTTAGGCGTTGCTTATGTTTTACAGCCGCGCTAGCCCAGCCCCCGCTCTGTCGTTAGTTAAGTAACCTAACGGGTGATGACGGGGCCCCGTGGCGAATGTGAATGGCATAAGCGTACGTCGTATTTTGGTTGTTTTCTGCAATGGTAAGATTAAATGATGGGACGCATTAAAAGAACTAATGCAAGAAAATAATCCAAGTAAAAGTCGATTGGAACACTTTGAAAACCACCCGGTTCTTTTCAAAACTAAACTTTTAAACGCGGAGCTTGAACCACTCCTTTTAAAAGCTATATAGTTCCATCGATTATATCAAGTTCACTACGTTCACGGTTTCGCCAAAACCATTCGTAGCCCTCCGTCGTTTCGTATGGATATTCAATAGTATTCAAGCTATGTTTGTTGACCTTCGTCAAGGCATAGTGATTGGTAGCTGTTGGGTGTTCATATGTAGCATAGATAGATGCGTTGGTTTGGGACAGTCGTGCTACCTTGTTGACCTTCGTCAAGAGTATGTACGGGTGGGTTTAAATTAACCTAGATAATGACGGGTAGAACTTGACATGTGACTTATGATTTGTTGACCTTCGTCAAGGTCATAAGAGCATGGGGCAAAAATCCACATCGGGAGTTTCATAAGTACTGAAACTTGCTAGCGCTGCATACCATTTGGAGTGTGATGATTCTGGTAGGATTCCTTCGGTTTTATCACGCGATGATATTTGTATCCCGATCCTACTGTGAGTATATGCTACTCCTCGGGAAAACTCTCACTTAACGATCAATGCTATAAACCTAGTAGGTGTCTAGAAAGGTGTTAGCGGGGCTACGCCCACAGGGAAAAGAGGTTACTTAATTAAGGAACTTCGCGAAAGCGTTGGAAAACCTCCATCGAAGTACCGACACTGGCCTGGCTGAACGGTTAAGCAAGTATTATACGGTGAGATTGATCCTGACTAATCCTTCCTTTATGGTTTGGGGAGGGATTCGAGAGACAATGGGAGCCATCCTGTTTAGATAAATTAAAAACCAATCTAAACTTGCAAGAGCATCATGCTAAGTGTTTTCTTCTCTCTCTCTTAATTGCAGCGACCCAATGACCGCACCTAGGTTGCATCTAGATAATAAAATGACTGAATCTGACTGTTTTGACTGGCAAGGGTCTGTCCAGATGTCCATTGCCCAGGACAAGCTGGGACACCTCTTGACTGATCCAACCCCTGCCGTCTCAGGTCCAGTTTCCCCTGTCACGGATGTTGATATCCGTAGGACATCGGAAGAAGACTGTGCGAAAGCCAAGTGCCTCGTGTTAGCCTCAGTTGATGGTATATACCAGAGGTAGCACGAGAAGATGGACTCTGCTTCTATCTTCCTCCATAACAAAGTTTTATATGGAGAGCAATCTCGTATCGCAAAATATGAGACCTCGAACGAATTGCTTCCAGCGAGGTTGGCTATCGGGTCATCTGTAAGGGACAACGTCCTTACAGAGACCAGCTCTTTTGAGCTCTCGGACCTGAAGACCACGTTGAAGAACGGGTCAGATGCTGACTTAGTTCAACAGTCTCTACCTACTACCCTGAAGGAAACCAATGAAGTAGAAAGAAAGAGAAGGGCAGAAGTTTCGGGATTGGATGCAGTAAAAGAGGGATGTTCCTGTTGTTGCGGGAATGAACATGGACAGAAGGATTGCAGGGCTTGCAAAGCCAGTAGCCAGAATTCGAAGCATGTTGTGGCTTCAGCTTCGGGTGTGTTTGTAATAGAGAACTGTATGTCAGTTAACCCTACTTCCTGGGTATTGGATACCGGATCAGGATCTCATATCTATAATTCGTTACAGGCTCTGAGAAACCGTAGGGTTATCAGGAAAGGTGATATGACTCTCAGGGTTGCTAACGGAATGAGCATGTATGCTGAATCCGTAGGGGAATATCATCTAGGACTGACAACTGGGCAGATATTGATTCTGCGTAACTATTTTTATGTACCAGGTGCGACTTGTAATATCATATCCGTATCCTTAATTTCTAAGGAAGGATATGATTTTACTTTTGTAAGTGATGCAGTTAACATCCACCTAAATCAAGTTCTAATTGGGTCAGGTACATTACAAAACGGGATATACGTGTTGAATCAAGCTCAGATCTTCAGTGTCCAGAACACACTTAAAAGAAAGTCTCCGGAAACAAATCAGGCTTTCTTATGGCATTGTAGACTGGGTCACATTAATGAAACACGGTTAACAAAGTTACATAAAGAGGGATACTTGAATCCGTTTGAGTATCAGTCTTATGCCACTTGTGAATCTTGTCTCATGGGAAAGATGACAAAGACTCCGTTCACTGGACACGGAGAAAGAGCGAGCGAGCTTTTGGGACTCATACACAGTGATGTGTATGGTCCAATGTCTACACATGCGCGAAGTGGTTATTCATACTTCATTACTTTCACAGATGATTTCTCTAGGTATGGACATGTCTTCTTGATGAAGCACAAATCCGAGGCCTTTGAGAAATTTCATGAATACAAGAATGAAGTTGAAAAACAAACAGGCAAAAGTATCAAGACACTGAGATCTGATCGAGGTGGTGACTACTTAAGTGCCGAGTTTCTGGGCTACTTAAAAGAGAATGGAATTCGCTCTCAGCTTAATCCTCCATACACACCACAACACAACGGTGTATCAGAAAGGCGGAATCGAACCCTATTGGATATGGTTCATTCCATGATGAGTAAGGCTGAGTTGTCGCGATCTTTCTGGGGTTATGCGCTAGAAACAGCTGCATATCTCTTGAACAAGGCTCCAACCAAGACTGTGCCTACCACCCCATATCAGATGTGGAGTGGGAAGAAACCCTGTCTCAAGTACCTTAAGACGTGGGGATGTCCAGCTTTTGTAAAAAAGCAGCATGCGGACAAGCTCGAGGCACGTTCAGTACTGTGTAAGTTTGTGGGATACCCAAAGAACTCCAGGGGGTATCTTTTCTATTCCGCAGAGGAACAAAAGGTTTTTGTTTCTCAGCATGCCCACTTCTTGGAAACTGAATTTTTAGAAAATCAGATAAGTAGGAGCGCAATAGAACTGGAAGAAATTCCAGAACCACAAGCTATTACTGAAAGCTTGGAAGAACCAGAAGTCTCAAGAGAACCGGACATCCCAGCGCCACTCCGCAGGAATAGTAGGCAGTCTCATCCGCCCGAGAGATACTACGGTTTTCTCATAGACGGGGATATAGAGGATTGCACCATGGATTATGGTGAACCTACTAGCTTCCAGCAAGCCATCCAGAGCGGCGACTCGGTAAAATGGCTGGATGCAATGCGGGCCGAGATGGAGTCCATGTACACCAACAAAGTTTGGACTTTGGACTTTGCTCCAGAAGGGGTAAAACCCGTAGGCTGCAAATGGATCTTCAGAAAGAAGATTGGTATAGATGGGCAGGTTGAGACCTATAAAGCTAGACTTGTTGCAAAGGGTTTTCGTCAAAGACCTGGCTTGGACTATGACGAGACTTTTTCTCCAGTGGCTATGCTGAAATCCATTCGGATCCTTCTTGCCATTGCTGCCTTCCACGATTATGAAATCTGGCAGATGGACGTAAAGACGGCTTTCCTAAATGGAAATTTAGAAGAGTGCGTCTATATGGATCAGCCGGAGGGATTCAATCAGAGTGGGAGCAGGGGAAGAGTGTGCAAGTTGCTCAAGTCCATTTATGGACTTAAGCAGGCATCACGGAGTTGGAACATCTGCTTTGATGATACTGTCAAAGAATTCGACTTTATCAAAAATCCAGATGAACCATGCATTTACAGTAAGATTGTAGGGAGAACTGTGGTATTCCTCGTCTTGTACGTGGATGACATTCTCCTAATAGGAAATGATATTCCTATGCTACAGTCAGTCAAAGGATTCTTGTCACAGAGGTTCTCCATGAAGGACCTGGGCGATGCCAACTACATTCTGGGGATCCAGATCTATCGTGATAGATCTAAGAGGATGTTGGGACTTTCACGGTCAAGGTACATTGACACCATACTGAAAAGGTTCAGTATGGAAGATTCCAAGCGCGGTAATTTACCGGCTTGTCACGGGATCACCCTCTCCAAAGAGATGTCTCCCAAGACTGATTTGGAAAGGGATCGCATGTCTATCATACCCTACGCTTCTGCGGTAGGCTCTATAATGTATGCGATGTTGTGTACCAGACCAGATGTAGCATACACATTGAGCGTTGTAAGCCGGTATCAGTCGAACCCAGGGGAGAAACACTGGATAGCGGTAAAGAACATTCTCAAATACCTGAGAAGGACTAAAGAGATGTTCTTGGTGTATGGCGGAAAAGACCTCCAGCTCGAGGCCTTTGCTGACTCCAGCTTCCAGAATGACAAGGATGACTCCAAGTCCATGTCGGGTTATGTCTTTACCCTCAATGGAGGGGCGGTTTGCTGGAAGAGTTCCAAGCAGGAGACCGTTGTTGACTCAACTATAGAAGCGGAGTACATAGCTTCTTGCGATGCCGCAAAGGAAGCTGTCTGGATGAAGAAGTTCCTCACGGAGCTTCAGGTGGTTCCTACCATTGTTGATCTAATACCGCTGTATTGCGACAACAACGGAGCTATAGCTTTAGCGAAGGAACCCAGGTCCCATCAGAAGTCCAGGCACATTTTGAGGCGGTACCACCTGATCAGGGAGATCATAGATCTCCAGGAGATCGAGGTGAAGAGAGTAAATACAGAGAACAACACTGCAGATCCACTCATGATGGCCCTACCCCAGACTCAGTTCGAGCGGCTGATCGAGATGATAGGTCTTCGATACGCCAGTACATGGCCTTAGTGCAAGTGGGAGATTGTTAGTGTATATGCCCTAGAGGCCATTACTGTATCATACTAGTATGTATATTACTTGATGGAAGCTTGGGATATTCACAGTTGTATATACAATCTTGCTCGAAATGGTAGTATGCTACTTGGTTTGTCTCTACTTCAATATGTGCATGTGTTTCTTTTAGCATATCGCTGATATACATATTAGTAGAGCCCTTAGGATCTTTGCTTGATTACCAACGTTGTGATGGCGCTCGCACTCGTGGGAGCTGGGTAATCTATAAGCACATCCTTATACAGGTCCCTGGTCGTTGGACTATCGAGACAGGGCATCGATACTCCAGAGTAGACTAGCGTATGCGCTTCTCATCCCAGAGTGGGAGACGGTCTGTCCCACAGCCGTCAGTACGTCGTACTTGAGATAGTATACGGGTGCTCGTTAGGTTACGAGTACACTGGACAGGACTCGTCGGGAACTGTTGGTTGGTATTATACCTATCGTCAGTTATCAGTTCCCAGGTGACATGAGTACAGCTTAGTCCGTTGACTTGACACTGTCACTTCGCCTCGAGTGTGTTCCCATTGCACTTTGATTACTACCCTACCACGGCTCAAAGGAGTCGTGCAAACAGGTAGTTTTTGGGTGCAGTCCCGAAGCACTTGGAGGCAGTGACGGTTAGACAGGATTCGTCTCTCCCGGTATTGGGGGTTGACATCGCACTGTGTCCAGGAGAGCCATTACACGAGTAGTCCCTGGCCAGGGCAAGCGAGATATACTGGAAGGTTTCCAGTGTTATCTCAGGGTGTTCTGGGCTACACTCCGACACGACTTGTACCGCTATTAGGGGACTGACGTTTCACCGCCCCCCTAGGCCCGCCATGCGATGTATCAGACGAACAGACCGGACTGTACGGAGATTGTCACATACAGGCTCAGTAGGAGTTCAGATGGGGTTCACCTCGTCAGTCTTCTTATCGACATCTACCTGGGGACCGTTACGTACAGCTAGTGCCGCTTGCGGTCTGTGGTTAAACCCACTGCCAGCGTAGTGTCGAGTCTTTAGAGTCCCACACAGAGAGCTATTCGCCTTTAGGCAAAATGAGTAGAGGTCGCATGGTTTTGCGACAGGGTTCGTTCGCATCCCCGCACTTGTGCACGTTTGCTGTCCGGACAGTTTATACTAGCGGGCTTTGGTTTAAGCCGGATCCTAGTATATGTTTTGGGATTGGTTTTTCTCATTGTATTCGTGTTCCACGGATCACGAATGCGGGTGCGTATGCACAGTTGCTTGAGACAAAGGGAGAGGACCTTGATTAGGATTAATGGCTATTGTCATTTTATTAACCCTAATACTTATGTGTGTATTATAGTTAATTGATAATTAGTTTAAATAATTGTGCATGGTTATGATTGTTGACCATTTGACCTCCTTGACTTGTTGACCTAGGTTGACACTTTGACCATCATCATTTCTTTTGGAAGATGCTTTTTGATCCTTGCAAATTGAAATGATAATGGTCATGTCATGATTAACCATGACAATTATCTAGCTAATTATTTAATTAAAATAATATACACATATTAGTGAGAATGGTTCACAATTATTCTCATTCTATCATTTCATTTCTCTCTCTTGTTCTTCCTCTCCCTCAAGCTCTCCCCTCTCATGTGTTGAGAAACACTTGAGCTTGAGAAAAACCCTCTCTTGATCATCTCTACTCTCATCTAGGGTTGAAGGACTAGCACTTCTTGAACCCTAGTTACTTCTAGCTTGGAGTTGAAGCCAAAGGTTGAGGCTTTCGGGTGGATCTTTCTTTGACGGGAGAAGACGACAAGGTGACCTCCTTCCACTACTCCAAGGAGCAAGGAGAGAAGGACATAAAGACCAAAGGTATAACCTTTCTAGCACTTAGCTAGTTTCTAGTTAGCTTTAGCAAGTTTTTGTTTAGCAAAGATCCTTCAAAGTGTAGTCCATGTTGCCTAAGCTCATAAAAATCAGATTTTTATTCCGTTTTTCGCCTCCCCGCAAGTACCGGGGTGGGCAACGTGGACTTACAGATAGGGCCTATAGGATTCTTGCTTGACGGCCAACAATATGATAGCGATCATATACGTGGGAGCTGGGGTCTATAAGCACATCCTTAAAGTGGTCCCTAGTCGTGGGAGTTTCGAGACTGGGCATCGATACTCCATTAGTAGACTAGTGTATACAGTCGAGACACCGACGAGGGGCGGTGGCTGGTCTCACAAGCCATTGGTGTCTGTTGGTTCACCTAAGATGTATACAGGTACTCATTGGGTTATGAGTACACCGGACAGGACTCGCCGGGAACATGCTAGTTGGTATTATACCTGACGTCAGATAGCAATTCCCTGGTGACATGTGTACAGGTTAGTTCATCGACCTGAGATCATCATTTGTCTCGTGTGAGTTCCTACTGTGCTTTGATTATTACCCTACCACGGCTTAAAGGAGTCGTGCAAACAGGTTTTAGTTGGGTACAGTCCCGAGCCACATGGAGGCAGTGAGCGGATCGGCAGGGGTTTCATTTCTCTCGGTATTGGGGGTGAGATCGCGTTGTGTCTAGGAGAGCCATTACACGAAGTCCTTATCCAAGGCAGGAAATTTACTGGTAAGTATTCCAGTAGTATCTCAGGGTGTTCTGGGCTACACTCCGACACGACTTGTACCGCTTTTGGAGGTCTAACTTTTACCAACCTCCTAGGCCCGACATGTGATGCTCATAGACGAACGGACCGGACTGTACGGATATTGTCACTGACAGGCTCAGTAGGGTGTCAGGATGAGTTCGCTCATCGACCTCCCTTTTAATCAATACCTGGTGGCCCGTTACGTACAGCTAGTACCGCTGACGTGCTAGTGGTTAAATCCACAGCCAGTATATTGACGAGCCTTTAGAGTCCCCCACAAACAGTTTCTCAAGTCTCGGACGAAACGTTGTAGACGCCGTATGATATATGGCAGGATTCGATCATATACGTGCAGTAGTGCACGGATCATAATCGGACGGATCATACTAGTGGGCTTTGGTTTAAGCCGGATCCTAGTATTAGATTTGTTGGATTACTTTAGTCTCATCGCGTTCGCATTCAGTCGGAATGCGGATGCAGGTATGTATATACAGGTTTGGGGTATCCTTGTGATCCGTCACGAGTTTACTTTAGATGTTGCCGTATCTTTTTGTTGTTGTAAACATTTGGGTTAATGTTTACAAATAGAAATTATGCGCTAGAAATCATGATTACGAGGATTAATTGTAACACATGCACAAGTGGTGACTCATGGTCTCTTTCTTTGTGCATGTGTCACATTATATGATTGATTTGTGAGTTGAAATGAGAGGAAGAGAGAGAAGGGCAGCCATGGTAAAGGTTGGCTCTTGTATTATTTCATTCTCACTCTCTCATTTTTTATGATAGAACACAAGAAAGAAACGGGTTCTTCTTCTTCTTCTTCCTCTAACTCACCATTTCCATTAATGGCTTCATCTTCAACCTCCATCCATACACTCTCATGCGTTGAGAATCAATGGATGCAAGAGTCAAAGTGATCACACACATTCTCTACATCACCTTGGACACGTCGGCTAGCAAACTTCGTGTCCGAGTTGCTTCGGACGAAGCGGGAGCCCGTAAAAAGACTCGAAGATGTGGTGCCCTTTCCGACGAGGAGACCGGAGATCGGAGATGCCGCGAAGAGCTTGGGTTGGTGGCCAAAGACCGAAGGACACGGATCGATCGGTATAGCTTCTCTAACCCTTCTCTAGTTAGCTAGTTATAGGTTAATGGTTCGATCCGGGATTAAAGTCTGCGATAGCGCCGGTTTCAAGTTTAGAAAATGTTTTCGTTTCCGTATTTTGGCCTCGGACAGACGGCCGGGGCGCTACCGTAGACTTACATGGTATCAGAGCCACGCCATTAACCATTACTAGTTTGTTCTAACGTATTTAAAATATCGATCGAACAAAATTTCCGAAACTGCAATTTCAAAAACGAAGTTTCTGTCGAATTTTTTTTGTGGTCAAAAAATTATTTTGAGTGTTGCAGAAAATCAGGCAGGCTTTTTTAAGAAATCTGAGAAAATTCGGTACACTGATCTCACCATAGAGCCGCGGAACCGCGGCACTACCCTTGTTTTGGTCGCATTTCCGCCGCACTACTGTAGCATCAGTCCACCAATTTTTCTACAGTGGTCTAACTTGGAATTGGGGTTTCTGGTATTTTTAGTTTTGGCCCAGATTATTTTAAGTACTGGGAATTGTACTTGGGGCCCACTTCGGGAAATTTTGTCGATCGAAAATTTAAATATGTTAATTCACAGTGCTTACTTTATATCTGCGACCGTGAATGTCATTTGATCGGTAAATCTTGTCTAATTGTTACAGCCCTTTTAGACGGATTTGCGAACGTGACATTCACGTTGATGTTCTGTGTTGTGCTGTGATGTTGCAGATTGTCGTAGTGGATAGCCTGGATGTAATGGTAGTACAGTTTGGTTGTATTTATACATTTGATATTGCGGGGCGAGCGTCCAACATGTAGACTGCCGTCGCTGCCTGTTTGTATATTATTCTTTTGGGGCACGACCGGGCTGAGGTCGATGTACCCGTTGTATATATTTTACTTTCTGTACTAGGATTACCCCATGGTGGGGTGCACGGGTAGCCGGGTTCTAGAGGGCAACGGGCTCGCATCTCATGGCTTTGAGAGGGAGGGGGCTTCACTCTAGAATTGGCGGGCTATTCGCCGCACTCGTAGTGGGTACAGGTTGACCCAAGGAGGGGTGCTCAAGTTACCGGATTCCGTGAAGTGCTGGGTGGTCCATTCACTTTGTTGAAGGGGGCTGCCTCGCTTCAGGTTTTGGCGGGTAACTTGCAGCACCCATAGGGGTCTAGGATTTCATTGCACAGGCTATCCACACGACCAGGGGAACGTCGGGTTTCAGTAGCAGCTCTATGAAACCCGAGGATCCCAGATTATCTGTATTGTTCTGTGATACTTATTACATTTCTGTGATGTTTCTTTTATCACACCTGGAGTGATTATTATATATTGATATATATATTAGTAGATGTTGTATATGTTTTACACCCGCGCTAGTCCAGTCCCCGCTCTGTCGTTAGTTAAGTAACCTAACGGGTGATGACGGGACCCAGCGGCGAATGTAGATGGCATATACGTACATCATATTTTCGTTCTTTTGTGGTGTTATTAATTGACGGGACTGCATTGATTCGGATCAATGCAAGCTAAACAAACCTATTCTGATGTTGTTGGAACATTTTTCAAAAAGCTGTTATTGTAAGGACGTTTTCTTTTGTTTTACACAGTAGTATTCGGTTATGAATATCCAGCATCTCAGTCGACGAGGCAAGGGCCGAGATCCCTTCACTGGGAGTGACCCCTTGGACAAAAGTTTACGTCAGGGTAATAACTTCACTATAGTCGATTACTTTTTGCTTTGCATCGTGGTATTCAGTTGGAATATCCTGCACCTCATTCTACAGGGAAAGAGCCAAGATCCCTTCACCGGGAGTGACCTCTTTAGCACAGGTTTTCGCCACTATATTTTTATAAAAAGCTATCCGGTTCTTTCAACGATATCAGGTTCATTACGTTAAAGGTTTTTCGCCAAAAACCATTCGTAGCCCTCCGTCATTTCAGAAAGGTAGCACTTAGTATTCATGCTATGTATGTTGGCCTTCGTCAAGGCATAGTGTATGGTAGCTATTTGTTACTTTTCTGCAGCATAGATAAATGTGTTGGTTTGGGACAGTCGTACTACTATTTTGGCCTTCGTCAAGGGTATATACGGGTGGGTTCAAATTAACCTGGATAATGACGGGCAGAACTTGACATGTGACTTATGATATGTTGGCCTTCGTCAAGATCATAGAGCATGGGGTAAAAATCACATCGGGAGTTTCTAAAGAAACTGAAACTTGCCAGATATGCGCATACCTTCTGGAGTGTGATAACGTGAGTGGATTCCATCATGTTATCATGCGGTGATAGTTGGATCCTGATTCCCACTGATGAGTTGGTTTACTCCTCGGGTGATCCCGACTAATTCTTCTTTCAGGTTTGGAGGAGAATTTGAGGTTACAGTGGGAGGTTTCCTGATTAGATAAATTGATAACCATTCTGATCTAGGTTAGAGTGCACGCAGAGTGTTTCTTTTCCCTCTCTCTTTGTCAGCGACCATGACCCGACCATTGACTATGACTCAGTGACCAAGTTAACCGAACTTTATTAAAACACTGGCTTTTGGATTGTCAGAGTTGCATACCTCATTACCACACCTACTTTTACCCTTTTCTCCAGAACACCCCGTATTACTATGAACGTCCACTTCCATTGGATAAAACCATCGTATGGTTATATACGAACTCGAAGGAACTTGTTCCAGATTCGAGGATGGTTTCTGGTTCTGGAGAAAATGAATAGGACTATTCAGTTGTCTTTTCCTTTTATCTTCTCTCAGGTTGCGAGTACTCCTTGGATTAGGACGGTACACATGTTACGCTAATTGGATAGTCTTCATCCAAACCATAGACAGGTGCCGAACGGTAGGGAATGAAGAAAACCATTTAGCCTAAAAGATGTACAGAAGGTATTAAGTAAAGACAAATAAAGGGATTAGTAAGAGGGCAAAGTAAATTGCGACTGCTATTCACGACCAAACCAAGTATTTCATCGCCACTCCTACTTCACCTTTGTATTTCTCCAGGACACTCCGTATCACTACGAAGATCCACAGTTATTTGGATACTCCATCGTATGGTTATAAACAAACTCGAAGGGACTTGTTCCAGTTCGGGGATAGATTCTGGTTCAGGAGAAATAGGAATAAGGTTTTATTCAGTTGTCTTTTATCTTTACCTTCTCTCGGGTTGTGAGTGCTCTTAGGATTAGGACAGTACGCCTATTATGCTTATTGGATAGTCTTCTTCCAAACCATAGGCTGGTGCCGAACGGTAGGGAAGGAAGAAAACCATTTAGCCTAAAAGGGTGTACAGAAAGTAATGAGTAAAGACATATAAAGGGATTTGGAGAGATGGCAAAGAAATATACGGTTACAATTGTGAATCTGATAATGGAAGAGGTATTACTAGGAATGCCCGGATACCCCTTCGAAACATTTACATGTTTCAGTTTCACTGTGTATTGTTAAAAGAAAACTGATTTCCCAATTAGCCCTTGCTCCATGGTATGTATTTACCAGGTTTTATTCTTACATCTGTATGGTTTTACAGATGATGAGTGGGAGTAAGTTATTGGGAATTGGGTGATCATCCTCATTATATCGAGATTCGTTGTAATTGGTGATATTTGAGGAAATCGCTTGGGTTGTTTTGTCGGACGGCAAATATTTGGTTTTGAATATCCGTTGTTATGCACCAATTTCAAATTGATATATCTGTACGTTTATTTTTATAAAGTGAGATATAACTTTTTGAAATTATGTCTATGACATTTACCTATATCAGTGGATGGTTAGGTAAGGAGTATTAAACAGCGGTGTAATTCTTCTTAACCATAAGTACAGTTTTCAACCTACGACACGCAGCGAATGAGTTATTAGACTCAGGGGACTTATACAGAGTATTGTATTTTGTCCAGTGTCCATGAGGACAGAGGGGTTGGTGCTCGTACTATATTCTGTTTACTTGTGACTTCTCTAGTTCTTAGACATGTGTTTCGTAGAAATGCAAGGTCTAAGTTTTGAGAAGTTATAGGTATAAGAATAAAGTAGAGAACCAAGGGTTACAAGTATCGGGATTCTTCAAGGTGATCGAAGATGTAGATACTTATGTATGGTATTCAGTTAATAGTAATGATTAAGAGAACTTGCTTCTCTTTCAGGTTACTCATAATTGGAAGCACTCCTAAGTTGAGTAATGTTAATCGGCCTCTCTCCATTTAGTTGACATGCACTGGAGACAGCTGCATGATTTGCATCTGGTTCCAATTAAATCAGTGCCTCTGTTTCTATATTGGATATAGAATAGTTCATGTCTTAACAATGTTAAGGTACGGGGAGTTGTCCGGTTTATGCTTAAAACCAGACTCTGGATAACTCAAGGCACGTTTCTGTAATGGATATTTGTGGGTTGACCCGGGCTATGACGAGGGTTGACTTTCTACCATCTGGAAGATCAATAGTGATATTGTTCTTGACTCGCCACGGTTTAAGTAAAATGAATTTTTTTCAGAAAACAGTAGTGGGAGTATGGTAGAACTGGAAGTGATTCCAGAACCGCAAACGATTACTGAAAATTTAATAGGACCTAAATATTCAATCTAGATTGACATTCCATTGGCCACTCCACAGATATGCTGGGTAACCTCAGGCACTCGAGAGGTATTTCGGTATGCTCAAAGACGGTGACAAGGAGGTTCTTGTTTACCCAAACTTGACACTACTGTTGTTCCAGACCGTGAGACCCGGCAGGAGGATGAGTATAGCGTCGTTCTAAACTAGCTTTAGAAGTGTACGTTTATATGACTCTGCCAGAGGGTTGTCGTAGTCAGTGGAAGCAGCGGAAGCATAGTGGACAAGTAGCTTATGTCTATTAATGAACTAAAGCGGATATAGCAGAGAAAGATCATCTATTTCTGATGTGACAGTCATAGGTTTGACTTCATCAGAATAGGGGATGGATCTGTTAAGAAGGTAGTAGGGTGTGATGTCCTGGTATTTGGATGACATACACAGAGTAGGAAGTGAAATTCCTATACTACGATCTGTTATACTTTGGTTGTCATACAATGATTTCTCCACTTAGGATATAGATATAATATCAAACATTCTGGTTACTAGATCTATGGTTTTAGATCTGGATTTGGGTAGTATCCCAATCTGGGTACATAGACAGTATTCTAAAGATGTTTTAAAATGGACGACTCCTGGCATGGTAGTATACCTGCAAGTGATGGAGTCACCCTCTCTAAAGGTGTCTTACAGACTAAAGGGGAGAGGGATGCGCATGATTGGCACATCACTTGCTTAGGCAATTGAGTCAATCATGAGATTTCAAGTACCACACCAGACGTTGTTTTTTGCACTAGATGCAATAAGTTGATATTAATCCTATCCTGGAAAAACGTTCGGAAGCAGTTTTAGAACATAAGTGGATGTTCTAGGGATATGATAACGGCAGCCTCCTTCGGGAGACGGTTATCATTCCAGGCTTCCAAGGTGACCTGGATGACAGAGTGACTGTCAGAGTTATAGTTTTCCCTCTGACGAGGGGCAGTATTTTGGACAGGTGGTCCAAGAGGATACCGAGGGAGGCATGGCACAGGATACTGATTAAGTTCAGTTGACGATACAGTCTAAGAAGTTTGGATTTGGAGTTCATTTCTGAACTAGGTCCCATCAGATATCCAGACATATTCTAAGACAGGTATTACTCATTTTGGGAGATGGCTTTCTCCGCGAACTTGAGATAAAGAGAGACATAGAAAGAAACATTAGGGCGGATCCACTCACTGAGGCTATTCCTCGAATGCAATAGTTTCGCAAACGGGCTTTGTGAAACTGATTAGTAGAGGAGTTGGGTGTTCGGTATCACACGGGCTGTGAGTATGCTACATCGCAATAATTAGCCTTGAGTGCAAGTGGGAGATTGTTGGATATAGTGCCCTCAGAGTCAATTATTGGATCACAGGCACGTGATTGCAATGATTGAGGGAGGACCTATACCGGTAGGACAGTCTTACTCAAGATGATAGTATGCTATCTGGTTTACCTTTATCATCGTGTACATGCTTTAGGTGACATTACAGGTCACTATTGCACGTTGATAGAGCCCATAGGATTCTTGCTTGACGGCCAGCAGTATGATGGCGATCATATACGTGGGAGCTGGGATCTATAAGCACATCCTTAAAGTGGTCCCAGTCGTGGGAGTTTCGAGACTGGGCATCGATACTCCATTAGTAGACTAGTGTATACAGTCGAGACCCCGACGAGGGGCGGTGGCCAGTCTCACAAGCCATTGGTGTCAGTTGGTTCACCTAAGATGTATACATGTGCTCATTGGGTTATGAGTACACCGGACAGGACTCGCCGGGAACATACTAGTTGGTATTATACCTGACGTCAGATAGCAGTTCCCTGGTGACATGTGTACAGGTTAGTTCATCGACCTGAGATCGTCATTTGTCTCGTGTGAGTTCCCACTGTGCTTTGATTACTACCCTACCACGGCTCAAAGGAGTCGTGCAAACAGGTTTTAGTTGGGTACAGTCCTGAGCCACATAGAGGCAGTGAGCGGATCGGCAGGGGTTTCATCTCTCCCGGTATTGGGGGTGAGATCGCGCTGTGTCTAGGAGAGCCATTACACGAAGTCTTTGGCCAAGGCAGGAGATTTACTGGTAAGTATTCCAGTAGTATCTCAAGGTGTTCTGGGCTACACTCCGACACGACTTGTACCGCTTTTGGGGGTTCTGACTTTTACCAACCCCTTAGGCCTGACATGCGATGCTCATAGACGAACGGACCGAACTGTACGGATATTGTCACTGACAGGCTCAGTAGGGTGTCAGGATGAGTTCGCTCATCGACCTCCCTTTTGGTCAATACCTGGTGGCCCGCTACGTAAAGCTAGTACCGCTGACGTACTAGTGGTTAAATCCACAGCCAGTATATTGACGAGTCTTTAGAGTCCCCCACAGACAGTTTCTCAAGTTTCGGTTGAAACGTTGTAGAGGCCGTATGATATATGGCAGGGTTCGATCATATACGTGCAGTAGTGCACGGATAAGGATCGGACGGATCATACTAGTGGACTTTGATTTAAGCCGGATCCTAGTATTAGATTTGTTGGATTACTTTAGTCTCATCGCATTCGCATTTAGTCGGAATGCGGATGCAGGTATGTATATACAGGTGAGGGGTATCCTTGTGATCCGCCACGAGTTTACTTTAGATGTTGCCGTATGTTTTTGTTGTTGTAAACATTTGGGTTAATATTTACAAATAGAAATTATGAGCTAGAAATCATGATTAGGAGCATTAATTGTGACACATGCACAAGGGGTGACTCACGGTCTCTTTCTTTGTGCATGTGTCACATTATGTGATTGATTTGTGAGTTGAAATGAGAGGAAGAAAGAGAAGGGCAGCCATGGTAAAGGTTGGCTCTTGTATTATTTCATTCTCACTCTCTCATTTTTTATGATAGAACACAAGAAAGAAAAGGGTTCTTCTTCTTCTTTTTCCTCTAGCTCACCATTTCCATTAATGGCTTCATCTTCATCCTCCATCCATACACTCTCATGCTTTGAGAATCAATGGATGCAAAAGACAAAATGATCACACACATTCTCTATATCATCTTGGACACGTCGGCTAGCAAACTTCGTGTCCGAGTTGCTTCGGACGAAGCGGGAGCCCATAAAAAGACTCGAAGATATGGTGCCCTTTCTAACGAGGAGACCGGAGATCGGAGATGCCGCGAAGAGCTTGGGTTGGTGGCCAAAGACCGAAGGACACAGATCGATCGGTATAGCTTCTCTAACCCTTCTCTAGTTAGCTAGTTATAGCTTAATGGTTCGATCTGGAATTAAAATCTGCGATAGCGCCGGTTTCAAGTTTATAAAAAACTTTCGTTTCCGCATTTTGGCCTCGGACAGACGGCCGGGGCGCTACCGTAGAGTTACACGCGGAATCCAAGCGCCCCCGCAACGGCTCCATGTATCTCGCCAGGCCTCTCCACGTTCCGCGTCTCACGCTAGCGCGACCCCCCATTAATGGACGTATCCCGCCATTAATGCGAGGATAACGCAGGGGCGTAATTGACGGCAATGATCTCGCGTCTGCTCGCTCCACGCGACCACTATATAAACCGCTCTCTCAGACGACTCAAGTAACTCGAACTAAACCCAATAGATCGCTACGCTGCCCTTATTCTCCGGTACTAACTTGATCGTCGGAGGGTCCTACGGTGGTCTCCCACCCTGGGGCTTCCCTTGCAAGTAACTCGGCCTCAGCAACTTCCAACAACCCATTGAGATCCACACGCTCAACAACCCTCAAAACAAATCTCAGTTGCTAAAAACCACCCGCTATCAGATCGACGAAGGACAACATCTAAGGGAGATCACAGCCACCATCAGCTTCCAAATATGTTGATAATAAGATATCAATTTTATACACACTAATGGATTGAATGGTAAACACCAATTGCATGAAAAATGGAGAATATCGAACAATGAACTGAAATTAAGATGAGAAAGATGAGAAAGTAAATAATGGAATGGAAAAAAAAGGAAATAAATGAACAAAAAGGGGGAAAAGAATAAAGAGAAATGGAAGAATAAAGTAAAGAGCTAGGGCTATTTGGTCGTTTCGTGTCAAAATTTAAATATTTCACAAGTAATTATAAAAATATAAAAAGGCATTTGGTAGTATTATGGAAAATAGCGGGTCATGTCCTTGTATTTTTTATGGGATTTTTTACTTGTAGGATCCTAAAATATAGCAAATTTCTTTCTAACCTCCTAAAACTTGGTATTTACTTTTTACCCCAAAACTAATAATATACATCATTTTACTCTTTTTACGATTTCCGTCAGGAAAAAAAACCGTTAACTTTGACTTTAATTTTTCTCTAGGTTTACCATTTACCGAAAGTAACAAGTAAGACCGTGGAAATATTCAACTTCTTCATGGTTAGAGAAGTATGTTGAAAATGCTCCTGATTTCATGTCCGATTTTGAAAGAGATGCCACAGAAGCCTAAGACTTAATTTCAATTTGGGAAAGAAATTGCGAATTTCCAAATAAGAAGAGAGGTTGGAATATCTCAAAGAAATGCCTGTTGTTATACCGTTAAAAATTGATGGAAATTGTAAAGGGGGTAAAATGATGTATCTTAAATATCAAGTTTTAAAGTAGAAAGAAATTTGCTATATTTTAGGTGGTTACAAGTTAAAAACCTTTTTTATTTGAAAGGGTTATGTGCTTGTGTTATACACTCCAAACTTTTAATTTATTATTTGGGACAATCAACTTTTATAAAGTCTTTGGGCAGTTGAAAAGCAAAACAAAGTAAAACCTAAGGATAGTTATTAAGTTAATTAATCATGTATTATGAACAAAACAGGGAACCTAAACAACAACCCAAGGAATATTAGCAGTGAGCTCGTTCGCAGAGAATGCGGCGTTTCGCTAGGAAATAATTGCCGTTAATTATTCTTTAACTAGTTTAAATCTCTGAGCTATCTGTGATTTTTTATTTTATTTTTTGTTAAAATTGTGAGTTGCCATAAAAACTATCCTTTTTTAATTTGACATTTCAATTAGCATGTGTTTCTTCAGCAGGTGGGAAACAAACAGCCCAGCGTAGAATTTAAGTGTTTATTTAGGTTTTTGGTCGATGAGACAGAGGGTGTTTATGCTAGGAAACTAGCTAGTTATTTGTTCATGTCGGAAAAAAGTAATAATTTTGTATGAAATTGTTAGGTTTATTTTAGAGAAAAGAGAAGGAAGACGAGGCTGATTTTTTTATAAAAAAGTGTCGATTTACAATTTTAAATGGAAAGACTGATGATGCAAATAGATTTAGAAAGAGAGAAAGGAAGAGGATAGGAAGGAATGAAATTTATAATTTTGAAAAGTTGATGCTGTTTTAATTTTTTTATCGTCTAATCTTTTTTCTTAAAGACAGCTAGCCTTTGTAGCTTGTATTATAATAATAACTACTAATATCTTGCACGTGAGATGCACCTATGCAAATTCCTAACAAGAGATTTAAGGAGATTTTTGATCATAAAGATTTTCAAAAGCCTTTTGGTAGATATTTTATAAATTTGACTAAATTTCAACTTACTACCATGAATTATACCTATTTTTCTCATACGATAATCATGAGCTTTCGAAATGATGGATTGAGATCATGAACTTTCAAAAGCATAAAAAAAACCTGAGAAAATTAAAAAATTACCAAAATACCCCACTCATTTAATAAAAAAGACTATATTTGAAAAGAAAATGGTATTTTGGTAATTTTGTAAGTTTCCTTAGGGTTTTTTTGATACTTTTGAACGTTCATGGTATCAATCCATCATTTTGAAAGTTCATGGTATCATTTAGAAAAAGCGCTTATAGTTCATAGTAGCAGGTAGAAATCTAGCCTATAAATTTTGATAAAAACAAAAAGTTAGTCATGGATTTTAAAAATATTCTGCTCAAACTAATCAATTGATGAGGTGGTTACTCTTGCACTAAAGTTTTAGATATTTCTATTCATTTACCGGTCTTTTACACATGCAATGTAAATGGGTTATTGAAAGAGAGAGCGGGAAAGCAGTTAGTTCAGAGAGAGAGAGGGAGAGAGCAGTTAGCATTTTTTTTTTGTGCTGGAAAAACGAAAAAAATTTATAGCCACTTAAAAAACTGTTATTGAAATCGATTTCTCAATTTTGAGATCCCCTCCTTTTAGCACCATAATAATAATAGAGATATTCAAATAACTTGTGTTTGTCATTTGCTGTCTTGGTTTTCTGGTTGAAGTGCAGAGAAACAAATATTAGCAAATTAAGATAAAAAAAAAACATTAAGGTATTTTCGATTAACCCTAATTTTACACAAAATATTATATCAATTTTTGCAGTCATTTTAACCCTAATAACATTGTAATATACATAATTCAATTCAGTTCAAGCTCAAAACAATCCAAACTAGAAAATGACAAACTAAACATATGCAAGTCAGAAAGTGTCACATGGAAGCAAGGTGCCTCATCGATGAATGAGATAATATAAACTATGTATGTAATGATGCATCCTAATCCAATCCAATTGCAATAACTATTCCTAGTACTGGCTTTCTCCATATCTCCCCAAAAACTTTGATATTTTCATATTTCACCTCCAAAACTTTCTATTTCCATATTTCATTCCTAGAACTTTGATGTTTTCATGTTTTTCTTATAAAAGTTTGTATTTTCATATTTCAAGACCAAATCCTCTAAGTTGTTTAAGCATCTCCTCCTGGTAACAACGATGAGGGGGATTTTTTTTTACTGTAATGATGGGGGGAATTTATTTTTGGGAATGATTTATTAAAACTATTAACTTTTAGGGACGTAACATGGAAATATAATGTTTTGAAGGTAAAATATGAAACTATCAAAATGTTAGTGATGAGATAATAAAAATTAAAGGCCAGTGACTTGATCTCAGTACATTTTCAACCCGAAGGGTTTCTCAGTCTTCTTGGAGCAATGAAGGGTTTGTTTGTCTGGTTGGAAGTAGCAATACTTTCTCAGCAACACCCAAGTAATGATACCAAAGAGATGGGCCTATTAAGTTTGTCACTTTAATAGATTTTGGTTCTATTTTTTAGGAGTTGGAAGCCTTCCATTAAACTAAGGCTAAATTTCTACTTGCTGCCATGAACCATGGACACTTTTTCCAAATGGTATCACAAACTTTCAAAATGATGGATTGATACCATGAATTTTTAGAATATCAAAACACCCTCTAAAGATATTAGCGGAAAATTATAAAACGATCACTATAATACCCCCTCATATAATAAGAAAGACGACATTCGCAAAAAATGGGGAGGGGTATTATAGTCATTTTATAATTTTCTGGTAACACTTGAGGAGGGTGTCTTGATGCTCTGAAAGTTCATGGTATAATAAATCGTTTTTAAAATTCATGGTATAATCTGGGAAAAGTGTCTATGGTTCATGGTCGAAATTTAGCATACAAATAAACAAAGAGTTGGAATTCAAATGTTTGTTAGAAAAATTTGCTTGCACTTAAAATTAGGAGGTTGAAATTTGTGTTGATAAGACATACAAAAATTAGGTGTTTATAGATGAAAATGAAAAGAATAGAATAAGTATTAAAAAAATTCAAAAACAATTGATGCGCCAAACTCCAGCCCAATTTCATAAAAACAAACCTCCGGCTTTGAACTCTCGATTTCGTACATGCCTGATGATGCTCAATATTGGCGACCTTTCAGATCAGGACACGTGGCAGATGACGTGTCCCAGAACTCAGAAGAGAGGGCCCACAGGGGCCGATTAGACCCGACCTACAAGCACAAAGCTGGCTCACCTCAGGACCCTTGCAAATTGGCATCCTCGGTCTCTCAGCTCGCCTCCGAGCTACCGCAGGACCAAGATACCTCGGCCCTCTCGCTCGTTCCCGAGCTCTCCCGCCGAGACCATCTTCCTCGGTCCCTCCGACCGACCAACTCCACCACTCACAGCCGTAACCGCCGCTACGCAAATCTCGCCATGCGCAGATTCTCCGCCGGCAACATCCCACGTTCCACGCCATCACGATCCTTATTAACGGGCGATCCGCTCTTTACGCGGGTGTGACGTCGGAAGCGTAACTGCCGACGAGATTCTCGCGCCTGCTGCTGCATGCCACCACCGCTATATAAACCCTCATCACAGAGGGGTCAAGTAAGCGATTTTCTACACTTTTATGCCGTTACTCTGCTCGGTTCTCATCACTAACTTGAGCGTCGGAGGGTCCTCGGTGGTACCAAACCACCCGGGACTTCTTTGCAGATACTCGGCAACAGCTTCCTCACCTCACCTCTTCCTCCAAAAACCCATTGAGACCCACACGCAACGAAGGATAATCAGCTAAGTTCACCTTGAGATCAACGGAAGACAACATCTGACGGAGGCCCGAAAAGGAGCTCCATCAGTTGGCACCGTCTGTGGGAACCGAAACTCCACAAAAAAAACAAAGTTGGCCTTCCGATCTCCATCCCCATGGCAAGCAATCACTCTGAAGATCCAGATACCAGCCGCCGCCTCCCCCTCACCGGAGGCGCGGGTGAACCTCCTCCGGCGACCGTTATCAACGCCCTCGCCGGCCGAATAGACCGACACCCCCTCCCTTGACGAGGTCGCACAGAGGGGGCTCGCCACGGCGGCTCGAGGGCCACCTCGCCCAAGGATCTAAGCCCTCACTAAGAGGCAGCCCAGCAGCTACCCTGCTCGGCTATCCCTGGCGGGTAGCATCCCTACCGCAACGCCAGGGATCAGAAAGTCCTCCTGGAGGAAGTCGAGCCCGAGGATCCCTCGCTCGGCTATCCCTGACGGGTAGCTTCCCTACCGCAACACCAGGGATCAGAAAGCCCTCACTAAGAGGCAGCCCAGCAGCTACCCTGCTCGGCTATCCCTGGCGGGTAGCTTCCCTACCGCAACACCAGGGATCAGAAAGTCCGCCCAGAGGCAGTCGAGCCCGAGGATCCCTCGCTCGGCTACCCCTGGCGGGTAGCTTCCCTACCGCAACGCCAGGGATCAGAAAACCCTCACTAAGAGGCAGCCCAGCAGCTACCCTGCTCGGCTATCCCTGGCGGGTAGCTTCCCTACCGAAACGCCAGGGATCAGAAAGTCCTCCCGGAGGCAGTCGAGCCCGAGGATCCCTCGCTCGGCTATCCCTGGCGGGTAGCTTCCCTACCGCAATGCCAGGGATCAAAAAGCCCTCACTAAGAGGCAGCCCAGCAGCTACCCTGTTCGGCTATCCCTGGCGGGTAGCTTCCCTACCGCAACGCCAGGGATCAGAAAGTCCTCCCGGAGGCAGTCGAGCCCGAGGGTCCCTCGCTCGGCTATCCCTGGCGGGTAGCTTCCCTACCGCAACGCCAGGGATCAGAAAGTCCTCCCAGAGGCAGTCGAGCCCGAGGATCCCTCGCTCGGCTATCCCTGGCGGGTAGCTTTCCTACCGCAACGCCAGGGAACAGAAAGTCCTCCCAGAGGCAGTCGAGCCCGAGGATCCCTAGCTCAGCTATCCCTGGCGGGTAGCTTCCCTACCGCAACGCCAGGGATCAGAAAGTCCTCCCAGAGGCAGTCGATCCCGAGGATCCCTCGCTCGGCTATCTGTGGCGGGTAGCTTCCCTACCACAACGCCAGGGATCAGAAAGCCCTCCCAGAGGCAGTCGAGCCCGAGGATCCATCGCTCGGCTATCCTTAAGGACAAAAGCTCTCGCCAAGAGGCACCGGGCAGTAACCCTGCCCGGCCAAGGGTCCTTGGTAGGCTTCTTACAGCCCTATAGCTCTTCCCGTGCCAAGAACCAAAGTCCTCCCAGAGGCAGTCGGGTCCTTTCTCGGCTATCCCCGGCTGGTAGCTTCCTACCACAACCGACAGGGACCAAATTCCTCGCCAAGAGGCACTGGGCAGTAATCCTGCTCGGTCCCCGTCCTGAAGGATCAAAAGTCCTCCCAGAGGCAGTCGAGCCCAAGGATCCCTCGCTCGGCTATCCCTGGCGGGTAGAATCCCTACCGCAACGCCAGGGATCAGAAAGTCCTCCCAGAGGCAGTCGAGCCCGAGGATCCCTCGCTCGGCTATCCCCGACGGGTAGCTTCCCTACCGCAACGCCGGGGATCAGAAAGCCCTCGCCAAGAGGCACCGAGCAGCTACCCTGCTCGGCCATCCTTCGCAGGCCTCTCAGGGACCCTCCAGCGTCAAGGATCAAAGCCCTCGCCAAGAGGCACCGAGCAGCTACCCTGCTCGGCCATCCTTCGCAGGCCTCTCTGGGCCCCTCCAGTGTCAAGGACCAATGCCCTCGCTAAGAGGCACCGAGCAGCTACCCTGCTCTGCCATCCTTCGCAGGCCTCTCACGTCCCCTCCAGCGTCAAGGGTCAAAACCCTCATCGTGAGGCCGCCGAATTCCTTACTGCTCGGCGCATCCCCAGCGGTCATCCTCCTGCCCATCAGATGCTGAGGATCCCAAGCCCTCATCGTAAGGCCGCCGAGTTCCTTCATGCTCGGAGCATCCCCAGCGGGCATCCTCCTGCCCATCAGATGCTGAGGATCTCAAGCCCTCATCATGAGGCCGCCGAGTTCCTTCCTGCTCGGTGCATCCCAGCGGGCATCCTCCTGCCCATCAGACGCTGATGGTCTGAAGCCTTCATCGCGAGGCCGTCGAGTTCCTTCCTGCTCGGCGCATCCCCAACGGGCATCCTCCTGCCCAACAGACGCTGATGGTCTGAAGCCCTCATCGCGAGGCCTCCGAGTTCCTTCCTGCTCGGCGCATCCCAGCGGGCATCCTCCTGCCTATCAGACGCTGATGGTCTGAAGCCCTCATCGCGAGGCCGTCGAGTTCCTTCCTGCTCGGCGCATCCTCAGCGGACATCCTCCTGCCCAACAGACGCTGATGGTCTGAAGCCCTCATCATGAGGTCGCCGAGTTCCTTCCTGCTCGGCGCATCCCCAGCGGGCATCCTCTTGCCCAACAGACGCTGATGGTCTGAAGCCCTCATCGTGAGACCGCCGAGTTCCTTCCTGCTCGGCGCATCCCCAGCGGGCATCCTCCTGCCCATCAGATGCTGAGGATCTCAAGCCCTCATCGTGAGGCCGCCGAGTTCCTTCCTGCTCGGCACATCCCAGCGGGCATCCTCCTGCCCATCAGACGCTGATGGTCTGAAGCCCTCATCGCGAGGCCACCGAGTTCCTTCCTGCTCGGCGCATCCCCAGTGGGCGTCCTCCTGTCCATCAAACGCTGAGGATCTGAAGCCCTCTTCGCGAGGCCGCCGAGCCCCTTCCTACTCGGCGCATCCCGGCAGGTAGCTTCCTACCCAATAAAGACAAGGATCAAAGTCCTTCCAGACTCGACTATCCCTGGCCGGTAGCTTCCCTACTTGCAACGCCAGGGATCAAGACCCTCACCGAGATCATTTGAGCATCTTCCCTACTCGGTCATCCCTAGCATGCATCCTACTGCTCAACAGACGCTGCGGATTTGTAGCCCTCATAACGAGGCCACTGAGCCCATCACATGCAGCGGATCCGAGGCCCCAATAAGAGACATCAGGTCTATCCAAGTTTGAGTAATACCCCCTCGACTTTGGGGCCATGGAGATGCCTTCTTCTCAGCAGCGCTTGGCACACTCGGCAAGTGATTGAAATCAACTCGACGACCGATCGCTCCACATGTCACGCCCACACTGGGCTGCGCCCCATCAGTCCACAGGTCTGCACACGTCGCGTCGGCCAACCGGCGCTCGACACGTGGACCGTCACTTCAGTGGCAGGACGCTCGAACTGGCGCACCTTCCCTAAATGCAGAGATCTCGCCCCGATAAGCTAGCAGAAAAGACAGCTGACAGCCCGGGGACGCGTCCCGACGAAACCTTAGGAGGGAGCTTACCCCAGACGGCCCGGCAGTCCACTCTTGACCCGACCCACTAGCTGGTCGGGACAAGAGTGAGGGGGCTAATGATGATGCTCAATATTGGCGACCTTTCAGATCAGGACACGTGGCTGATGACGTGTCCCAGAACTTAGAAGAGAGGGCCCACAGGGGCCGATCAGGCCCGACCTACAAGCACAAAGCTGGCTCACCTCAGGGCCCTTGCAAATTGGCCTTCTCGGTCTCTCAGCTGGCCTCCGAGCTACCGCAGGACCAAGATACCTCGGCCCTCTCGCTCGTTCCCGAGCTCTCCCGCCGAGACCATCTTTCTTGGTCCCTCCGACCGACCAACTCCACCACTCACAGGCGTAATCGACGCTCCGCAAATCTCGCCATGCGCAGATTCTCTGTTGGCAACATCCCACGTTCCACGCCATCACGATCTCCATTAACGGACGATTCGCTCTTTACGCGGGTGTGACGTCGGGAGCGTAACTGCCGGCGAGATTCTCGCGCATGCTGCTGCATGCCACCACCGCTATATAAACCCCCATCACAGAGGGGTCAAGTAAGCGATTTTTCTACACTTTTATGCCGTTACTCTGCTCGGATCTCATCACTAACTTGAGCGTCGAAGGGTCCTCGGTGGTACTAAATCACCCGGAGACTTCTTTGCAGATACTCGGCAGCAACTTCCTCATCTCAGCTCTTCCTCCAAAAATCCATTGAGACCCACACGTAACGAAGAATAATTAGCTAAGTTCATCTTGAGATCAACGGAAAACAACATCTGACGGAGGCCCGAAAAGGAGCTCCATCAATGTCATTTGGAAAATCAAGAGTTCCAAATTATGGAGCCTAACCCGTGAATAAGCACAAAATTCAATGGGCCCTACACACACCTGTGATGTGATTTGATATAATCACGATTCACAACCCCAAAAGGATAAGCTCGCGAGAGCTTTCCTCCCCGCGTCCCGAACCTTCCTGTTTACATCTCCCGCACACGGAAACCAAACCCCCTGCAAAACAAACAGCCCTCTCTCTCTCTCTCTCTCATATAAACCCCCCAACAAATCCCAAAACTATAAAGTTGAGATCTTTGAGGATCGAAGAGAATCGAAGAAGAAGATGATATTGGTGGCGTTGGTGGCGCAGTTGCTGGAGGAGTACACGGTGCTGGTGGCGAGGGTGCTGGAGCAGCTGCTCCACGACGCTCCCTTCCCTCGCCGGATGCGCTTCTTCATGCTGCGGAGCCTTCCCTTTGCTCCCCCTCCCAGGCCTCTCTCGGCGCCATCTCCACCGCGCGTTCGTTGAGGAGGGATCTGGCGATGATCGAGTTGGTAAAAGCTTCTTAGTATTTTGTTTATTTTGATCTTCCCTTTTTCTTCCCTCCTTCCCATTTTTTTTATTTGGTGATTATCAGCGGTAGAATTTGTATATATTTTCAGTATGAGTATGGATCGATTCTGAGAAATTCTTATGGTTGGATAGCGTTCAGAGAGAGTTTAATCTGCATGACGTTGGGCTGGATCGCATTGGTTTACAATGCCCCGTTGCATATTGTTTATTCTGTAAATCGATCGCGACTTCATTCATGTTCCTTGATCAATTGCCTTTGCTAAGGCCTAGTTTGGCATCGCGGTTTCTGTAATCTGGGTTTCCCCTTTTAACATGCATGGAAATCAGAGTTTTGTAAAATTGGGGTTTCGCGGAGTTGAAGGTTTCATCTAGAAACACAGTTTTTGTTCAATTTATTTTGGTAGACGGGGATGAGAGAGCAAAATGAGACGTCATGAAACTTTGCGGAATTCCAGTCTTCGAGCCTCCCAAACTCTAGTAGGAGTAGGGCTAGGGTACACGAAACGATTTAGGACTATTCCGAGGGCCTACTATTACCAACATGGCGGCCACAATTGGGTAAAACACAGAGCCCATGGATTTTATTTTTGATGTACAGGGGAACAAAAAAAGGCTGGCAGAGGATCCTTGTCCTTTTTTGAGGATGCCAAGTAGAATCCTCAGAAGAAAGAAGGAAAAAGCTGATTATCCACCGTCCATGATGTAATACATGGACGGTTGAGATTTGAAAAGATGAAAAAATGGACTCAAAAATAGGAATTAGTGTTTTATTTTAATCTTAACCGTCCATGTATCACAACGGACGGTGTATGATCATTCTACTGGGTCTTTATTCTTAGATTCAGCGCTCATAACCAGCTAACACTGAACGGTCATGGAGTTGGTTTTTGATGTGTGGGATAGATCTGAGAAATTCTGGAGCAGTATCTTGATAAATGTGTGCAAATTGGGGTAATCTAGGAGGGGCCCTCGGCTCAAACAGATGCATCATGAAGCTCCTTTTTTGGAATCTTGTCTATAGGTTTTAGAGGGATTTAAAGCGGTTTGGATCTGAACTTTGCAGCTGTCCATTTCGCTTCTTTTCCTAGTATACATTATCAGTCCAAAATTCTCTGTTTTGGCTTTACGTGCAAATAGATTTTCTTTTAATTGCACAAAACCACCTCCGTTCGTCAAAATCCCAAAAAAAATTCTACTATAAACAATAGAAATAAAATTTGAGGTTTTTTTGGCCCCCTTAAAGCACACTGGTGCTAGAGTCAATCAACCCAAAGCATTACAAGGTAAAGTTACTCGTTCAGAAATTAAATACATAGAATCCTTCGTGAGTGCAGGAGTGTTAGGTTAAATTCCTGAACTTTCAGGCCTTCCACCAGTCCACATTGCGTGTGCGATGATCATAATTTCATTTTGGTTCCGCTGAGATCCGGTCCTCACTGTGTTGAGTTTGTGCATCTAATCCCCGCTAGGTGCTTTTATTCTTCTCAACTGAAGGCCGCGACGGAGTCTTAAGACGTAGGATTTCTAAGCATTGCAATCTTGAAATAAATGTGAACCGCGACACAAGCCGGGCCGGCCGTGGAGCGTGCTAACTTTTTTGTGCCATTGAGGATGGTTCAGAAAAATTCCATGACGGAAAAGATAAAGAAACATGCAATGCAAAGGATCCTGCGAAGAGGTGTCTAAATCCCAAAATCGAAGGCGCGATACAGTCTCGTCAAGGGTTTATTAGGCTTTCGTCGCCGCGTGAAATCCAAGGAGAGAGTTCGAAAAGCGAATGTCGGTTCCACCAAAAGCTCCATTTAATCCGACCGTTTTCCGTCGCCTGACCTTCCCACGAAAGGACGGGCTGGAGCGACGGGCCAAGAACTAAATGAACACCACAGGCGACAATCGAGACTCAGACGGGTACATGATTCACACTGCCTATATGGCCGGTACAAGCCTTAGTAGTAACCTTCACAATAAGAGTAAAGAAGGGGTGGATACTCACATGTCCCAACATGGTTTGGAAGAGCCTGTCACTTCCCAGTCTCAACCTAATGCAGATAACAACGAAGACACTGCTCGGGCAGCCAGGCAAAAGGAAACCACAATTCCTGAGGAGTCGGGCTCAGACAACGAGAATGAGCCAACTTTCGTCACCAAGACTGCAACACAGCTGCTCCAAGAATTCCGGAAACAACTTAGAAGCAAAGACAAGGAGATGACCAAACTCTACTCCAAAATTAATGATCCGACGAATGTCATAATACAGCTCATGACCCAAGTTGCTCGGTCGCAGCCCAATCAAGCACAAGGTTCTACTCATGAGCTGGGTGATAAGGACCCGAAGCATCCGACATCCATCCTCCTAAGTCCATAGGTAGGCGAGTCGTATGAAATCCGATCACATTCAGTTTCGGAAAATGTCTTGACTCTCGACGACGGTAGCTCACTAACTCAAGATAAAATAGTGGACTTAGTCACCAACAAAGTCAAGATATTGGTGGCCGAAACCGAAGTGCAGAAAAATGTCGGTAGCAGTGGGAGACCGTACCCTGCACGATACGATCTTATGGAGTTTTCCAGCGGATACGTCGTCTCCAAATTCAAAACGTTTGATGGGACGGGAAATGCAAACCAGCACATTTCCTGCTTTAAAGCATCGTGCGGGAATATCGGAGGCAATGATGTGCTTTTCCTTCGGCAGTTCGTTAAAAGCTTGACCGACGTTACCTTCGACCAATACGCAAGTGTACTAGACGGCTCGGTCACGACGTTCGCTCAAATGGAATCGATATTCAAGCCAAGATTCATGAGTGTCGGCGATAAAATTACCAATGCCGACCTTGTGAGGACCAAACCATAGATCAACGAGAGCATCACGGATTTTATTGTTGAATATGGGTGCCCTTAAGGCGATTATTGGAATACAAGGACATATATAGGAGAGAACAGTCTTGCTCAAAATAATAGTATGATATTTAATTTAACTTTATCATTTATGTTAATTACTTGACATTACTCTGTTCTCTTATAAAAGAGGGGAAGAAAAGAAAGAAGAAAAGAATTCTCACAGTTTGGGCCTCACATGTTAAACACATGAGTGCAAAGCATATAAGCACTGAGAATAAACAATCAAAAGAGGGCTAAGCGGGCCTTACGTGTTAAACACGTGAGCGTTTATATGCACGCTGAGAATAAAACAATCAAAATAGAACCAAACTGGCACGTGAGCGCTTATATGCAAAACATATAGGCGCTGTGAATAAACAGCCAAAAGAGGGCAAACCAGCCTCACGTATTAAACACGTGAGCGCTCATATGCAAAGCATATGAGCGCTAAATATAAGTAGATTAAAATCCACACTGGCACGTGTTAAATACATGGGGACATACTTTTTAGCTTCTCATAGAATCAAATTCTATATAGAGAACCATTAGATCAAAAGATCCAATGGTGATTAAAAATTATCGAATATAGAATTAAATTCTATTGGGAGAAAATATCTTTCTGCTATTTCTAAATGAGAAAAATATTTTTTGTTAAACAGAAAGCGATCTTTCTAAATGAGAAAGATATTTTCTGTTAATCAGAAACCCGTTGATCAAAAATTCAATAAGATAGGAAAATATTTTCATATATCTTTCTAAACAAAAAAAAATGTTCTCTTTTAAACAGTTAACTCTTTTATTAAAAATCCAATGGTAAATAAAAAAATCACCATATAACATAATTAAATTATGTATATGGGAAAATATATCCCTAATCTTGTTAAAAATAAAAATATATATTCTGTAAAACAGAAATTCACTGGATCAAAAATCCAACGGTGGATAAAATCTCACAAACAATTTTTATGGCCAATTAAATCAATTGGCATCTCTCAAATGAGAGATTTTCTCAAACTAATTAATAATTTGCCTCTCCTATATAAAGGATCCGAGACTTCAAGTCTTAGGAAGAGAATCGACTCCATAAGCTTCTCTAAAAAAGAAAAACTGAGAATTTAATTCTCCTCGAAGAAGAAGATTCTCGCACTCTCAAACCCTGGGTAAAGAAAAGCAGAGATAAACATATCTTCTTTGCTTAGTATAAATAAAAATGAAAAATAAGGGTTTAACCCTTTATAAAAAGAACTTAGTTCTTTCATTAGATCTGAGATCCGTAAGAAAAATCTCCTCACAAGTTGAGAATTTAATTCCCATCGGGAAATTCTGTTCTTCAGATTCAAAATCTAGGAAAAAGAACTAGATAAAAAGAAAAGAGAAAAAAAAGACAAAGATTCCAGCAATTTAATTCCTTCAAAAATAATAATTGGGTTTAACCTTACATAAAGAACTTATTTCTTATAAAAAAAAACCCAGAAGAACTTTGTTCTTAAATAACATCGATCCCAGATCTTCAAAATATAGATTTTGATGATCATTAATGGCCAAAACGCCATGAAACAGAAGCTAAACTTCTATAAAAAGAGGTTAAATCTCTAAAGAAACCCAGTGTCTCACGTGAAACACACGTGAGCGCTCTCCAAAGGAAAAGAACTCAGCGTCTCACGTGCTACTCACACACGTGACGGTTCATTAGAATAGCAGTCTGCTGCCGCTGTCCTTCCAGGAGGCTGCGAATTGCCTTAAGCAGAACCGTCTGCTCGTTGATCGGAGCAGCGACGGCAGGTGTGAGTGGTAGTGGTGGGGGAGTGTTGTTGACATTCGTGCTAGTGTTGTTTGGGGAATCCATAACCTTGAAATAAAAATTTGGGTTAGAACAGATTCAAAATATATGAAATGATATAATTTAAGAAGTATGAATTGTAAAGAATGTTTCTAGTTACTGGTTCTTGTGTTATATTGCTTAGGTTGTCCACACAGAACTGACTTGCATGGGCCACCAACAAAACTTGTCATGCCCCGCTTTCCAGTGTACGGGCAGAGGACGCGACGGGGCCGCTACGTATTTACTTTGAAGTAAACACGCTAAGCGTATCTAAGCAATATAAAATAAAATGTACACAAAGACAAGATGTAATTGAACAACTTTATTTATTAAACATTTTTTTACAATACAACTGAAAGGTAAATATATGGAATGAAAGCAATGCCTAAACAGTGGCATAACAGAAATGAAAATACTGAAATGAAATGTACAAGTAACTAGAGCTCCGGGTCGAAGGCTAGCTAATCCATGTCCTCGATGGTGGGCTTGATCTCCTGAAGGTTCGAATCACCTAACGACATTCCAAAGAAAAGAAAGAGAATGTCGTCAGCGAACAAATCGCTCGATAAGTCCTGTAAATAGACAAGAATGGAATAGACAGAATAGAGAGTATATTGTTATAATGTTGTATTTGGTGTTAACGCTGTTGTTTGTAGCTTGGTACAGAAAAGACCAGTGTATACGAGAGAAGTCTCATTAGACCAGAGACTGCGGTATATGGAGTACAAGGAACCGTTCAGCCACGGTACAACGACAATTGAATTCAGGTTAGGTGTCTTTATGGTTGCTATCTCATGCCACTCCTAACACCTTCCGTACCAATCTACCCCTTACAAACCCCGTGATGTCTTGATTGTATTATTTGTATTGTATTGTCTTGATTTATATAGATGGATGACTTGCAGGAACCATGATATCAGTAAATGGATGTAGCTGGAGAATCATGTAGATGAATGTATATCCACTAGATTGAATAGATTGAACATATTGAATATATAGATTCATATTGAATTGTAGTTTTGTAATTTCATACTTAAATCATATTCAAGTCAGACTGATTATGTTGAGACTCGGTCTGAGTCAGACAATTAGAAAAGAAATTGAATCCTGAATTATGTTTTGGTGTTATCAGTAACTGCTGCATATGGATGACAGGATTTGTATCTTTTTCCAATACAATTACCGTGTTGATAACACCGTTATTTAGATTGTCTACCTTAAATAGGCAAGCATCCATATCTCCGGCTCCCTGAGGCTCATGAGACTGGTTCCGTTTAAACCTATGTTTACTAGGGTCCTTATTATAATTTAGTATAACTTGAGGGGATTTTATGTAAAATAGTTTTGCTATACTTCCAAAATATACCTCAGGTATTTAATTATCGTCTTTAGAGTTTTCATAAATGTTTCTTTTATTCAATGTGAAATTTCTAGTGAATATGACCTACTTTTTAAATTATAAGGTATTTATTTGAAATATTGGAATTGTATTGTATTTTCTTGTAAATGGGATGTTTTTCTTGAATTTTGAAAATGTGAAATATTATTGATATTAAAAATAGATATTTGATATTAATTACATATATATTTATTTATAAAAAATATAAGTTTTATTTATAATAGAAATCACATTTTCTAAAGAAAAATGTATTAAAAATCTTTCGAGATCGTATGCTCCTTGTGGAGGTCTGCATCTCACTCTACTAAGTCCGAGGATGTGCGATAATCCGCACTATCCCGAACGGGTTCCCCAAAATGGGTTGGAGAGGCGCAATTGCAAAGATTTGTTAAATATACTTATAGAAAAATGTTTTATAAGTTGAAGATAGTTATATGTAAAGTCGTATTTTCCCAAATCTATGTTCCCAAATTCTATCGTGCTATGTTAGATATGTATGTTGTGAGGAGGTAGGTCATTATCTCGTGAACTATCTATATGTATAATAAGGAATTATGATGGTTTATGTCCAAACTAAACTATATGGTATTTTTCTGAAAAAGTATAATAAAAGTTACAAGAATGATTAGTTTGATGTGTAACTTGTTTTATTATGTTTGTTAATGTTTATTAATCAACATATAAGAATATGGTTTTATTTCGTTAAAGAAAAGTGTAGTTTTTAAAGAAAACCGAATCAGAAGTCGGACTAACTCCGCTTCCGTCGGGTTTTAGTTTTGAATGTTTTTAGAATAGAGAAAAGAAAAGAAATAGGAACTTACTGGATGCTTGGTTAGAGGAGAGAAAGAGGAAGATGTAGGAGTTGCCGGTGTGTTGTTTCTTCGTCGGAAACTCCTTGAGTTGTCGCCGGAAAATTCGTCGGAGTTTCGCCCTTCGCTAACTCCACTTGCATACTATGGGAACTTGGAAATTTCTTGAGAGTTTTGGCAGGGAATTGTGAGTGACGAGGGGTGAATTGAGA
The DNA here is from genome assembly GCA_030015575.1 of Agapanthus africanus. Lineage (NCBI taxonomy): Eukaryota > Viridiplantae > Streptophyta > Magnoliopsida > Asparagales > Amaryllidaceae > Agapanthus > Agapanthus africanus. The sequence continues at coordinate 37,821,701 of CM057345.1, read as the reverse complement.
GTGGTATTTATAGGGAAAAATTAGGGTTTAGGGGTGAAAGAAATGCATTAAAAATATGCATTAAAATAAGGTTAAATGGGCATTTTATTGCTCTTTGGTTTAATTCAGAGTAAACAAGCAATAAGGGAGTAGTGGGGTAGGCCAAACGTTGCTGGGGGTGGAATTTGATGGCATTTGGGACGGTCTAGACCAACGTCACTGGTTTTCATGGGCTTGTCGTCGGCCCAATGCCGATGGGTGTGGTTAGTGTTGGGGTATTTGGTCGGGGTCGTTTGGTATTCTTCAGTTCACCTGTTTGATTATTTTGTAACTTACCCTATTACGTGTGTTGTACGTGTAGACTGTTGGGTTTCTAAATGATTTAAAAGAATTTTAAATAAAAAGAATGTGTGGCTGATGGAATTTGAACTCTGGTGCTATGGATCAGCAGTGCAAGGCCTTACCAGTGAGCTACAAGCTTTTTCTTGCTATTCAAAAGTAAATCAAATTCTTATAGCACCCACAGGAATTGTAAATACCCCAAGTATACATTAACTTTTAATCAAATTTATGTACATAAGAATTGGAGTTGTTACACCAAGTCCAAATTGGCTAAGTCCCTCTGGAGATCTCTTGCAACTGAGCCCAAATGCTCTATTAAAGGATCTTAATAAAATTTAATGATCCTGAAAATATTTCTAAGTTAATCTTAAGTCTCAAATTAGACTAACGTATTTTTAGTTAAAATAAATTGAGTCCAAATACTCACACATATATTTAAGTTGATCTTAATCTCATACTAGATTAACGATCCTTAAATAAAATAAATTATCTTTTGAACTAAGAGAATACATACAACCCAAGTTCAATCCTCAAATATAAAATATACGGATTTGGACTAATCTGCGTCCTACGGGCGACAACATAAACTAGTCTCCGTATACAATCCACAGGCAACCAAAATAAAATAAAACACACGATACGAAGTATTCTACTGGAACAGGAGAAAGTTGTTATCGCAAACCGCAGGGGTTTGCGCCTGCAGGGAAGAGTGTCCCCACAATTAAAAACCCCTCATAAACAAGCGGGGATCTGATAAAATCTGCTACAACGGTCGTATATGTTCAAACCTCTGATATACAGTGCTATAAATCAATTTGGTATCTTCGGAGAGGTAGATGAATATGTTCAAATAGTATTTGCCCCTAAATTCGGGCTAGACGTCCTTCGCGTCTCAGTCCAGTCTTCGGCAGTAAACATACTCATAGTTAATATAGAGATGATAAAGCTTCTAAGATAGTTGTTTCACGTCCAGGATTACGATGGAGATCATAATAGTGGGGTTTGGATAGTCAATAAGTATTTCTTTAAATGTTTCTTGTCGTACGAGTATCGAGACTATACATTGATACTCCAGAATAGACTATTGTGTACGTTTCTTGACCCGGTTAGTGGGTGATAGCCGGTCCCACAGCTATTGGTGTTTGACACCGAGGATTGTATACAGGTGCCCATTAGAGAATGAGTTCACTGAATGGACTCATCGAGAACTCCTATATGGTAGTATAGCTATTGTCAGATACCAGTTCTCCGGTGACAATTGTACATGGTAGTCTTCAGACCTGAAACCACCACAGTGTCTCATGTGACTTCTCACTGTACTTTGATTACTACCTAACCATAGTTTTAACGGGCTGTGCATACAGGTTTTAGTTGGGTACAGTCCTGATGCACATGGAGGCAGTGAGTGGCAGAAGGGATTCGTCTCTCTCGGTATTGGAAGTTGATGTCGCACTGTGCGTGATCAACCATAACTATAAGAACTTGGACAAGACAGTTGAGATAAACTGATATAGGTTTTCAGTTGTATCTCAGGTGGTTATGAGTTATAGATCGGCACGACTTATCGAGTTATTAGGGGTCTGAAAGATTCAACCTCTAGACCCGGTATACGACACTCTCTGACGAATAGACCGGACTTTACGGTAATTGTCACTTATAGACTTTGTAGGGTACGGACGTGTTTTTTTTATCGACCTTTCTTTCGACAGATACCTAGGTAACCGTTACGTATATTTAGTGCCGCTGTCGTGCTTGTGAATTATGGATTTTATCCGGTAATTCACTGTCAGCATACCGTCAAGCCTTTAGAGTCCCACACAGAGGGTTTCCCGATTCTAGTGAAACGGTGTAGGGTGTGTACGATAGTACGTGCAGATGTTCAGTTAAAACACGTGTATTAATCGGACGGTTAATAATACTGGTCGACTTATGATTAAGCCGGGCCATTAAATCAAGTTTTTGACACACACACACACACACTAGTATTATATATCTCTCTCACACACTCTCTCTCTTTTGGTACATGTTATGTAACATATCATGTACATGTTACATGAAGTGTTTATGGATAATTATATATATAATTATTATTATGTAATTAGTATTTTCTTTTTTATTATCTTTTTTTGCATGGTCAAGGGTGATATGGAAGTTAGGTGTCATGCTCTACACTCACTCTTGACATGTGTATGGATTAAAAGAGAAAGAGAAAATATATGGCCAGAGTAATTCATTTACAAGCTATAACTTTTCTCACATTCTCTCTCATCCTAAAAAGAGAAAAGAAGAGAAAGAGAGAAAAAGAAAAAGAGAAAAGAGTGAGCAAAATTACTACACCCTCTCTCATTTCAAGTCAAGCAAATTTGAGTGAGAGTTGCTTCAAGATCATTGAGGCCAAGCTAGCATCGGGAACCTTCAAGGTGGATCATTTTCGACAAAGGAGGTTTATAACCAAGCTCGATCTGGAGTACTCGAGTCTAGCTGAAGTCTACAGCGGTTGGACAAGCATGCTACAAAGGTTGTATTTTCGATAAACTCGTTTTTGTAGCGTATAGTTACTGTTTTTGTTGCATGGATCCTTTAGGGACTTTGCTAGATTGTGTGAGTTTTATAAAATTACAGTTTTTCATTCCATCTTGATCCGCTCGTATAGCGACCAACGTCTAAGCTTCCAACATTTATAGCCCGATGGCGTAATCTCACTATCAAGTGGGAAGCGCCGTTGGAGCAGGACCAATCCGTTTGCCTTCTTATAGGAAATATCGGCAACTAAATGACCCATTTCCTATGTATAGCGGGTCTTAAAACATTCAAAGTTCAGATATTGGAACGCTCAATACATAAGTTCACCCCGGATCTCCAAATTAACAATAAATCCTGGAAGAACAGGAAGGAAAATAATCGCAAAAGCGGGAGTTCCAACAATACCGACTCTTTCAATGTATCTGATGATGATGGCAAGCAAAGAGCGGGTGGATCAAAAACCGACCGGCCTCGAAAGCCAATACTGGAAGGAGGGGGACCGACTCTAGAAGAGAGGATGAATATGTTGGGGCCAAAATTTACACCCCGGTTGACCAAGTCAAAATCAAAGTCAACCCCAAGCCAAACAGGTCCAAGCTCAGGCCAAGTGGGCCCATACCCAAGTCGAGCCCCGCGACCAACCTCCCCCATAGCAATATGAAAATTATGTAATAAATAATTTTGATGTATTTTTTATGAATAAATATAAGAAAAATGGGCATAAAGCCAATTTTTTGTAGAGCCCAAGGGGCGAAGTGTAAACTTGTAAGCCTATATAAGACAACATTATGATAAAATGAAGACATAGAATTCATTTCCCTAAAAAATTAGGGTTTCTCTGCCTCCTTCTCCTTCCTCAAGGTTTTAAACCTTCTTCCCTTTTTTTGATTTAAACCAAGAGTTTAACTCTTCTTTTTTCAAAAAGAAACAGTTTTTCACCATAAAACTCTTAAAGGGGAACTGAGATCTCCCATCAAATCTCTAAAAGGGGAGATTTTTAAGTCTCACCCCCTTTTCTCCAAGATCCAGCCAAGAGAGAGAATGAAGGAGACCTATATCCAAAAATCTCACTTTGGGAAGATCCAAGGCTCAAGAGAAAATCCAGGACTCAAGGGAGAATAAAGTGATCCCATTTTATCATCTCCGAAAATCTCTTAGGCGTTTAACTCCACACAAAAAATAATATATAAAATAATAGTTCCCTTTTTCTAGGAGTTTAACTCCAAAAGTCAACCGGAAAGTATAACTTCCTGTGCAGGGGCTACCCCTCTTCCCTTTTCTTTTTTTAGGAGTTTAACTCCAAAAGTCAATCGGGAGTACAACTCCCAGTACAGGGGCTAAGCTTTTTTTCTGCGGGCGTCCAGCGCCCACGCGCCAAGCACGTGAGGCGCTGGCGCCCAGCGCCTGCATGCCAAGCACGTGAGTTACTGGCGCCCAGTGCCCATTCGTCCTAAGCTCCTGCATGCCAAGCACGTGTGGCGCTGGCGTCCAGTGCCCGCATGCCAAGCACGTGAGGCGCTGACGCCTACGCGTCCTTAGGACGCTTCTCACTCCTCTTTTCCCATGCACTCCATACTAAAAATACCCCCTCGTTAGAAAATATTTTCCCATGCACTCCAGAGGTAGCGGGATTTCCGTAAACTCTGCGAGGCCCCCAATATATCCAAAACCCCTCAAGACACACATACGCACACTGCACATTGAGTTAGCATGACCAGTTTGACCCGTCAATCAGAGGTTCCTTCGCTCCAAAGGTGAGGGGTAATTAAATGCAGCTTAGTCCGCGGCTGCCGGATATTTGGATCCCCACAATCAATAAACCCCGACCTACCTTATGGAAAGGGAATCTTTAGTATGCCTGACAAGCGAAGCGTATTCCCATCTCAATGGGGTGACGAAAAACACCCTACAGATTCTAGCACGTCCGGTGGTACCATTTCTCTCCTCCCATATTTCGGGTTAAACGTTCATGCGAACTCAATCAATGGCATGTACTGAAATCATGCTTCTATTTGCAGGTTGACAACTTTCGATTGCAATTTCGGACGCAACAAAATGTCCCCAAGGACAAACTCAGCTCTCAACACAGCTCCCATCTCCTATACGATGAAGATGGACGTCATGAAGATCCTCTCAACCAGTCTCGGGCGACAGTGGGAGGAGCCGCTACTACCATTTGGCTTTATTCTGTTCATGCCCGCTAATGCCATCCCAGCTCTTCAAGCTCCGGTAACTGACAGACCGGTCTTGAAAGGCAGGAGGCCAAATGTAGTGATCTCGAGGGCACCACTACCCAAACAGAAGTTGGTGTTTGAATGACTTTTCTTGGCCCCAGCTGGGGGCAAGGCCATCAACACCAACAAAGCAACATGGAATCTCGGGCAAGCTCCAGCGGTGCCCCTAACAACTCCTCGATCGGGTATCTTCTCTAAGCTTCCCGCCAATCGATTCATGATGGCTTCTTGGATGACAGATGCCCGTCAAGCCCTCAAAATCGAGAAGCTAAGAAAAAAAGGCTCAGATACAGAGCCAACAAAAAGGCTAGGGCCCCTGCTAGGCTGAACTTCATGAGGTTCTAAGAGCAGGGTTACCCCGCAACAACAGCTGAATCGGCTGTAAAGCTCGCTCACTCTTTTGAACCATTGAAATTGGTCCAGAAGAATGCCATGGCCTCAAGAGTAAAGAAAACTGCGATCCGGACAGCGCCACTCAAGGACCCAGACAGTCCAACCGTCTTCAGTCGCATGTCCTTTCCTGAATAGGAAGGGCCACGACGATGGTCCTAAAAATCCACCGCCAAAGATAAAAAAGATGGCTGGATATATGGTCCACACTGTCTACATGGTGGACACGCGCAGCAAAAGCAAGGACGGGGCCATCACATCTCAAATCCAATCTGGTGTGAATGTGGCTGCCACTTCCCAAGACCAGCATCCTCTTGAAGGTAATGAAAATCCTTCCAGTGAGGCTGATAAGCAGAGAGATCTCTCGGTTCATGAGGAGTCGGGTTCGGAAAACAAAGAGGAGCCAATCTTCCGTCCTAAGACCGCAGAGCAGCTACTTCTCCAAGAGCTCCGAAGACAGCTCAAAAGTAAAGACAAGGAGATGTCAAGCTCTACACAAAGATTGACGACTTGACAAACGTCGTCTTACAGCTCACGGCCCAAGTTGCCTCTTAGCCACCCAATCAAGCGCAGGGCTCTGCTCATGAACCGGGGAACGGTGTCCCGAGACAGCCGATGTCTATTCCCTCTGGTCTAAGAGCGGAATACCTTCATGAAAGTTGAAGTCGGCTAACCCCCAGGAAAGTCCTGACGCATGTCTGTGGCCAGTTTACACGGGACAGAATTAAGGGAAAGTCGTCAGCAAATCCCAAAACTCTCCAGGACCCACTTAAAAGAGTTCATATGCTGGAATATGCGGGTCCCGAATCTCTTCCAAACTACCAATTTAACAACAAGTCCAAATATCCGGAGGACAACCGCAAAGGTGGGCCTCCTGAGGACACTGAATCCTCTAATGTATATGCCGACCAAAGCTGGCGAGGAGCAGGAAGGCTTAATGCCGACCAGTCTCGAAAACCAGTGTTTGAAGGGGGAGGAGAATCATCCCTGGAAGAGAAATTGAATAAGGTCTATTATTTCAGAAGGGACAGAGTCCGTAAAATATTCAAGGACGCCCTGAGAAACGGTCTGCAATTGCCTAAATCAAAAGGACCACATGAAGCAAACATGACTGATGATCCTTTGTACTTCCCATATCACAGAATGGTGAGTCATACCATTGAAGACTGCTTTGTTTTCAAGAATTGGGTGGAAAAACAATACAATGAGGGAGTTGTCTCATTGGCCAAAGATGCGTTAGCAGAAAACCAAGCTACGATCGTCCGCTCCGTTCGAACGAAGACCAAAACCCTTTGGGGGAAAACGGCTCAATCGCCCGCTCCAGAAAATGACCCAGTCCATCGCGGTTTCTAAAGAACACACGTGAACGTCTCTCTAAAAGGACAAAGAGAGCATTGAAGCGTCGTGAGATCGAAGTCCAAGGATTTTTGAATAAGTGCACGGTGAGGACCACTGCATCGTTAAATTGGGAACATTCGACCTCTAAGTCGTTAAACTGGAGATGTAAAAAATTGTGTAAATAAATAAAAATATAAAAAAAAGGCCGAAATGATGGGGCAACTTGCAATAAAAATCAGCAAGTAACAGCCGAAATGATGGGACAACCGTGAATAAACAGCCGAAATGATAGAGCAATCGCGACCTTCGCGATAAAAAAAGCTGAAATGGTGGAGCAATCACGGTAAAAAAAAAACCCAAATGGCGAATAATGAGTCGCTCTTGGTAACATATCCCAGTGCAGCGACGCGGATGCCAACCAAAATCCAAATCCCCCAAATTCACCCGCCCTACGGCCAATCCCCAAATTGACTATTGTATACAATCTACGGGATCAAATAATCCTCATCACACCCATGCCTCACCGCAACCACAAGCCCCGCGGCCGATCTTCGCCCATGGAATTAAGCTCTATTTTGGAAAGACCCACTCACGTTTCCTCACGATACATGAGAAGAACAAAACTTACGAGATCCTCTCGACTCGTAAGAGAACACCTTCGTGGGATCCTTACGACTTATGAGTGAAAAACATACATGGGGGTCCTCACGACTCCTAAGGAGAAAATATACCTACGAGATCTTTTCGACTCATAGGGAGAAAATGCTTTTATGGGACCCTTACAGCTCATAAAATTGAAAAGCCTTAGGTGATAGGGACCTAAACCTGTCTCCTAAGCCATTACTCCCCAGTAGGCAAAGACAAATGATGAGTTGCTCCTGGCACCTGTGCTTCAGTCTTAGCAACGCTGATGCTGACCAACCCCAAAATTCGAAACTTTCGATCCAATAGACCCCTAAGTCATTAAAATGGGAACATATGACCTCTAAGTCGTTAAACTGGGAACGAATGACCCCTAAATTGTTAAACTGGGAACAAGGGAAATCCCTTCATGACAAATGATGATTCGCTCCTGGTACCACATTCCAGTATAGCGATGCTGATGCCAAACCAAAACCAAAATCCCCAAATTCTCTCATGGCAAATGATGATTCGCTCCTGGCACCACATACCAGTGTAGCGATACCGATGCCAAACCAAAACCAAAATCCCTAAATTCTCTCACGGTAAATGATGATTCGCTATTGGTACCACATTTCAGTGTAGCGATGCTGATGCTAAAAAAAATCTAAATTCCAAATCCCACGCTGCAATACCTCGAATTCAAGGGTCCCGCCAAATAAGGCAGGAATCAGACAAATCAAACTAAAGTCCCATCCGGAAGCGCTTCCAAGCTCAAAAGTCCCGCCGGATAGACTGGAACCTCCCCAAAACAAATTAGGCCAACCAATTACGACAACGGTCTCTACATAAAAAACAGTGACACTCCGTGCCGGGAAAACGTCAACCAGCGAAACTCCGTGCCGGGGAAACGTCAAACAAAAACTCTGCCTCGGGGATAAGTCGACCAGCGATACTCCGTGCCGGGGAAACGTTAAACAGACACTCCGCCTTGGGGATAAGTCGACCAGCGACACTCCGTGCCGGGGAAACGTCGACTAGTGACACTCCGTGCCGGGGAAACGTCGACCAGACACTTCGCCTTGGGGATAAGTCAACCAAGGACACTCCGTGCCGTGGACACGTCAACAAGCGACACTCCGTGCCAGGGAAACGTCGACCAGCGACACTCCGTGCCAGGGAAACGTCAAATAGACACTCCGCCTCGGGAATAAGTCGACCAGCGACACTTCGTGCCGGGGATACGTCAACCAGCGACACTCTGTGCCGGGGAAATGTCAAACAGACATTCCGCCTCGGGGATAAGTCGACCAGCGACACTCCGTGCCGGGGAAACGTCACATATAGACACTCTGTCTCGGGGAAACGTCCAACATAGACACTCCGCCTTGGGGACACGTCAATTAGTGACACTCCGTCTCGGAGACACGTCAAGCATCGATCGTCCATGTCGTAAAAAGGGCAGTGCCAGCCTCCCCAAAAGAGGGAACCAAATCAAGTCACCTCCACGCGAAAGAAAATTCTTCAATTTTATGCATACGACCTATATACGCGGTATGCATTTATTGATGGGGGCACTTTGTTGGGGCCAAAATTTACATCCCGGTTGACCAAGTCAAAATCAAAGTCAACCCTAAACCAAACGGGTCCAAGCCCAGGCCAAGTGGGCCCATGCCCAAGTCGAGCCCCGTGGCCAGCCTTCCCCATGCTAATATGAAAATTATGTAATAAATAATTTTGATATAATTTTTATGAATAAATGTAAGAAAAATGGGCATAAAGCCAAATTTTTGTAAAGCCCCAGGGGCTAAGTGTAAACTTGTAAGCCTATATAAGACAACATTATAAAGAAATGAAGACATAGAATTCATTCCCTTCAAAAGTTAGGGTTTCTGTGCCTCCTTCTCCTTCCTCAAGGTTCTAAACCTTCTTCTTCTTTTTTGAATTAAACCAAGCGTTTAACTCTTTTTTTTCAAAAAAGAAACAGTTTTTCACCATAAAACCCTTAAAGGGGAACTGAGATCTCCCATCAAATCTCTAAAAGGGGAGATTTTTAAGTCTCACCCCATTTTCTCCAAGATCCAGCCAACGGAGAGAAGGAAGAAGGAGACTCATCTCCAAAAATCCCACTTTGGAAAGATCCAAGGCTCAAGAGAAAACCCAGGACTCAGGGGAGAAGAAAGGGGTCCCCTTTCATCATCTCCGAAAATCTCTTAGGAGTTTAACTCCACACAAAAAATAATATATAAAATAATAGATCCTTTTTTCTAGGGGTTTAACTCCAAAATTCAACCGGGGAGTATAACTCCCTGTGCAGGGGATAAGCCCCTCTTCCTTTTTCGTTTTTTAGGAGTTTAACTCCAAAAGTCAATCGAGAGTACAACTCTCAGTACAGAGGCTAAGCCCCTGCATGCCAAGCACATGAGGCGCTGGCTTCCAGTGCCCACGCGTCCTTAAGACGCTTCTCACTCCTCTTTTCCCATGCACTCCATACTAAAAATACCTCGTTAGAAAACAAATTCTAACGGGGCGCTGCCCTGCACCCTACATGGGTGCTGCTAGCCCTCTTGACCCCTAGCCCGCTATCCGGGTAGCGGGACCCCCGTAAACTCTGCGAGGCCCTCGATATATCCAAAACCCCTCAAGACACACATACGCACACTGCATATTAAGTTCGCATAACCAGTTTGATCCGTCAATTGGAGTTTCCTTCGCTCTAAAAGCGAGGGGTAATTAACTGCAGCTTAGTCCGCGGCTGCCGGAGATTCGGATCGCTACAATCAATAAACCCCGGCCTACCCTAGGCAGGGGGAATGTATAGTACGCCTGACAAGCGACGCGTATTCCCATCTCAATGGGGTGACGAAAAACACCCTACAGAATAAAGTTTACTCCTTTAGGAAGGACAAAGTTCGTACAATATTTAAGGACGTCCTGAACAACGGTTTGCAACTGCTAGAATAAAAAAGACAGCATGAAGAAAAAATTACCGACAATCCCCTGTATTGCCTATATCACAGAGTAGTGAGTCATGCAATCAAAGACTGCTATATTTTCAAGAATTGGGTCGTGAAACAATATAAGACAGGATAAATCAAACCGTGCAAGGGCGTGTTAGCAAACAATCAACCCACGACCGCCAAAATCATACGAACGAAAGCTGAATTCTTCTGGGAACGGACGGCTCAACCTTCCCCTCAAAGAAGCGATCTTGATCTGCCTCGGCCTCCATGGTACATGTATCTGTCCATAAAGACGATAAAATTGTTGAAGCTGATTCATAAAGAGCTAGAGATCGACTGGGAGAACCAAATAAATCCCACTATTTCGGCCATCAATTTGGCTCGACCAAACCCAAAATCCAAGAATCTCGAACCCTGGGGGAAGAAGAAGAAGAGGAATGCGATCCAAAATCGGTCGGCGAGGAAATCAGCCATTAAAAAATATACCCAAAAATATATCGATCCCCTCCAGGACTATGTGCAGAAGGAAAGAGCTCAGATTACATTGAAAGAGTTCTTTCCTGATGAAGCAGCAGAGATTCTGGAAGAGCTAGAACAGGACGCTGAAGATGAGGTCCCCACGGTGACTTGCTACGCCATCTATCTTAGTAGCGATTATGAGAAAATGCTCTGTTTTTTAAAGGAAGATAATGAACTCGTCACAAAGGTCAATTAGATCCAGCTCCGGAAAAAGGTGCTGCCACTAAGACAGGGCAATGCCTCAGAGGAAAATGAAAAATAAACCGCAGCTGAAGGGGATGACGGAGACTCGAGTTCTCCCTCGGTACACTACAACGTCTTGACTCATTTTCGGAAGCTTCCATCTTTCCTGAGCGTGTATGATACTCTTGTTCTGCCCAAAGAACTCAGAGGTGTTTCTCATTTATACCTTACAAACCCTGAACAGTACTAGGTCTGCTTTGTAGAAATCAATATGAAAGAAGCCCGATATACCCTCTACACGGCTTCAGTCGCATTCAAGGATGAAGACCTGCTACTAGGGACGGCCGAGCATAAAACGCCACTTTATGTAACAGGATACAGTGACGGAGATATGATTAATCGCATATTGATTGATCCGGGATCCTCAGTGGGCATTATGAATGTCACGCCCCGCTTCCCGGTGTACGGTAAGAGGACGCGACGATGCCGCTACGTATTTACTCAGAAGTAAACATGCTAAGCGTAACTAAGCAATATAAGTAAAGTACACAAGAGACAGGAATATAAATGAACATCAACTTTATTTATTAAACATTCGTTTACAAGTACAACTGAAATTAAAGTACATGAATAGAAAGCGATGCCTAAACAATGGCACAACTGAAATGAAATAAATATGTACAAGTGTCTAAAGCTCTGGGTCAAATGGTATCTGCTCCAAATCTTCAGTGATGGGCTCGATCTCCAGTGAGTCCGAATCACCTGACAACATTCCAAAGAAAGAAGAAAGGAATGTCGTCAGCGAATAATCGCTCGGTAAGTCCCAAATGTAAGTAGACATAGAATAGACAGAAAAATAATATATCTTATAATGTTTGATTATATTGATGATGCTGTTGTTTGTAGTTTGGTATAAAAAATGCCAGTGTATATGAGAGGAGTCCCACTATTCCGGAGACTAAGGTATACGGAGCACAAGGAACCGTTCTGCTACGGTACAACGACAATAGATATTCAGGTTAGGTGTATTATGCTTACAGTCTCGTGCCACTTTTAACACCTTCCGTACCAATCTATTCCTTATAAACTCCACGATGTCTTTTGTATTGATTGTATTGTTTTGTTATATAGATGGATGACTTACCGAAACCATGATATTAGTAAATGGAATGGATATAAATGGAGTCATGTAGATGGAGTATATCCATGGTTCGGTTCAGTCGATATAGATTGATATAGATTGAATAGACGGATTCATGGATTCATGTTGTTTTGTAGTTATATACTTGAATCACATTCAAGTCAGATTGATCAGCTTGAGACTCAGTCTGAGTCAGACACTTTTGAAAAGAACATGAAATCCTGAATTAGTTTTGATGTTATCGGTAACTGCTGCACATGAACTGCAGGATTTGTGTCTTTTTCCAAGACAATTACCGTGTTGATAATACTGTGTGTTAGATTGTCTACCTTAGATAGGCAAGCACCCATATCTCCGGCTCCCCGAGCCTCAAGAGATTGGTCCCGCTTAAACCTATGTTTACTAGGGTCCTTATTGTAATTTAACATAACTTGAGGGGTTTTATGTAAAAATAGTTTGATATAATTTTTCAAAATACACCTCAAGTATTTAATTATCGTCTTTAGGGTTTTCATAGATGTATATTTTATAATTGTGAAATTTCTAGTGAGTAGAACCTAGTTTTCATAGTATATGGTATTTTCTTGAAATATTGGAAATGTTTTGTATTTGGATGTTATTTTCATGTGATGGTGATTCCTTTTGAAAACTTGGAATATTTATATAATATAATTAAAGTAGATATTTTGATAATATATATATATATAATGAAAATAATTTTATTTATTTTCTTGTAGAAATCTCATTTTTCTAAAGAAAAAATGCATTAAAATTCCATCGAGATTGAATGCAACTTTTGGAGGTCTGCATCTCGCTCTACTAGGCCCGAGGATGTGCGATAACCCACACCATCCCCAACGGGATCCCCAAAAATGGGTTGTAGATGCGCAATTGCAAGGAATTGTTTAATACATCATTTTAAAGAAATGGTTTTATAAGTTAATGGTATTTATTTGAAATATCGTATTATCCAAAACTATGTTCCTAAATTTCCATCGTGCTATGTCAAAGTTTGTATGTTGTGATGACGTAGGTCATTACCTCGTGAATTATCTAAAGGTAATACAGGAATTATGATGATTTATATCGAAACTAAAGTAAATGGTATTTTACTATAAAACTATGATAAAAGTTGTTTAAAAGATTATTTTGAGATGATTCTTGCTTTAAAGTGTTTGTTAATATTTGTTAAACATGATATGAGAGTATGGTATTTTCTTGATTAAGGAAAGTTGAGTTTTGAAGAAAAACCGAATCGGAATTCGGATTAACTCCGTTTTCGTCGGGTTTTATAATTTAAAGTTTTTTTAGAATAGAGAAATAGAGGGGAAGAGGGGACTTGCTGGCTTTTGGACTAGAGGAGAGAGATGAAGCTACGGAAGGTCTCGGGGCGTCGTTTCGTCGTCGGAAACTCTTTGGAACGTTGCCCTTCGCTAACTCCATTTGCACATTAAAGGGACTTGAGAATTTTGGAGAGTTTTGACATGGAATTTCTAAGTGAGGAGGAATGAAATATGATGTGGTATTTATAGAGGAAATTAGGGTTTAGGGAGTGAAAGAATGCATTAAAAATTGCATTAAAATTTGGATTAAATGAGATTTTATTGTTCTCTGGAAATATGCAGAGAAAATAAACAATGTGAGAGAAGTGGGGTAGGCCAATGGGTGCTCGGGTGAAGAGATGGAGGCTATTGCTGACGGGGGACCCGGCGGTGCCGGAACTTAGCAACGGTTTCGCCGGTCGTAAACCGATGGGGGAGCTCCATATTTGCGCAATGTGTCCCCGTCGTCTCATATACCCCAGTGCACGTGTTTGTTTATTCTGTGTCTCTTCAGTTTACGTGTAATGCACGTGCAAACCCTTGGGCTTCTAAAAGATTAAAAAAAAATTAAATAAAAAGATAATGTGGCTGGTGGATTCGAACACAGGGGCTACGTCACAACAGTGCAAAGTCTTACCAGTGAGCTACAAGCTCTTTATTGCTGTTCAAAATTGAATCGAATACTTATAGTACTCACAGAAATTGTAAATACCCCAAGTGTACATTAACTTTAAATGAATTTTATGTACACTAAAATTGAAGTTGTTACAGTCTACCCTCCTTATAAAAATTTCGTCCTCGAAATTTATAATTTATTTTAAGGACTAGCTTACAAATAAGTGAGGATATCTTGCACGCATCTCATCTTCCCTTTCCCATGTTGATTCTCCTGGCGTGTCTTTTCTCCACATCACTCGAACCAAGTTGACTTCCTTGTTCCGAAGTGACTTCATTTTCCTGTCTAGAATCTCAACAGGTTGTTGCTCACAAGAGAAGTCGGGCTGTACAGTGAGCTCGGAATGATCGAGAATATGGCTGGGGTCACTCACATACCTTCTGAGTTGGGATATGTGGAACACCAATGAAGGTGGAAGTGCCAAGCGATAAGCCACTTCACCGACTCGTTTGAGTATGTCGAACGGTCCAATGTACATTGGACTTAGCTTACCCCGTCTTCTAAATCGAATCACTCCGCGGTTAGGAGATATCTTCAGAAATACATGATCTCCGGTTGGAACTCCAAATGGCAGCGCTTTGAATCAGCCCAGTGCTTCTGTCGATCTTGGGCTATGCGCATTCTTTCCCTGATAGTACGAACTACGTCAACCGTTGCTACTATCATCTCAGGTCCAAGGAGTTCTCTATCTCTGACGTCGTCCCAACTTAATAGCGACCGACACTTCCTTCCATAAAGTGCTGCAAATGGTTTCATTTCTATGCTTTCTTGGTAGCTGTTGTTGTATGAAAACTCCACAAGATGTAGGTGATCTTCCCACGATCCTCCGAAGTCTAACATACACGCTCTGAGCATATCTTCCAAGATCTGAATAGTTCGCTCAGACTGACCATCTGTTTGTGGATGATAAGTTGTACTGAAGTTCAGACTTGTTCCTAAGCTCGTTTGCAGGCTTTGCCAAAATTGTGATCGACACCTGGTGTCACGATCAGAGACAACGCAGACCGGTACTCCATGAAGTCTCACAATTTCCTCTATGAGTTCATGGGTATCAGAGATAGTACATTTTTAAAGAGTTTAAATCTTACTTAAATTCTTACTTCCATGTACTTTGCTAATGTCTCAGTTGATTGGCCAACTCGAATTAGGATGAAGTGAGCCGATTTCGTGAGTCGATCCACAATAACCTATACCGCATCGTTACCTTTTGTGCTGTGAGGAAGTGCAGTCACAAAATCAATTGTGATGTGTTGCCACTTCCATTCAGGGATAGGTAACGATTGAAGTAATCCAGCAGTTCCGTGATGTTCAGCCTTTACTTGCTGACACACCAAGCATTTAGCGACGCTTCTGGCTACTTCACGCTTCATTCCATGCCACCGGTAATTTTGACGCAGATCTTTGTACATCTTTGTACTTCCAGGGTGTATGGAATAAGGAGAGCTGTGAGCTTTTTTCATCAACTCTTCTCGCACGGAACCTTTTGGCACACACAATCTACTGTTGTATCTCAAAGATCCGTCTTCATGGATGATGAAGTCTGTTCGAAGTCCGTTTTCCACTTGTTCTCTAATCTTTTGCAACTTAGCATCACTAGCTTGAGCTGCTTTGATCTGATTGACAATGGTAGATTGAACGTGGAAGTTCATCAAACTTGAAGCGTTACCTGGCATGATCACTTCAATTTTCTTGTTGAAGCTTCCACTGAGTGGTGAGATTCATTGCTAATGGTTGGCGACTAAGGGTATCAGGTACTACATTCACCTTCCCTGGGTGATATTGCGGGTTGATGTCAAAGTCCGCCATGAGTTCCAACCATCTTCTCTGCCGCATATTTAACTCTTTCTGAGTAAACACATATTTCAGACTCTTGTGATCTGTGTATATGTCCACTCGTTCACCAAGAAGATAATGGAGCCAAATCTTAAGAGCAAAGATTACGGCTATCAACTCCAAATCATGCGTCTGATAATTGCGCTCATGAATCTTCAGCTGTCTTGAAGCATAAGCCACAACCTTACGGTGCTGATGTAGAACACATCCTAATCCCTTACCGGAGGCATCACAATACACTTCGAAACCTCCAGATTAGTTTGGTATGATAAGGATAGGTGTTGATGTCAATCTTGACTTGAGTTCTACGAAAGCTTGTTCGCATGCTTCTGACCATACGAATTCTTCATCTTTACGTGTGAGCTTGGTTAGGGGTGTTGCAATCTTCGAAAATTCTTCAATGAACATTTTGTAATATCTTGCTAGACCCAAGAAACTTCGAATGTCCTTCACTGAATTCGGTGTCGGTCATTCGCTTACTGCTGAAACTTTAGCTGGATCCACAGAGATTCCATCGCCTGATACAATATGTCCGAGAAAACCAACTTGATCTAGCCAAAACTCGCATTTGCTGTACTTGTCATAGAGTTGATGTTGTCGTAGAGTTTCCAGGACAATTCGTAGGTTCCCGGCATGTTCCTTCCGACTCTTAGAATACACCAGGATATCGTCGATGAAGATAACAACAAATCTGTCTAGCTACTCCAGGAAAACTTGATTCATCAGGTTCATGAATATAGCCGGTGTATTGGTAACTCCAAATGGCATCACAAGAAATTCGTAATGACCATAGCGAGTTCTGAATGCCGTTTTATGGATATCAGATTCTTTGACCTTCACCTGATGATAACCCGAACGAAGGTCTAACTTGGAGAAAACACAAGATCCACTTAGCTGATCGAACAGATCGTCGATGCGCGGGAGTGGATACTTGTTCTTTATCGTTACTTCGTTCAAGGCTCTATAATCAATGCACATCCTGTATGAACCTTCCTTCTTCTTCACGAGTAAAACTGGTGATCCCCAATTTGAAGTGCTGGGACGAATCCATCATTTCGCCAATAATTTGTCCAACTGAGTTTGGACTTCCTTCAAACCTTTCGGACTTAACCGATATGGTGCTTTGATCACCGGTTGTGCTCCAAGTATTAAATCAATACTGAATTCAAGAGCTCGATCGGGAGGCAAACCTGATATGTCTTCAGGAAACACTTCGTCGAACTCTCGAACTATTTCCGGCTTTGATCCTTCCTCCGCTTGAATTGTCGCAATCTCTGTCATCTTCGGTGCCGTCTTGTACGTACTTGGCTCTAGGGTACGGTCTCCACTTTTGAAATAGAAAACCGGATGCTCTGGAATCTCGAATACTACTCTATTTTGACGACGGTCAATGGTAGCATAAAATGTTCCGAGCCAATCCATACCTAGAACCACATCGAAGTTCGGTATGTCCAGCACCTTGAAGTCAGCATAGAATTCTCTGCTGCAGACGACTACTGGACACAAGTTGTATCACATTGTTGCCTTTAGAATGCCGTTTCCTGAACTGACATTCCAGCTGGATACAAGCGGTGTGACTGGAATCGCATGAGTTCGGACGAACCGTTGCGACATAAAGTAATGAGATGCTCCAGTATCGAATAGTGCTAGTATAGGAAGTTAGGCTACTAAGATTGTACCTAAGGTATGTGGGATATGTTATAGGTATACGAAAAAATATGTATGCAGGTGTTAAGACTAAAAGAAAAGCTTGAGAAGAAAGGGTTACTAGCGATGACTTGGCCAATGGCCTCAGCTTCTTCCACGGTCATCGTGAAAGCCTGTCGTCTCGGCACATTCCTCCTGGCCGGAGGAGCATTCCTCTGAACGTTCCTTTGAGCATATGATGGAACTAGCGAGGAGGAGGTGCAGTCGGTGGTCCTCTATGTGGTGGAGCAGGGAGAGCGAGTCTTGGAGTAGGTGCCTGAAGGGCCGGTCTCTGCTGGTAAGTGATTGCTGGCCTAGGTGCAGCAATTGGGTTGTGTCTTCGGGGAAAAGACCCAATATCATGAGTTGCTGAGCCTCAAAATAAGAAAAGACGGTTGGCTCTCCGGCAGTCATTTACCAAATGTCCATCTCTCCTGCAGGAGGTACAAAAGGCTGGCTGGGCCGGTTGATTGGTACTCCCGGTCTCCTGGGCACAAATGGTGTCCTTGATGAGTCTCCTTCTGCCATCTAGGTGGCAGGGCGCTTAACTTCAGAAGATTGAGATCTACCCCTCATCTTTACCATTGCCTCATAACGGCGGGCAGCTTTCAGAGTGGATTCATGAGTCGGAAAATCTACTGGGGCTAATGCAGCCTGGATATCCGAATCTAACCCTTGTTGAAATCGACGTGCTCTGATCTCATCCGTCGGTATCAGGTATGCCACAAATCTGTTAAGATATTGTGTTAGCTGTGTAGTATGTGATATTTTAAAATCTAAATATTAAGAAATATCTTACCAACTGAGCATGGTGAACTCAGCGTCATATTCATCTACTGACTTGATCCACATTGAACCTTGTTGCAGATGGATGAATCCATATCAAAGCGGGCGGTCTCAAGGAAGTACTTTGCATCGAACATGTCACGGAAAGTCTTTCATTCGATGGGTTGATCAAGACGGCTATCTTCCGCCTTCCACCAAACCCGTGCATTATCCGTGAGCTGCAACTTCGCAACACGAACCCAAGCTATCTCTGACACTTGTGCCGCTGCCAGTTCATCGTCAATGCTTTGAGCCCATTCCTCAGCTTCTAAGGGGCTCTCTTTTCCCGTGAATTGCTTGGGGTGTAAAGATCGAAATTGCTTTACCCCCGAGGCTTCTTCCTCGGGATGGTTCATTAGAATAGCAGTATGTTGCTGCTGTCCTTCCAGGAGGCTGCGGATTGCCTCAAGCAGAACCGTCTGCTCGTTGATCGAAGCAGCGACGACAGGTGTGAGTAGTAGTGGCGGGGGAGTGTTGTTGTCATTCGTGCTGGTGTTGTTTGGGGAATCCATAACCTTGAAAGAAAAATTAGGGTTAGGACAGATTCAAAATATATGAAATGATAAGATTCAAGAACTATGAATTGTAAAGAATGTTTTCAGTTGTTAGTTCTTGTGTTATATTGCTTAGGTTGTCGACGCAGAACTGACCTGCATGGGCCACCAACAAAACCTGCCACGCCCCGCTTCCCAGTGTACGGGCAGAGAACGCAACGGGTCACACGACGTATTTACTAAGAAGTAAACACGCTAAGCGTAACTAAGCAATATAAAATGCAATGTACACAAGAGACAAGATGTAAATGAACAACAACTTTATTTATTAAACAATCTTTTTACAATACAACTGAAAAGTAAATACATGGAATGAAAGCAATGCCTAAACAATGGCATAACATAAATGAAAATACTGAAATAAAATGTACAAGTAACTAGAGCTCCGGGTCGAAGACTAGCTGATCCAAGTCCTCGATGGTGGGCTCGATCTCCTGAAGGTCTGAATCACTAGACGACATTCCAAAGAAAAGAAAGAGAATTTCGTCAGCGAACAAATCGCTCGGTAAGTCCCGTAAATAGACAAGAATGGAATAGACAGAATAGGGAGTATATTGTTATAATGTTGTATTTAGTGTTAACGCTGTTGTTTTTAGCTTGGTACAGAAGAATGCCAGTGTATACGAGAGGAGTCCCACTATTCAGGAGACTAAGGTATACGGAGCACAAGGAACCGTTCAGCCACGGTACAACGACAATGGATATTCAGATTAGGTGTATTATGGTTACAGTCTCGTGCCACTTCTAACGCCTTCCGTACCAGTCTATCCCTTATAAACCCCGCGATGTCTTGATTGTATTATTTGTATTGTATTGTCTTGATTTATATAAATGAATGACTTGCCGGAACCATGATATCAGTAAATGGATGTAACTGGAGAATCATGTAGATGGATGTATATCCATGGTTCAGTTCAGTCAATATAGATTGATATATGGATTCATATTGAATTGTAGTTTTGTAATTTCATACTTGAATCATATTGTAACATTTTAAAATAATAAAATATTATTTTTGGGAAATTTATAATTTAATATTATTTTATTGAATATTTTAATAATTCGGTATAATTAAATACAAATAAATGGGGGGAATTTTTGGAAAATTATGGAAAATTCTAAAATAGGTTATTTTATGGAATTATGTCATTTTAAAGTTTTTATGGTTAGTTATATGCTAATTTAGTGCTAATCGCGATTAAAAATCGCTAATCGGTTTTTTTAACATTTTTGTGCAAAACATGCACATATCATTTTTCTTACACTTGTGCATTTTTCCACCATGTTTCTTTTGGGGTTACTATTCTAGTGAGAAGGGTTTAGAGAGGAAAGAAAAGGAAAAGAAAAAGAAATGGAAAATGATTTTTATATTGAGGTATGGTGAGAGAGAGAGAGGTATGGTTTCCTTTGATCTTGGACTTAGCCATCTCTTCATTCTTCCTCTCATTTTCTCTCTCCCTCTTCCTCCATCTCCTGCTGCAGCAACTGCCCCTCTTCATCCTCCCCTCTTCAATCCCCAAATCATCTCACAAACATCACCAAAACCCTACCCCCATTTCATAAAATGTGTGCATAAGCTCAAGATCTACACATTGGACCAAGGAAGCTAGGATTTTGGCCACTAGGGGCAACTCAAAAAAATTCTTGAGTTGCCAAATGAGGTAATTACTGAACCATTTGCTTAGTTTTAGCTTTACTTATACCCCCATGTTGTGATAGAACCGATATTGTGTGCTTTGTGGACTTAAGGAAAACCTAGTTAGGGTTTGAGGGAAATTTGAGTTATGATGTGAAATTGAGCCCAGTAGAGGTTATGTTAACACCTTAGTGCTAGTATGGAGACCCAAACCTGAGACTTAAGACCCGGAATACGGATTTAGAAACCGATATCGGAAAATTTGTGGGATCTGTAAAGGTTTTATGGGATCTGCTATCAACCCGAGACTCTGAAAATTTATTTGGTTGGACAGTGACATGTGCAGGCACCCAGAAAGCTATCACCAAGACCCCAGCCCCTAACTCATTTTCCCGGTCGCAGATTTATCCGTTTGGCCGCAATTTGCGGCCAGACCTGCCCCATTTTGGCTCGTTTTGGTTTTGGTGTCCCCTTATCTGTAGATTAGGCCCCTAGCATATGTAGATTTGTCTAGTTTGACCTAGGGTGAAATCTGGAGCCTATTTCCTTAGTTGCTGTTTTGGATTCGTGTTTCCCTATTCCGTATTTATTTTATTCTGCAATTGTGTATTGTGTTTTATCTCAACCATTTGGCATTTATACGACGATATCGAGGATTGATTGATGGTTTTGAAGGCGTGCCCATAGGTTCTGACCTATAGGCCCCTTATCGTATCGTTTTGGGTTTCGTGTGCCGTTTTAGATTTGATTTGGTTTAATGCGCATTACGATACTTTGACGTGTAGGTACCCCATGAAGACTTCAGGACGACAAGTAAGCGCGTGTCGACATCGACAAATTAAGACGCAAGGTGAGTAGATTATATCTACAGGGGGAAGTCGGGTGGATGGTGTATTGCACCCCCGCAGTCCGTAGTTGATATACTATATATTATATTTGATAGTTATAGTGTGTCATGGATATGGTGTTAGGTGTATTATGGATAGCTTAGGGTTAGAAGTAAACTAGTATAGTTCATAGTCGCGAACCCTAGAATAGGTTTACACCCACACGCGCACCCTTGTATATTCACTATACTTACACTGTGTTGATGATGATATTGGATGACATTGGAGACGAGTCGATGATTTTGGGCATTGTGCCGTGAGATCGGTGATGTGATGTGATTTGTACTTGCGATACGACATGTGATCTTAGCGGGCCGTTGGGCATGTGTTTTACCCCCGCTTTCATACTTATATAAATGGTATTGATTTGTACTAGACTTAGATCTGTAGTTTGCATAGTAGATGTTAGACTAGACCCGAGTCATACCTATTTCAAAACTACGAATTAGGAATATCTTAAGGACAAGTAAAGGGATTCTACGGGTATTTTCAAAAGACGTATCTTTTTTAAAAACACCGTAGCCCTTACTTTTAGTAAAAATCCCGATTCGTCTTATTTCAAATGGAATAACTGCATGACATATACATATGGGTGTAGATTCTTTACTGTTGCGTTGATTATTTGATTTTCGCATATTCATGCTATTCACATTGCTTTGCATATGTTTATTGCTATATTACTATCATGTTGCTAGGGCACCAGCACCATTATCGATGATGCGTATGTTCCACGTACACTTGCTTGCCGGCTCACACACTTCATCATCGATAATTGCCTTGTCACTACACAGTAGTATTATTGCATCAGGATATGACCTTGTATGCGCATACTATTATTTCCATGTTGCGTGATATACTGTTATTCTTGCATTTCATTTATATGTCACATACATCATACTTTATGATTATGCGCATTGAGATGTTCGTTTTCATGATATTTCTGGATTTGGGGACCGTGGATATTTCAAGGAGAATATGTAATTGTTTTAAAAACCCGGTTCCCTTGCTATGATATTTCAGTGCGTCCACCATGTGTTTTCTCGGTGCTGAGAGCGACATATGAACCCGAGTCGAGGAGGGGACGAGGCCGATTACGGGTACATGGTGGACCCGGTATGGTACCCTGGGGCGAGAACGGTTTCGCTGTGTAGTAGACGGTGAGCCTGGCGGTGGGACCACTAACTACCGGTGATTGGTTGGACCTGGCGGTTATCCGGAGGATACCAACCAGAGTCGATAGATGGATATGGGCGTACTGCAAGGGGCCGAGGGCCGATTCCGCAGACAGAGCCCGTGGGCTGATCCGGACTGACGGAGCCCGATAGATGAGGATTTATGTGTCGATGCTAGGCACAGGTTTCATGATGATCTCCATGATTTTGATTATATCCTCATATTTGCATGCATGATACTTATTGACATTGGGTGACAGGTGGACGGGATCCACATATATACAGACATTGATTACATACAGACTTTGACTACATTGATCATATTTCATTTGTATATATAACAGGGTATGAGGGCGCTGTTATATATACCCTTACACCAATATTAGTGGAATGGGATGCTAACATATGTGTATTGATATCCATTTGATACTTCATCATGTTTACTTCATGCAGACATACCTTATATTTATGACATGTTATTATCTGAGGCACTGGCACGAGTACTTGGCACTACCTACGTGATTAGATGTTACATTGCCACATTTTCATGCTTCAGACTTACTCTTGAGGGTTATATTATATACTGATCGTATTGACCTAGGATTATGTCTTGCATTCGATTTCTGCTTGTAGATATTTTCTATTCACGAGTTGGCAACTCACCCCCGTTGTGCTACAGTTCTTGCAGGGTTTTGCCGTACAGGTTCCGTAGCGGCATATCTGGCACACTGCTTCCATATGGGGGACTTGCTTAGGTAGGTGGGTTCTTTTGTATCAGGACCACCCTTGTTGATGTATTATTCTTTTGTATCTAGAAATTCCATCAACCAAAACTTGTATATTGTTTCAGACTCAGACACTAGTGATGTATTATTTCGACCTTAGAGTCGCGCTTAGTGGTGTTACGGTTTTTCATGCTTATCTAAGTTTCTTTTGAATTTTTGATCCTCGCCATTCGGCGTTGTATAGTATATTGCTTGTATGTTTATTTATCCTTAAATGGTTTTAGATTTCTGGGCTTTTGGCTTACTTGGATCAGATGGAGTCCTATAGACTTCATATGGTTCAAGGGCCAGTCACGTGCTCTTTCGGGTCGTGACACATATTCAAGTCAGATTGATTATATTGAGACTCGGTCTGAGCCAGACAATTAGAAAAGAAATTGAAGTCCTGAATTATGTTTTGGTGCTATCGATAACTGCTGCACATGGACGGCAGGATTTATGTCATTTTCATCGACAATTACCGTGTCGGTAACATCGTTTGTTATATTGTCTATCTTAAATAGGCAAGCACCCATATCTCCGGCTCCCTGAGGCTCAAGAGTCTGGTTCCGCTTAAACCTATGTTTACCAGGGTCCTTATTGTATTTTAGTATAACTTGAGAGGTTTTATGTAAAATAGTTTTGTTATACTTCCAAAATATATCTCAAGTATTTAATTATTATCTTTAGAGTTTTCATAGATATTTCTTTTATTCAATGTGAAATTTCTAGTGAATATGACCTAGTTTTTGAAGTATCAGGTATTTATTTGAAATATTGGAATTGTATGGTATTTCTTGTAAATGGGATGTTTTTCTTGAATTTTGGAAATGTGGAATATTATAAATATTAAAAATAGATATTTTGATATTAATTACACATATATTTATTTATTAGAAATATAAATTTTATTTATAATAGAAATCACATTTTTCTAAAGAAAAATGTATTAAAAATCTTTCGAGATCGTATGCTCCTTGCAGAGGTCTGCATCTCACTCTACCAAGCCCGAGGATGTGCGATAATCCGCACCATCCCGAACGGGTTCCCAAAAATAGGTTGTAAAGGCGCAATTGCAAAGATTTGTTATATACACTTCTTATAGAAAAAGGTTTTTATAAGTTGAAGGTAGTTATATATAAAGTCGTATTTTCCCAAATCTATGTTCCTAAATTCCATAGTGCTATGTTAGATATGTGTGTTGTGAGGAGGTAGGTCATTATCTTGTGAATTATCTATAGGTATAACAAGGAATTATGATGGTTTATGTCGAAACTAAACTATATGATATTTTTCTGAAAAAGTTTAATAAAAGTTACAAGAATGATTAGTTTGATGTGTAACTTGTTTTTATTAAGTTTGTTAATGTTTATTAATCAACATATAAGAATATGGTTTTATTTCGTTAAAGAAAAGTGTAGTTTTTAAAGAAAACCGAATCGGAAGTTGGACTAATTCTGATTCCGTCGGGTTTTAGTTTTGAATATTTTTAGAGTAGAGAAAAGAATAGAAATAGGGACTTACTGGATGATTGGTTAGAGGAGAGAAAAAGGAAGAGGTGCGAGTTGCCGGTGTATCGTTTCATCGTCGGAAACTCCTTGATTGTCGCCGGAACTTCGTCGGAACTTCGCCCTTTGCTAACTCCACTTGTACACAAATAGAACTAGGAATTTTTGTAGAGTTTTTGTAAGAAATTTCAGTGTGAAAGGGTGTAAAAATAGAGTGGGTGTTTATAGGAAAAATTAGGGTTAAGGTGCGATAAATTTTGAGAATTTAAATGCATTAAAACATAGAGTAATGCAAAGTTTTAATTCTCTGGAAAATGCAGGAAAACAAACAGTCGGGGGTTAACAGGTGGAGTCTAAGGGTTGCTAAGGTTAAAGAAAATTAGGGTCTGGGCTTTACAAAACCGGCGGCGCTGGCCCTGAATGCTTCTCGCCGGTCGGATCTCGGGGTTGGGGGCTCGGATTCTCGCCACGTATCTAGGTCGGTCTGAATACTAATTTGCATATGTTTGTTTAGGCTGTGACCCTTGGTTTTACGTGTTGTGCACGTGTATACTTTTGGGCTTCTAAAATATTAAAAGAATTTTAAATAAAAAGAATGCGTGGCTGATGGGATTTGAACTCTGGTGCTTTGGTTCAACAGTGCAAAGTCTTACTAGTGAGCTACAAGCTCTTTCTTGCTGTTCAAAATTGAATCAAATACTTACAATACTCACAGGAATTGTAAATACCCCAAGTGTACATTAATTTTAAATGAATTTTATGTACACTAAAATTGGAGTTGTTACAATGCCTCTACAACCCATTTTGGAAAACCCGTTAATGGATGGTGCGGATTATCGCACATTCTTAGGCTAGTAGAGCGAGATGCAGACCTTCTCACGGAGCATTCAGTCTAGAAAGATTTTTAATACGATTTTTAAGAAAAACGAGATTTTATATTTAATAATAAAATTAATTTTTATAAATGTATAAATATTATCAAACCACATATTTCCAAGATATAATAAAATTCCATATTTTCTAAAAAATAAAAGAATGACAAGTTTCACTAAAATACCATCAAGTATTCAAGCTATGTAAATATTCACTAATATACCCCCCTCTTTAAAATTCACATTCATGAAAACCCTGAAGAACATAAATAATTACTCGTGATTTATTTTTAAAGTATATAAAATATTTTTCCTAAAACCCCTTCGAATTATATAAAATTACATTAAGGACCTTAGTAAGTATAGGTTTAAGTGAGATCAATTCTCTTGAGACTCAGGGAGCCGGAGAAACTGAGTGCTTGTCTATTTAAGGTAGAAAAACTTAACGGAGTTTTCAGTGGTAATTGTCTTTGAAAAAGACATAAATCCTGCCATCCATATGCAGCGGTTACCGATAACACCCAAACCTAATTCAGGATCCAAATCTGTTTTAAAGTGTCTGACTCAATCCGCGTCTAAGTCTAATCTGAATCCAATCTAAACATGAATCCAATTCAAACATGAATCCAATATACCAAACATGAATACTTGAACCTGAACCTGAATACCAGAACAATAGCAACATACAAACATGACCTGACTTGACCGAACCATGGCTATACCTTGACTTGATTACCTGACTACTTATTTACATCCTGAACCTGTTTTAAATGAACCACTTGTATTCATGACCTCGGCAAGTCTGATAACCATAATCTATAATTCAATACAAAACATTACGGGGTTTAACGGGTAGACTGGTATGGAATGTATTAGAAGTGGAATGCGATGGTCACTAAAAGACACCTAACCTGAACATCTATTGCCGTTGGCCCATGGGTTTTGACGGGGCCTTGTACTACGGGTTACCATAGTCCACGGGATAGTTGGACTCCTCTCGTATATACCGATACATTCTGTACCAAGTTATAAACAACTACGTTAATATATCAAACATATACCTGTACAAATTACCATTCATATACTCTCTACTTGTCATATTCTATTCTATTCTAGTCTTACTTTTGGAATTTACCGAGCGCTAGTTCGCTGACGACGTTCCTTCTATTTCTTTCTTTGGAATATTCGTCAGGACGACCGGACCCTCAGGAGACTGAGCCCAGCCAGGACGACTTGGACCAGTTCATAGAGCAGCCAGACTTCTAGCTTTTACTTGTACTTATTTTAGTTCATATACCACTGTTTAGGCATTGATTTCTATCATTGTACATTTCCTTTTCAAATCAGTTGTAATGTAAAGAATGGATGTTAATAAAAAGTTGTTGTTTATATTACATCTCTTATTATTCTTGTGCATTTATTTATATTGCTTATTTACGTTTAGCGTGTTTACTTCTGAGTAAATACGTCGCGTACCCGCCACGCCTACTATCCCGTACACTAGAAAGCGGGCATGACAAAAGCCCGTCCCTCTGTATACTTCGCCCATATTTCGGCAGCGACACTGATGAGTCTGACGTTGAAGGCATATTCTTCAGCAAAATCCGTCTTCACTTTGACAGCGATACTAATAAATCAGATGCGGAGGATTCGTTTTGCAACAGATGCGCAAGCAAGACTCTTATGTAAAAAACAAAACTAAGGGAAGCCCTTAAAATCACAGAACAGTCTCTGGCCATCACAAGGGTTCTGGAGCAGATGTATAAAAAGCTTGACGCGCTGTCAGTTTCCATAGTTGATCAATTGAAAACCTTCTATGTCCCTGAAAGAAAGAATGGGTAGAGAAACATCTTGTTTTATGGGTCATATTCTGTCGTGCACCCGAACGATCTGTCCTTGATTTGCCTTCCTTATGAAAGAGGCATCGGAGTTGTCCTAAATCCCAAATACTACGCGTCCGAGATGCGCGCATATTTTAAGAAATGTGGATATCTGTTATATCAAATGGATTCCGACGCAAAATTCTATGAAAGGCTATGACATCCGTCTCAAGCCCGGCCACTCATTGATGGGTGAATCCATGATAGACGGGGTATAGGTTTCATCCAGCTTGATGTCAAGTCCTGCTACATGATCTATGTTGGTGAGGTGATTGGTGCAATTTATTGTATATTATTCTAATCCATTTATCATTTTATTGTAATATATTATGCTGTTCCGAGTATCTTTTGTGAATTATTGCAGACAACAGGGCATGGACACAAAAAGACGAAAAATTGTCCTAATGACAGATTACGTGCATACAATGTGGACCACATTGAGCTATATCAAAATCAACGAGAAAATTAGAAAAATTGAGAACAAATTAGAATATTTGAAATAAAGTTTGGAGATCTCGAGTTTAAAACAGAAAGATTGAAAAAAACCAAAATATCCCATATGTCAAAATTTCGGCTGAAGTACACCATTCTAGAAGATTCAGCCGGTTTTTTGTGAAGATTTGCGTTGAGAATTTTATGGTAGTTTTTTTATTCTCTGTTTATCTGTAGAGTTTGTTCCAAATCTCACAAAAGACTATATAAACATTTCTATAGTGTTAGGGTTTCATATCTCTCACTTGGCAAAAAAACTTTCGGGTTTTCTTTCGAGAGATCAATTCCATTGTAAGTTATTTTTTCTATGAATAATTTTTTGCTTTTTATTGATATGAAACATAACTAATTTCTTTTCTAGGTTTTTGTATTTATTTACTCTATTTGGTTGGATGTATTATTGCTTTCTTTTCTTGTGCTTAAATATTAATATATTATTATTTAAATTCTTCTCATTAAGTTTATCATCTAAAAAGCTAATCTCTTTAATAATAGTTGATACTTAGAAAGAAGATTAGGAGAAAATGATAACACCAAAAAACTTATTAGGTTAAATGATAGGTTAACGCCCTAGAGATCTAATGATCGAAGGTAAGAGACGGGTTTAATTAAAAGAAATTAAAACTAGGTAATTAAGGTTAATCTAGATTGTTCGATAAGATGATAGAAGTAGATTGATCACCCACCGCTATTAATTGAAGATTAAATTTTAACTAGAAAAAGTATTCTAATATTGCTATCTAAATGATATTTTTATAATTTATAGGTTAAGTTTAGTAACATTAAATTAAGCTATGCTTTTATAGGATTAATAGAAAATATATTAAATATAGATCTAGAAAAGAAGTGTTATCTTTTAAATCTACCAATATAGATAAATAAATATAAAACCTTACATTCTTCTATATTCATAAAAGGCCCATTTTTACTTTTATTTGCATCATTTAAATTACTCTTTAACTTAGTTTAAAAGTAGTTAACACACCTCTTCTTGGCAATGATTCTCAAGTACTACTGCGATATAGCTGTATACTTACGGTTTAAAATTGGAGACTAATAAAATTCCTATCATGTTTTTGGCGCCGTTACAGGGGAGGTGTAGTTTAATTACATTTAAATTCAAGATTTAGTTATTTAGGTTAAATTAGATTTCTTTTAGTGCATTTGATTCTGCAAAATTTCTATTTAAAATTTCAGGAATCGAGACACTTCCAGGAAGAGCAGATCGAGACGGACAAGAGTCAATTTGGCAATTTTGTCCATCAAAGAAATTTTCGGTCGAAACCCATTTAAAATCAAAATCGATCGAAATTTTTAGAGTTTCACAAAAAATTCAAGTTGCAGTTTGTGCATTTATTGCGCTTATTCTGGAACTTTGTTCCAATTTTTGATAAAGTGCCAAGATTGGAACAAAATCAGGGTAAATCTCTAAACTTTAGGTAAGATCCCGTTCTTCCTAAATCTCGATTTGATTCCAACTAAGAGATTTTTGCAGGATTCTTTGATCTATTAAGAAAAATTAGTTTATATTTTTGATTGTTTTAGATTGCATTGCATATTTAAAAAGATTCTATGGGGAAACAACCCAAATCCAAATTAAGTGGGGATTTCATCACCCTTTCTAGGCACCACAAATCAGAAACGAGCATCTGTATTAATCTATATTAATTTAAAAATATCTAGACTTCATTCCCTAAGGACATATCGTGCTCAATAGGAAAAGAGGAGGTTGTATGTAATCTAACGGTTATCCGATTCAATCTTGAGATATCTAGTGACGTGCGACTGGTTGTGGTTATTTAATTAAGGCCCGCTATTTTGGTGATTCGTATAGCGGAACCCTCCCACTTAACCGGTACTGATCTGGCTTTAAGATTGTTAAAGAGCTGTTAGAGAATCTATCCCGTAATTTGTCTCTTGGCAGTTAGGAGCGGGTCTAGTAACTTGACGTAGGTAACCCTAGACCTAGGTTATTTGCACATCTTTGATTGTGATTTTTTTAGAATCCCTAATCATCTTAGTTTTTGCATATAAAAAAAACAATACAAGAATATAACTTATATTCTTTTGCGTCCAGTGTATGCACGTGTGTGGTCAAGAAGAAAAACATATATTGACTCATCTTGATTCAGAAGATCCAATGGCAGAGATTGTTCCAGCTACACCTACCCTATAGGATAGATACTATCCTGTCAGCATATCACTGCCATCTTACATAGTCGTACCAATTGCTGTCAGTGACTCTGAAATTAAACCTGATTTCATAAACTCACTTCCCAAATTATATGGCCTAAAATCGGAAGACGCCTATGTCTTTATAAGAGAATTTGAAGATTTGTACCAATTTTTTAAATTGAAGCAGTTAAATCAAGATGCTATAAAACTTAGACTAATACCATTTGCCCTCATTGATAAAGCTAAGCATTGACTTTACAGTGTGCCGACCAATACTATTCGTATATGGGAGGGGTTTACTAAAGCTTTCCTTAAAAAATTCTTCCCGCATTTTAAAACCGCTAAATTCAGAAATGAAATTAGGACATTTTTCACAACAAAATGGGCGAATCTTTTTGGAAATATTTTGAACGTTTTAAAGACCTCATTAAATGCCCACATCATAATATAGCTAAGTGGGAATTATACCAGATATTGTATGACGGTATGGAGTCTAAACTTATGATAGAGTTGATGTGTCAAGGCGACTTTATGATTAAAAAAGAAGATATCGCATGGAACTTTCTAGAAAAATTATCTGATAAAATCATGCAATGAGAGAGTACCAGTGAGAGAGGTTTGACAACATCTAGGAGAGGGTTACACACAGTTGAAGCTATTATAAGGATGCAAGCTGAGCTAGCAATAATAAGAAAATCAATAGAAAAGCTATCAATTACAACCGTCCCCGTCCAACAAGTTAGCAAACCCTCTCCTTGCCTAAACTGTTAAGACTCTTTCCATCTTTCTAAAGTATGTCTCCTTCTAAACGGTCCTCAAGGGTAAAAGGCCACCGATGCTGCATATCAAAATAATAATAATACTTATTCTCAAACTTAAAACCAAGGATGGAGGAACCACCATAATTTACAATGGAATTAAGGCAACACTAGCCAACAATTCCAAAACAAAAGATAAGGTCCTCCATCCAACCCAACCTAACCTAACACACAACAAGGGTACAGGGATGAGAATACTAGACTTAATAAGGTTAAAAAGCAGCTGGAAAATATTGAAAAGCAAATTGGCCAGTTAGTTGCAGTATTAGGAGGACGTGAGCTAGGCACCTTACCTAGTCAACCTGTTATAAATTCCGCTCAAATGAATGCTATAACCACGATGAGATTGGGAAAACAGTTTGATAACCAGGTTAGGATGCCCGATAATTCTGTTGAGATCTCGGCTGATGAGGAGCAGTAGACTCCCAATCCACTTGCATAGCCGGCATCCACTTCTACCCCCGTTTCTACATCCCAACCTTCTATTAATAACACTCTTGAGCCTAGAGCACCATATCAAAAGAGTTTACAGCCTAAAAAGTATGATACTAAAGTAGCAAAGATGATAGAGACGTTTAAACAAATCAAGGTCAATATCTTTCTACTAGATACAATTGACCAAATTCCATCCTATGCTAAATTTCTTAAAGACCTTTGCACTAAAAAGTGGCAAACACATGTGCCTAAGAAGTTTTTTCTAGCCAGTAATAGTAGTGCATTCCTACGTAATGCATTACCCATAAAGTATAAGGACCACAGTTGTTCTACAATTTCATGCATTATCGGGGATAAGGTCATTAATAGAGCTTTACTTGATCTAAGCGCTAGTGTAAATCTTTTTCCTTTTTCGATCTATGAACAATTAGGGATAGATGAGTTTGA
This sequence comes from Agapanthus africanus, assembly GCA_030015575.1. Taxonomy (NCBI): domain Eukaryota; kingdom Viridiplantae; phylum Streptophyta; class Magnoliopsida; order Asparagales; family Amaryllidaceae; genus Agapanthus; species Agapanthus africanus. Next base: position 37,789,486 of record CM057345.1, on the reverse strand, counting down.
ACCAACAAAAGTCACTTTACAGTTAGCAGATCAGTTCATTAAGAAGCCAAAGGGAGAGATCAATGATGTGTTAATCAAACTAGGCGAATTTTTATTCCTGTAGATTTCATCGTTTTAGAAACACAATCTGTCTCTAACCTTAAAAATCAAATTCCGGTAATCTTACGATGACCATTTCTAGCTACCGCTAACGCTTTGATTAACTGTCATAATGGTTCAATGAAACTTTCGTTTGGGAACATGACTGTTCCCGCCAAAAATTTCTACGCAAAAGAGCCCAAGGTATCAAATGGCGGCGATACGCTTAAGAAAATGGGAACCGGTATCTTCCGGGATGTATTTTGACAAACTTCCGAATGAGAAACAGCTAAATTCTGATGGTATTGAAAGCGTATCGAAAAACCCTTCGATTTGATATATTAAGGGCCTCATAATTCATCCGGGATCAAAAGTTATGAGGCATCACGTGTTCATACGTGATGGACCTTTAAGAACCCGCTGGAGGAGTTAAAAGATATAATAAAAACTCAGAAAAGACCCCAATGGGGTATCACGTGCTCACATGTGACCATGGGTCACGTGCAGACACGTGATGGGCTCTTAAGGCCTCTAAAATAGAATAGAATTAAATTCTAAAATCTGTTCCCTGATTAAAAATCAGAAGTTACCTCAATTAGGTATCACGTGCTCGCACGTGACCAATGGTCATGTGTTGACACGTGATGGTTAAAACTGAAGCGTGAATGAACGCTGAGAAGAGGACTCAATTGGGGGTCACGTGCTCACACGTGACTAAGGGTCACGTGTCAGCACGTGACTGGTTTCGAAAGCCTTACGGTTTAATAGAATTAAATTCTAAAAGCTTCTAATGGAAAAGGATTATAGGGGACCGTTGGATTAAAAATCCAAGGGTGAATAAAAATCACCAATTTATGGATAGATTTTAGACAAGGAAAGATTTCCCTAAAAATCTCACCAGAAATAACAAACAGAATATCTTTGGATTTAAAATCCAACGATGAATAAAATTCTCTGTGTGATCCAAAGGATCATATTAATTATGAAAACAATCAAATCTTCCAATGAAAGATTTACAAAACAAATTGATTCTTTTCTTTCTCCTATAAATAGGAGCCAAGAAGAGAAGAGAAGGGATCTACCTTTTTGGAGAGAAGAACAGAGAGAGGAGAATTTAATTCTCAAGAGAGAAGAAAAGAGAGGAGAATTTAATTCTCAACAAAGAAAACCCTAGGTGAGAAAAGAAAGGGAATCAAAACTTTAAACAGAGAATTTAATTCTCAAAATCTAAGAGTTTAACTCTTCTACAAGAACTTAGTTCTTCCTTTAGTTGAAGATCTGCATAAGCACATCTCCCCATAGGTTGAGAATTTAATTCTCATCGGGTTGAGATCCTGCCATGCAGATCCGAAACTTAAAGGGGGAATTGAGTTTAGAGAATTTAATTCTCCCAAAACAAAACTAGGATTTAACCCTATATGAGAATTTAATTCTCCTGAAAATATAGGAATTTAATTTCTTCAAGATGAACAGAACTAGGGTTTAACCCTAAGGTAAGGGGTAGGGTCTTTAGAAACTAGTATAAGAATTTAATTCTTTTACATATATAGGAATTTAATTCCTCCAAAACAAAATTAGGGTTTAACCCTACATAAGAATTTAATTCTTTTACATATATAGGAATTTAATTCCTCCAAAACAAAATTAGGGTTTAACCCAACAGAGAATTTAATTCTCGAAATAAAATAAAGGGATTAAAGAGATCTCTGTGCATGCAAAGAACTTGGGTCACGTGTCCCCACGTGACCCCTGAAAAGATTCTCCAAAATGAGAAGGAAAAAGCTTTGAGGCAATGCCTCACGTGCTCCCACGTGACCTACAAAACACAGAAAGAAAAAGCAAAGGAAATATGAGCTTTGGGCGCTCTCACGTGTCCCCACGTGACCCTTTAGAAAGTACTTTAATGAGCAGTGCATAGATCTCCATCACGTATCAATACGTGATGCTCAAAAGATGAAAAAGTGTTAAACACTTAATTGCAGAATGAAGAAAAGGGATCTGGTCCCACTTTTGGGCGCTCTCACGTGTCCACACGTGACCCCTCTTTCTTTAGTGTTTAACACTAATTTGGGGATTATATTTCCATTGTTTAACACTGATTGTTTCTAGTGTTTAACACTAAATTGAAGATTATATTTCCAGTGTTTAACACTGCTGGTCTTTTAGTGTTTAACACTAATTTGAGAGTTCTGTATCCAAAGTTTAACACTGTTGTTCTTTAGTGTTTAACACTACTTTCAGCCGAATTGGCTAATTTTCCAGAGGCAAAAGTCTCTCTTCCAAATGAATCTCAAAATTGAGAAAATCAAGGACAAAATGTTGTCAGAGCCCCCAAACCTTTGTTTAGCACTGCTGAATGATGAGGGGCTGAACCCAGACAAATGTCTAATGGTCCAAAGTGCCAATATTTCAAACATAATTGGACTTAGCCCAAACTGGCCATAAGTCCTCAAATCATCTTGAACTGAGCACATCTGCTCTTTCAACCAACTCATTGGTTCAAGGGTACATCTCTGAACTTCTCTGATATTTGTCGTTGTAATCCTTCAATGTCTTCAGAGAGGTGATGGGTCCCGACAGCCATACATTTTATGGACCACTATGTCTTTAAACTGGTATTGGACCACCATGTCTCTAAACTGGTAATCGGCCGCAAAGTCCCTAAACTAAACAATTGAGCCCAAATGCTCTTTTATCGGATCTAAACGATCCCATTAAGTTGATCTTAGTCTGGAAATTAGACTAACGTATCCTTAACAAACGTTTAAGTTGATCTTAGTCTCAAATAAGACTAACGTATCATTAAACCAAAACCAAAACCCAAATCTAAGAATATACGGATTTGGACTAATACACGTCCTATGGGCGACAACATAAATTAGTCTCCGTATACAATCCACGGGCAACCACCAAAAAACAAACACCCACGACACGAAGTGACCATCTGGAGAAGGAGAAAGTTGTTACCGCGATGCGGTAGCGTAATTAATTGCAGGGGCTTGCGCCTGCTGGGAAGAGCGTCCCCACAATCAAAACCCCCTCAAACGAGGGGGAATCTGACGAAGTCTGCAACATCGGCCGCATCCGTTTAAACCTTCGATACATGGTGCCATAAATCAACTTGGCATCTTCGGAGAGGTGGACGGATAGCACCAATTAGCATCTGCCCCGAATCTCAGGCAAGACAGTCCCTCTTGCGCATCTTTCGGAGGGGAACAGATTCTGGCATGCCCGGTGGGACCTTTTCCTCTTTCCACTCCACACTTCGTGTGTCGTGTTCACGAACGAATCGCGGTTTGATATGGTTGCCTGTGGATTCGAGGTACTAAGATTTGGTGTCTTGCTCCGTGTAGAAAACAGAAGATCAACGGCTTCAAACTGCACTAACTGCAATTGCAACTCTCGCTCCGTCCCGTCCGGAGGAGTGACTTACGGGCCCCAAGCGGCCTCCATCTTCACGATGCCGGTGGAACAGGTCACCCAGGCCACCACAGGATTGTTTTTCGAGACCATGCTCCCTCCAGCGAACTTCACTGTTCCTATGCCAGCACTGGAAGCTCCCAAGAAGTCGGTCTTCGATCGGCTTGCTACTACCACGGCCCCTCTCAACGGGTCGTCCAGTTCCAGCTCCTCGGTCTTCGACAGATTGGGCAAAAGTCCATGTGGGCCCGTGTTGAAGCCTGCAATCCCGGAGAAGATTGTTCCGAAGAAGATAGCTATCCCTACCCCTGAAGTCGTCAAGGCGGCTTCCTTTACCAAAGGGTCAGTTTTTACAAGACTGGTTGTTCCGGTTTCCACTATGGTTCCTGTCCCTGCTCAGAATTCTGTTTTTGACCGGTTGGGTACCGCTTCTCAACGGACATCAGTCTTCAAGAGGCTGACGCCAGCAACAACCCTTCACTTGGATAGGGGGCAAGACAAAGCCATTCCCATCGCTGAACCAACACCAACGGCCCGACACGCTCGACGTCGTCACTGGCGCCGGATAAGGAAGGCTGGGGGCAACTTGATTGATTGATTTAGCGTGCTTGCGCTTTCTAAAAGATAGATCAAAAATATTTGTAACCGCAATCAAGAACGGCGTCGCTTTGCAGCTAGCCAGTGAGTACGGGTCGGTCCACAGGGATTTTGTGAATTTCCGATTCGCGCTTACGAGTTAATTCCGAAGGGTGTTCGGATTAATTATTAAATCTAAAAACCTAATTAATCTATACTAATTATCTAGATCTATTCTTGCTAGGGCTAGGTTTAGGGATGGTTTGGAAATGCAAGTAAACCTCAACGCTTTCTATACCCGAATGAAGATCTGTGAGGAGTTATGGTAATTATCAATAAAGTGGATTAGATCCGTTCGGGAAGGTGATCCTTCCTCTAGGTTCTTGTCCTTCCTTTAGAGATCCTTACCCTAACCTCCATAGAAAACATCACACCCGGGCCTTTATACTACGGTATCACCGCTACCTCGAGGGATAGAGTGTCGTAGGGAGCGGTATGTGCATGTATGCATGGAGTCCTATTGTAAATATTTGGTGGGTAAGAAAGGGATGAGAGATCTCATCTCTCAAAATCCTTCCCAAAGCTAAACCCTAAACAAGTTCCTAGGGCATGAAATTAAATCTACCTAGGGCAAGGAATTTAAATCTACACTAAAGCAAGAAATTAAATTACTTACAGATGCATCCCTCCAATCATCCATGCAGGGTTGTCAGATCTGAATTTCTGAATGGAGAAGAAACACCGATGGTCTCCAAAAGATTTCTAAATTTTATTCATTAAAGGGAGGCATAAGAAATTACAATGAGTAGAGTTCCTATTTATAAAGAATAGGAAACCCTAGGGTTACATTTGTTTCGCATGTCTGAAATTACAAAAATACCCCCTAAGAAAAGACCTAGTCAACTCCCGTGCACCGCCAGAATTTTCCGCGCCGACACGGGCTCTACCAGGCCGCGGTTCCGCGGCCAAAGGCATGCTTTGGCCGCGGTTCCGCGGCCAAAGTAAAGGCTTGTGTTCTGATTTTTTCTGTAATTCTTCTTGTTGACTTTTTATGACTATTTCTTAGGTTGGTTCTCAGATTGGCTTCTAGGTTGCTTCCAGATCTCCACAGTGAACAATTGTAGTGAACTTTTGCCGTTGCTTCGTGACGAAGTCTTGAACCTTGCACTGTCTTGTACTTTGTGAACTGATCTTCATGTGGGCTTGATCAAGGTTCTCCCATTTGTCGGTCTTTGTCTCACTTTTTGCATCGTCTTCTGTCTTTTTCACTGTTTTCGATCCAAGAACCTGTAACCTGTAACACGTAGCAGACATGCGTCAAAAGCACCCGTTTATTTGTAAAATATATAAGAATGAGGAATATAATAATGCAATATTCTGGTGTGAACACAACTCCCCCTCTGGGCTAACTCCATCAGCCCCAACGATGGAAGTTAATGCTGCTGTTCCAACTAGGAACAGCTTCGAGTTGCTGAACAAGGTGCGCAGGAACTCTCCTACCGCCGTACTGAAAAGATTTCCTCCATTCGTGGAGAATGTTGCGGAACCAAAGCCAGAACAGCCCCTTCAGCGGTTGTCCTCCAAAATCTATAAAGTCTGGCGGCAGGTTCGGGACTCGGTAGTTGATCAAGATTACCCTCGCCGACAGAAAAGGGCGAAGGTTCAAAAAGAAAGGAACCGTCTTTCTAAGCCACAGAAGGCGACGGCTACTCAGGTGCCCATTGCGACGCCCCTCTCAATTTCAACTGCTCAAAAGAAAAGGAAGCCGGAGAAAGCCCCTGTGGCTGCGGCAGACTGCAAAGGCATTGAGCTCAAACACCCCAAGTCTGGGGGCATGATGATACATACTGTCAACATGACTTCCGGAAAAGAAGAAAGCCGCACTTCGACGGGCCACCGACCGCTAACCCGATCAATAATAAGGGCTCAAGAACAACAACAGCAGAAGCTTCAGGAGATGCTGACTGCAATGGCTGCGCTCACCGGGCCAAAAGAAAACCCGGAGGCGTCATCAGAGCAGCATCATGAGCAAGAATCCGATGCTGACTTCCTCCGAAAATTCCTCGAAAAGAAGGACAGAGAAGCAGCAGAACAAGCAGCCAATATAAAACGAATGGCGTTTCTCTTTCAAGACATGGTCGAGATGATGTTACAACCGGATCCTCCAGCTGAAGACCCTCCGATCATTATTGAGGATGACAGAGAGGAGACATCGAACCCTCCTCCGGCTCTTTCAGCAGCCAAGAAGGAGACCATCTCAAAAGCCACTCTTGATGATTACATCGCTCAGCAGATACGAGTTCATCAGGCGAATGAAGCGGCTGGAAAAATTGTTAAAACTGGACGACCCTATCCGGGTTGGTACGACCAAATAAAGTACCCGCCGGGATACACGATCCCCAAATTCTACGTATACAAGGGGACGGGAAATCCGCATCAGCAAGTCGCTCAATTCAGAGCCTTATGCGGCAACACCGGAGATGACGATAAGCTACTACTCCGCCAGTTTGTTGGCAGTTTGTCGGAGACGGCATTCGAGTGGTATTCCGAACTCCCAAATGACTCTGTCAAGACATTCACAGAGATGGAGTTGCTATTCACCCAGCGTTTCGCAAACGCTAGCGAACGCACCCCAATCATGGCATTGATCAATGCCAGGGTGAAGCCTGGAGAAACTTGGGTCCAGTATGCGATACGGTGGCGTAATCTATGGTCAAAGTGTGAGCAGCGCATCGAAGAAGCTCCTGCCGTGGGCATGTTCGTGGGTACTCTCGACCCTCAAGCGACCATCTCCCAATTCATGATGTTCTTCAAGCCGACCACCTTCCAGGCCTTGATTGACAAGCTGGCCCAAATGGACCAGGTGGGCCATAGGCCTTCCTCTTCAAAGACAGAGCCTTGGAATGAAAAAGGGCAAAGGGAAAGCAACTTTCGTTGCCAATACTCAACAACAGCCGAGCAACTTAAAGCCGGTTGTTCGCCAAAACAACATGCGTCCACGCCCATCCCTCGAGGAGAGACTGGGACGTCCTTACTCGTTTCCCCAGGATAAAACGAGGAAACTATTCGAGCTGGCAGTGCGCAACAAACTCATCAATCTGCCGGATCCAAAACGTCCGTTGCAGTCAGGCGATGTCAACAATCTCAATTACAGACCCTACCACCAAGTATTGAGCCATCTGATTGAAGACTGCTACGTCTTCAGAAACTGGGTTGAAGACCAATACCAATAAGGCAGGTTCGCATTATCGGAAAACTGGAAAGTGAACCCACCACAACCTCACGCACCTAAAAAAGTGGACGTGCCGGGGGCATCGTGCTCATTCATAAGGGAAGCCCCGTGGGAGGTCGCTCTTTCAGCCAAAACTAAAAGAATGCTGAAGGATCTCCAAACGTGCCCGGCAATCAGGTGGAAAAATCCACTGGAACTCGAGATCATCGAGGGAATGCTGAAACCGCGCCCAACTCCAAAAACAGGTGGTGATGGTCAGAGCGCTCACACCCAGCCATCAAAGTCTTCGAAGAAGAAAAAGAAGACCAAAAAGCCCGTGCAGCCTGGTGACAAGCGCACGGACCTGCAAAAACAGATTGACGTGTTGGAAGAATATAATCAAAAGGCGCGGACCCCAGTCACACTCCAAGAATTTCTCAGCCACGTCCTTAAGGATGGAGATAATAACAATGGAGAAGACTCGTCGGATGAATCTGAAGATTATGTGGCAAGCTGCCATGTGATCTCTCACTCGTCAATAAATGATGAAGAAGCTCCTTACACAGAGAAGCTGAGGGTAGATCCTGAGATAGAACTTCTAGGACCATCAGACGAAATGATTGATGCATTCCTAAACGAAACCCGTCTTAAAAGCAAAGCTGATCGAGAGCGCGAGATAGCCATATTCGAGAAGGCCAAACGCCGGCGACTGGACAAAAGGGTCGAAACACTCCCACCAGGTCAAAGTACATCCGCCGCAAATGAAAGTAGGATCAAGACAAGGAAACGATTCGCCAAAGCCATATCGATGGGGATGAAGATGCCCTCTTTCAGAGAAAATTCTCCTTGCGGTATACATCTTGATGAAGCGGACGTGCATCCTAACTTCTGCTTATATCATCAGAAGATCGCACATCCTACTGAATACTGCAACTCCTTTAAGTGTTGGTGGCAAGGGTATGTCACTCACAAGCAACACTTCAACAGGACAAAGCATGAAGCTCGTAGACACCGGAAAAACGCGACAGATGAGCGTAAAAGAATTGTCGGCAATTGTCATAGGGTTGATCCCAGGGGATCGCGAGTTCTCACCTTCGGGAGCAACTCCGACGAAAAAGTAGCCCTCGGTCCTCTCTTCAAGGAATCCATCTCTGAAACGAAAGAATTGAGGAGTTGCGAGAATATTCAACCGTGCAATCGCACGCTACCCGGAAAGAATATCGGACCCGCAAACAAGGGATCGAACAAAAAGGATAAAGGGAAGGGAAGAACGGCCTTCGTCGCCAACGCTCAACAACAATCGAGTGACCCTAGACCGGTTGTTCGCCAAAGCAACAAGCGGCAACCCCTCTATGAGAAGTTGAAATGTCCTTACTCATTTCCTCGGGATGAAACAAGGAGGCTGTTCGAACTAGTAGTGCGCAACAGGTTTATCACTCTACCGGAGGCGAAACATCAGCTACAACTGAATGATGTCAACAATTCTAATTACTTCCCTTACCACCAAGTATTGGGCCATCCGATCGATAACTGTTACGTCTTCAAAAACTGGGTTGAAGACCAGTACCAACAAGGCAAGTTCGCGCTGTCCGAAAAATGGAAGGTGAACCCACCACAACCACATGCTCCGAAAAAGAGGGACATACCGGAGGCATCGTGCTCTTTCATAGAGAAAGCCCCATGGACCAAAAAGTCCGTAAACTAGAAACTCGCCTCAAATATGGTAACGATAGACCGAAACGTCGTTAAACTAACGATGGACCACTATGTCCTAAAACTAGCTGAAGACCGAAACGTCGTTAAACTAACGATGGACCACTATGTCCTCAAACTGGCTGATGACCGAAATGTCGTTAAACTACTACCAACCCGCGGCATCTTCAGGCTGACGTGGTAGTAAAAAAAAAGGTACGTCCATAAGCAAAATGGGCACGGATGAAAACCCGAAAGGGCGCCGTGAGTAAAAATAGCAGGACTACCGGCGATGTTTGTGAAAACCCGAAAGGGCGCAGACTCGTAAAAAAAACGGTATGTCCATAAGCAAAATGGGCACGGATGAAAACCCGAAAGGGCGCCGTGAGTAAAAACAGCAGGACTACCGGCGATGTTTGTGAAAACCCGAAAGGGCGCAGACTCGTAAAAAAAAGGTATGTCCATAAGCGAAATGGGCACGGATGAAAACCCGAAAGGGCTCCGTGAGTAAAAACAACAAGGCTACCGGCGAGTTTTGTGAAAACCCGAAAGGGCGCAATCTCGTTAAAAGACACTTGCAAGGTCCTCTCGACCTTATGAGGAGAAACTACCTGCGTGAGATCCTTACGACTCACAAGGGAGCAATACACTTAGGGATCCCCACGATTCTTAAGGAGAAATTACACTTACGAGATCCTCACGACTCGTAAGGAGAACCCTCTTATGAGACCCTCACGACTCATAAGATTCAAAAGTCTTAAGCTACAGAGATCTGATCCTGTTCTTAAGCGGCCCCCACAACCTCCAATGCTGCCCTACAAGCGGTTCAATATTGACCCTTGTATACAATCCACGGGCACGAATGAACATTTCCCTAACAAAGTCCCACCAGAGACTGGGGATATGCTCACATGGCAAAAGATACTTGTAAGTCCTCTAGACTTATAAGGAGAAACCACTCTTGTAAGATCCTTACGACTTATAAGAGAACACACACTTAGGAATTCTCACGATTCCTAAGAAGAAAACACACCTACGAGATCCTCACGACTTGTAGGGAGAAATACCTTTATGAGACCCTTACGGCTCATGAAGTCAAAAGCCTTAGTCGACGGGATCCTAACCCTGTTTGCTAAGCCACCTTTGTTCGACATCGACAGAGGCAAATGATGATTCGCTCCTGGCAATATCCCAGTTGTAGCGATGCTGATGCCTAAATCGGTATCAAATTCCAAGTCCTTTCATGGCAAATGATGATTCGCTCCTGGCAATATTCCAGTCGCAGCGATGCTGATACTAAGATTGGTATCAGATCCCAAATCCCCTACTCGTGAGAAAAAATCAGCGAGCCCCAAAAAAAATGCATATGAAATAGCCGAAATGATGGGGCAACTTTGCAAAAAAATCAGCAAGTAAAAATGTATGCATACAAAAATAGCCGAAATGATTGGGCAATCGCGATTTTCACGATATAAAACGCTGAAATGATAGAGCATCGTGGAAAGAATAAAAAAATGATGAAAGAATGAAACTTTTTGCCCTACAGCTGAGATCACATCGATCCCTGTATACAATCCAGGGGCACAAACAAAGAGGGAACCATACCTTCCCAACAGGCTCCATCAGAAAGCGAAGCCAAATCTCGACGGTTCATAGACAACCTAGAGACAATCTCGACATTTGTCGCAATATTACAGACACGATGTCAACAAATGAAGCAAAGGAAGATCCCTGGCTTCAGGGTCTCGACGTCAACATCGACAACTTAGAGATCACAAACGGCGTTTCTCCTCACTCCAACCAGATACAGACATGACGTCAACAATCGACCTCAGAGTCGCAACGAAACGGAACCATGGCAAAGTCCCTAGTTCCAAATCTCAATGGCCACATCTGCAGCCCGGAGACCAACAACGCTGGGCCTCCTCATTCCAGCATGACACAGATGTTACACCATCAAACGGAGCCATGGCTAAATCCCAGTTCCATCTCATCATTCGTCTCGATACAGCAGACGAGATGTCAACAATGGCGTTCCTTCGCAGTCCAGCAGGATGCAGATGCAACGTCAACAAAAGACTTCACGGTCGAAACAAAGCGGAGCGATGGCAAAATCCCAGCTCCACCTCAGCATTCGTCTCGATACAGCAGACGAGATGTCAACAACGGCGTTCATTCGCGGTCCATCAGGATGCAGATGTAACGTCAAAAAAAGACCCCATGGCCGAAACAAAGCGGAGTGACGGCAAAATCCCAGCTCCACCTCAGCATTCGTCTCGTTACACCAGACGCAATATCAACAACGGCATTCCTTCGCAGTCCAGCCGGATGCAGATGCGACGTCAACAAAGGACCTCACGGTCGAAACAAAGCAGAGTGACGGAAAAATCCTAGCTCCACCTCATCATTCGTCTCGATACAGCAGACGCAGTGCAAGCAAATGAAGCGAAGGCCAAATTCCTAACTTCAGGGTCTTGACGGTAACTCATATAAAACCTGAAAGACAATCGGAGATCATCCTACACCTGCGCGGAGTGGTCACCACCTCGACGTTTGTTTCGATACAGCAGACGAGATGTCACCACAGCGTCCCTCCTCCAACAGGATCCGGACACGCCATAACAAACGAAGCAAAGGCCAAATTCCTAGCTTCAGGGTCTTGACGGCAACTCATATAAAACCTGAAAGACTATCGGAGATCATCTCACACCAGGGCAGAGTGGTCACTACCTCGACGTTCGTCTCGATACAGCATACGAGACGTCACCACAGTGTTCTTCCAGTAGGATTCAGACGCGACAATCAAACAACGGAGCCACGACAAAATCCCTAGTTCCAAACCTCGATGGTTCACCAGCAACCTAGAGACAACCGCGGCATTCGTCTCGATACAGCAGACGCAGTGCCAGCAAAAGAAGCAAAGGCCAAATTCCTAGCTTCAGGGTCTTGACGGCAACTCATATAAAACCTGAAAGACCATCGGAGATCATCTCACACCAGCGCGGAGTGGTCACCACCTCGACATTCGTCTCGATACAGCAGACGAGATGTCACCCCGGCGTTCTTCCTCCAGCAGGGTTCAAACGCGACAATCAAACAACGGAGCCACGGAAAAATTCCCAATTCCAAGCCTCGACGGTTCACCAACAACCTAGAGACAACCGTGATATTCGTCTCGATACAGCAGACGCAGTACCAGCAAACGAAGCGAAGGCCAAATTCCTAGCTTTAGGGTCTTGACGGCAACTTATATAAAACCTGAAAGACTATCGGAGATCATCCCACACCAGCGCGGAGTGGTTATGACTCATCGGGGCTCTCCAAAATGAGCCTAACCTTAAGTAAAAAGCGGTATGGCAAAATTCCTAACGCTTGCTCTTTCGACGGTCAAACTGCCTAGGAAGATTGCTTGAAAACGTCTTGTCCAGCCCCCGAAGGAATCAGAGACACTACAGTCGCAAGGCTGCTCGAAAAACAAGATTGCCTATCGAGGAATACATCAGCCAACGCGACGGTATGACGGACAAAATCCTAGTACCACAGACCCTAACGGACCTTTGTCGTAAAGAGCAAAGGTTAACTGTGACGTTAGGACATCCTTGCGAGAACTTCTCGATTCGTCTCGACTCGTAACGCAAAGCCTTAGGCAATGGGGATTAAAAAACCTGTTTCCTAAGCACTGGGGCCCTGCAAGTCAGTCCAAGATGGACTCTTGCTTACTATTCACGGGTCACACTCTCCGAAGTCGAACGTCGACAAGAAGGGAAACAATCACTTATGAGTCCTCTCGACTTGTAAGGGAGAAAATTCTCTTGTGAGATCCTTACGACTCTCAAGAGAAAACGCACTTAGGAGTCCTCACGACCCTTAAGGAGAAAATACACCTGCGGGATCCTCTCGACCTGTAGGGAGAAAAAACCTTCTTGAGATCCTTACGACTCATGAGGATGAAAAAGTCTTAGGTTACGAGAACCCTAAACTTGTCTCCTAATCCATCAATTCTATTGCCATGTATAACTCTGCACTACTTCACCCACATACATACTTACGTGGGCAAAGTAGTGGGGGCATTTTTTCCCGCCAAAAATTTCTGCGCAAAAGAGCTCAAGGTATCAAATGGCGGCGATACGCTTAAGAAAATGGGAACCAGTATCTTCCGGACTGTATTTTGACAAACTCCCGAATGAGAAACAGCTAAATTCTGATGGTATAGAAAGCGTATCGAAAAACCCTTCGATTTGTTATATTATGGGCCTCATAATTCATCCGGGATCAAAAGTTATGAGGCATCACGTGTTTACACGCGATGGACCTTTAAGAACCCGCTGGAGAAGTTAAAAGATATAATAAAAACTCAGAAAAGACCCAAATGGGGCATCACGTGCTCACACGTGACCATGGGTCACGTGCAGACACGTGATGGGCTCTTAAGGCCTCTAAAATAATGAATATAATTAAATTATAAAATCTGTTCCCTGATTAAAAATCAGAAGTTACCTCAATGAGGTATCACGTGCTCACATGTGACCAATGGTCATGTGTTGACACGTGATGGTTAAAACTGAAGCGTGAATGAACGCTAAGAAGAGGACTCAATTGGGGGTCACGTGCTCACACGTGACCAAAAAGCACGTGACTGGCTTCGAAAGCCTTACGGTTTAATATAATTAAATTATAAAAGCTTCTAATGGAAAAGGATTATGGGGGACCGTTGGATTAAAAAATCAAAGGTGATTAAAAATCACCAATTAATGGGAAGATTTTAGACAAGGAAAGATTTCCCTAAAAATCTCACCAGAAATAACATACAGAATATCTTTGGATTTAAAATCCAACGGTGAATAAAATTCATTGTGTGATCCAAAGGATCATATTAATTATGAAAACAATCAAATCTTCCAATGAAAGATTTACAAAACAAATTGATTCTTTTCTTTCTCCTATAAATAGGAGCCAAGAAGAGAAGAGAAGGGATCTACCTTATTGGAGAGAAGAACATAGAGATGAGAATTTAATTCTCAAGAGAGAAGAAAAGAGAGGAGAATTTAATTCTCAACAAAGAAAACCCTAGGTGAGAAAAGAAAGAGAATCAAAACTTTAAACAGAGAATTTAATTCTCAAAATCTAAGAGTTTAACTCTTCTACAAGAACTTAGTTCTTCCTCTAGTTGAAGATCTGCAGAAGCACATCTCCCCATAGGTTGAGAATTTAATTCTCATCGGGTTGAGATCCTGCCATGCAGATCCGAAACTTAGAGGGGGAATTGATTTTAGAGAATTTAATTCTCCCAAAACAAAACTTGGGTTTAACCCTATATGAGAATTTAATTCTCCTGAAAATATAGGAATTTAATTCCTTCAAGATGGACAGAACTAGGGTTTAACCCTATATAAGAATTTAATTCTTTTACATATATAGGAATTTAATTCCTCCAAAACAAAATTGGGGTTTAACCCTACATAAGAATTTAATTCTTTTACATATATAGGAATTTAATTCCTCCAAAACAAAATTAGGGTTTAACCCAATAGAGAATTTAATTCTCGAAATAAAATAAAGAGATTAAAGAGATCTCTGTGCATGCAAAGAACTTGGGTCACGTGTCCCTACGTGACTCCTGAAAAGATTCTCCAAAATGAGAAGGAAAAAGCTTTGAGGCAATGCCTCACGTGCTCCCACGTGACCTACAAAACACAGAAAGAAGAAGCAAAGGAAATACGAGCTTTGGGCGCTCTCATGTGTCCCTACATGACCCCTTAGAAAGTACTTTAATGAGCAGTGCATAGATCTCCATCACGTATCAATACGTGATGCTCAAAAGATGAAAAAGTGTTAAACACTTAATTGCAGAACGAAGAAAAGGGATCTGGTCCCACTTTTGGGCGCTCTCACGTGTCCACACGTGGCCCCTCTTTCTTTAGTGTTTAACACTAATTTGGGGATTATATTTCCAGTGTTTAACACTGATTGTTTCTAGTGTTTAACACTAAATTGAAGATTATATTTCCAGTGTTTAACACTGCTGGTCTTTTAGTGTTTAACACTAATTTGAGAGTTCTGTATCCAAAGTTTAACATTGTTGTTCTTTAGTGTTTAACACTACTTTCAGCCGAATTGGCTAATTTTCCAGAGACAAAATTCCTTCCTCCAAATGAATCTCAAAATTGAGGAAATCAAGGACAAAATGTTGCCAGGGCCCCCAAACCTCTGTTTAGCACTGCTGAATGATGAGGGGCTGAACCCAGACAAATGTCTAATGGTCCAAAGGGTCAATATTTCAAACATAATTGGACTTAGCCCAAATTGGCCATAAGTCCTCAAATCATCTTGAACTGAGCACATCTGCTCTTTCAACCAACTCATTGGTTCAAGGGTACATCTCTGAACTCCTCTGATATTTGTCGTTGTAATCCTTCAACGTCTTCAGAGAGGTGATGGGTCCCGACAGCCATATATTTTATGGACCACTATGTCTTTAAACTGGTATTGGACCACCATGTCCCTAAACTGGTAATCGGCCGCATTGTCCCTAAACTAAACAATTGAGCCCAAATGCTCTTTTGTTGGATCTAAACGATCCCGTTAAGTTGATCTTAGTCTGGAAATTAGACTAACGTATCTTTAACAAACGTTTAAGTTGATCTTAGTCTCAAATAAGACTAACGTATCCTTAAACCCAAACCAAAACCCAAATCTAAGAAGATACGGATTTGGACTAATCCACGTCCTACGAGCGACAACATAAATTAGTCTCCGTATACAATCCACGGGTAACCACAAACAAAACAAACACCCACGACACGAAGTGACCATCTGCAGAAGGAGAAAGTTGTTACCGCGATGCGGTAGCGTAATTAACTGCAGGGGCTTGCGCCTGTAGGGAAGAGCGTCCCCACAATAAAAAAACCCCTCAAACGAGGGGGAATCTGATGAAGTCTGCTACATCGGCCGCATCCGTTTAAACCTTCGATACGTGGTGCCATAAATCAACTTGGCATCTTCGGAGAGGTGGACGGATAGCACCAATTAGCATCTGCCTCGAATCTCAAGCAAGACAGTCCGTCTTGCGCGTCTTTCGGAGGGGAACAATGACAGTTGATTTAAATATTTTCAATCTAGGAAACCAAACCAGTGCTCCTTATGACTTACCTTGTGACATCAACGCTTTATTTGAATTTTCTAATGAGGAAACAAGTGACGATGATGAGTGTTTATTTGAATTTAAGGAATGCGATTCTTCATATGATAGTATATATGACCAACTTATTGATGGTTCTTCTAACTTTCATGATGAACTTAATATAGTAAGATCTCAGAATAATTTCCTTGAAAATAAATTTTTTTTGTTAGAAAAGGAGAAAAAGGAATTGAATTCTTTTAACGGGTCTTTGAAAAGTGAATAAGAGAATTTGATTTTATCTTGCAATTCTTTGAGAGAAGAAAATAATAGTTTGATTGAAATTTTTATTAGTGAAATTGATATTTTAAAATCTTTTGGTAGTTCACAAGCAATTTTGACAAATGATGTTTTGATTGATAGATTAGAAAAAGAGAAAAATGATTTTTTGACACAAATTGATAAATTAGAGAAGGAGAAAATTGAGTTTTTTTCAAAAATTGATATTCAATAAAAAACTGTTGATACTTTAAAAACTGAAAATGCAAACTTGATTTTGTCATGTGATATTTTGATGAATGATCATGAAAATTTGATTTCATCTTAAGTGAAATTGATTTTTTGAAATTATCCTGTATTTCTCAAGGAAGTTGATCGAGAAAATTGCTTTTCTTAAGAAACAAAATAATGATTTAACTGTCTTTTTTTGCTAAGTTTTCAAAAACTGATCCTTTACCCAGCAAAGGGACGAAATTTTTAAATAAAGGAGATATTAATCTTAAAACTTCAAAATTTCAAAAATTTTCTACATCTAAATTTATCAACCTCTATTTTAATCATAAATCTAGTTCTATGGGTACATTTAATCACACTTGTCACTACTGTGGAGTACATGATCACTTTGTATATTCTTGTGAGTTGAAAGAAAAAATATCTCTATATACCAATTTGAAATGAGTTCCCAAAATTAATCCCCATAAATCCAAGTTAATTTGGGTACCAAAATGCACATCCACATTTTCTTTTGTAAGTATTGAGAATTTGGAAAGATTTCAACAAAGATAAGCATAACTATGCGGGTGTAACAAGGTATGTACTCTAACACAATGAGGACATTGTCTGGCTTAAGTGTGTGAGTGGTTTTGTACGTAGTTTTTCATTTTCTTTTTAAAAAAAGTTAATCGAAAATTTTTAAAATAGAAACAAAAAAGTGAAAATTGTATATAAAAGAGAGATTTTAAGAAAAATAAGAAAAAAGAGATGGTTAAATGGATCTACTAATAAGTTGTTATGAGCCCGTTCCCAAAAAGCTAGTATCATGAATGAGTTACTGGGTTCGAGAAGAAGTAAGTGGAGGATATTTTTGAGTCCAAATATTTGAACGTGGATACCTTACTAAACTCATATACACACATCTTGAAGTTTAGGATAGTAGAAGAGATCCGTCATGCTCTTGTCTGTAATGCCCTTATACGAAAAAAAATTTAATATCACCAAAAAATTGAACAATGTCATGCAATTATCAAAGTAGCATAAAAAAATTCAGCGAGGGTGCTTCATCACCTAATGACTTGGACCAACTGGTTTGGAATCATTTGCTGTGTCTTAGATGTTGCAAGATTAGAATACCCCTATTTACGCCCAATAAGTGATCATATTCGGTAATCGGTTGGTTAGTGCCTCACAAAATATCAATGGTCGCATGAAAAATGTGGGAATAAATCCATCAATTTGATCCGCCAATTAAAAACTAATAGAGAGTTAAGGGAGAGAGTATGAGAGCTTGAATTGAATTATCCGAGTGTTGAGATGATTTTACATACACGTAGGGGTATATGATCATATTTGGAAGTAGGATAGGTAGGAAAGAGTGGAATAATGATAAGAAAGTAATTTTCGGAATAGATCAAAGTCTATTAAGGCATGGTTTATGATGACTAAAAATCCAGTGAGGTTTAAACTCTTGTTTTCGTATTTTTCTTATCTATTCCTATCTTTATATATAGTTTTCATTTTCTTATTTTGTTTCCTCTATTTTCTTTAGTTTTTATGGATTTTGTGGGTAGTATCCGCTAGAAACCCTCAGGAGACAACACTTCTCTTACTAGGCCCGTCTAGAGGTTTAACAACTTTTTGCATGCGCTCAATGCAATCATACGCTCGCGAAAGGTGCATAAGCATAGGAGGAGAATTTAGCTAGATTCTAGTTTAGTTTAGTTTAGAGTTCGAAACCCTAGATTTACTCGAGAACTAGCAAAAGATAAGTGTGGGGGTATTTGATTGGTGCAATTTATTGCATATTTTTCTAACCCATTTATCATTTTATTGTCATATATTATACTATTCTGGATATCTTTTGTGAATTATTGCAGATAACTGGGCTTGGACATAAAAAGACGGAAAATTGTCCTGAAAAGCGGATTGCGTGCGTTCAATGTGGACCATATGGAGCTATATCAAAATCAAAAAGATAATCAGAAAATTCGAGAACAAATTAGAAAATTTGAAACAAAGTTTGGAGATCTCGAGATTAAAACAAAAGGATTGAAAAAGTCAAAATATCCCAGATGTCAAAATTTCGGCCGAAATGCCTATTCTAGAAGATTTAGCCGGTTTTTTGTGGAGATTTGAGTTGAGATTTTTGGGCGGTTTTCTTATTCTCTGTTTATCTGTACAGTTTGTTTTAAGTCTTACAAAAAACTGTATAAACGCTTGTATAACATTAGGGTTTCATATCTCTCTCTTGGTAATAAATTTTAGGGTTTTCTTTTGAGAGATCAACTCCATTGTAAGTTAATTTTTTTCTATGTATAAATTTGTTCTTTTTATTAATATGAAGCGTAACTAATTTCTTTTTTAGGTTTTTGTATTTATTTACTCTATTTGGTTGGATGTATTATTGCTTTCTTTTCTTGTGTTTAATTATTAATCTCTTATTATTTAAATTCCTTTCACTAAATTTATTATCTAAAAAGTTGATCTTTTTAATAATAGTTGACGTCTAAAAAGAAGATTAAGAGAAGATGGTAACACCAATAAATTTATTGGGTTAAATGATAGGTTGACGCTCTAGAGATCTAATGAGTAAAGATAAGAGACAAGTTTAATTAAAAGAAATTAAAACTAGATTGTTAAGGGTGATCTAGATTATTCGATAAGATGATAGAAGTAGATTGATCACCTACCGCTATTAATCGAAAATTATACATAGATTCTTTTTAATTAACTAGAAAAAGTGTTCTAATATTGCTATCTAAATGATATTTTTATAATTGATAGGTTAACTTTAGTAACATTAAATTAACCTATGCTTTTATAGGATTAATAAAAAATATATAAAATATAGATCTAGAAAAGAAGTGACATCTTTTAAACCAACCAATAGAGATAAATAAATACAAAACCCTAAATTTTTCAATATTCATAAAAAACCCATTTTTATTTTTATTTTTATTTGCATTATTTAAATTACTCCTTAATTTAGTTTAAAAGAAGTTAACACACCTCTTCGTGGGAACGATCCTCAAGTACTACCGTGATATAGATGTATATTTGCGGTTTAAAATTGGAGACTAATAAAATCCCTATCATGAGGCCAACGAAAAATCGGAGGACGATGACGAGATGAACAAGCCAGAAGAAGCCACTCAAGAGCTCGAAGATGGCGGATAAGCAACCTTCGACGAGCTGACTGAAATTGACTTGGGAACTCCCGATAATTCATGGCCAACCTGCATCAGCTCACTCTTGTCAGAGGGAGTAAAAGAGTAAATTATTTCTGTACTGCATGAGTTTATTGATTGCTATGCATGGACGTATAAGGAAATACCTGGCCTCTCCCCGGAGGTGGCTGTGCATAAGTTGGTTATATCTCCTAATGCTAAACCGGTCGAACATGCTTCCCGAAGAATGAGAAAGGAGCTGAAAGAAAAGATCATCGAGGAAACCAAGAAACTTATCGATGCCGGTTTTATCAGAGAAGAGAAATATGCAGACTGGATCGCATGCATCATCTATGTAAAGAAGAAAAATGGACAGATCGGAGTTTGCGTCGACTTCAGAGATCTCAATAAGGCATGCCCTAAAAATGATTTTCCACACACGATCATGGAAATGATGGTCGACGACACCTCCATCTACAAGTTATTCACCTTCATGGATGGCCCGTCTGGATACAACCAAATCAAGATATCGCTTGAAGATGAGAAACGCACTGCGTTTCGAACCCTGATTGGCATATATTGTTACAAGGTCATGTTGTTCGAACTAAAGAATGCAAGTGCAATGTATCAAAGAGCGATGACAAAAATCTTCGATGACTTAATTCATAAAATCGTTGAATGTTATGTTGATGATTTGGCCGTCAGAACTAAAACCGAAGCCAATCATATCGAAGATCTCTAAACTGTCTTTACAAGACAGAGGGGGTAAAATATAAAAATGAATCCTCTGAAGTGCGCTTTCGACATGTCATATGGAAAATTTTTGGGCTTCATAGTCCAACATTGAGGGATCAAAATCGACCTTTCAAAGATAAAAGCAATCATGGAGATGCCTCATCCAAAGAATCTGACGTAACTAAGGTCTTTTCATGGAAAGCTCGCTTATATTTGAAGGTTCGTCTCGAACTTATCAGGGAGATATCAACTCTTCCCAAAGCACATGAAGAAAAATGCTCTTTTCATTTGTAACACCGAATGTCAAGATACGTTCGAAAGTATCAAGCGATACTTGTTGCACTCCTTAGTGCTCGCTGCCTCCATTCCAAATAAACTTCTAATCCTCTACACTGCTGCATTATATGGATCACTCGGCGTGCTCCGCCTAAAATAACGAGGAGGGAAAAGAAAACGCCCTCTGCTACCACGTTCGAATATTGTTCGGGGGCAGAACACAACTTTTCCCCGATCGAAAAGCAGTGCTTGGCCCTGATATTCGCCATGAAGAAGCTGTCACGCCCCGCTTCCCAGTGTACTGTTGGGACCCGGTTCTTGTTCACAGAGCAAAGTGCCACACAGAACAAAATGCCACGCCAATTATCATGCCAAGGGGGAGGGGGCCACCTCTTGAATCTGTAGGGGCTACCTCTAGAGTCTGTGGTACCCACTGTAGAACAATGAGGAATTTTCGGAACGCATTCCGAAAGAGGACCGAACTGCATTATAAATGTTATGATACCACCCTCAATTACAGAGGCGCCTTTTAAGTGAACCGGAACTACATGAGCTTGAGAACTCCGTAGTTAAGTGTGCTCGGGCCAGGGAAGTCTTGGGATGGGTGACCTCCTGGGAAGTGGCCCTTGGTTGGGTCCGGTTCGCTCTAAAGGAAAAACCGTGCGGTTTCGGCCAGAGCGGACAATACCATCTATACCGGGGCATGGGGCGTTACATTTATGGTGGCCCATGCAGGTCCCTCAGTAGTAGGTCTGTGTTTCGTGGACGAACCATTGTTCAAAGGTGGGGAGAATGTCGGGACCCGGTTCTTGTTCACAGAGCAAAGTGCCACACAGAACAATGTGCCACGCCAATTTTCATGCCAAGGAGGCGGGGGCCACCTCTTGAATCTGTGTGGGCCACCTCTAGAGTCTGTGGGACCCACTGTAGAACAATGGGGAATTTTCGGAATACATTCCGAAAGAGGACCGAACTGCATTATAAATGTAATGATACCACCCTCAATTACAGAGGCGCCTTTTAAGTGAATCGGAACTACATGAGCTTGAGAACTCCGTAGTTAAGCGTGCTCGGGCCAAGGAAGTCTTGGGATGGGTGACCTCCTGGGAAGTGGCCCCTGGTCAGGTCCGGTTCGCTCTAAAGGAAAAAACGTACGGTTTCGGCCAGAGCGGACAATACCATCTATACCGGGACGTGGGGCGTTACATGTACGGAAGCGGAGACATGGAAGGCCCACAACGTATTTACTAAGAAGTAAATACGTTAAGTGTAAATAAGCAATATATGTAAAAAAAATGTACAAGAATGACAAGTGATATAAAATAAACAATAACTTTTATTAACATTAATCTTTACAATACAACTGCTTTAAAAAAGAAAGATACAATGATATAAGCAATGCCTAAACAGTGGCATACAAACTGAAATAAGTACAATATGAACTAGAAGTCCCGTTGGGCAGTGAATTGGTCCAAGTCCTCCTGGCTCGGCTCGATCTCTTAAGAGTCCGGTCCTCCTGACGAACATTCCAAAGAAATAAATTGACAGGAATGTCGTCAGCGAACTAGCGCTCGGTAAGTCCCAAAAGAAAGAAAGGAATATAGCAAGTAATGATAATTGAACCGGTAAGATGTACAAATATAAGATTGATATTCTAACGTAGTTATTGTAGCTTGGTACAGAAAGTATTTGTGTATACGAGAGAAGTTCATCTTACCCCATGGACTATGGTAACATGTAGTACAAGGCCCCGTCAAAACCCACGGGACAACGGCACGAGAGTTCATGTAGGTGTCTTTCAGTGATCATCTCGTGCCACGTTAATACATTCCGTACAAATCTACCCCGTTAAGCTCATAATGTATTGTATAGATTATATTTACAAGTATTACCGAAACCATGGATACAAGTTGTTCAAGTAGTCAGGTTCAGAATGTAAGCTTGTAGTCATGTCAAATTATAGCCATAGTTCGGTCAAGTCAAGTCTTGTATTCAGATTTGATATTGAAGTTTGAATTCAAGTATTCAGGTTCAAGTTCAAGTATACATGTTAGAGTTTGGATTCATGTTTGAATTGGATTCTGGTTTGAATTGGACTCAAACTTGAGTCAGATACTTATAACAGATTTAGATCCTGAATTATGTTAGGAAGTTATCGGTAACTGCTGCACATGGATGGCAGGATTTGTGTTTTTTTCCAAAACAATTACCATTAATAACACCGTTAAGTTTTCTACCTTAAATAGGCAAGCACTCATTTTCTCCGGCTCCCTGGGGCTCAAGAGAATTGATCTCGCTTAAACCTATATTTACTAAAGTCCTTAAATATAGTTTTATATAACTCGAGCGGGTTTTATGATAAATATTTTTAATATATAGTTTTAAAATAATCTTGAGAAATTATTTATATTATTTAGGGTTTCCATGGATGTGAATTTTAGGGATTTGAGGTATTTTAGTGATAATAGCTTAGCTTGAAAATTTCATGGTATTTTATTGTAAAGTTTGGCTTTTATTGGTATCTTGATGGTATTTTGATGAAACTTGTAATTCTTTAATTTGAAAAAATTATAATTTTATTATATTTTTAAAATATATGAATTGTTAATATTTATATAATTATTAAAAATCAAACTTTTAATTAAGTAGAAAAAATGTGTTTTTCTTAAAAACCGTATTTAAAACCTTTCGAGACCGAATGCTTTGTGAGGAGGTTTGCATCTCGCTGTACTAGCCCAAGAATGTGCGATAATTCGCACCATCCAATAGTGTGTCCCCTAAAAAGGGTTGTAGAGGCTTATTTGCAATGGAATTCTAAAATACAATTCTAAAGAAAACCGTTTTTTATAGTAAATGGTATTTTAATGTAATCTTGTGTTCGTAACTAAAATTCATACAAGGGTATATCGTGCTATGAAATCACGTGTGTATGTGAGAGGTAGGTCGTTACCTCGTGAATTTTCCTTAAAGTATGTTTAAGCAAAACATTAAAAGATGATATATACAAACTTTATGGTATTTTAATGTAAATGTTGAGTTAAAGTTATTTTGCATGATATTTTTGATTAAAAATTGGTTCTAAGTATTGGTTTTATGTTAACAAACATGGTGTAGTAATATGAATGAAAAATATGTAAGAAAAAGTAAACTTTCTAGGGTTTAGAAGAAGATGTCGGTATTAACTCCACTTTCGACATATGTTTTGAAAAGAGATTTTCAAAGAAGAATAAGAGGGATTGGGAGGGACTTACTAGCTAGTTAGGTTAAGAGAAGGTAGAAGAAGGGAGGGTTGTCGTCGTGGCGTTGCGGGGTCGCCGGAACTTTCTTCGATCCTCGCCGGAAGCTGATCTCTTGCTAACTCCACTTGCACTTCACTTGTACTTAGAAAATTTGGAGAGTTTTGGCTATAATTTTCAGAATGATGAAAGGCTAGGACATGGGGTAGTATTTATAGGGTGGATTTAGGGTTTTGGAATTAAAATGGTGAATTAAAATGCATTAAAATGATGATAAATGGGGAATTGAAAGGTCTTTGTTTGATTGCAGAGCAATGAAACGGTGCAGGGGAGTTAGGGGGAGGGTTTTGTGTGCAGAGCCCGGGCCTTATTGGCCATAGGAGGATCGTCGGTGTTGGCCTAAAGGGGAATCTCGCCGGTCGTTTTGATGAGGGGGCCGGTGGATTCTTGCCACGTGTTCATGTCTGTATTTAAATCATTGTGCACTTATTTGATTTTTCTGTCTTTTCGTTTTTGTGTGCATTGCACGTGTAAACTTTTGGGCTTCCAAAATTTTTTTTAAAAAATCAGAAAAAAATAATGTGTCTGATGAGATTCGAACACAGGGGCTACATCACAGCAGTGCAAGGCTTTACCAGTGAGCTACAAGTTGCTTCTTCCTGTTCTTAAACAAAAATTAACTTATAACTTGTACTCAGACTTGTAAACTCCTTTCTGTACATTAAATTAAAAAATTTCGTACAGTAAATTTAGAGTCGTTACATTCTACCCTCCTTATAAAAATTTCGTTCTCGAAATTTACATTTACATAAGAATTAGTTTACAAATAAATAAGGGTATCTAGCACGCATGTCATCTTCTCGTTCCCACGTTGATTCTCCTGGTGAATCTTTTCTCCACATCACTCGGACCAAGTTCACTTTCTTATTCCTCAGTGTTTTCACCTTTCGTTCCAGGATCTCATCGGGTTTTTGCTCACAAGTTAGGTCCGTCTATACAGTGAGTTCAGAGAGATCAAGGATGTGGCTAGGGTCGCTCATATATCTTCATAGCTGGGATATATGGAACATGTTTTGCACTCCTTCCAATGAGGGTGGAAGTGCTAAACGGTATGCCACTTCTCCAACTCGTTCGATTATGTCGAACGGTCCTATATATTTTGGACTTAGCTTACCCCTCTCGCCAAAGTGGATTACTCCTTTATTTAGAGAGATCTTCAGAAAAACATGGACTCCAGGTTGGTACTCTAGGTGTCGGCGCTTTGCATCAGCCCAATGCTTCTGTCGGTCTTGGGCTATGCGCATTCTTTCCCTGATCGTGCGAACTACATCCACTGTTGCCACGATCATCTCTGGTCCAAGGAGTTCACGATCTGTGATGTCATCCCAACTTAGTGGTGAACGACACTTCTGTCTGTAGAGTGCTGCGAATGGGGCCATTCCAATGCTCGCCTGGTACCTGTTATTGTATGAAAACTCCATAAGGTGTAGGTGATCTTCCCACGTACCTCCGAAGTCTAACATACAAGCTCTTAGCATGTCCTCCAGAATCTGATTTTTCGCTCGGACTGTCCGTCTGTTTGTGGATGGTAAGCCGTGCTGAAGTTCAGACTCGTTCCCAGGCTAGCTTACAGACTTTGCCAAAACTGTGATCGGAATCTGGTATCACGATCGGAGACGATGTAAACTGGTACTCCATGTAATCTCACAATCTTCTGCATGAGTTCATGGGTATCAATATATAGTACACTTTGGGGTTAAATCTTACTTTAGATTCATGCTTACCTCCATGTACTTCTTTACTAACGTCTCGGTAGATTGGCCAACTCGAAAGGGAATAAAGTGAGCCAACTTGGTGAGTCGATCCATAATAACCCATACTGCATCGTTACCCTTCGTGCTGCGAGGAAGGGCAGTCACGAAGTCCATGGTAATGTGCTGCCATTTCCATTCTAGGATTGGTAACGGCTGAAGTAGACCAGTAGTTTTGTGATGTTCAGCCTTCACTTGCCGACACGCCAAACACTTGGCTACGCTTCTGGCTACTTCGCGTTTCATTCCATGCCACCAGTAGTGTTGCCGTAGATCCTTGTATATTTTTGTACCACCAGGGTGTACAGAGTAAGGAGAGCTGTGAGCTTCTTTCATCAACTCTTCTCGAACAGGACTTTGTGGTACACACAATCTACTTCCATATCGCAAGGATCCATCTTTGTGGATGATGAAATCAGTTCGAAGTCCACTTTCTACTTGTTCTCGGATCTTTTATAGCTTGACCTGATTTGATCTGATTGACAATAGTAGATTGGACTTGTAAGTTTATCAAATACGAAGCGTTACCTGGCATAACTACTTCGATCACCAATCCGTGCAATTTCTGCTGTATCTTCCACTGAGTGGTGAGATTCATTGCTAATGGCTGGCGGCTAACTGCATCAGGAACTACATTCACCTTCCCAGGATGATATTGTAGGTTGATGTCGAAGTCCGCCATGAGTTCTAGCCATCTTCTCTGTCGCATGTTCAACTCCTTTTGAGTAAATACATACTTCAGATTCTTGTGGTCAGTGTATATATCCATTCGTTCACCTAAAAGATAATGGCGCCAAATCTTAAGTACAAAGATAACGGCTGCCAACTCCAGATCATGTGATGGATAGTTGCGCTCATGAACTTTCAGCTGTCTTGATGCAAAGGCTACAACTTTTCCATGCTGGTGTAGAACACATCCTAATCTCTTACCGGACGCATCACAATGTATGAAGAAACCTCCAAATTGATCCGATATAACGAGGATAGGAGCTGAAGTTAACATCGTTTTGAGTTCTACAAAAGCTTGTTCACATGCTTCTGACACGAATGCTTCATCTTTACGTGTGAGCTTGGTCAGGGGTGCTGCAATCTTCAAAAAACCTTCAATGAATCTTCGGTGGTATCTTACTAAACCCAAGAAACTTCGAATATCCTTCACCGTCTTTGGTGTCGGCCATTCGCTGACAGCTGACACCTTAGCTGGATCTACTGAGATTCTTTCGCTTGAAACGATATGCCCGAAAATCTGGCTTGATCTAGCCAAAATTCACACTTGTTGTACTTGGTATAGGGTTGATATTTTCACAATGTCTCTAGGAAAATCCGTAAATGCTCGGCATGTTCTTTCCGATTCTTTGAATACACCAGGATGTCATCGATGAAGATGACAACAAACCTGTCTAAATACTCTCGAAAAACTTGATTCATCAGATTCATAAATATAGCAGGTGCATTGGTCACTCCAAATGACATCACGAGATATTCGTAATGACCATAGCGAGTCCTGAACGTCGTCTTTGGAATATCAGACTCTTTGACCTTCACCTGATGATAACCCGAACGAAGATCTAGCTTCGAAAATACACAAGACCCACTTAGCTAATCGAAAAGGTCATCGATGCGAGGCAGTGGATACTTGTTATTGATCGTCACTTCATTCAGAGCTCGGTAGTCTACACACATCATGTAGGAACTTTCTTTTTTCTTCACGAGCAAAACTGGAGATCCCCAACTTGAAGTACTGGGACGAATCCAACCTTTCTTTAGAAGTTCGTCCAACCGAGACACTATCTGCTCGCTCATCGGGTTACACCGAACTCCTAGATCGACCCGCTGAAGTATCTCGTGACGAAGGCAAACATGACGGGTAGATTGGCCAGACGGGCTATAATGCTACTTGAGTTTGATATAACCTATGTCCCTCAAAAAGCAGTAAAAAGGCAATTCTTAGCCGACTTTGTTGCTGCACATCCCATACCTGAAGGGTTACCGCTAAATTACGATTTACCTGATGAACAAACACTGCATCTCAAAGATAACAAGTCATGTTGGGATATATATTTCGGTAGAGCCTCATCAATGAGGTCCTCCAGCAAACCAAGCATCCCGCAAATAAAGCGGGGTTAGGGTTGGTGTTCATCACACCATCAGGAGACCCTACGACGTTCTTTCACTCTCACCGAGTCTTGCACAGATAACGGGGCTGAATATGAGGCGCTAATAGCAGGCCTCGAGCTCGCTATAGAAATGGGGATCACTCGGTTGCGTGTGTATGGAGATTCTCAATTAGTAGTCAATCAATTAAGTGGCAATTACAAAGTATACAAGCCCGAGTTGGCTCGATACAGAAGCCGGGTCGTGAAACTTATGGGACAATTCATCTATATCGAACTAATGAGAATCCCTAGGGAATTAAACGAAAAGGCCGACGTGTTCGCTCGCCTGGTAAAAGAACTAGCTGATCCCAACATGGATGAAATTTTAATTACAGTTAGAAACCAGCAAATTCTACCTCATATGGATTAACATGAAGAAGAAAGGCCAGAACAAGAAAATTGTCCTACCGAAAAGGCCTTGGCCATTAAAGAAGAGCCCGATTGAATAGAACCCTTTGTAGAGTATCTCCGATAAGAGAAGCCACCAGAAGAAAAATCTGTGAGGGTTCAGCTGAAAATGAGATCTCTCTGATACGTGTTCGTAAATGACACGTTATATTGAAAGTTATACGACCAGCTCTGGTTTAGGTGTCTGTCCTTGGCCGAAGCCCAAAAATTCATGAAGGAGGTCCACTCTAGCGTCTATGGAGCACACCAGTCTGGCCCCAAGATGTGCCTTCAAATTAAACGGCCGGGATATTACTGACCTACCATGAAAAGGGACGGTAAAAAACATGAGAAGAAATACCACCTCTGTTAAATACATGACAACTTCATACATAACAATCCCAATCTGCTACATCTTACCGTAGCGTCGCGACCTTTCGAAATATGAGGCACCGACATAGTGAGCCCAATTGATCCTCCGTCATCTGAAGGGCATGAGTTTATACTTATGGCTATTGACTACTTCTCCAGATGAGATGAAACTGTCGCGTTAAAAGAAGTTAAGATAGAAAATATTCTGACATTCTTCCGCCATAACGTTCTACATCTCTTTGGCACGCCAAGACGAATCATTTCCGACAACGGGTCTTCTTTCAAGAGCTTCAAAATCTCATGGTTCGCTTCTTAGCACAAGATAGATTGGATATATTCCTCCATTTATAATCCAAGAGCCAATAGGCTGGTCGAAGCCTTCAAAAAAAAAAAAACTCTATGTAAGATCTTAAAGAAAAATGTTTCGTCCCACAAAAGAGACTGGGATCTTACGCTCCACGGGGTGCTTGTTTACCGTCAAAAACCGGTCAGAAGAACTGGGATAGAATGTCTAGCCTGAATTTGGGGGCATGTACATAGGTTTGATCCATCCACCTCTCCGAAGACACAAAGTTGATTTATAGCGCCGTATATCGGAGGTTTGGATAGATGCGACCAATGTAGCTGACTTCAGATTCTTTCTCAGGGTAAGGTTTATTGATTATGGGGACGCATTTTTTCTACAGGCGCAAGCCCCTATAGTTAATTACGTTGTCATATACAACAACTTCTTTCTCCACTCCAGGTTCTTTCCTTCGTGTGTCGTGTTTTTTTGGTTTACCCTTGGATTGTATACAGAGACTAATTTTGTCGTCGCCCATAGGGCATGGATTAGTCCAAATCCGTCTATACACTTTATATTTTGGTCAAGCATTGCTTGACGGGAGGTCCACGTTAACTTAGTTTGCCAACGGGAATGAAATTATGGTAATAATTCTCACGTTGTGAGGTCCATAAGTTTCGTATGAGAGTGCATACTCTATTTAAAGATCATTATTTGCATTTGAGAGCTAAGATCAACTTAAATAACTTGGTCATATCTTGAGAACATTGTTCTATGTTGATCAATAAATCGTAAATGAAGCTTAGGCTTCTATACTTAACCAATTTTCTAAGTCTCAAGCTTTAGCTTAGTATTCATGTGCGCTTGCGCACTTATGTTGTGCCCGTCGCTTGCTCACATGTGTTGCACGTGATGCGCATGGCGCTCGGTGAGACCAAGGTTGACATTTGTGTCTGGCATTTGCGCACGCGCATTGCATGTGGAGCATCGCGGTTCTTTATGGAGAGCACTCCTGACATTGGTGCATGTGCTTTGCACGTGGCGTATCACATGATGTGCACTTGTTTTGAGAAAAGTGTTTCCTTTCAGGAAATCTTTGCTTTCAATGAAGCCAAGGCTTCTGTTAATTAACTTTTTGGGGTGCGCTTGCGCTTTTCATGGTGTGTACATCTGTATGGAGTGCGTCCAAGATTAGGGTGAGCCCTAGTTTGTGAAAGTTGGTAACTTTCCAGAAAGCTTTGCTTTCAATGGAGCCAAAGTTTCATACTCATTCTTTTTTTCATGTTGACGAAGCCGAAGCTTCTATTTTATGTGTCTAGAAATCTTTTAATGGGAGTTTTTCTCCCCAAGGTCTTGGATCTTGGGATTAATGCCTTCAATTAAATCTAGACTCTCGTAGAGATGAGATAAACCCCAAGATCTTTTGATCTTGCATGTAGAGTCGAAACTCTACAGAAGCCGAGGCTTCGAAGTGAAAGAGGTGAGAGAAATTTTTCTCTTTATTTACCAAGTTTCAACTAGGGTTTTCTTGTAAAAGAGCTTCTTCTTGATGGAGGCTCGGTCTTCCTGTCGATATTTTGGAAAAAGAAGAAGATAAAGGTTTTTCTCCCAACGCTCCTATTTATTGAAGAGGAATAGTTAGGGTAAATCCTTAACTATAAGATTTGACTTGATCTTTGATCATTTCAGGATGCCTAGACGACGTTAGATCGCGGATCCCAATATCTTTTTGTTAAGAAAGTTAACATGGAAGATATCCTTCCAAATAGAGTTCGGCTCTAACAGAAGCGCATGCTTTAGAAGAGGTGTGCTTGCGCTACATGCCTTGCACATGTAGCGCAGTGCTTGTGCATGCACACATGCATTGCACGTGGCACAGTGCAGAAAGGCTTTGAGCTTGTACACGTGCATTGCACGTGCGCGCATCGCAAGTGCACTTAGCGTTTATACCAAGTACGCAGCTATGGAGCTTGCGCTGCAAGTTTTTATGGAGCGCCCTATTTGGACGGGAACAACGCTGTAGGCGTATTGTACCACACATCTCACTCCAACACAATCTACCTCATACTCGCTACTTTTCAGGGTGGAAGCAATCCTCCCCCACAAATTAGAAATCCTAAGTTTAAGAATGGTCGTCCGGCACTGTCTGAAAGAAGAGGAAAATGCTCTCCTTTAGTTTGAAGAGCTAGATGCGCTGGGAAAAAAAGACTTATCGTATAGAAAAATCTGGAGTTGTACCAAGCCTAAATGTCACGTGCTTGCAATAAAATGGCGCGTCTCCGCATATTCAAAAAATACGAATTGGTGCCGGTTCTCAAAAGGCCAATCATTCTTAACCGACATGTAAGGGAAAATTTGAACCAAATTGGGAAGGATCGTATGTCATCGAAAAGGTGTATAGTGGAGAATCCTACCATTTGATAAAGGCCGAGAGAAATAGGCCCATCCCGCCCATTAATAGCCGATATCTGAAGAAATGTTATGCATGAACACTCGAAAACATGGACAAGTTGATTTCAAAAAGCCCTGCAAAAATGCACCGACAGCGCCAAGAAAGAAAATCAAGCTAAAAGATGACCCCTAAGTCGTTAAACTGGGAATAAAATATGACTTCTAAGTCGTTAAACTGGGAATAAAAATCCTCCAACGGCAATTGATGGTCGCTCCTGACACTATGCATCAGTGTTAGCGGTGTCGATGCCGACCAATAACCCAAATCCCAAATCTTCTAACGGCAAATGATGAGTCATTTCTGGCACTCATGCTTCAGTGCTAGCGGTGTTGATGCCAACCAATAGCCCAAATCCCAAATCCTCTAATGGCAAACGATGATTCGTTCCTGGCATTCGTGCTTCGGTGCTAGCGGTGCTGATGTCGACCAAGAACCCAAATTCCAAAATTCACAAATTCCAAGTCCCCACTCGACGGTATTTCCAAGCTAAAAAAGTCTTACAAAATGAGACCGAAGAATCAAATCAAATCAACCAAGTCAAGTATCGACCATCCACGTTACAAAAAAGACATCATGGACTTCCACATCGGTAAAAAGGGATCAAGTCAAGTATCGACCGTCCACGTCGCAAAAAGAGCAGTATCGACCTCCACGTCGCTAAAAGAAATCAAGTCAAGTATCGACCATCCACATCGCAAAATGGCAGCATCCACCGTTCAGATCGCAAAAAAAGCAGTGCCGGCCTCCAAAAATCGGGAACCAAATCAGGCCAATTTCTCCATGAAAGAAGATTCATCAATTTCATGCACACGATCCATATATGTGGTGTGCATTTATTGATGGGGCACTTTTTTTGCTAAAGGCGAGGGCAAAAGGCCTAAATTTTTTATATATTAAAATAAAATATTGTTACAAAAAGAAAATTTAGTACAAAAATCCAACATCAAAGCTATCACAAACCGAAAGCTCAACATCGAACTTTTAAAAAGGGTGGTAACGCATTCCAACTTCGAGCAATTGGTTTACTACCAAAATCCTTAGCATCAAAAAACTTAGCCATCCTGATTGAAGTATCGAAAATCACATCCCGAAGAACAATCTCTTTAGGCCTAAATTGGGACCTAAAAATTCTATAGTTCCGTTATTTCCAAACAGGCAAACAATGTTTGCAACAACCATACGGAGGAGTGTTCCAATTGGTTTCTTACTCGAGAACTTCAATTGGATGAAATATATGATGTCATGAAGATCAGAAGGTATATTGCAAATGCCGCAACGTGCAAAAGATGCTTGTATCACCCAACTAGAGAATTGACATTTAAAGAATAAATGTTTATGATCCTCAGATTGGGCTTTGCAAAGAATGCATTGTTCTCCTTTGTAACGACCCTAATTTCGTGTACCAACCCCTTTTCTTTTAATTAATAAGGGAGGTAGTTTTCTATTCAAGTTTCGAGTTATAAGTAATTCTCGAAAAATAATGTTCAAGAACGACCTTGTAGCTTATTGGTTAAGTCTCTACACCGCTGTCGTACAGTCCGCGTGTTCGAATCATAGCATTCCCTTTTATTCTCTATTAAATTCTTTTTGACGTTTTCGAACCTTGAAAATTTCACGCGCGATACACGGAGTTTCGAGACTTTGTAAAAGAAACGGTAGACATTTTTGGACCTCCAGAGCTGACCCGAGCTTATACTGCGAGACACGAACCAATCAATTAAATTGGGACCGACTACAGCGGCCCAAGAACATGCTGGGGCGGCCTATTAGGCCCCACGCATGCTCTGCCCGTGAGCATGCGTCCCTTAGCCTCTTTTCTGTTCATTTTCATATCCCAAAACTGCTAATTCATGCAGAGAACTACGCACCCTTTCATTTCCCCATTAAAACTCTTTTAAATACATTTTAATTTCTTTTTAATTCATCATATCTCCATTTCCTTCTCCTATAAATCCTTGGCTGCCTTAACATTTTCCCCTCTGAATTTATTCTGAAAAATTCCTCCAAAAAACACCTTAAAGATCTTCCTAAACTCTTTCCTCTCTCTCCATAGCTCCATAAATCGCCAAGGGAACGTCGAAAGATCATGCTCACCCTCTTCTTTGCATTAGCGGTCTCGGTTCTTCAGACTGAGGTTTCTTCTTTTTCTTCATCTCTCGCACGTATTCGTACGAGCGGTAACAGTAAGCCTTCTTCCTTTGATCGACCTCTGTCTTCGTCTTTTTATCTCTTGTCGTCTCTTCTCTTTTCCTTATCAAAATCCGTTGTTTCCGCCTTGCATATATACATATTTGATGTGTATAGGTTGTCAGCACACAATAGTTGTTTCTTTAAGATCACATATTGTTTCTTGTGATGACAAAATCTTCATGCACTTGTTTAGAAACACAAGTTATTAATGTTACAAAATGAACACAAAACAACATTGTAATCCTATATGTTTAAAGAGTTTTCCTTTATTTATTATCAAACATTAGATAACACACGGCGTAACGATCTACCCCTCACTCACGTTGAATCATAATCCAATACTAATATTTTCATAGCGAATTTCTAAGATTTAGCCTTGCACTAAAATACCTCAAAGCTTTAAAATAGATTATCGGCTATCATTTTTCCTTTGCGTATTTGCCTCCACAACCCCTTTAGGGGAACCTTGTTGCGGATGGTGCTGGTTAAAACACATCTTAGATTTAGTGGATTGAGATACAGAGCTCTTCACGGAGCACATTCTTGAAAGAAAAAATACGGATTTAGAACAAAATAAAACTATTTCAACAATATTAAAATAATGAATTAATTTAATTATCACACATATATAACTTAAAAGAAAACAAAGTTGCAAATTATATTTTTAGTAAATACCCTAAGTTTAAAAGGTTAAGTTTCTATTAAAATACCTTAATTTTTCAAAAGATAGATTTTTCACCGAAATACCCTAAATTTCTCCAAGCTAGAATTTGTCACTAAAATACCATAAAAGTATTTTTTTTATAAAACAACCTCGATATTTTAAATAATAAATTTTTATCAAAATATTCTTGAGATTTTAAAATAAAGTATTTTTACATAAACCCCCTTCGAGACTTTAGCGGCTTAATTTTTCATAAATACCTAGATTTGTAAAACTAGCAGCTTGCAAGCATTTTGGTACCCGATGGGTTTAAGTGGCTTATTCACTCTTGAGCCTCAGAGAGCTGGAGAAAATAAGTGCTACCACTTGCCAATCGCCATATATAATTCATATTTGCACAGAAATCAAATTATATGAATATTGGATCATATACAACCCAACACATGATTTGTGCTCAAACCTATTGCATGCTTTACTCGATTTGACCCAAACTATGAATACATAATGATTTGATATGAATATTTGCTGACATGAATACTTGAACTCGATTTGAAACTTGAACTTGTACTCTTCTTATGTATTCATGAATTCAGACAAGATTTATGACTTGTCTATAATCTATTATACACGGGGTGTTGGGGTAGTTTGAGTATGAATCCAACGAAATCTCGGAAGTTCCCCTAGTACATGAATCCATGAATACTAACATATGCATTATATCTTGAAGGCCCGTGTTTCCTTACATCTGGACGATAGCTTGTTGGGTTTGAAATAATTCAACGATAGTTGAAGTCCCGTTACTAATACTCTAGGCTCAGGCTCGTGGTTTCTTACCCCTGGATGACAGCCTGTTGGGTTCGAGAACACTCTTGAGATTTGGTTGACATTCACACTTGAACTGATGTTGAATTATTTTACCTTGTAGAGACCGCTTAGGAAACATTGGCACTCACTTCATACACACTTATCACATGCTTATTTGACCAACACATGCTATGCCTTGCTGCCATGCACATGTTATCTTGCCATGCTTATATAGTTGACATGCACATTACCATATACACTATTATACTTGTTCACATGTTTATGATTTATATCCATACTATATCATATATTACCTTACACTTTATTCATATAAATAACACCTATCTTTAGGGACTTACCAAGCGCAAGTTCGCTGACGGGCATTCCACCATATTTCTTTTTTTCTTGAAATGTTTGTTAGGTGACTTAGGGTTGGAGGAGGTGGAACCAACTGAAGAGGAGTTCAACCAGTTCGCATCACAAACAGATTCTTAGTTTCAGTCTAGTTTTTCCATTTTTCCAGTATGCCGCTGTTTAAGCACTTTTATATTATTGTACCTTTGATTCAAACATTTTGTATCAATTTGAAACTCTGTGAAATTTGGAATGTAATATATAGTTGTTAGATTTTATTTCACTTGTCATGTTCTTATTACTTTATATTACTTGTAATACGTTTAACGTATTTGTTTTGATAAATATCATTCTCGGAATAAATATGCCGCGAGCCTCATCACGTTCCTCCTACTGTATTTTGGAAAGCGGGGTGTGACATTCTTGATCAATGCCTCTTGCTTAAAGTACATCAAGAGTTTTCAATTTTTCAAGTGTTGCTTCCCATAAAAAAAATAATTATTTGGAATGGATTTGTGGAAGCTAACAAAATTTGTCGAAGAATATATGAAGTAAGGTTGTGTTAAGAGTGATAACTTCGCCGATTTTATCGTGAATTTTCCTATATGGGAAGACTTCCAAAATAAAGTGTCGCCGGTGATAGATCTATCAATAATGATCGATCTAATCAACTTCAAAGCCTTTATTGTACTCGGTGAAATAAATTGAGATAGTAACCATTCGACGACAAAAACAAAAAGTCAAATTCTATCCGAAGGCCGGGCCCGAACCTAAGTCAAGTGGTCCTGAGCCCGGCCCAAGCCGGGTCCAAGTTCACGCATGGCGGCCAGCCCAATGCTAAGAAAAAATAAATTAAAATGTAATAAATAAACTTAATATGTAATAAATAGGAAGTTAATGCAAAAGGAATAGGCAGAAAGCCAAATTTTGTAAAGCCCAAGGGCTATAGTGCAAAAGATGTGCACATGTATAAAAGAATGGGTAAAAAGTCAAAATTGTAAAGCCCAATGGGCTATGCGTAAAATGTAGCGTAAAATGTAAAGGCTATAAAAGCCAAGCATATGTGAAGATAATAACAACATTCATTCTCTCTCAATCTTTTTAAGGTTTAGAGCCTCCACAAAAGAGGTAGGTCTTTTTCTTCATCATCTCCTTTTAGAGAGAGAGAAAGAGAGAGAACGCCCCAAGAGAAAAGAAAGTTCCTTTTGGGTCTCTCTTATCTCCTTCCCCAAATAACATATTGAAAGAGAACCTATCACTTGAAGAAGAAAGCCCATTTCAAAAGTTCAAGATCGAAAATCAAGACTAAAAAAAGGAGTAAACTTTCTTCATCAAATTTGAAGAACAAAATAGCACAAGGGTTCTCGGAATGAAAGCCTACGGTTATCACTCCGAACAAGCATATTTTTCGAATAGGGAACCCAATAAGAAACTTCGGTCTTCATCACCACGTCGTCTCTACCTGTGGGCGGGGATCCCCAAAGGGATCTATACCACGGAAATCCCCGCGAGGGGATTTTCCACCATTACGATGCCTTCTCAGATATCTCAAGATACCCACGCCGGATATCTCAAGAGATACCCGCTCGTGGATATCTCTAAAAGATATCCGCGACGCACATCTCCTATGAGGTACCCGCTGCGAGAATTCCCCCCATTGGACTTTCCCGCCCTCCTATCTTTCCCTTTTTCGAAGATCTCAGACACACTCAAAACACTTCTTTTCTTAAAAAAAATTTCTAGCAAGATTCCCATAAGCTCAGCGAAGTCCTCGATATATTCAAAAAGGCCTAAAAATCGTTTTCAAACACATGCACACTTTCACAAAATGAGTTCGTATGATTCGCACGGTTAATCGAAAGTTCTCCCGTCTCAAAATAAGGGATAATTAACGATACTTTTATCTGCGACTGCCGGAGATTAGAATCCTCACAATCAATAAACTCCCGCCTACCTTACACGCCTGACAAGCGA
Source organism: Agapanthus africanus (assembly GCA_030015575.1). NCBI lineage: Eukaryota > Viridiplantae > Streptophyta > Magnoliopsida > Asparagales > Amaryllidaceae > Agapanthus > Agapanthus africanus. The sequence continues at coordinate 37,752,036 of CM057345.1, read as the reverse complement.
GCGCATCCTATCTCAATAGGGTGACAAAAAACACTCTACATATCGTTTGGACTCATTATCAGCCGATATTTAAAATATCGGCCGATATTTTCGCGGATTTATTGCATCACTCAAATATTGAACAATAGGGAAGGATAAATCATGAAGATATGTATATTGTTTAGCTAAATACATGTCTATGATAAATGATATGGGAAATTTTCTAATAAATTTTATATTTACTAATTTATAAAATATATATGTATAATGTTCTTTGTAGACTACACGATATGCTCATTGGTTGGTAAATCTTTTATGTTAAAATTTGCTCCCTAAAATTTTCAAATCAAAATTTCCTTCACACAATCTTTCACCAATAAATTTCTCTCCACCTGTGATATAATGACTTCGAGACGTTAGCAGTTTTTGTTCCTTCTCAACCAATCATGTATAACACCAGTGCAGGGATCCAGTTCGACCTTCCAAATGATTGAAGCTGATGTATTACCCATTTTTGGTGTTGTAGTGGGGGTTCATTGGCTTATTTACTCAGAATTAGACCGAGCCCATCTTAAACAAAGGTATGATAAAAGCCTTGAAAATTAGAGCAAGTAAATGAATGGGTTGGGTTGGGCGGATAATCCAACATATACCAAATCTTGAGCCGTTTACTTTTTATGGACCTAGACCAGTTAATTTATCCAACGGGTCTTTTCGGTATGAACCCCGACCCAGATCCATTAGTAATTTGGCAAGATCTGTTCACCCTGACCGATTTATCTACCTTTTATTTTATAAAATAAATAAAAATGGCTTTTTACTAAAAAATCTTATCATACTTCGCTAATTACTAAAAAGTCCTTTCATATTTCGTATTTACTTACAAAGCCCCATATATTTAAAATGCACTTAAAAACCACTAACAAGCTAAAAAAAGAATCTTTTTGGTATCTTCCATTACTCCGTCAGGATATTAACGTTGAATGTCGGGTTAGGGTTTTAAAACTTCCTAGCCCCTCTTCTCCTCCTAAAATTCTCAATTTTTTTTTCCAAAATTGTTGTAAGGTTGGGGTTTCGATCAAAGATCTCTCAAGTTATGGAAACCGGCTCCTCTTTCTCAACCTTCTTCAGCACATGCTTGTCGAGTGCCGTAGTCCCTTTAATTGCAAGTTTCGAGTTAGTGGGCAATTTTATTCGAAAGAAGAGTGATTTTTTAGTTTCCTTAAATTCCAATCTTCAACTAATTAAGCGAGAATGTACGTTTTTTTTGAGAAAAATGCCTATCTAAATACCTAAACGGTAATAAAGCAGCTCAAGCTCAAGCTGCAACTCATTAACTGGATAATAATTTTGGATGGAAAATTAGTGAGGGTTTTTTTAGTGTATTTTAAATGTATGTTATCTTTTAAGTAAATATGAAGTATGAGGGTTTTTTAGTAATTAGCGAAGTATAAAAATGCTTTTTAGTAAAAGTCACATATAAAAACTATTTATTCTAGCAAGTTTTTTTAAATTAGGAGCACTAGACAGAATAGTGGTGAATTTGAAAGGTCAATACATAATTAAATTATCAACTAAACCACTTATTTCTTAAATTGGTAACCACAATAACTTGAAAAATAATTCACATCTATAAAATGACATGAAATTATTGTCCAAATGTGCCAATATAACTCCAAAAAAAAGGAGAAAGATAACAAACTATCCGTGAATATTAATTTATCTCTCAGTTCTCTCCAAACAAGTCAACCAAAAGAGCAGCGATAGCCGTTAAGATTAGAATCTAGAAATTTTTTCGATCTATGTTAAGTAATTAACAGGTCTAGGTATATTGGGTCCGAACCGAACATGCACAAACCTGACCCATCTGTCAAGCTATTAAATGGGTTCAGGTCTGGGTCCGGGTCAAGATGGACCTATACAAGACTCAGTAATTACCAATGGGTCTGGGTCGGATCCGGATGTAGACCTGACCTAATGACAGAAATCCTTGATTAAGAAAATGACTAAATGGCAGGAAATACCCATAACATTTACCCTAATAGCAAGAAATACCCCTGATTTTCGAAAACCAACACTTTGCCTCCTTAACTTTAATTGATTCCATAAATATCCTTTATTTAAATATTTAATTAAAATATTTATATCAAAGTTTTTTTTTGAAATATCCCCTAAAATTCTATGCAAATTTGATTTACCACCATTTTTTTCGATATTATCTGCACCTTCTGTAAGTGCACGGCGGCGCCCCGGCCGTCAATCCGACGGCCAAACGCGGAAACGGTGATAAACTTTAATTTTTGCGGACTTAGCAAACCGGCACCACCGCGCACTAAACCCCGGATCGTGCCATTAAACTAATTCTAGCATACAAGAAGAAGGGTTAGAGATGTACCGACTGATCCGAGTCCTCCGGTCTTCATCTCCACTCCGATCTCCTCACGGGATCTCCGTCCGTCTCCTCCTCGTCGGAAAGGGCACCACATCGCCTGTAGCTTTTACGGGCTCCCACCTCAATACCGAGGCAACTCGGGCGCGAAGCTGGCGAATCGACGCGTCCAAGATTTGCTGTAGGAAGTGTAGTGTAGAGTGCATGTCTCACTTTGGGGTTTGTTGCCATAGATGGAGGAATGGTGTATAGAAAATTGGTGCTTTCAATTTTCTAGCAATGGAATGAGATGAAGAATGATATACACAAAATGAATCACTCTCATTTTTCTCCTCTCAAAGATGAAGCTCTCATTTTCTTCTCTTTTCTTCTTCTCTCTTTTTTTTTTCAACCATAATCATAATCTCTCTTATTTAGAAATGGTGGAGGAAAAACAATATGAAGCAAGAAGGGAGGTGAGTGTAGGAAGTGAAAAGGGGTGACCACAACCTCAAACATAATCATCACAAAACTACACATCAATCCTAATCCTTTCTTATCACAATAAAGCATGAAAAGCAAAGATCCTTATCATATCACACCTTATGCAATAAAACCCCAAACCATGTGTTATTTGCAAACTTGCAAATAACACCCTCCATCGGAAAAGTCCGGCCGGGAAAGAACAAAGGAAAACCGGCCGGAACGGAAAGCAAACTGGCAACTCCAGAAAACTGATCCCGTAATAAATTACAGGAAAACCCCGATACTGTGCATACACACCCGCATCTGTATTCCGTCCGGATACAAATGCAAAGAGACAAAATCTACACTGTACTAAACTAGGACCGGCTTAAACCAAAGCCGGCTAGTAAAATCCGTCCGATCCTGATCCGTGCAATACCGCACGTATCTGATCGAACGCTGCCATATAACTATACGGCCACTAGTACAAAACCGTCCGATCCTGATCCGTGCAATACCGCACGTATCTGATCGGACCCTGCCATATCTCCATACGGCCTCTACAGCGTTTCGCCCGAAAGCTTGAGTAACTGAAAGTGTGGTGGACTCTAAAGACTCGTCAATACTATGGCTGTGGATTTAACCACTAGCACGTCAGAGGTATAAGCCAATACGTGACAGGCTACCAGCTATTGACCAAAAAGGGACGTCGATGAGGAAGCTCACCCCGACACCCAACTGAGCCTGTCAGTGACAATATCCGTACAGTCCGGTCCGTTCGTCTATGAGCATCGCATGGCGGGCCTAGGGGGTTGGTAAAAGTCAGACCCCCAAAAGCGGTACAAGTCGTGTCGGAGTGTAGCCCAGAACACCCTGAGATACTACTGGAATACCTACCAGTAAATCTCCTGCCTTGGCCAAGGACTTCGTGTAATGGCTCTCCTAGACACAGCGCGACCTCACCCCCAATACCGGGAGAGACGAACCCCCGAAGATCCGCTCACTGCCTCCATGTGGCTCGGGACTGTACCCAACTAAAACCTGTTTGCACGACTCCTTTGAGCCGTGGTAGGGTAGTAATCAAAGTACAGTGGGAACTCACACGAGACAAATGACGATCCCCAGGTCGATGAACTAACCTGTACACATGTCACCAGGGAACTGCTATCTGACGTCAGGTATAAGACTAACTAGCATGTTCCCGGCGAGTCCTGTCCGGTGTACTCATAACCCAATGAGCACCTGTATACATCTTAGGTGAACCAACTGACACCAGTGGCTTGTGAGACCGGCCACCGCCCCTCGTCGGGGTCTCGACTGTATACACTAGTCTACTCTGGAGAATCGATGCCCTGTCTCGAAACTCCTACGACTAGGGACCTTTTAAGGATGTGCTTATAGACTACCAGCTCCCACTTATATGATCGCCCTCATACTGCTGGTGGTCAAGCAAAAATCCTAGGGGCTCTATCAACGTGTAATAGCGACGTGTCAGGTCACCTAAAGCAATACACGATGATAAAGGTAAACCAGATAGCGTACTATCATCTCGAGTAAGACTGTCGTACCGGGATAGGTCCTCCCTCAATCATTGCAATCACGTGCCTGTGATCCAATAATCGACTCTGAGGGCACTATCTCCAACACCTCCCAAAAATTTGCAAGCGGTTTTTTAAATACAAAATCATTAAATGATGGTTAATTTTGACAGCGATCGATATAAAAATGTAAATATCATTACAATTTCTTCTTATTCCTTACACGTTTTCAAATTCCCAAAACAAAAATTGGTTGATCGAGTTAGGTTTTCTTATAGCTTTTGATTGATTTAGGTGTTCTATTTTGTTGGCATGGATTGATTTGGATTTTTTATGTTAGGATTTGCATAACTCTAGCTTTCTTTTGGATTAGAATTTTCTAAAATTTGAGTTCTATCATGTTAGGGTTTCTTAATCTGGAAGTAAATTGAGGAGAAGAAACAAATAGATTATGAAAATAAAGAGCAAGAGAAGAGAATTACAATGAATGGGACTGAGCGATGAGAAAGAATGAGAAGAAATTGATGAAGGTAAGATTTTGTCGAGTTGTGAAGAAGAAGACGATGAGAGTAAAGTTGGAATTTGAAAAATAAATTAAATTAAAAATATAAACTTAATGGTCACAGTTTGCGAGTAATTAAAATAACTTAAAGAATTTTGAAAGGTTTGGATAATATCGAGAAATAATGAGCCTATATAAGAATGAGAGAAAAAGAAATATTTTTTAAATTAAATATTTATATAAAGGGTATTTTGGGAATCAATTAAGTCTTGAGGGGGGGGGGGGGGGGGGGGAGGCGCAAATTGCTGGTTTTAAAAAGCTAGGGGTATTTCTAACTATTGAGATAAATGTTAAGGATATTTTCTGCCATTTAGCATAAGAAAATTTAGATGTTTGCACATATACGATTCACGGGTATACATTGAAATTATGCATTAAGAAAGACAAGAGGACGTGGACCAGTCGAAGGATTTCCGGAGAAATTTTTTTGGGTGCATTTTTCTTGGCGACAAGGAGAAAATTAGTAAAGTGGACGACACTCTTGGATTTGGATTATAATAGTAAAATTATTAGAAATTTTAATTTTTTCAAAAAATCATAATTAACTTTTGTTTGCACCAAGATTCAGCCAAAACACAATGGCTGATAGACTCATGATATTTCAGTTAAATAAAAGGCTCATTTCGGAAATAATTGGTTCCCAAAAGCAAGACATGTTCAAGAAGGTGAATTGTGTGGGCAGTTGATCCCACCTGGCCAAGTCAAATATGAAAGAACTTGAGCTCTCTCATGTCAAACACAACTTTTATCGCATTTATGTCCTAATCAATCCTAAAAGCAGCCTATAAGATCGTGCTATCAAAGACATTGTCGGGATAGAATGTAAATTCCTTACCGTTAGGTGACTCCTACCATTTCAATTGATGGTATTGGTTGTGGGTGGAATCTTCACCGGAGTAGAGTATGAATCCCTCGTCGGTGAAGCTCCGTTTGCGTCCGACATTAGCGTATGGATTCTCTCTGAGGTTATGTTTTGGGTGCGTACTGAATTTTTGCATTCAAGACGCGACCGAAATGAGGAGAAGGATGCTTAGACTTAAACGTTGATGTGTGAATTGTATAATGCGAATACAGTACGAGTCCCTCCAGGAGATCTAAGAACAAGACTCGGTTGACACCCTCAGCCTATAGCTACGCCTAGATATTAATTATGTGGTCAATTCAGCCTCCATACCGATAAATTTTACGTAAATCATGCTTAAATGTAAGAACGCTGATGGGCTGATATATGCATGCTGGAATGTGTACGTCTCTTGGGAATACGCCTCATATGTAAAATACAAATATAAAATGGCCACTATATGTCTGGCCGCAATCCATGAATTGAATATAAGATTTCGGTTTCCAGGCCGAAGATCCGCAATGAGTTTCATCAATTCAATACACAAGTTAATACTTGAATCGAATGTTGTATTCAACACCAAATCACCACTCCATACCGTGCATATTAGAGACAGTATAAAACGGTCTCTAATACTGTATGGACGGCTACTAAAGATTATTAGAGACCGTTCATATTTTAAATAGTCGCGGAAAGCTTGGTCGCTGACACGTGTATTAGTGACCGTCCATGAACGGTCGCTAATAGCAGTATTAGGGACCGTCCTTATCGGTCGCCAAAAATTGACATGTGGACTTCCAAACGATATTTAACTGTTTTATGTACCAGTGAACGGTTGGTTATACTCTTATTAGCGACCGTTCCTGTAGCTATCACGGTCGCTAATACCTAATTAATGGGAAATTTTTTCAGAAAATACCAAATATACCATACAATAATATCACCAAACAAAATATATAACGCAATAATAGCGTTTCAATCACAAACCAACTCATAAACACAATGCACGATATATCGAATAATACCATAACTCAAACCAACACAAAAATGAACTAAAATCATAACAAACAAGCATACAAGAACTAAAGTCATAATAAACCAATATATGCTAAAACCAACAAGCACAACAATAGTGTTCTGATTACAAACCAACAAAATACACATGCTATAATGTTCAACAATACGAAAAACTCTTCAAATCGCGTGCAATCTCATCTCACTCAACCATGTGAACCATGCAAATCCAAACAAATAAATAAATACATGAACTCTAATCATAATCTTCGAAACAACACCAGCTACAACAACACACATATATATGCGTACCTCCCTAACTCCTACCACTGCCATCGCCAAAACGTAATCTTTTCGCCGTTAACTTATAAGAACTCTACGAATCTGTAATATGCATTTTAAATATCACCACCTTCAAACAGTTTAATTGTATGCTCAAATTTCTGTAAATAATAACTATACAATCTAATCGGTTACCATACCCGGAACAAAAATAGTCTGCTTCAGTTAACTTGGTAAAATCATCTTTAGAGTCACCAACAACACTCGCCGAGACATACTTTCACCTCAATTTCAATTTGGGAAATACCTGCCGATGTAGCACTGGTCGATAACAAGACAAGAACCGTCATGACTGAGAGTGAAGTGAACAGGCGGATACTCCTTACTCTCACAATAAAACTTTGAATTACAGGGTTTGCACAACCTTTTGGTCCACTTCAGTAAATTCTAGTTGAAATTACTGAAGTGGACTAAAAGCTTCTGCAGACCCTGTAATTCAAAGTTTTTCTGTGAGAGCAAGGAGTATCTGCATGTTCACTTCACTTTCAGTCATGACGGTTCTTGTCTTGTTACTGGCTAGCGCTACATTGACAGATATTTTCCAAATTGGAATTGAGATGAAAGTATGTCTCGGCGAGTGGTATTGGTGACTCTAAAAATACTTTTGCGAAATTAACTGAAGCAGACTTAAGATTTTATTTGATCGAGCGTCGGAACCCTGCAAATCCAAACAAATAAATAAACACATGAACTAAAATCATAATCTTCGAAATAAAATAACGTTCTAGCTACACTAAAACATATATATACATACATCACTAACTCCCACCACTGTCATCGCCATCAAAACTCGTCTTGAATAGTATCGGTTCACATTGTTGAAATCTTCCTGCGAAAAAATGTACTTAATGACCCTCTATGTGGGATAGGCCCAGGGTAATATGTTTCAGATGGCGGAGGCCTAAGGTAATAAGGTTCTTGTGGCGGAGGCCGAGGCCGAGGGTAGTACCCTTCCGGTTGCGAAGGCGGAGGCTAAGGGTAGTACGACAGTCCCTGGGATACGGTCGCTGCATCATAGGAGGGTAATATACCGGTTGTGATAGCTATGGACCCTGTGTTGACCACGATTGCGAAGACGGACCATATTGTTGCGAGAATTGATCCCACCCCGCCTCCATTTGAGCTCTCCATGCCGCTTCATCTTCCACCCTCTTCTTATCTACTTCGTCCCTTCTCCTAAGTTGCTTCTCTAGCTTGTTGATCCGTCATGCTTCAGCCGTTTGTTGGTTGGAGCGAGCGGTCGACGTACTTGAAGTTCCTATGAAACTCGACCGCGAAAGACTAACGGGACCATCGTAAAAAGGAATATGGCCGTGTCCCCTCGAGCGAGAGAAAATTTGCTCTATAATAGATAGCTCAGCCTCCATAAGTTGAGGATTATCAGCTGGAAATTCGGAATTTGATTCCCGATAGTTCCTCTCTGCCTCCTCGAGATCCTCCTTCGATAAATAAAACAGTAATTACTTTTCTTTGCGAAGTTAACTAGTTTATTTAATTTACTTAGAAGAATTTATAAATGCAAGCTTAACATATGTTGAGTGGTTATATCCATCCTTTTTTCTGGCATGCCCTCTCTAATGTGCAATGCCTCCCAAGTCTCAGAAAGGCCCGGCTTTTTCCTAGCTTTCTCCTGTACCAGATATTTGATTTATCTATATGTGAAGATATGTAGCGATAAAATTAAAAAATTGAACATATATATAATTAAATATAAACTCACCAAAGTAGCCATATACTGATTACACTACTACAAATAAGGGTTGCCCCTACGGATATAGCCGTAGGGACACGAAAATACCCTGTAGGTATAAACGCCGTAGGTGTAAGTAGAAGCCTTGAACTTGCCCCTACGGAGTTCTGTGTAGGTCCCGTTTGCCCTACGGAATAGGCCGTAGGGGCAAAAAATTTATTTTATTTACGGTTTTTAAAAATAGTTTACGTGTACCTACGGATGAATCCGTAGGGCCAAGTAATAGCCCCTACGGATACATGCGTAGGTACATATCCGTAGGGGCAAAATATCAGGATTCCTGATATTTTGCCCCTACGGATAACTGGGTAGGGGCATTTGTTGGCCCCTACGGATATATCCGTAGGGGCAAGCTCAACCCCCTGATACTGAGATCACAGGGGAAAATACCAGTTATCCTGATATTTTGCTCCTACGGTTTAATCCGTAGGGGCAACGTTGGTACCTACGGATTAATCCGTAGGTACATATTATCAGTTTTTTTAAAAAAAAGAGCTGCCTATTTTTTTCTCGCCCTATGCACAATAATATATACATCGATCAAATATAAAATTAATCATCACACAACATATATCGCAGTATTCATAATCACATCTCACGCATATAATATACAAAAGAAACCAAAAAACAGAATATGATATAAATATAAACACCGTAGAACCACCAATATCAATATCGTCCAAAATGTAGTACAATATGTATCCTATAAATAAATACATGTTTCAAAAAATAAGAATAAAAAAGCTACCCTAGCTCGGTCCAGCTCCACCTCTGATAAACGCTAGAATCTGGCGCGCCTGCTCCTCGGTCAATAAATCATGCAATTCGGAGCGTGCGGGAGTCAGAGCGGGCTGTGGAGCTGGCGATGTGGTCTACGCAGCCGCCGTCGAGGTAGTGGCTTGCGGAGCCGCGGCTGCAGGAGTCTGAGCGGGCGGTGGAGCTATAGGAGCTGTCTGCGGAACCGCAGCCGATGTAGTGGCTTGCGGAGCCACAGTCGAAGGAGATGCATGTGGAGACTCGGCCGATGTACCCTGTTGCATCTGGACCTAACGTGTGTAATAAGCGTGTAAGAACTGTGTATTATTCGAATTCATATCATTATCAAGTTATTTCGAAACCCCATTTGGATATCTAGTTTGGAAAACCTTAATTTATTTTAATTAGATATGTATGTATGATTAATCAAAGCTAAGTCTACAACCAAAGCTCAGGCTACGTACTAATATTGGATATGTTGATATCTATAATATGACATGATATTTTACTATTAAGTAGTATACATACCAGCATCTCCTTCAACTCCTGAACGGTGGCCTTCAAGCTCTCCAGTTCCTGCTGGACATGTCGCTCACTGGAGACGGAGGAAGTAACCGCCGGGGTGGAGTCCAACCTCATACGGGCCTTGCTAGGGCCCAGTCCCCTGCCTCTCTCCCAAACTCCGTGGTGCCCTCTGTGTGCGGCGTCCAGGACTAGGGTCAGCAGCCTCGGATTGCTCTGTCCGGTAAAATCGATCCCCGATGCCTCGGCCTGCTCAACCACCCGCTCCTACACCCACATTAAGAGTAAAGTATAAGTATAAAATTTAAATTTGAACCTTACAAAACTAAAATTTCAAATAGGGGTTGAATAAATATTAACACTTACGCAATACTCCTGGGTAGCGACGTCGGGATATCGAAGATTGCCCGTGGCGGGATCTGTCGAGGTGCCGTAGACGGTAAGATATGCAGACAGCACGCTCGGTGTACCACCTTGCGCCAGGGTCTAAGCTGTCTGCAATATTAGAAAATAACTCTTAATATTATATATATTAGAAAATAACTCTTAATATTGCATTATATCACAAAGGCCGGTCTATTGTAATTTACCGATAACTCCATGGCTCGAGTAATATTCCTCGAGCCACCTGTATAAGTGGGGCGACCCCTCTTCGCCGACTTCCTATTCTCTATATTTTGAGCGTCCTGTTTCTGCACAACGCATTCACATTTAGTTTTCTAATTAAGGAACACAAAAAATACATTATATCCTAAACAATGAATTACATTTAAAATACATACATGTTTGCGTTAAGAGTCGAAATATTCGCACAATAGAGGCCATGTCTCTACGTCGACTCTCGCAAAGGCCGAAGTAGATAGGAGGGCCGCTCTCTCTGCCTCGGGGGTCGCCATCCACAGGGAGCAGCAGTCGGCCTTCAGCTCATTCCTGTTGTATCGGACCTTGGTCTGCATGTTCTTCATCAGGCCATTGTACAGAGCATGAAGGTCGAGCACCTTCTCAGGGTGATCAGGGTTGGGTACAGGCTGAAAATCATAATCCAACTGAAAATGCAAAAAAAACATTGTTATTAGATTGCAAGTGTTAATAATAAATATATTGGATAAATCAAATGAAAATATATATTAATACCCAAGCCTGATCAAAGAAGAGGGCGAATGAGCGCCGGTGCTGCTCGCCCCACTCAACGTGAAGTGGATAGTTCTTCACGAGCCGGCTCTCATCTCCCATATACCGGCCGAACCTCTCGGCATGAGGACCGGTATAGCGATAATCAAGGGTAAAAAAGAGGGGGAATGTTGCCTCCCCCTTAGCTCTGTTAGGCCTCAGCCTATGGGACTGATTCGGGCCTCGAGTCCCCCTCTCGGGATGGGGAGGCCCTGTGCCTGCAAGAAATATCAAGACAATCAATATTAAGACAAAGTTGTATTAAGAAATCAAGGTTAAACGAAAATTGGAGTGTGATATATACCTCCGGTGACTAAAGCATGAGCCTGGGCCCGAGCAGCAGCACGAGCGGGACGATAGTTCCTCCGGTGAGGAACAGCCGGTGTCCCAGATGCGGACGCATCCCCTCCAACTAGAAAATAAACATTGACGCTAAATTTCCTTGAAGTTCATATTTATTCTATAGAGCATATGTAAAATGAATAAATATTTTATATTTATTCATACTAACCTACAGACGATGCGGAGGGTACGGAAGTGGCAGGAGTGGCCCCTGCGTCAGATGTGGAATCTGTTCCCCTCCGAACGGCGGCCGACGACGCGAGGGCGTCTTGCCTGAGGTTCGGGGCAGATGCTATTTGGTTTTATCCGTCCACCTCTCCGAAGATGCCAAGTTGATTTATGGCACCGTGTATCGGAGGTTTAGACGGATGCGGCCGATGTAGCAGACTTCGTCAGATTCCCCCTCGCTTGAGGGGTTTTTGATTGTGGGGACGCTCTTCCCTGCAGGCGCAAGCCCCTGCAGTTAATTACGCTACCGCATCGCGGTAACAACTTTCTCCTTCTTCAGAACTTCACTTCGTGTCGTGTGTGTTTGTTTTGTTTGTGGTTGCCCGTGGATTGTATATGGAGACTGAGTAATGCCGTCGCCTGTAGGACGTGGATTAGTCCAAATCCGTATTTACTTAGATTTGGGTTTGGTGTTTTTAGTTTAAGGATGCATTAGTCGCGTTGCGGCTAAGATCAACTTAAACGTTCGTTAAGGATATGTTAGTCCTGTTTTAGACTAAGATCAACTTAACGTAGTGATCCATTTAATATATGGTCGTCAGGACTCGTCACCTCTCTGATATTGTTGAATGATTACAACGACATGTGTCAGAGGAGCTCGGAGATGTACCCTCGAACCAGAGATGATTTGGAATTTTATAATCCATTTGAATGTTTAAGGATACGTTAGCCGTGTTTGGGGCTAAGATCGACTTAAACGGGATCGTTTAGATCCGGTAAAAGAGCATTTGGAGGCTCTATTGTTCCAGTTTAGGGACGTGGTGGTCCATACTCCAGTTTGGGGACGTGGTGGTCCATTTTCCAGTTTAGGGACGTGGTGGTCTATATTCCAGCTTAGGGACGTGGTGGTCCGATATTAGTTTAAGGACGTTCCGGTCCGATATTAGTTTAAGGACGTTCCGGTCCAACATTCCCATTTTGGGACGAATATTAGTTTAAGGACGTTTCGGTCCAATATTAGTTTAAGAACGTTTCGGTCCAATATTTGTTTAAGGACGTTTCGGTCCAATATTAGTTTAAGAACGTTTCGGTCCAATATTTGTTTAAGGACGTTTCGGTCCACGAGTTTAAGGACCCCGCAGTCCATATTGACGTATGTGGTCGTCGGGACCCGTCACCTCTCTGACGTCGTTGAAGGATTACAACGATAAGTGTCAGAGGAGCTCGGAGATATACCCTCGAACCGGATATAAATTGATTTAAGAGAGAGTTGTGCCCAGTCAATTTTATTTAAGAACTTACAGCCAAAATTGGGCTAAGTCCAGTTGAGAATATTCAACATTTTTCTTGATCTTTGGCCTATTAGGCCTGTGCTAGGGCTTTGCCCATATTTAATAATGCACTGCATTCTATTCTGGCCTGCTAGGCTTTTGATTTGGGCTCTGTCCCTTTATTTATGATGCATAGCATCTATTTTGGTTTAGGCTCTGCCCCTTTTTAAAAAAAATAATGCATTGCATTTTATTAGACCTGTTAGGCCTTCTTTAATTGGGCTTGGCCCCTTTTGTAAGCAATGCAGTGCATTTGTCTGGCGCTTTGCGCCAAGTAATGAGCGCAAGCTCATATGGTGATGACACGTGTCATGCTCTGGTGAGCGCAAGCGCAACAGCGCAGTGCGCTGCGCTAGTACGCTGCGCCGTTGCGCTGCTGACACGTGGCGCGCTCTGGCGAGTTGCGCCAATTCCAGAGAGCAAAGATCTATTTCCAGAGCGCGTAGCGCAAGTTGTTCTGTAGCTGACATGTGGCGCTCTCTTAAGAGCGCAACAGCGCAGTTTGGAAGTGCAAAACACTAAGAATCTTTTAGATTCAAGAACAGAAGTGCAAAGCACTAAGAATCTTTTAGATTCAAGAACAGAAGTGCAAAGCACTATTTGATTTCTTGATCTAAATTAGATCAAAGAAAAATAAGTTTTTCTTTTTGCTTGAAGAACCAGAGGTTCATAAAAGTGCAAAGCACTATTTTTATTTTGTTGTTTTCTTGTTTTTTAAAGAACCAGGGGTTCATGAGAAGTGCAAAGCACTGTTTATTATGTGAAGAACATTGATCTGGTTTTTAAATCAATGATTTATTAAAAAAGATTTCTTTTCTCTCGTGAAGGTTTTTACCTTTCTTTTCTTTGAGCTTTTCTTAGAATTCTCTCTCTGTTTGAAGCTCTTGGCTTTTTTCCAAGAAAAATGATCCTCTCTTGAATTGAGGCCTAGGGTCCTTTTTATAGTGCCCATATATTAGTTAAATTTGTTAAAGAGATCTTTCTCTGAGTGATTTGGGGAATTTTCCCCACCGTTGGATCTTTGATCCAAGCGCTTCTGCTTTGCAGAAGAAAATCTTCTTGTTTTAACAAGAACAGAAAAGGTTTCTTAGAAATTTAATTCTGTTTGGCGCAGATGCCCCAGCGCATGACACGTGTCGCGCAGTGCAATTGCGATAGCGCATCTACGCTGACACGTGTCGCGCAGCGCACAGCGCAGCGCATCTGCGTTGACACGTGTCGCGCAGCGCACAGCGCAGCGCATCTGCGCTGACACGTGTCGCACAGCGCAGCTGCGCTGACACATGTCGCGCAGCGCAGTGCTTGCGCAGCTGAAGCGTTGCTTCAGTTAGATAGAGCTTTGCTCTGATTGGGCGCGCCTTCTTGGGCGCTGCGCTGACGTATCAGCGCTTGACATGTGGCGCGTTGCGCCCGAGATTTGAAGCGTTACTTCAAAATTTTGAATTTTGAATTTCAACAAAGCTTTGCTCTGATTGGGCGAAACAAATGCCCCCCCCCACCGTTGCGCTCACGTGGCGCACACGTGAGTGCAACGGTGGCAAACTCCTGATCGTTGGATCAAGGGGTAAGCTCAAGGGGCGCAAGCGCCTTATAAATAGGACCTCTGGCCCTTTAGAAAAATCTTATCATTTCAAGATTTTTATTTCCAGAGCTTTGCTCTTGCTTAAGAACTTCAGAGCTTTGCTCATTTCTGAAGTAAAAAAACTTTAGGTAAAAATTAATTTAGATTAAGTTAGTTTTAAATTAATCTTAACCAAAGAGCTTTGCTCTCACAGATCTTTTGATCTAAAGGGATCCCGATTGGGGTTTCACCAGTAGAGCTTTGCTCTCATGAATCCATAGATCTGAAAAGATCTTGCTCATGGGTTCTAACCCATGAGCAGAGCTTTGCTCATGGATCCAAAAATAGATCTTTTTGGTCCAAAAATGAAGAACTTCTAAGGGTCTTCAAAATGTTTTAATCTCTTTAGGAGTTTTAAATAAGTTTTCTCATTATCACCACAGAGCTAGGCTCTTTTTAAAGAATCTTATTCTCCTGAGACCAGAGTTTGACAAGTGTCACTCTGTGACAGAGCTTTGTTCTAAAAGAGGAGATTTCCTCCTTGTCTTTAGGGATTCTTTATTAATGGGAATGTTTTCCTGAGGACCAACTGACAATCTCATCCAATGATGAGTTTGTCTTATTAACTGACGTATTGTCATCCAGATTTTGTGGGTCCCTCTTTTGTCCCCTGCTCACTGCACTGCTGTGTACTGTAATTAATTAATTTTAATTTAATTTAATTAATGCATTTTCTTTTTTAAACGCCAAACGTTGGAATTACAACACTAACGACTAAATTGTTCTTTTGCAGCGATCATGTCTCTAGACACTTCATTCCCATTCGTCCGCTCAGAGGAGGGATTTCCCGAGGCGCCCTTGGACCGTGAAGTCCTGACCATGATTAAGGAGTACGATCCGGAATACAAGAGTCTCCATCTTTGGGGGTCGTGGTACAATCAGATCATCATGGGCCGACGGAGCTTCACATGCGCAGTGCCGTCAGAACCCATAATGGCGATTCATTACGCCAGCCCACCCCCGGTGCAGTACGCCGTGGAGATGGTTGATTGGACATCAAAGGGCTTTCTACATCCCGCCATAGATGCGATTCCGGTTCAGCGTCCCATGGTTTTGGATATCCTGGGGCGCCGCATCTGTCAAGGCGAGGCGCGACCTTGGGGGCAATCATATAATATCGGTTTGATCCCCCGCCACCCAATCGGCTATCTACCGTGGGCCCGGTATATCCTGTCGACGAAGAAGTCGCAGTTGATAAGATTAGGATTGTATACCGCAGTCTACGTCTCCCTCTTTCAGTATCCCACGCTTCCCACCTGGTGGTTCAAGGCCTTCCTGGAGCAGTTGAACATTCCTACCCACACTTTCCTTGCCATGGATCGGGAAGTGTCAATCTCTTTGGAAGATTTTACGGAGGTATCCGGTCTACCGGTCATGGGGGAACATTATGAAGAGTTGCTCCCGCCGGATGAGTATGTCTTTGGTGCTAAGCCGGTGATAAGGGGGCTCACGCCGGAGAACGCTGTTCAACATCAATTTCCAAGTTTGATCAAGGTGTTGAACATCTACGAGGCCCTTTTCGTTGAGCGTGGGAGCTGCGGAGTTAATTTTGAGGATTTCATTGCTCGGTTCCTTCATCCAAACGTCCTCTCGGCGGAAGCTGCCAAGTTTGCCAACCTTGAGGACCCTTTTGGTTTAGGTTTGGATAACCTGCCAGCGAAAGACATAGACCAAAAGAACTTTTTTCTTCCTAACTCCCCAACCATGTCTTTTGCAGAAGTCGCAGCCCCCGAGATGGACGAGGAGGCCTTCTTTTTAGGATTTCTTGGGCTTTGGCTGAGTTGGTTTGCACTCCCAATGCACTCTCACCGCATGCGGCTCTCTGTTTTTTACCCGGCCCACCGAATGACTATCGGGGTAAAGGTGGCCGTTGGGATCGCCGGCTTGGCGCACTTATATCACGGCCTCAGCCGAGCAGCGGATGCTAATGAGCCTGGGGTGTTGCACGTGGTCTTCCCGATGCACTACTTTATGTCGTGGCTCGAGCTACATACAGCGGGTGTCTTCGGCATGCATAAAAGGCCCTCGTTCTACGAAAGGTGCAGTTTTCCTCGCATTCTACAGTTGATCGGCGCATCGATTGTAAATCCATCGCCACGAGATGCCAGGGGTTTACTCCTTCGCTCCCACACCGTTGGAACCGGTGTGTCTTTCATTGACAAGGTGTTGACTATTGGAAAAACGTCCACCACTGCAGTGCGGCCATTGCAAGACACTTTCAAGGATGAAGCTTCAGTTTTAACGGCCCGGGAGACCCTTCACCTATATTTCATCAGACCGGGCTTCTTGGTGTTTAGGCAGGACGGGGCAGCGATCTTCATGAGATATAACCCGCATCGTTTCGCCCAACAGCTGAGCTATAATCAAGGGGTACCGCTGGAGGCTTTTTTATCGGAACCTGCCGCGACTGAAGAAGGGATGGAGAGAGGGCTGCATCACTTCATGCGTCTAAACACGGGCTCTCACTTCTTTATCAGTGAGCCGGCTTGCGCCCCCCGACTTCTTAGGGTATACACAGAATGGTACAGTCATTCGACGGGAGCGGTCATAAAGGAGGAAAGGCGGTTGCTGATCGACCGTAAGGGTGCACCTCCAGGTAGCGATCGCAACGCTCCTCTGGTGCCAATGACCCCGGTAATCCCCCCTTTAAAAGATGCCAAAGCCGGACCCTCGCGTGCACAAAGTCCTCCACGTGAGTTGCCGCTCCCTGATATCACAGATGCACCTCTCGCACCTTGTGCTCCAATGGAAACAGTGGTTGTACCCTCGCCGGAGTCTGGCGTGGGTGCGGACATCGGGACCCGTCGTCCCAAAGTGGCTGCTAAACGGAAGTCGATCCCCCGTGAGCCTAGGGTCGGAGGGCAAAAGAAAAAGAAGTCGCTCTTCGCTGCGGACGTCGTGTTCGGTCAGGAATCCCATGCTCCCTATGCCGAGGGTCTGCTCGAATATGGGACTAACGCAGGATTAGTGATGCCGCCGCCGGACGATATAGACTTGGAGGCTGCTCTCCAAGCTTCAGCATGGTTGGCGAGGCGTGACGTGTGGCTAGCTAAGCTTGCGCAATCAGGTAACTACTAGTCGCATTTTCTTTATTGCAACATATCCTCTTCATTGCCTTTGACTAACGCTTTTCTTTCTTTTCTTTCAACAGGCATCACTGATGGAGAAGCTATTGCCGCTTCTCTGAAGACTTTCCAGGAGGAGGAACGTCTTAGAGCATCCATGGGCCTTAGTAAGTTTCGATTCATCGAGTTTTCATTTTCTTTGTGTCATGGTTGATCTAACCTTTCCCTTTTAATCGCAGGAACCTCAATGCTGTTCCTTCCAAGTGACGCAGATGTTCTACCAGCTGCCGATGTTCCTGCTTCCTCTGGGCCACCGCAGGAAGTTCGTCTTGAAGAGCCGATGAAAGATGCTTTAAAGGCTCTGGAGGCATCCCTGAACGAGGATGACGACGCCTTGAAAGAGGCGTCACAAAGGTCCATCGCGACGGCGCGGGAGGAAAGGAAGCGGCTGAGGCGTGAGGCGAAGGCACGCAGGGCTGCCTTGGCTATGGGAGCGGGTCCCAGCACCGCCCCTCGTGCTGAAACTCTATCTGAAGAGGCCCCTGTCGCCCTATCCACTGCCCGCAGAGAGGTGGCGCGTGCAGTTCGGAGCGCAAACGGCAAATCCGCTTCAGGTAATATTTCTCTCAGAGTTTTTGTTATAAGGATTTTAATGTCATTGGTCCTTATATCTCTTATTTTGCAGGGCCAAGTCCGATCGAGGGGGAGGCGGAAACCGTTGATCTCAAAGAAACAGAGGAGGCGGTACCTGCCGAACTCGAGCCGACGGTGGGCAACGTCGTTGTGGCTTTAGAGCCTGAGGTGGAGGTTGAGGGGCCTGTAGCCGAGAAGGTCATTGATGCCGAAGCTGAAGTGGTGGCAGATGATATGATCATTATAACTGAGTCCAGGGTGGTGGCGGATGAGGCGCTCGAGGCCGGCGATCTTGTGGTGATGGTGGACGATACAACAGCGACCACTGAACCTGAGAGAGTAGTGGGTGAGGTGGCCATGATTCCCGAGGACGAGCCAACCGCTCCTTCTCTGGAATCTGGCAATACTCCAGTTATAGCCCTCCCCGTCTATGGTCCTCCGCCGTCTCCAGGTCTCGCGAGCACCACAACGGTTCCCATTGAGTCGGTTGATGAGGCCACGGGCGGTGGTCTCATGTCAATAGAGGAGGGAATCGCCTCCGTTTCAGCCGGCAGCTCATCAGGTAAATCCCAAGTTGCTATCTTTTTATCTTACGATCCTTTCTGACAAACTCGCATTTGTTGTAACGCAGGTGCAGCCAGTGCCGATACTCCACTGCTTGAGGGAGCGCCTTCAACAACTGCTTTGGCGGTGGTCACCTCTCAACCCTCTCTCATACCATCTAAGATGTTGGAAGGTATGGGTTTGCAATTTATTAATCGTATACTTTAGACATATAATTTGTGTACTAAAGTCATATTGTCGTGTTTCTTTAGGAGTGCTCTTTGATCATGTATATCAGATGTTGCTCCCACACTTCTCTTTCCCATCCGAACTTGCTTCTTCCTCTGGTGGCGTTGGTGAGTATGATTTCCATTGACATCTTTCTTCTTTTTTTTATTGATGGAATTACCCCTAACCTCTTTTTCTCATCTCAACTGCAGTGCTACAGATTGAGGGAGGGGATAAAAGATCAGCTGCGCCACCGGCTCTTCAGACCTTGCCACCTGTCTCAACTGGTACAGCGACCATCACATTGGTAACTTCCCTCTCTTTATTTTCTGTACTGTTATCTGATCGCATCTTGTTTCTTTTCAGCTGTCGTTCCGGTCTTGGCTCCCTTCGAGCCTCGTATTACCATGCCGGCGGGTCCTTATCTGAGGAGTCTGTCTTCAAAAGGCGCCGCGAATAGTCTGCGCATGTTGAGTGACTACGTCGAGGAACTCAACATTGAAACTCCTACATCTGCCGCAGACTTCGCTATGGTGGTTAACCCGATGCTAGCAATACTCGTGAACTTTAATGATGAGGGCATCATCGCATCCTGGGTTAACCATTGTAGGGAGATCGAGGGTCGCCTATATCAGTTGGAGTCGCTGCGTCCCGCTCACGAGACCTTGGCTGCCAGTAATCAAAGAACAACGTGGATTGAGCAGAGTACTCCTTACTTCCGCCATCTCGAACAAGAAGTCATTTCAAGGCGTAAGGAGCGTGGTGAGACTTCGAGCAAGTCTGCCCAACTGCATGCTCGGGTGGAGGCCAACGCCGCACAGCTGAACGTTGTCTTTGAGGGCCTTCTGCAATGTCTTTCCGAAGGGTTATCATTGAGGCAAAAACTTGACGTTGTCGAGCGAGATGCACCCAGCCAGGAAGCAGCCCAGAAGGCGGCAGAGGAGCAACTTTCGTCCTTCTTGCAGCAGCGGGCCCAGGTGGAGGCGGAGGTGGCTGCGGCTGTCACTCAGGAGGAAGCGCTGAAGGAAGTGCGAGAGCAGCTTGTGAATTTATTAAAGACACTTCCTCCCCAGTAGCTATCCATCCTTGTATCGTTTGTGCTTGTAGATAAAAGAATGTATATATATATATATATATTTTATTCTTTGACATAATGTATCCTGTATGCAATCAAGTTTATGAATAAAAGATACACCTTTTTTGTAATGTGTCATTTTCTCCGTCTTTTCTTTTTTTCATTATCAGCATGCCACCTTAGTAACCATGGTTGACGGATGATTAGAACGAGTATCCTGACTTTCTTAAGAAATAGCGATGGCTTAGGCCGCAGGTTCAGATCTGCTGCCTAAGACTTTTCAACTCTATAAGCCGTGAGGGTCTCATAGAGACTTTTCTCCCTACGGATCGAGAGGATCTCGTAGGTGGGTTTTCTCCTTAGGAATCGTGAGGATTCCTAAGTGTGGTTTTCTCTTATAAGTCATAAGGATCCTATAAGAGAATTTTTCCCTCTTACGAGTCGAGAGGACCCACAAGCGGTTGTTTCCCTCCTCGTCGAAATTCGACTTTGGAGAGTGAGACCCGTGAATAGTATGCAAGAGACCATTTTGGATTGACTTGCAGGGTCCCATTGTTCAGGAAGCAAGTTTTTCAGTCCCTGCTGCCTGAGGCTTCATTCACATGTTGAGACGAATCGGGAATTTCCCGCGGAGACACTAGTTTCTCTGCGAGCCGACGCGAATCAGGAGGCTCTCGTCAAGGAGTGTTTGTAACCGTGAGTCGAGGAGTTTGCTAGGGATTATTTTTTTCCCAAGCGCCAAGGATTATTTGTTTCCTTGGGGTTTGAAACGAGTCGAGGATTCCCCACGGAGGCACTGGTGGCTCTGCGAGTCGACGCGTATCAGGAGGCTCTCGTCAAGGAGTGTTTGTATCCGTGAGTCGAGGAGTTTGCTAGGGATTATTTGTTTCCCAAGCGCCAAGGATTATTTGTTTCCTTGGGGTTTGAAACGAGTCGAGGATTCCCCACGGAGGCACTGGTGGCTCTGCGAGTCGACGTGAATCAGGAGGATCTCGTCAAGGAGTGTTTGTATCCGTGAGTCGAGGAGTTTGCTAGGGATTATTTGTTTCCCAAGCGCCAAGGATTATTTGTTTCTTTGGGGTTTGAAATGAGTCGAGGATTCCCCACGGAGGCACTGGTGGCTCTGCGAGTCGACGCGTATCAGGAGGCTCTCGTCAAGGAGTGTTTGTATCCGTGAGTCAAGGAGTTTGTTAGGGATTATTTGTTTCCCAAGCGCCAAGGATTATTTGTTTCCTTGGGGTTTGAAACGAGTCCAGGATTCCCCACGGGGGCACTGGTGGCTCTGCGAGTTGACGCGAATCAGGAGGCTATCGTCAAGGAGTGTTTGTATCCGTGAGTCGAGGAGTTTGGTAGGGATTATTTGTTTCCCAAGCTCCAAGGATTATTTGTTTCCTTGGGGTTTGAAACGAGTCGAGGATTCCCCACGGAGGCACTGGTGGCTCTGCGAGTCAACGCGAATCAGGAGGCTCTCGTCAAGGAGTGTTTGTATCCGTGAGTTGAGGAGTTTGCTAGGGATTATTTGTTTCCCAAGCGCCAAGGATTATTTGTTTCCTTGGGGTTTGAAACGAGTCGAGGATTTCCCACGGAGGCACTGGTGGCTCTGCGAGTCGACGCGGATCAGGAGGCTCTCGTCAAGGAGTGTTTGTATCCGTGAGTTGAGGAGTTTGCTAGGGATTATTTGTTTCCCAAGCGCCAAGGATTATTTGTTTCCTTGGGGTTTGAAACGAGTTGAGGATTTCCCACGGAGGCACTGGTGGCTCTACGAGTCGACGCGGATCAGGAGGCTCTCGTCAAGGAGTGTTTGTATCCGTGAGTTGAGGAGTTTGCTAGGGATTATTTGTTTCCCAAGCACCAAGGATTATTTGTTTCCTTGGGGTTTGAAACGAGTCGAGGATTTCCCACGGAGGCACTGGTGGCTCTGCGAGTCGACGCGGATCAGGAGGCTCTCGTCAAGGAGTGTTTGTATCCGTGAGTTGAGGAGTTTGCTAGGGATTATTTGTTTCCCAAGCGCTAAGGATTATTTGTTTCCTTGGGGTTTGAAACGAGTCGAGGATTTCCCACGGAGGCACTGGTGGCTCTGCGAGTCGACGCGGATCAGGAGGCTCTCGTCAAGGAGTGTTTGTATCCGTGAGTCGAGGAATTTGCCGAAGACAATGGTTTCTTCGGGGTTGGGATGAACCATCGAGATTTGGCTTCGTCTTCTGGCGGAGCCTGTTGGGAAAGTATGGTTCCTTCTTTGTTTACGCCCTTGGATCGTATACAGGGATCGATGTGATCTTAACTGTAGGGCCAAAGTTTTATCATCATTTTTTATTTTATCTCCGCGATGCTCTATCATTTCTACTTTTATATCGCGAAGGTCGCGATTGCTCAATCATTTCGGCTATTTTTCGCGGTGCTCAATCATTTCGGCTATTTATTTTATTTTTACTCGCTGCTTTTTATTGCGAGTTGCCCAATCATTTCGGCTATTTTGCATGCATACATTTCTACTTGCTGCTTTTTATTGCAAGTTGCCCTATCATTTCAGCTATTTTGCATGCATACATTTCTACTTGCTGCTTTTTATTGCAAGTTTCCCTATCATTTCGGCTATTTTGCATACATATATTTCTACTTGCTGCTTTTTATTGCAAGTTGTCCTATCATTTCAGCTATTTCGTATGCATGTGCGGCCTATTGGCTTTTCGCTGTAAACCAATTTCGGCATCAGCACCGCTACAACTGGGATATTACCAGGAGCGAATCATCATCTGCCTCTGTCAATGTCGAACAAAGGTGGCTTAGCGACCAGGGTTAGGGTCCTGTCGACTAAGGCTTTTGACTTCATGAGCCTAAGGGTCTCACGAAGTTATTTCTCCCTACGAGTCGTGAGGATCTTGTAGGTGTATTTTCTCCTTAAGAATCGTGAAGATTCCTAAGTGTATGTTCCTCTGTAAGTCGTAAGGATCGTATAGTAGGGTTTTCTCCTTGTAAGTCGAGAGGACCTACAAGGGTCATGCGAACATGTCTCCAGTCATGGATGGGACTTGGTTAGGGAAATGTTTATTCGCGCCCGTGGATTGTATACAAGGGTCAGTATTGAGCCACTTGTTGGGCAATATCGAAGGTTGGGGGTTGCTTAAGCATAGGTTTAGGTCTCTGTAATTTAAGACTTTCAAATCTTATGAGCCGTGAGGGTCCCATAAGAGAGTTCTCCTTACGAGTCGTGAGGATCTCGCAAGTGTATTTTCTCCTTAGGAATCGTGGGGATCCCTAAGTGTGTTGCTCCCTCGTGAGTCGTAAGGATCTCACGCGGGTGGTTTCTCCTTACAAGGTCGAGAGGACCTTATAAGTGTCTTTTAACGAGGTTGCGCCCTTTCGGGTTTTCACAAACACTCGCCGGTAGTCCCGCTGTTTTTACTCACGGAGCCGTTTCGGGTTTTCATCCGTGCCCATTTTGCTTATGGACAAACCATTTTGCTTTTTTTTTAAATTTATTTTTATATGTTTTTTTTATCGCGTCAGCCTAAAGATGCTGCAGTAGTAGTTTAAAGACGTTTCGGTCTGTTATTAGTTTAAGGACATTTCGGTCCGTCGTTAGTTTAAGGACGTTTCGGTCCGTCATGGAGAAGGCCGGCTACTTTTTATAAAGCCTGATCTTAGGAAGATAGCGAGCGGACATAGTCGTCGTCATCTATCATTGATCTAGGCTGTGGCTCATTAAGCGTAGTATTTCTTTAGGAAGCGACCGTTTATTGGCCTGAAAGGCCTTTCACCGTGCATGTCCATGAGTAGATAGGCCCCACCCTGGTAAACTTTATCTATGATGTATGGGCCTTCATAGTTTGGCTCGAATTTTCCTCGCTTGGCGCGATTGGGGATCATAGGCCTTTTGACCACTAGCACGAGTTCGCCTTGGCGGAATGTACTCGGTCGGGTCAATCTTTCGTATGAGCGCATCATCTTTGCTTTATAAGCTTCCAGATTTTGTTGCGCTATGAGCCGCGTTTCTTCAAGGGCATCAAGCTCCTCAAGCCGAAGGTTAGCATTTTCTTCGTTCGTCAGCTCGTAGTGGACTGCCATTCGTAGATAGGGTAGCTCTATCTCGAGGGGAAGTATTGCTTCTGTTAGTTATATGTATGCCCTAGAGGCCATTGCTATACATATGATGCATATTGTAGTGGATGCTGGGACATATATAGGGAGGACTTTCTTGCTTGACATGATAGTATGCTATCTGGTTGATCTTTACCTTAACGTGTATACTGATTGTCTCTCTGTTACATGTTGGTAAAGCCCTTAGGATGTGTACTTGACTACCTGGACTATGATGCGGATCATACTAGTGGGGATATGGTAGTCCATAAGTACATCCTTCAAAGTCCCTAGTCGTGGATGTATCGAGACGGGGCATCGATATACCAGAGTAGACTAGCGTATACCTTCTCGACCCATACAGATGGGCGATGGATGATCCCATATCCATCGGTGTTTGACATCAGAGATGATATACGGGTGCTCAGTAGAGACTGGGTACACTGGACGGACTCGCCGAGAACTCCCAGATGGTATTATACCTCACGTCAGATGGCAGTTCTCTGGTGACACTGGTATAGAGTAGTCTGTTGACCCGAGATCGTCATAGAGTCTTGTGTGGTTCGCACTGTGCTTTGATTTCCATCTTACCACGTCCAAGAGGGCGTGCAAAATGGTGGTTTTTGGGTACAGTCCCGAGTCACATGGAGGCAATGAGCGATAGGAGGGGATTCGTCTCTCCTGGTATAGGGAGTTGATGTTGCGCTGTGTTCGATTGGCTATAACAGGAAATCCCTGGCCAGGGTTGCTGAGATTTACTGGTAAGTGTTACCAGTAGTTTCTCGAACAGTTATAGACCTCATATCGACACGACTTATCGAGCTATTGGGGTCTGACGTTTACCACCCCTAGGCGAGATATGCGACATATCAGACGACGAGACCGGACTGTACGGTAGTGTTACTGGTTGGATTCACTGGAGTGTGAACGGGCTTGCTCGTCGATCTTCTGATCGCTCAATACTCGGGTGGCCGTTACGTTTAGCAGACCGCTTGCGGCTTGTGGGTGTTTGATATGATCATCATCTGCTGCCGGCGTATTGACGAGTCTTTAGAGTCCTACACAGAGGTTTCCTGGCTCAAGCGAAACGAAATAGGAGCGCATATGAGATATGTGCGGGACCGAGAATAATGCGAGTATGTGATACTGTATTCCATTCTCGCGATGATTGTATCGAATGGTTGTATGCGATATAACCTAGTTATCGAATCAAGGATTGATTCGATGAGCCGATACATTGAATATTAGTCGGTCATATGCGATATGACCGGATCGTTAAATCAAGTGTTGATTTAATGATTTAATGTATAATTATATATATGATATATTAATTTACATTAACTAGTATTGGTTCACTTTAAATGGATATTCTCACTCGGATGTGCACATTGTATATGTGATATACTTTTGTGCACTTGATTGTATCATGTTTGATGATACATGTTATGCTAGGGTTTTTGTGTAAAGATCAAACCATGGTTACATGATAATGGTTAGGGTTTTGTTTTATTCCCTTATTTATTTATCTATTTCTTTTTGGAAAATAAATTTGCATAAAGAGAAAAATGGTTGCTTTCTTTGTTTGATATTGAAGCTTCATGAAGCTTTGACTTTGTGACCATTTTGTCTCATGCTTAACCCTAACCATTCTCACTAACCCTAGTTTAGTCTCTACACATAACCATGGTTTGAATATGATAAGTATTGATTTTTAATGTGTTTTTATTAACACTTATCATATTCTTTTCCATCTCCTTCTTCTTCTTCACTTGAAGAAAACCTTTCTTCATCAATGGTGATTGATGAAAATGAGTGAGAAATCCAATTCTAAAGTCTACCCACTTCTATTTCTTCATCCTCTACCTCTTGCCAAGTAGTAGAGTGTGTTTTCTTCACAAGTTTCATCACTTGGTGAAGTGGGAGCTTGATCTAGTGATGCCTCGACGTAGATCATCTTCGGCACGTCGTCGATGACCTAGCCCGCTTTTTCTCCGATGAAGCCGACGCTAGAGCCTGGGATTTGATATGGACAACGAGGAGACTTCATTGAGGAGCTATGGAGATGGAGAAACGGATCTACAAAGGTTGTATGTTCGTTTACTTTTAGTTAAAGTAGTTAACTGGTTGCTTTGTCGTCTAGAATTCTAGCCAACGATCCGTAGTCTAGGGTTTCTCGGCACCGTATTTTTGAAATTGGCATGGTTGATGCCTTGTGAGTGCCTAGGAACCCTACAGTGGTATCAGAGCCTAGCTAGAGCCTTAGGCGAAGTCTAGACGGAGTTTGAAAGCCGGACGAACCGAAAACCTAAACCCAAAATAGCTCTCTGGACTTTTTCTAAAATCTTGGATTTTTCCACATTAAAAATATTCAGAAAAAACAGCAGAGAATTGTAAGAATTACTGTGAAGCCCGTACCCATGAATCCACCAAAGTGCGGCGGAACCGCGGCAGAAGCCTGGCTTCTGCGGCGGTTCCGCGGCCATATGGTGACATCATCAATTCCTGTTTGCACAGTAATTCCTATTTTCTGGTGTTGGATTTTCTGGGAATTTTTAATATTTATTCAAGAGTTGAATTTTCTGGGTTGTTTTGGGGATTCGAAGTTCTATCGGATTATCAAATTTTGTCTGTGTGGCTTTCCGGATAATTTTTGGATATGTTAAAAAGTTCGACCGGATACAAATACCCAATTTTTCCCCTGTCGGGAAATTTCCAAGTGTTGGATTTTTCCGTAGTTTAACGGCGTTCTAAGTAGTGCAAGTAACGCGATGGACCCTCTAGAAGACAACAAACCTTAACTCGATTATGTGACCGTCTTGAACTGCCCTTTGAACCTTCGGGTTTGGGGCAGTACGGCGTGCCACATGTGAGGCGTTGGCTTGACCCTTCTACGGCTGGACCGTTGGTACTGAGGCACGAACTGAATGTTGTTAGACTTATTTCATGTGTTGAGCTGTTTCGGGAAAACTTGGGTGTTCGATTGTTCGATCGGAAAGTTTAACATTTTCTGTTTATCCGGAATGTGATACAATAATTGGAATTCACAAGAAGTTATGAGATAACTGAATGAATGTTATAAACATAGCAGTTTAGTCTCACTTGATCGGTTGCCACGGAATTTTGATGTGATCAAAAGTCCGTCGCAATCACGTAGCGTACGCGGATACTCGCCGGGTAAACTTAATAGACAGCTTCACTCCATAGCCTCGACCAAGTGACTGTAGGAGAACCCCGTCGCCGAAAGCATCCGTTCGGGTGCTCGCGGCAGCGGTGTTCCGCCTTGGTGCACTTCGTCGACGGTATCAGGGGTGCGACCGTCTACTGAAGTTTGCGACGAGCATTCGATCAAAATGTCGGGAATCCTGTTGAATTGCCCGACTTGGTATTGAAAAGAGTTTTCGATAATGAGACTAAAATGCGGGGTTTATAATTGTTAGGCATGCGATGTCTAAGTAATTCATTTGGTCAGGCATGCGATGTCTGAGGTGGTTGCGGATTCCAACTGTTGTAGTTTTACACTTTCTTTTCTGTGACCGTAAGTGTAATATGTGATATCGCCGGTTTCGTTGCTATATGTCAACGACAGTTGGGATGCGCATATTTACTTACGTTGATGACATGTGATGTTATGTGTTGCTGGATATGTTATATTGGATCGTCGTGTTTGAATAGCCGGGGGGTTTTTATGTGAGATGAGTGTTTTTCATTTTCATTCATGTAAAAACTTGTATGTAATATTCTTTTATTGGGGCACTTCCAGGTAGCGGAAGTTGTCACCTTTTGTATATTATTTACTTTTCCGCACTAGGATAGACCCAAGGAGGAGGGCACAAGTAACCGGGTTCTGGAGTCCAGTGGGAGACCAACTCGAGGAGTCGAGGCCGGGTCTCCTAACTCTAGAATTGGTAGGGTTGCTTGCCGCTCTCGTAGGGGTCTAGGGGTGTGGGTTTGGCTATTCATCGCGACCGTGGAATCCGTGTTTTATACTGGCTCGTATTGAAAACACGGACGTCCTAGTATATCCAATATTTCATATGTTTCTTCTGCTGCGATATCTGTGATGTGATCATGTGATGTTCTATGATAGATACGGTATATAGTATATATGATATATTATATAAACGTTACTTATGTTTTACACCCGTGCTAGCCCTGCCCTGCTCTGCCGTTAGTTACCTAACCTAACGGTGCACAAGGGGACATCGAGGCGAATGCGGATGGCATAAGTGTACGTCGTATTTATCTGTGATGTTTAGGTACATTAAATGATGGGACTTCATTAATGTGATTAATGAAAGAAAAGAAACCTAAAGATGTTGTAGAATCGAATTTCAAAATAAAACAGGTAGCTACAGTTCTTGCTTTGCACAGCGGTATATATGATATATCCTGCACCTTATTCGATAAGGAAAGGACCGAGATCCCTTCACCGAGAGTGATTCCTTTAGCAATAACTGGCAGATGCTACACACTCGGTTTGTATTTTGATAGCTTTTAAGTGTTTTTGCTTTGCACAGTGATATATATGATATATCTCGCACCTCATTCGACGAGGAAAGGACCGACGATCCCTTCACCGGGAGTGACTCCTTTAGCAAAACTAGAAAAGCCTCAAAAGCACTCCATTTTTAAAATCATTTGATTCTACAGCGATATCAAGTTCATTACGCAATAGGTTTTTAGAAAAACCTGTCGTAGCCCTCCGTCATTTCAGATAAGTTGTATATAGTATTCGTGCTGCATTTGTTGGCTTTCGTCAAGGTGCAGTGTGCGGTAGCTATATGCTGCTTATCTGCTAGCATACGATGCGATTGGATTAGGGTAGTCGTGCGGCTTTGTTGGCTTTCGTCAAGGGTCGTGCGGGTGGGTTTAATTCGATCAAGAAATGTACGGGTTGAACTTGACTAGCGGGCTATGGTTTGTTGGCTTTCGTCAAGGTCATAACACGCTAGGGGCAAAATATTATCGGGAATTTCAAGTGTTGAAATTTGCAATGAGATTGCATACCTTCTATGAGATAGTTGGATCCCGATACCCGCTGCGAGTAATTGTTACTCCTGGGAGAGTTTTACACATTACAATTAGCCGATCAAGTAGGTGTCTAGAAAGGTGTTAACGAGGTTATGCCTCTGGGAAAATGAGGTTTACATTAATTAGGTTCGTGCGAAAGCACGGGGGACCTCCCTCAAAGTACCGACACTGGCCTGGATGAAAGATTGGCGAACTTGTAGTGTGTAATTAATCCCAGCTAGTCTTTCCTTTTAGGGTTTGAAGGAAGATTTGATTAAAAGCAGTGGGAGCCATCCTGATTAGATAAAATAAAAACCAATCTATTCTTGACAGAGCGCACGCTGAGTGTTTTCTTCTCTCTCTCTCCTGGTAGCGACCATGTCACACCTTAATCAAGATAATAATACGGATAATTGACCGAACCCGCTTGTTATACTGAGCTGGGGAACGTTGGTCCCGCTCCAACTTATAATTGTTATAAGACAGAGCAGGAAATTGGGGAATACCAAGATTCCCATGCCACCCAAACGAAGAGAGTGCATGCTGATGCATCATCTTCGGGTGTGTTCATTATGCAGAACTGTTTCTCATTATCCTCCGCATCCTTGGTATATGATACCGGATCAGGATCCCAGATATGTAATCTGTTACATAGGGCTACAAAAGAGTAGAAAAACTGAGAACGGGTGATAAGTTTCATGAGACAGAAAACGGGGCAAGTGTTGCAGCCAAGTCTGTTGGTCACTGTCACCCTGTATTACCAATACATTGATTCTGAACAAATGCTATTAGATACCGAACCTGATATACAAAATCATATCAGTCTCTTTAGTGGTAAAGAAATGATAAAATTCTGTATTGTTGGATAATGTTTTGAACATTTCCTATATCAAAAGTTGATCGGTTCAGGCACGTTATCTAAAAGCATTGATGTTCTAAATCAAACTACAATTCCTAGTATACAGAACACACACAAGAGGAAGAGTTCAGAAATGAACCGATCCTTCTTGAGGCATTGTAGACTAGGTCATATCAATGCGACCCGACTGGCTGAAGTTACATTTAGATGCATATTTAAATCAGTTTGAATTTACATCTTGTGAAAACTTGCCAGTCATGTCACAGAGATAAGATGACCACAACTCTGTTTATTGGAAGCAGAGAAAGAGTTAGTGAACTCTTGGGATGATACATGTTAATGTATGTAGGTCCCCTGTCTACACATACCAAGACAGGTTCTTTGTACTTCATTAAATTCTCTGATGATCTTTCGAGATTCAGACCTATGTTCCTGTTGAAACACAAGTCTGAACCTTTTGAGATATTCACAGAATATAAGTTAGAAGTAGAGAACCAAAATACGGGTATAAGTATTATGTCCTTTGATGTGATCAAGGAGGAGAATACTTGAGCACGGAAATCCTGGTCTATTCTAACGGAGAATGAGATTCTCTCTCGGCATTACTCCTCCGAAAACAACACAACACAACGTTGTATCGGGGCGGAGCAATCACACCCTATATGATAAGGTGTGCTCTATGATGAGTACTACTGAGTTATCTATTTCCTTTTGGGAGCTATGCGCTTGAGAAGCTGCATATCTATTGAATAGGGTCCCGATCAAATCAGTAGCCTACCACTTCATATGTGATATGGAAAGGGAAGAGCCCATCTCTTAAGTCAGTTAAGATTTGGGGTTGTCCGGCCAATGTCTAAAAGCAAAATCCGGACAAGCTCGAGGCAACGTCTATTATGTACAACTGGAAATGTTCCAGCTATACAAACTGCAGCTAATGATTTGACAGAACCAAAGGATTCAGTAGATTCCAATGAACCTCAGCCTCTCCGCCGATCTAGTAGGGTTCCTCACCCACCTGAGAGATACTTCGGTTTCTCTATGACAGTGGGAGCGAGGATTGCATCATGAGATGATGACCCAACTAGCTTCGAGCTGGCCATCAGGAGTAAGACTCTGTAAGAATGGCTGGATGCTTATCGATCTGAGATGGAATCCTTATACACCAACAAAGTATGGACTTTGGTTGCTATATCTGAAGGGTTAAATCCCCATCAGGAGCAAGTATATCTTGAGAAGATTACTTGGTGTAAATGGAAAAGTTGAGACTTTCAAAGCTAGACTTGTTAAAGGTTTTCGTCATTGACCAGGCGTGGATAATGATGAAACCTTTTCCAGTACCTATGCTTAAGTCCATCCAGATCCTACTTGCCACGGCTACATACCATGACTACGATATCTGGTGGTTGGGTGTCATGACTGCTTTTCTAAATGATGTTTTAGAAGAGTGCGTCTATAAGTACACAGCCAGAGGGCTTCGTAGACAGTGGGAGCAGCGGAAACGTGTGCAAGATACTTTATAGGATTAAAGCAGGCATCGCGGAGTTGGAACATCTGTTTTGATGGATTAGTCAAAGAGTTTGATATCATCAAAATGGTAGATGAACCTTGTATAAACAAAAAGATAGTAGGGAGTATGGTGGTGATCCTCGTATAGTACGTGGATGACATACTCTTGATAGGGAAAGAGTTTCCTATGCTACGCTCGATCAATCTCCGCTTATCACAAAGATTCTCCATATAGGATCAAGATGATACCTCCTAAATCCTGAGTTTTGGATCTATGAGATAGATTTAATTGGACATTAGGATTCTCACTAGTTGTAGTGAGATGGTATCAATCGATCCTGGGAAGAATCACTGGAAGTGTTCCAGGGTGATAAAGACGACTGAATGTCAGTCGCAGGCATTGTCTTTACCCTCAGTAAAGGGACGGTATGTTGGAAGAGTTCCAAGCTAGATACCGTGACATACTAGACGATAAAGGCAGGATACATCGCTACTAAAGATGCTACCAAAGAAGCTGTTTGGGTGTATATTGGTTCATGAGATGAACTATGTTCCTCCCATTGTGTGACAATGGAGTTGTGGCTTATGCCAAGGAACCCAGGTCCCATCAGTGATCCAGACATATTCTAAGGCAGTATCACCTGATCATGGAGATAGTTGATCTCCAAGGAGATCGAGGTAAGGAGAGTAGACACAGAGGATAACATGGCGGATCCACTCACAAAGGCCTATTCCCAGAGAGAGACTATTATGGGATGGTTGAGTATGAGATACTACAACCACTGCTACAGATGGCCCTAGTGCAAGTGGGAGATTGTTAGTTATATGTATGCCCTAGAGGCCATTGCTATACATAGGATGTATATTGTAGTGGATGCTGGGACATATATAGGGAAGACTTTCTTGCTCGACATGATAGTATGCTATCTGGTTGATCTTTACCTTAACGTGTATACTGATTGTCTCTCTGTTACATGTTGGTAAAGCCCTTAGGATGTGTACTTGACTACCTGGACTATGATGCGGATCATACTAGTGGGGATATGGTAGTCCATAAGTACATCCTTCAAAGTCCCTAGTCATGGATGTATCGAGACGGGGCATCGATATACCAGAGTAGACTAGCGTATACCTTCTCGACCCATACAGATGGGCGATGGATGATCCCATATCCATCGGTGTTTGACATCAGAGATGATATATGGGTGCTCAGTAGAGACTGGGTACACTGGACGGACTCGCCGAGAACTCCCAGATGGTATTATACCTCACGTCAGATGGCAGTTCTCTGGTGACACTGGTACAGAGTAGTCTGTTGACCCGAGATCGTCATAGAGTCTTGTGTGGTTCCCACTGTGCTTTGATTTCCATCTTACCACGTCCAAGAGGGCGTGCAAAACGGTGGTTTTTGGGTACAGTCCCGAGTCACATGGAGGCAATGAGCGATAGGAGGGGATTCGTCTCTCCCGGTATAGGGAGTTGATGTTGCGCTGTGTTCGATTGGCTATAACAGGAAATCCCTGGCCAGGGTTGCTGAGATTTTCTGGTAAGTGTTACCAGTAGTTTCTCGAACAGTTATAGACCTCATATCGACACGAATTATCGAGCTATTGGGGTCTGACGTTTACCACCCCTAGGCGAGATATGCGACATATCAGACGACGAGACCGGACTGTACGGTAGTGTTACTGGTTGGATTCACTGGAGTGTGAACGGGCTTGCTCGTCGATCTTCTGATCGCTCAATACCCGGGTGGCCGTTACGTTTAGCAGACCGCTTGCGGCTTGTGGGTGTTTGATATGATCATCATCTGCTGCCGGCGTATTGACGAGTCTTTAGAGTCCTATACAGAGGTTTCCTGGCTCAAGCGAAACGAAATAGGAGCGCATATGAGATATGTGCGGGACCGAGAATAATGCGAGTATGTGATACCGTATTCCATTCTCGCGATGATTGTATCGAATGGTTGTATGTGATATAACCTAGTTATCGAATCAAGGATTGATTCGATGAGCCGATACATTGAATATTAGTCGGTCATATGTGATATGACCGGATCGTTAAATCAAGTGTTGATTTAATGATTTAATGTATAATTATATATATGATATATTAATTTACATTAACTAGTATTGGTTCACTTTAAATGGATATTCTCACTCGGATGTGCACATTGTATATGTGATATACTTTTGTGCACTTGATTGTATCATGTTTGATGATACATGTTATGCTAGGGTTTTTGTGTAAAGATCAAACCATGGTTACATGATAATGGTTAGGGTTTTGTTTTATTCCCTTATTTATTTATCTATTTCTTTTTGGAAAATAAATTTGCATAAAGAGAAAAATGGTTGCTTTCTTTGTTTGATATTGAAGCTTCATGAAGCTTTGACTTTGTGACCATTTTGTCTCATGCTTAACCCTAACCATTCTCACTAACCCTAGTTTAGTCTCTACACATAACCATGGTTTGAATATGATAAGTATTGATTTTTAATGTGTTTTTATTAACACTTATCATATTCTTTTCCATCTCCTTCTTCTTCTTCACTTGAAGAAAACCTTTCTTCATCAATGGTGATTGATGAAAATGAGTGAGAAATCCAATTCTAAAGTCTACCCACTTCCTATTTCTTCATCCTCTACCTCTTGCCAAGTAGTAGAGTGTGTTTTCTTCACAATTTTCATCACTTGGTGAAGTGGGAGCTTGATCTAGTGATGTCTCGACGTAGATCATCTTCGGCACGTCGTCGATGACCTAGCCCGCTTTTTCTCCGATGAAGCCGACGCTAGAGCCCGGGATTTGATATGGACAACGAGGAGACTTCATTGCGGAGCAATGGAGATGGAGAAACGGATCTACAAAGGTTGTATGTTCGTTTACTTTTAGTTAAAGTAGTTAACTGGTTGCTTTGTCGCCTAGAATTCTAGCCAACGATCCGTAGTCTAGGGTTTCTCGGCACCGTATTTTTGAAATTGGCATAGTTGATGCCTCGTGAGACCTCTTGTGAGTGCCTAGGAACCCTACAGCTTCTGTACCGAACACCAACGCGTACGGTGTTGTGTTCGTGGCCGTCTTGAACGTAGTTCGATATGCCCAAAGAGCTTCTTGCAGTCTTTCGTGCCAGTCTTTCTTATTTCGGGACACCGTTTTCTTCATGATCTTTGTCAAAGTCTTGTTGAAGGCCTCAGCTAGACCGTTAGCTCGCGGATTATAAACCGAGGAATATCTCCAGTCTATATTGTGCTGTTGCGCAAAGCGACTGATCTTGTGGCTTCTGTAAGCTGGCCCGTTATCGGAGATGATTCGCCTTGGCGTTCCAAACCGATATATGACATGCGTCTTGAAGAAATGGAGGATATTCTCCGTCTTCACTTCTCTTAACGGTACTGCTTCTGCCCATTTAGAGAAATAGTCAGTCGTCGCCAGGATGAAACGATGTCCCCTAGACGATGCTGGTTCGATAGGGCCGACTATGTCAGTCCCCCACATTTCGAATGGTCAGCTAGCTACCGTTGGATGTAGTGGATTTGGGTGCTGGTGGATGAAGTCCCCATGGATCCGACACGAGTGACACTGCTTCGCATATTCGAGGCAGTCTTGAATCATCGTGGGCCAGTAGTAGCCCATCCGTTTTATCTTCAACTTCATCTTTGGGCCCGCTTGGTGAGAACCGCAGAGTCCGTCGTGAACTTCTTGGACGACCCTTTTCGCTTCGTCAGGTCCTAAGCATCTCAGCCATAGAGAATCAAATGACCTCTTGTACAAAGTATCATTGACGAAGGCGAAAGACAGAGCTCGTTTCATAAGCTGATGTCTTGTGGACGCTTCTTCAGGCATTCAGTGGGACTTGAAGTAATCTATGAAGACTTCTCTCCAATCCTTGGTATTTTCCCAATCTTTTACTTGCAGGGTTGTCTGCTCGCTCGTTCCCTTTTCTTCGGATAATTCTGGAGATATTTCTGCTGGGGTAAGCACTCGACGGCTTTGTACCACGATTCTAACGTCATCGAGGTTCTCGTCCGCCAGTTCTTTAGCAAGTTTGGCCAACGCGTCTGCTTTGCTGTTTTCCGCACACGGTATATTCTCCAAAGTATAGGAGGGAATTTGGGTCAACAGTTGTTGCACCTTTTCCCCGTACTTCACAAACTCCGGTTTGCATGTTTGGTAGTCGCCATTTACTTGACTAACGACCAGTTGAGAATCTCCGTATATGAGGAGGTTTTCAATTCCCATGTCAATGGCGATCTCGAGGCCTGCTATTAGAGCTTCGTATTCGTCTTCATTGTTTGTCCTAGGCTCTGTTAAGGAGAAAGCGAAGCGCATTATCCCTCCTTGTGGAGTTACAAAGATGAGTCCTACCCCCGATTTGATTATAGGGGTACTTTGTTTGCGCTTCTTTACGGAAGATGCTCCATCGAAATAGAGCTCCCATCGGGTATCACCACCGTCGATCGCATCAAACGCATGTTCGTCTGGAAGATCGCAATTCAGAGGAGAATCGGCGGGTATGGGATGCTCAGCGAGGAAGTCGGCGATGGCCTGGGCTTTCACTGCCGTGAGAGGTTGATACGTTATTGAAAACTCCATCAAGAGTAGGGCCCATTTAGCGAGTCGTCCCGTCAATATGGCCTTTGACATCAAGTATTTAAGGGGGTCCACCTTTGAAATGAGACGGACTTCATGCGCCAACGCATAGTGCCTGAGCTTTGTTATCGCGAAGATCAACGCCAGGCAGTGTTTTTCAATGGGGGAGTAATTGCTTTCTGCCCCCAGTAGAACTCGACTTAAGTAGTAGAGTGCTCTTTCTTTCCCTTGATCGTTCTCTTGTGCCCATAATGCACCTAAAGAACCTTCGAGGGCGGTTGTATAAAGAATGAGAGGCTTTCCCTTAACCGGAGCAGCCAACACCGGCGGGTTCTGCAGGTATTGCTTGATCTCGTCTAGCGCGCTTTGGCATTTTTGATCCCAGACGAATGGGGTTCCCTTCTTCATCAAGTGGCTATAGGGATGACACTTTCCTGAAAGGTTGGCTATAAATCGCCGTATGTATGCGTGCTTCCCTTGGAGGGATCGCAACTGTTTGAGAGTTCTCGGCGGAGGCATTTCCATGATCGCTTTGATCTTTGACGGATCTATTTCAATACCTCGGTGTCGAACAATGAATCCCAGGAATTTGCCTGAGGAAACTCCGAATGCACACTTGAGGGGGTTCATTTTCAAGTTGTATTGTCGAAGGCGATGAAATACGGTCTTGAGATGCTCGAGATGTTCCTCGTATGATTTGCTTTTAACCACAAGATCGTCGATATAACATTCGACGATTTCATGTATAAGGTCATCGAAGATCTTCGTCATGGCCCTTTGGTAGGTGGCACCGGCGTTCCTTAAACCGAAGGGCATCACTTTGTAACAGAATATTCCTAAAGGGGTCCTAAAGGCTGTGTGCTTCTGGTCTTCTGGATGCATTTTTATCTGATTATATCCTGACGAATCGTCCATGAAAGAGAAAATCTCATGAGTGGACGTATTGTCTATCATCAATTCGGTGACTGGCACTGGGAAATCGTCCTTCGGACAAGCTTTATTAAGATCCCGGAAGTTTACGCATATACGCACTGTCCCATTTTTCTTCATCACCGGGACGATGTTGGCGATCCACTCCGGATATTGAACCTCCTGGATGAAGCCGGAGTCGATCAGCTTTTTGACCTTGGCGTTGATACTCATCTCGAGCTCGAGCCGCATTCTCCTTGGCGCCTGTTTGACTGTCTTGATGTCCGGGGATATCGCCAATTTGTGTACAGCAATTTCTGGATCTAGTCCCGTCATTTCGGAATAGTTCCACGCGAAGCAATCTCTATGCTGCAGAAGCACATCCTTTAACGCAGCTACCCTTTCTTCAGATAGTAACTCGCTGATGAATGTCGGTCGTGGATCGTTTGCTGTCCCCAACTCAATCTTCTTGAGGTTATCTGCAGTGGTATGGATTCCATCTTCCAGCTCTTTTGGTGCTGGTGGGAATTCTGAGATTATCTCGTCGCTGCTGTTTTCGAAGCACCAAGGGAGCTCATCTATATCCTCGGGCTCTTCTTTTAATATCGTAATCATGTGACGGGTGCGAATTCGCTTCCAATCCCCATGTGGAACCGGTTCTTCTTTCGTGGCCTTGGGCTCGTGCTTCTGTGGCGGGGCTACCCTCCAGTTGCCGGACAGAGCGAACTTGCCAAGCTGATACTGATCTTCAACCTAATTCTTGAAGGTGAAGCAGTCCTCGAGAGGGTGCCCTATTACTCGATGGTAAGAGCAATAGTCCGGGTGTGAGACTTCGCCCGCTCGTTCGGGATGTTTAGACTCCGGCAATGTAAGCATTTGATGTTTTAGAGCAAGGTCAAGTATCTTCTTCGTCTTATCCCGAGGAAATGAGTACGCTCGACCCATTTTCTTCATGAGGGATAGATCAATGACGCTCGACTCCCGTTTGCGTGGCTTCTTAGCCCTGCTTTGTTGTTGTTGAGTGCCTTTTTGGCCTTTCGACTTATTTCTGCTTTTGCGCCGAGCCTTCTTTATAACAGGTTGACAGGGAGCAGCCTTTTCATCTTTCACGGCCTGTTGGAGAAGGCGTTGCGTTCTGGCTTTCTCATAGATGACCATTTCGCGGTTATGATCGTCTCGGACTTTTTGACCCGCTTCCCTTATAAGCTTGTCCATTTGTTCTTCGAACGACGGACTGGGCACTTTCGCATCTGGAACTTTCACGGGCTTAGGATTAGCGTCCTCCCATTGAGCATCTGCTTTTTCATCGAAGTCATACATGACGTAACAGCTGTTTAGTAGCTCCCGTTTCTTTGACCGGATGTATCCGAGTCCTTTCGTCTCCATTCTCCCGTTAGGCAGTTTGCGTTGAGTCCCGTGAACGTTCCAGACTTTATCATAGAACTTGGCTTTTCGAACGGTCTGCTTGAAGGATATCCCGTGGCGTTTCAGCAGCTTTTTCAAACCTTCCGTATAATATCTGGGGAGACGGATAGGCTGAAGCCTGTCGAGCGTGGGATCCGCGCCATGCCAGATTTCTTTTTCCACCTTGGTTTCTTCAGAGCGGTAGAACAAAATTGCTTTCTCGCTTTCTCGCATGGGAGGGATATAGAATGTCTGCAACTCTTCTACACTGTAGATATTAAGTGCATCCGGTTCTTTATGGCGTTCAAGCGGCACCATGGCGACTTGCAGACTTTGCTCTTCATCAGGGAACATTTGTATTGAAGGTCGAGCAGAGAATACAGCATGGACTTCATCTTCCGAGTCGCTGCCAAAGATCAATGTAGGAGCCGATGGTCCCGGCTTGTTGTGTTGGGGCGGACCCGAATAAACTATCTCCTCTTCCTCCTCAGTATCACTGCCGAAGACAGGGATGGTAGCGTTAGCTTTATTCTCTGGTTTGTGACACTTCTCCGTATCTTCGAAATCCGGTAAGAAATATTTGGCATCTTCGTATTTGCGGACCTCGTTGACAGAGAATGGGTTCAGTTCTCCCGTCATGGTATACTCAAAACCATCCTTAAAATACTTCATACACTGATGTTGTGTAGAAGGGATGATGTTGTACTCGTGTAACCATGGCCGGCCGAGCAAAGCGTTGTAGCATGTCTTGGCGTCTATGACGTGGAACTTAATGTCCGTGACGAGTAGCTCGAAGCGTAGCTTCAGTATCACAGACCCAAGAGTTCTTGATGACCGGGAGTCGAACCCGGAGATAGTGATCTTGTCACGAGCAAGGTGCAGGACGCTCATGCAGATTTCTTTCAACACCCGCACGTTGAGGAGATTAACGGAGGATCCATTGTCGATCAGGATTTTGCCTATCTTAATATCGTGGCAGTATCCTGAGACATAGAGGGGGCGATTGTGTTCGCAAGTCCCAAGGAGAAGGTCCTCGTCGCCGAAAGTGACATCGGCCGTGTGCACTTCCTCCAATTCATCCTTCATCTTTTCCTCGGCCAGGCATGCTTGGAATTGTTCCGGATCTTGGAGTGCCTTAATCAACGAATCTCTCGCCTCTTTTGATAGTAAAAGGGCGTCAAGAATGCTGAGCTGTGAGGGCAGCTTCCTCAGATGTGCTAAGACGTTGTAATCCACCTTATTCTTCTTCGGCGGGTTGTTGGCGCTTAGCTCTTCCACCACTTGGTCATCTAAGACGATATCTTCAGAGATTTTTTCTTTCCCTTTATCTTTTCTGTTCGAGGGTCCGAGGTTCTTTTCAGGCAGCGTCCAATTCCGCAGCCGAATATTTTCGCAAACCTTCGGTTCTACTTCTTTTCCCGAAGCGGACTCTTTAAAGAGAGGGGCGAGTTCCAGCTCCTCATCAGAATCGCTCCCGAATGTAGGTACTTGTGACCCGCCAGTGTTAACCATGCGACAATCGCCGGTAGTTCTTTCAAGCCCTTCGGTTGTATTTCTTTGCTCTCGGCGAGTTTTACGCTTTTCCCGCTTAAAGCGTTGTCGACGAGCAACATATCCTTGCCACTATTTATCGAAAGCTTTGCACTCTTGAGTGGGGTGCGAAACCTTCTGATGATATAAGCAATAGGAGGGGTGCATTTCTATTTCACCAGTAATTTTTCCTTCAGAGGATGGTAGCTTCATGCCCATTGATAAGGCCTTAGCAGACCTTTTCTTTATCTTGAATTGGCTTTTGTCGGCAGTGAAGGTATTTTGCTCCAGCGGGATCGTCTCAGCTCTTTCATCAAGTCGCTGGCGCTTGGCCCTTTCAAATATAGCCATCTCGCGTTCTCGATCAGCTTTACTTTTCAGTCGAGCTTCATTAAGGAACACGTCAATCATTTCAACTGATAGCTCCGGAATTTTTGGATCGGTATCTGCCTCCAGCGTTTTAGTGCAAGGGGTCTCTTCATCGTTCGTGATCGAATGGGAAATCATATGACAGCTCACCACATATTCCTCGGATTCATCCGATGAACTTTCTCCCTCATCTTCTTCTTGAAAGACGTGATTGAGGAATTCTTAGAGCGTAATAGGAGTCCGTGCCTTTTGGTTGTATTCATCCAGCGCGTCAATTTGCTTTTGTAAGTCCGTGCGCTTGTTGCCAGGCTTCATGGGCTTCTTAGATTTCTTCTTCTTCTTTTTCGAAGATTTTGACGGCTGGCTGCAAGTGCTTGAGCCACCACCATCGATCTTCGGAGTTGGACGTGGCTTCAACATCCCTTCAATGACCTGCGGTTCCAGCGGGTTCTTCCACTTGATCGCTGGACATGTCTGAAGATTGTTTAGCATCCTCTTTGTCTTGGCTGATAATACAACCTCCCAAGGAGCTTCTTCAATGACGGAGCATGTTGCTTCCGGCGTATTCGTCCCTTTAGAAGTGTGGGGCTGCGGGGGATTCACCTTCCATTTGTCAGATAACGCGAACTTGCCCTGTCGGTACTGGTTTTCAAACCAATTCTTGAAAACGTAGCAATCTTCGATCGGATGGCCTAGTACTCAATGATAAGGACAGTAGTTGGGCTTGTTGACGTCACTTGGTTGCAACAGACGTTTTGGATCCGGCAGATTTATGAGTCTGTTGCGCAACGCCAGCTCGAATAACCTCCTCGTTTTATCGCGGGGAAAAGAATAAGGACGTCCCATCCTATCCTCAAGGGGTACGTACGGGCGCATATTATTTTGACGAGCAACCGGCTTCGAGTCGCTCGGTTGTTGTTGAGCATTAGCGACGACGATCGCTTTTCCCTTCCCTTTGTCATTTCGGGAGTCCGGCCTTGGAAGAAGGGGTTTATGGCCCATTTGATCCATTTGCGCTAGTTTGTCAATCAAGGCCTGGAAGGTAGTTGGCTTGAAAAACATCATAAATTGTGAGATGGTTGCTTGTGGATCAAGGGTTCCTACAAACATACCCACCGCGGGAGCTTCTTCAATGCGCTGCTCGCACTTCGACCATAAGTTCCGCCATCGTATAGCGTACTGAACCCACGTCTCGCCGGGTTTTACCCTGGCGTTAATCAGTGCCGTCATCGGGGTACGTTCACTGGCACTTGCAAAACGTTGAGTAAACAGCAGCTCCATCTCCGCGAAGGTTTTAATAGAGTCGTTCGGGAGCTCAGAGTACCACTAGTTGGCTTGAAAAACATCATAAATTGTGAGATGGTTTCTTGTGGATCAAGGGTTCCTACAAACATACCCACCGCGGGAGCTTCTTCAATGCGCTGCTCGCACTTCGACCATAAGTTCCGCCATCGTATAGCGTACTGAACCCACGTCTCGCCGGGTTTTACCCTGGCGTTAATCAGTGCCGTCATCGGGGTACGTTCACTGGCACTTGCAAAACGTTGAGTAAACAGCAGCTCCATCTCCGCGAAGGTTTTAATAGAGTCGTTCGGGAGCTCAGAGTACCACTCAAACGCCGTATCTGATAAACTTCCAACAAACTGGCGAAGCAAAAGCTTGTCATCACCGCCGGTGTTGCCGCAGAGTGCCCTGAACTGGGCAACATGTTGATGAGGATTGCCCGTCCCTTTGTAGACATGGAACTTGGGAATCGTATAACCTGGCGGGTACTTGATTTGATCGTACCAAGTTGGATATGGCCGCCCCGTTTTTACGACCTGGTCGGCTGCTTCGGTCACATGATGAACCCGTATTTGCTGGGCGATGTACTCATCCAAATCAACTTTGGAGATTGTATCCTCTTTAGCTGTCGATAGAGCTGGTAGAGGATTTGATGTCTCTCCCCTATCGTCTTTAAGGACGATCGGGGGCTCTTCAGCCGGGGGATCTTGTTGTATCATCATCCCTATCATATCCTGGAAGAGGAGGCCCATACGCTGTATGTTGGCTGCTTGTTTAGCAGCCTCTTTTTCCTTCTTTTCCAATATCCGACGAAGGAATTCGGCGTCGGTTTCTTCCTCCTGGCGCTCATCTGAGGACGTTTCAGGGTTCTCTTTTGGCCCTGTAAGTGCGGCCATAGCGTTCATCATTTCTTGGAGCTTTTGTTGTTGCTCATGTGCCTGGGTCACTGATCGGGTGAGCGGTCGATGACCCGTAGATATGAGGCTATCTTCTTTACCAGATGCCACGTAGACGGTATGAACTATCATGCTCCCTGACTTAGGGCGTTTGGGTTCATCACCTCTGATATCTGTCGCCGACACGGGGGTTTTCTCCGGCCTTCTTCTTTTGTGGGCCGTTGAAGTTGAAGGGGCCGTTGCAGTGGGCACCCTAGCGATTGTTGTCCCTTGCTGTTCAATGGAACGGTCTTTTCCTTTTTGCACCTTCATCTTCTTTCGTTGACGGGAGTGATCCGGGTCGATCACGGAGTCTTGAACTCTCCGCCAAACCTTGTATATTTTTGAGGACAGCCGTTGAGGGGGTTGTTCTTGCTTCGTTTCCGGAACTCTCTCCGCGGGCGGAGGAGATCTTTCAATGTAGCGGTTGGAGAATTCTTACGTACCCTCCTCAGCAGTTCAAAGCTGTTCCCAGTTGGAACAGCAGCGTTGACTTCCACCACTGGAGCCGGTGGAGTTAGCCCTGAGGGGGAGTTGCCCCCTGCCTTCCTCACTCGTTGCCAATGGCGACGTCGAGCACGATGAGCCGTTGGGACTGGCTCGGAGATTGAGATAGCTTCTTTTTGCCCCCGGTCTGAATGAGGCGTCGCTGGTGTTAACCTCTTAAAGACTGAGGTTGTCTTCTGAGGTGTGATATCCAACCTATCGAAGACAGATCCTCGGGCAGGGATAGGAGCAGGAGCCGTTAGTCTTGAAAAGACTGAATTTTTGACAGGGGAAGCCGCCTTGACGACTTCTGAAGCAGCAATCATTGCCTTCCTTGGGACAGCCAGTTTAGAGTTCTGATTTAGCCTGGTGAAAACGGAGGCTGTCGGTTTGGCAGTGGGCGACCCATTGACAGGGGTCGTCGTAGCAGTGAGCCGGTCGAAGACCGACTTTTTGTTCACTTCCGGTGCAGGTATTGGCGTAGAGAAGCTTGTAGGTGGGATCATGGTCCCGAAGAACAGGCCAGTGGTGGCTTGGGTCACCTGGTCTATCGGCAGAGCGAGGAAGGAAGCCGCTTGGGGCCCATATGCTACACCTCCTAGTGAGGTGGAGCGTCCGTTGCAGTGGCATTTCGAGCAGTTGGTGCAGTTGAAGGCCATTGAATCTTGAGTTCTGCGCCAGGCAAAAGACCAAATCTTAGTAACTTTAAATCCGAAGGCAACCATTAACAAACCGCGACTGGTTCGTGAAGACGACACACGAAGTGTGGAGTGGAAAGAGGAAAAGGTCCCACCGGGCGTGCCAGAATCTGTTCCCTTCCGAACGACGGCCGACGACGCGAGGGCGTCTTTCCTGAGGTTCGGGGCAGATGCTATTTGGTTTTATCCGTCCACCTCTCCGAAGATGCCAAGTTGATTTATGGCACCGTGTATCGGAGGTTTAGACGGATGCGGACGATGTAGCAGACTTCGTCAGATTCCCCCTCGCTTGAGGGGTTTTTGATTGTGGGGACGCTCTTCCCTGCAGGCGCAAGCCCCTGCAGTTAATTACGCTACCGCATCGCGGTAACAACTTTCTCCTTCTCCAGAACTTCACTTCGTGTCGTGTGTGTTTGTTTTGTTTGTGGTTGCCCGTGGATTGTATACGGAGACTGAGTAACGCCGTCGCCCGTAGAACGTGGATTATTCCAAATCCGTATTTACTTAGATTTGGGTTTGGTGTTTTTAGTTTAAGGATGCATTAGTCGCGTTGCGGTTAAGATCAACTTAAACGTTCGTTAAGGATATGTTAGTCCTGTTTTAGACTAAGATCAACTTAACGTAGTGATCCATTTAATATATGGTCGTCAGGACTCGTCACCTCTCTGATATCGTTGAATGATTACAACGACATGTGTCAGAGGAGCTCGGAGATGTACCCTCGAACCAGAGATGATTTGGAATTTTATAATCCATTTGAATGTTTAAGGATACGTTAGCCGTGTTTGGGGCTAAGATCGACTTAAACGGGATCGTTTAGATCCGGTAAAAGAGCATTTGGAGGCTCTATTGTTCCAGTTTAGGGACGTGG
The DNA here is from genome assembly GCA_030015575.1 of Agapanthus africanus. Classification (NCBI taxonomy): domain Eukaryota; kingdom Viridiplantae; phylum Streptophyta; class Magnoliopsida; order Asparagales; family Amaryllidaceae; genus Agapanthus; species Agapanthus africanus. The sequence goes on along the minus strand of CM057345.1, from coordinate 37,707,194 downwards.
TGGTCCATACTCCAGTTTGGGGACGTGGTGGTCCATTTTCCAGTTTAGGGACGTGGTGGTCCGATATTAGTTTAAGGACGTTCCGGTCCAACATTCCCATTTTGGGACGAATATTAGTTTAAGGACGTTTCGGTCCAATATTAATTTAAGGACGTTTCGGTCCAATATTAGTTTAAGGACGTTTCGGTCCACGAGTTTAAGGACCCCGCAGTCCATATTGACGTATGTGGTCGTCGGGACCCGTCACCTCTCTGACGTCGTTGAAGGATTACAACGATAAGTGTCAGAGGAGCTCGGAGATGTACCCTCGAACCGGATATAATTGATTTAAGAGAGAGTTGTGCTCAGTCAATTTTATTTAAGAACTTACGGCCAAAATTTGGCTAAGTCCAGTTGAGAATATTCAACATTTTTCTTGATCTTTGGCCTATTAGGCCTGTGCTAGGGCTTTGCCCATATTTAATAATGCACTGCATTCTATTCTGACCTGCTAGGCTTTTGATTTGGGCTCTGTCCCTTTATTTATGATGCAGAGCATCTATTTTGGTTTGGGCTCTGCCCCTTTTTCAAAAAAATAATGCATTGCATTTTATTAGACCTGTTAGGCCTTCTTTAATTGGGCTTGGCCCCTTTTGTAAGCAATGCAGTGCATTTGTCTGGCGCTTTGCGCCAAGTAATGAGCGCAAGCTCATATGGTGATGACACGTGTCATGCTCTGGTGAGCGCAAGCGCAACAGCGCAGTGCGCTGCGCTGTTGCGCTGCTGACACGTGGCGCGCTCTGGCGAGTTGCGCCAATTCCAGAGAGCAAAGCTCTATTTCCAGAACGCGTAGCGCAAGTTGTTCTGTAGCTGACACGTGGCGCTCTCTTAAGAGCGCAACAGCGCAGTTTGGAAGTGCAAAGCACTAAGAATCTTTTAGATTCAAGAACAGAAGTGCAAAGCACTAAGAATCTTTTAGATTCAAGAACAGAAGTGCAAAGCACTATTTGATTTCTTGATCTAAATTAGATCAAAGAAAAATAAGTTTTTCTTTTTGCTTGAAGAACCAGAGGTTCATAAAAGTGCAAAGCACTATTTTTATTTTGTTGTTTTCTTGTTTTTTAAAGAACCAGGGGTTCATGAGAAGTGCAAAGCACTGTTTATTATGTGAAGAACATTGATCTGGTTTTTAAATCAATGATTTATTAAAAAAGATTTCTTTTCTCTCGTGAAGGTTTTTACCTTTCTTTTCTTTGAGCTTTTCTCAGAATTCTCTCTCTGTTTGAAGCTCTTGGCTTTTTTCCAAGAAAAATGTTCCTCTCTTGAATTGAGTCATATGATCCTTTTTATAGTGCCCATAAATTAGTTAAATTTGTTAAAGAGATCTTTCTCTGAGTGATTTGGGGAATTTTCCCCACCGTTGGATCTTTGATCCAAAGGCTTCTGCTTTGCAGAAGAAAATCTTCTTGTTTTAACAAGAACAGAAAAGGTTTCTTAGAAATTTAATTCTGTTTGGCGCAGATGCCCCAGCGCGTGACACATGTCGCGCAGCGCACAGCGGAGCGCAACTGCGATAGAGCATCTGCGCTGACACGTGTCGCGCAGCGCGCAGCGCAGCGCAACTGCGATAGCGCATCTGCGCTGACACGTGTCGCGCAGCGCACAGCGCAGCGCAACTGCGCTGACACGTGTCGCACAGCGCTAGCGCATCTGCGCTGACACGTGTCGTGCAGTGCTTGCGCAGCTGAAGCGTTGCTTCAGTTAGATAGAGCTTTGCTCTGATTGAGCGTGCCTTCTTGGGCGCTGCGCTGACGTATCAGCGCTTGACATGTGGCGCGTTGCGCCCGAGATTTGAAGCGTTGCTTCAAAATTTTGAATTTTGAATTTCAACAGAGCTTTGCTCTGATTGGGCGAAACAGACGCACCACCTATAATTAGACAATTAAAAATAGATTATATAAGTAATTGCAAAAAGAATGTGTAGATCAATAATATAACATTCTAAATCAATATGCATGCACTATAGGATATATAAACATACCCGCAGGTGCGGTGGTGTCACCACCTACAGCTAGACTGTAATAAAAATTACTATCTAAGTATGAGCAAAAGGAATGTGTGTATATTTATGATATATCATTCTAAATCAATATACATGCACTATATGATATATAAACATACCTAGAGGAGCGGGAGTGGCCTCTGTCCCTGATGTGGACGCATCACCAACAACTAGACAATCAAACATTGACAATATAAGTAATTTTGACATAAACATGCATGAATATCTATAATATTACATTCAAAATGGATATGCGTGCAATATACCTGGATGTGTGGCAAAATCCACACGGAAGGAGGCATCCGAAGGGGTCTCCGATCTGGGTGCAAGACCGGCCCTCTGAAGCTCCCTCCGTAGCTCTCCGGGCGGCAGAACCGCTCTGCCTCTGCCTCTGCCTCTGCCTCTGCCGGTGCCGCGGCTGGAGCTCCTGCCGCCCCTCGCTGCTCCCGTCATCATCATCAAATCTAGATAAACGGTTCGTGGACGCATTAGAAAATCATTAAAAGTATTGACTATATATGTATAGATCGTAAAATGTGGTAATAATATAACATTACTGATAACTTTTTTCGTTTCGTGGGCGTATTATACATATCTACTTAGATTTCATCGTCGATGTCATTTCTAACCCACGTAACTTCATGATCGGCCGAAGACAACCCGTCCTTCGAAACAGACGGTCAGAGCACTCTAAGCCTTCTCTCTTCTTCATCCTCATCGCTGTCCTCGAACTCAGGGACATCGTAAACATCTCTAGGTTTCCATCGGCATGCAACACTCCATCCTGGATGCTTTAAACACTCTGAGTAGTATACTTGGAACGCTTGGTTTAGAAAGATAAACGGATCTTCCCGACCGTAAAATCGAAGTGTGTTCATACTGGTCAATCCATATTCATCTTTCCAAGTCCCAAGATTGCTTCTCCACTTATCCGTATCGGTTCACGTATCGTACCAAGTACACTGGAATATATAAGAGGGTTCTGATCGTTCGGGATAGTGGATGCCGAGTATACAATTTAAGTACCCATAATAAATCACACCGTCCGATCCTACCGTCGCAATCCCACTATTCTGAGTGGTTCTACATGTTTCTATGTCCTTAACTTCGAATTTGTATCCAAGGACACCAAATCCTTTGTAATATGCAACCTCCATACTAGGAAATTGAGCTAAATATCTTGAATCACTCTCAAATGATGCAGACAAGTTCGGATCGTGGATCTAACAAAACAAATTTTACGAAAAATACATAACAATACAAGTTTAGATTAAAACTGATAGCAATAAAATGTTATTCGAATAACTTACATGATCTGTGACCTAATCACAAAAATTATCCTGATGATATTTTTCCAATCGTTCTTCGTTCCAATCAGAATGCCCCTCACGTACCTCGTTAAAATGAATTCTGTTTTCGACAAATAATGGTGACATTAATATTATATCATTTCATACACACACAAACATAAATATTACAATTAATCCAAAAAAACTTACTCTCTAATTTGTTCAAGACATGCGCAATTAAGCAAAATAAACCGGTATATCTTGTTGATAAATATAGTGTCTACCCTCTTATACTCGGCTTTACCATATGGACCGTCTTGAATTCTTCGAGGTCGGTTAAGTCTTGTCTCAATGTTCTCGTCCAGATAGCGGGAACAAAATGTGGTTGCTTCATCAAGAAGATAATCTTGCATGATAGAACCCTCTGGTCGATTTTTATTTCGTATATACTTTTTAAGAGTTTAGAGGTACCTAATGAAAATATGTTGAATAAATAAATACGGGCATACAGGACAACAATAAATTTATAAATTGCGCGAAACGAAAAATTACACGTACCTCTCGACAGGATACATCTATCGATATTGTACCGGTCCGGCTAACTTAGTCTCAGTTGCAAAATGAACCGTCAAGTGTATTATGATATCGAAGAATGACAGTGGGAAAATACGCTCAAACTTGCAAAGTATCAACGCAATAGAATTTTCTAGTTTATCCAGCGTCACAACCTCCAGAGTTTTAGCACACAACTCTCTGAAAAAACAACATAGGTCGTTGATTACTAGACCAACCGATTCGGGGAGAGAAGTCCTGAGGGCTAATGGAAGAAGGTGCTCCACGATAACATGGTGATCATAACTTTTCAGCCCATCGATCTTGCCTTTCGCAATTTTTATTTTCTTGCTGAATGATCCTGAGAAACCTGTGGGTACTTTCAAATCATGCAACACCTGCAGAAATCTTTTCTTCTCCGGTTGTGACATATGATAAGCGGCATTGGGAAGTACAAACTTGCCCGGTTTACCCGCTACCGGTCTAGGGTGCAATTCACTTCTTATTCCCCACTCATGTAGATCCATCCGAGCATTCAGGTTGTCTTTCGATTTCCCGTCTTTACAAAGAAGCAAGTTGAGTATGTGCTCTGATACTCCCTTCTCTATATGCATGACGTCCAGACAATGACGCACTAAATTTGTTGACCAGTACGGAAGCTCGAAAAAAATGCTTAACTTGTTCCAAAATGGTGGTTTGACCTGTTTCGTCGGATCTATCCCGAAAGTCACATTATTGTAACCATCCTATTGAGCAGTCACGTCCTCTCCGGACAATGGGGATGGAGGTCCAAGAAGCTCCTGATGACCATCAAAGTGAACCGTGTCTAATCTATAGGGATGGTCTGGAGGCAGGAAACGTCGATGGCCGCAATAACAAACCTTCCTGCTAAAATTCAAGAATTTCGATGTTGTGTGTTCATGGCAATGAGGACATGCTTTGTGACCATGTACGGACCAACCTTATAGCATTCCATACGCAAGAAAGTCATTAATTGTCCACATTAAAGCCGCACGCAGTATGAATGTTGTATTTGTGTTTGCAGCGTATGTCTCTACACCATCAATGAACAAAGATTTCAACTCCTTGATCAGAGGTCGGAGATAGACGTCGATATTGTTTCCCGGTGAGTTTGGTCCGTCGATAAGAAGAGGTATCATAAAGTATGATTGGTCCATAGCCAACCAAGGCGACAGATTATAAATTATCATTACAACGGGCCATGTGCTGTGACTTCCAGCCATATAGTTGAATGGGCAGAAGCCATCAGTAGCCAGTCCGAGCCGGACATTGCGAGGATTGCTACTGAATATTGCGTGCCTCCTATCGAAATTCTTCCATACCGGTGAATCTCTTGGATGGCTCATTTTTCCATCTTCACTTTGAGGAGCACGGTGATGCCAAATCATTGCCTCGGCTGTTTTCTTGCACCTGAATAGCCTCTGTAGCCTCTGTGTTATGGGAAAGTATCGTGCTATCTTGACAGGTATATCAGGCTTTTTATCAGAATCTTTCGGCTTATACCTGGCCTCTCCGCATGTTGGACACTCTTTCAAATCTGAATTCTCTTTCCGGTACAACACGCAATTTTTAGGACATACTTGAATCTTCTCGCACTTTAGACCCAAATCAGACATCATCTTCTAGGCTACGTACCAGCTGTCGGGCACGTTATTTCCCGAGGGCATAGAATCTTTCAAGAACGAAAGCAGCATTGTGAATGACTTGTTGCTCCATCCATTTAGGCACTTAATCTGGAAAAGTTGGACGAACCATGAGAGGGTGGAATACTTCGCATTCCCATAAATTGGTTTTCTAGTATCATTCATGAAATTTTCATATTTATCCGCACGCGGTCCTTGACCGGAAGGAATGTCATCTTCGGTACGAATAGATTCACCTAGGGCATCCTCTATCATATCCTCCATTTCTTCTGATGGAAATAAATTACCGTCTTCTCCTTCTTCCGCATTACCGAATTCTCCTTCTTCTCCTGCCGCATTATCGTGTTCTCCTTCTTCTCCTGCCGCATTACTGCATTCTTCTCCTTCCCCGTGATATTTCCAAGTTATATAAAGTCTAGTAAACCCATATTTTACAATATGAAGCTCTGCCAATTCTACCTTCTGCCAGTACTTATTGCCACATCTATCGCACGGACAGAGAATCTTCTCTATTATGATCTTATTATGTGCGCGTGCAAATTCAATGAAAGCAGCAACTCCTGCGACAAACTTAGGTTGCATACGTTGTTGCCAATCCACATACATCCAGTCCTTAACTCTGACGTACTCATGGGCCATGTTAGACTGTATAACATATAAATTGTAGGTTATGGTGACTATATTGAGAAATATAAGAACGGGATAGTTACTGACAAAGGAGAAAATCCGTGTATATGCTTTGTGTGTGCGTTTGTCGTTGAAAAGAATAAATTATCGAACGTATGTTAACCGATAGACGGGGACTAACTGGCGCTTTTAGTTTCATATATAAGTATCGATGAGAATATGAAGGTTTCATATTATCATCGAGTATCATATATTGGTTTTAACTTGAACATCTTGAATCACTCTCTAATTATGCGTTTGTTGTGTATTCTTGTTGTATGTGTGTGTTCCGGCTGTCGGGGGTAAGGCTTCTATCCTATTAAGAATGTATAGAGCGAACACCCATTCGCTTGTGCTTTCAACCGTTTCGAGTAAATTTCGGCAGCACCTCCCCGCTATTCTCCGAGTACACTGTAATAGAATAGATAATCATTTCAAAGCTGTGAAACAACGTTGAAATGAACATCTAATCTATCTTTGTACATGGAGAACCAGCGGAAAGGTACCGACGAAATATCTTGAAACGGATGAAAACACAAGTGAATGAAGGTGTTTGCTTTATACATTCCTAACTTGTCCACACGGGACAAATCTATCGGTTACCATACGATTGAATCTTCTCGTTGCATAGACTATACGACGGTTGTTAGTATCGAGCTATACCGTCCGATATTTAACAACCTTCGTATAGTTCTATGTCACGACGAACATCGCACGTATGTTAACCGATAGACGGGGACTAAGTGGCGCTTTTAGTTTCATATATGAGTATCGATGAGAATATGAAGGTTTCATATTATTATCGAGTATCATATATTGGTTTTAATTTGAACATCTTGAATCACTCTCTAATTATGAGTTTGTTGTGTATTCTTGTTGTATGTGTGTGTTCCGGCTGTCGTGGGTAAGGCTTATATCCCATTAAGAATGTATAGAGCGAACACCCATTCACTTGTGCTTTCAACCGTTTCGAGTAAATTTCGGCAGCACCTCCCCGCTATTCTCCGAGTACACTGTAATAGAATAGATAATCATTTCAAAGCTGTGAAACAACGTTGAAATGAACATCTAATCTATCTTTGTACACGGAGAACCAGCGGAAAGGTACCGACGAAATATCTCGAAACGGATGAAAACACAAGTGAATGAAGGTGTTTGCTTTATACATTCCTAACTTGTCCACACGGGACAAATCTATCGGTTACCATACGATTGAATCTTCTCGTTGCATAGACTATACGACGGTTGTTAGTATCGAGCTATACCGTCCGATATTTAACAACCTTCGTATAGTTCTATGTCACGACGAACATCGCACGTATGTTAACCGATAGACGGAGACTAAGTGGCGCTTTTAGTTTCATATATGAGTATCGATGAGAATATGAAGGTTTCATATTATCATCGATTATCATATATTGGTTTTAACTTGAACATCTTGAATCACTCTCTAATGATGCGTTTGTTGTGCATTCGTATTGTATGTGTAACATGATTTTAAACCATTGAGATCAAGATTGATAGAACTGATCATCCACAAAGAGATTAAGGATTGACTTTTGACAGCCATATGAAGGAAAATTTTCTCCTACGGCAACCTAATAATATACCCATTATCCTCATATATACATATATACAGGCAGGCATGGATACATACATGCAAATATTTAAAAAAATAATATATCAACCAAAAACTATTATTGCAATGGCATTCATCTATAACAATCAACAATTAAAACTACAAATATAGGACACAGATTAAAACATCACATGCCCTGTGATCACATCACATGCATAAAAACATACAGATATTTAGATTGAATTGGCCAGTTTAGACAGATCTCGGTAAAACAGCCATAACTTTCACAAGAGCATTAAATCAAGAGCCATTCTAAGCATCGAAAATATGATTTATGAAGTTTTGATTAAATACCATACCGGTCCTTGAAAAGTCTCTCATTAATTAAGCACAGATTCAATCAACAATAGAAGACTAAGAGTTTGTCTTTCAATCTTTCTATCTAATAATTAAAGAATTGTTGTCTATAACTTTATTGAATTGATATATCTACTCTATCTATGAACAAAGTAGACTTGTAAAGTAGAAATCATTCTGAAAATTATTTTCAAAAATATATGAATGAGAAAGTGCCGTCTTTTATTTGGTTGAGATTTGCTTCCTTGTCGTTCCTTTTATCTTAGATGAGTCTTTTGATTTGATTGCATTCAGTCTTTTATATTTCTCAAATCAAACCCCCTCAACCGAACCCTAGCCCCAGCCCAGCCCCACCCGAACCAAACCCTAGCCCCAGCCCCAGCCCCAGCCCAGCCCCAATCCCAACCGAACCCCAGCCCCGGCCCCAGCCCAGCCCTAGCCCCAACCCCAACCCCAACCGAACCCCAGAACCGAACCCTAACCCTAACCCTAACCGAACCCGATGCCGATGCTGATGCCGATGCCAAACCCTCACCCCTACCCGAACCTGGCCTGAACCCTAGATCTAACATCATCAAAATTAAAAATAATTTGAGATTTAATTACTAACCGGGCACGCCGTGGAGGAGACGACAGAAATCGGTGGTCGACGACGATCGGCGAAGGTGGCGACGAGGCGCGGGAAGTCGACCGACGAAGGCACGGGAAGTCGACCGACGAAGGTGGCGACGAGGTGCGGAGCGCGGTGGCGACGAGGCGCAGGAACATACGATATGAGGCGCGGGAGTGAGAGAGAGAAATTTTGGGAATGATGAATGACTTTTCTGTGCTTTTTTTTTATTAATAACCTATTTATATGCCCCTACGGACATAACCGTAGGTCCACCGTTTGCGGCTCCGTAGGGCAAAACAAAAAATTAGAACGTAAGGCACCGTAGGGACAACGATATGGCCCTACGGATAAATCCGTAGGGGCAAGAAATATTTGCCCCTACGGATTCCTGAGTCCGTAGGGGCAACCCCATATTGTAGTAGTGTGAGCAGGAACCGATCCACCATAATAGTCATATGTGGCTTTCTCTCGGTTCTGCTTACTCCTTTCTGATTCTGCCTGCATATTCAGAAGATAATATATCTCAATGTAAATTAATCTCAATTCGGTATTCAAATCAATTCTTCCTGTGTTTTCGTTCATTTCGAGAAAATTTCGGCAGCACTTCCCCATGTTCCCCATGTTCGTATATAAATCTTTACACGGGGAACAAGTAGAAAGCACCATCGAAACTTCTCGAAATGAACGAAAATACAGGAGGAAGTGAAATGTGAGTCGTGTTGTATTCGTAACTTGTCCACACATGACAAATCCAACAATATTGTATGTCAAATCCACTCATCAAATACTACACATACGTTTGAAAAAATTGAACAGGAAGCTCAACTCTCACAAATATTTGTGATTCTATTCGGGAAAAATATTTGACATACACTAACCGTCAGAAGGGAAACTATAAGTCGATCATAAATAAGTTTAAGAATTTTTGATCTTTAAGCTACTAATTAAATGAAAAATAAAAACCCTACTTAAATTTCTAATCAAAATTTTAGGGTTTCCCTTAAAACTTTCTATTTAATCGTTTTTTAATTATGGTCTCGATTCACTGCTATTTGGAAGGTTTTTTAATTACTTTAATTAATGATATATATTAATTAGTCTTAATATTGGATTCATTTATAATTAGGTTTTTGTGGTTTCTAGTTACGATTTTAATAGTTTGTACTTAAGATTATCTTAATTTGTTAATTAGGGGTCATAAGTTGTCATTAGGGTTTATTAGGGTTTATAAATTCTTCAATACCCTAATTTGTAATCAGGATTTATAATTTGTAATTAGAGTTTATAAGTTTCTATTAGGACTTTTAGGGTTTATAGATTCTTCAATTTCTGCAACCCAACAACAAACACATTCTTCAATTTCTCATCCTAAAAGCCAACACCTAACTTATCTTCAATTGCTCATTTTCCAAATTATCTCAAAACCAACACGATTTTCAATTCCACATTTAATTTTTCGTAAGATGTTGCAATCAAAATTAAAAAAAATTCATAATCTAACGTCACAATTGCATGATTTAATTGAAAAAATAATAATTAGAGGAGGAAAAACCCTAAGCTTTGACTGGATTTTGAACGAGCAAGGCACCACCAACAACAATACCTAAAAAATTTTTAGATAAAGAATGGAACCTTTTTTTGGAAGAATTAGGGAGGAACGAAGGAGGGAAATCACCTCGGGCTTAAGATTTCGCGACTTTGTGAAATTTTTGGGGAAGAATGGGAGAGAGAAAGCTTCTTTCTCCCAAAAAGTGTAGAGAACATTAGCGGCTGTTTTATACGGTCTCTAATACAAAATAGATGGTCGCTAATGTATTCGCAACCGTTTATTGAAGACCATATATTATATACAGTCTCTGATACTTTATTTGCGATAGTTCGAAAATAAACGATCGCTAATAGATCATCCCTAATATGCACAGTTTCTAATAGTGAATCTTTTAATTTTAATCTAGTAATAAGCCTTTGTAATTGAAACCCACCGAAGTAAAACCGTGCTTCGATTCGTTAGATCATTACATTTACAGAGACTTGTTGCATCAAATATTATGTTATTAGAGGCTAACTCTTTTGATCTAATAAATATTTAGACCCAAAAACTTTATAATAAATTATAAAAATTTGAATTTTGATATTTTATAATTTTCAAAGGCCCTTTCTGGTTTTGAAACATATGATTTTGCACAATCGTATTTTATATTTAAATTAATAAGTATTTAATATGAATTCCCAATGTAAATTGATCTGGGTTGTTTCGATAACAAGTCAAATGTTTATGTCACTACACCAAAACATGCAAATTATGATGACGGACAAGCGAAATATATTTTATAGTAGTGAACAACTCAAGTATCAAACATAAAAATTTCAAATTTGTGTTTATCAAATTGTTCATAAAAAGAGCTATTGTTAGTGCTCTAAGGAATATTTGAGATTTAACTTTCACAATGGGAAAATCCTCTCATATCTTAGTATAGCATCTCCTTGTGTGGTCTTAAATAGTAGAGACATCAAATTGATCTGTTTCCTTCTTTGTATATATATAAGAATTGCCCTCGCTTTCTCTCGACACTTTCCACAAATTAAGAGAAACATATATCACTTACTTTCACTAGCTTTGCTATTTATTCACCACTGAATGAAGTAAATTAAAGAAACCTCAGTGTCATTTCAAACTCCATCCTTGTCAGAATATATATATCCTTTTCTCTTTGCTTAGCAGCTAAGAGACTTAGAGAGTGAATTGAATATGCTTTTGAAACAAAAATACATTCTGTTATATATATATATAGAGAGAGAGAGAGAATAATGGAGAAAAGAGGCCATAGGAGGGGATTTCCTCCTATGGCGTTGAAAAAATACAACCTCCACCAATCTTTTCGACGATCGGCTCCCATCATCTTCATCGTTATCATCTAAGATGTGGATACACCAAATTTCATGTGATTCTACAACATTTTCACCGTTGATTTAGCAATGTAAAAAGTTCTATTGTCGGTAAACCGTTAATTTTGAACCCAATAAATCAACGGTGAAAAAGTTATGGAATCACATGAAATTTGGTGTACGCACATCTTAGATGATAACGATGATGATGATGGGTGCCGATCGTCGGAAAAAATGGTGAAGATTGTATTTTTTTCACGCCATAGGAGGAAATCCCCTCCTATGCCTCTTTCCTCCATTAATCTCATATATATATATATATATATATATATATATATATATATATAAGTGCTCTAAGAATCTTAGTCCATTGCTATCCAAATATACAGGCATGTCTCTCTTTGATTTTTCCACTTGCATAAAGTGCACATAGTTGATCATTATCAAGATCATGAAACACAGAAAGCAACCATAGGAGCAAATTGAAGCCATACATGCAGTGTTTTCATGAATTTAATTAATTAGTGGTTCAAGTGGGTTAAGATCATTAACAAGTATTTTTGTAGAAATTATCTTTGAAATGGAGCATGATACTTTAGAGACAGCATATGAACAAGAATATTTGAAATAAAAGTGGGAGGAATGACTTAGATAGTATAATTAACCGTGAACGATCAAATGTGCAAAGGCGGGACGCTCAACCTGTATAAACATGTTAAAACATAAAAAATATAGTACTGTTTTGATTGTCATCACAATTTTAGAGTTTTGGTTTAGCAATAGTCTTTAAGAAATAAGTTTGTACAGTTTTCATTCTTTTTCTCGCAATATATTGTTATACTAGATTAGAGCTTCTAAAGGAGCCGGGATCAGCTTGAATTCGACTAGTGTAACTTTTGTCTGGCTCAAGTTCGGCTCGATCTGAGAGAAGCCAGCTCGAATTTGTCTCAATAAGAGCTCGTCAGCTAAACTAGTCGAGCTTTTAACAAACTCTTAGCGAGCCAACGAGCAATAACAAGCTATCGACTCGCTATTGAGCTCGTTTGTGAGCTTGTTGACTCATTTGTGAACTTGGTTTTTGGATATTTGGATTTTTGGGTTATTACTTAATGGGTTATTGGTGACTTAAAGCTTATAGTCTAAATATGTTTGGTATTTTTATTAGTGGGATCGGGCATAAAGTTCAATACACACATGTGTGCGCGCACAGAAAAATGGGTATGAGGTGGCTCTCCCTTTTTCGAAAAGAGGTCCCCGTCACAAAACGCATCCATCCCTCATGTATTTCACCGATTCAAACTAGTCATGTTGTTTTACGTATCATAAAAGTTCTGTATACAAAAAATCTCGAGATATGATTCTTACCTGTCCACCAAGAGACCGCATTTTTTTAATATCAATAAACCGTTGATTTTTCTATCCGTTTGATAAACATGCTAGAGGTCTTCAAATCTTGAGATTTTTTATACATAGAGGTTTCATGATACGTAGATCAAGATTACCGGATTGGATCGGTGAAAACCATAGAGAATGTGTGTTCGAGCCAGGGGCCTATTTTTAAAAAAGGGGCCGCCATCTTATTTACCTTTTCCTATATATATATATATATATATATATATATATATATATAAACGAGCTGATAATGAACGGGTTGGTCACGCTTGAGTTCTGCTCGTTAACGAGCTTGGTTTTTAGTCTAAATTCGGTTCATCAGTAAACCAGTCGAACTTAAACAAGCCATTACCAAACTGGACCCGAGCGAAACTCGAGCAGCAGGGTTTGTTTAACAGCCCTAGTAACTAGATTATACAAAATCGGTAGTGACCTACATTTTCCATGATAACTTGGAATCATTTCTTGTGTACCAAAAAATATGTAAAAATACTATCATGAGGGGAACCCAACGAGGGGCATGTGACACTTTCTCCAATTTTTGAAGGAAAAATTCGAAAGTTCATAAATTTATTTTATATCCTATAGCGTCCACGTCCTCGAAAGTTAATAAATTTATTTTATATCCTAAAGCGTCCACGTCTCTCTCTCCCTCCCTCCACTCCCCTAAAATATAAAGGGTACCTATGAAAATGAAAAGAAAAAAGATATACCTAACCACCTCAACATTTATTAATTTATAAATAGCTTCTCTTATATTTCACATGCATCACATATGCTTTATTATAACTCACTCAAGAATGCTAAATGTCATATTCTCCACACAATATTCTCCGGCCATTTCCTAGGAAAATTCTAAATGGATTTCTTTAGTGTATCCTTGAACAACAAGACGTTCACTTTGCACCTCTCTTGAGATTAGTTTAAATTTAAATAATTAGTTATTATAGAGATAATTAAAATAACTCTCTTATTTATATATAAATTTAGATAAGAGAAAATATTATATTAGATAAGAATAAAAGAGATTTATGTTGATCCTAATCTAAATAGCAGAAGTTTTATTCTATACTATAAATAAAGAGATGATTTCATTAAGGAGATTCGGCAAAGACGAAGAGGAACAACAAGGGCTAAGACAAGGCTAAGGCAAAAGAAATGTAGTCTCTAAATTTATGAGAGTTGTTAACACCCCCCCCCCCCCCCCCCCACCCACACCTCTTCTGAAACGAGATCAAGTGAAAGGTGATGAGATGTAGGAGGGAGATGAGATGTGTGAGATCTTATAAATTTTATTTTCTTTAAGAGATTAGGATTCTAATCTAGATTTGAGAGATGCTAATGTATTTGATGATCAAATTAAGAAGAAGATAAGGGGTCGGGTGTAATCTCTTTTTTATATCAATGAAATTCTCATGTTTTTCCAATGGAGTAAGTCGGTCGGTCGGTCGAACCACGTTAAAAACTCTGTGTAACTACTTCTTTTTATAGATCGCCGCCTTGCGTGCTCAAACGTTAAAGACGAGATTTTTCCCTCGACGATAGATATTGAAGGGGAAAATCCCAAACAAATGGTATCAGAGCTCATGGCGTTCAATCAGAGTTTTGAGTTTGTGAGATTGCGATGGATGTGGTGTCAAGTCAGATTGGCGAAGGCATCATAAAGAAGAAGGTTTGATCCGATGGAGCGTTGGATTGACGGTTGTCAAAGTTAGATTGGTCAAGAAGATACCAGCGAAGACGTTTGGAGACCGGATCTTGTATTAGAAGATTGTGAGTGTTCAATCCTATTGGATTTGAGTAAGAAGGCTTGCGGCAGCGAGCGGTGATGCAAAACGGCAGAAGCATTCTTCTGAAGTTTCACAAAGTTCTGTAAGAATTAAGGTTTTATAGTGCTGAGGAGGCCAAAGCAAGATGGGGGTGGTAGAAGCGCATGATAGGGTACACTACAAAGGTCTCATATTACAAAAGTGTAATTTAAATTGTTAAAGTTTTGGATAGGAGAAGTTAATCATGCGTGTCACTTGGTGATTGATCGTTGCCTATAGCCATATATTTTTATATCCCAGAAATGATATAAATTGGAAAGTCTGTACGTCATGGTTCGCGGAGAATGTTTAGATGCCCTACTTATTCACGTGTTTATGCGGATCAAATTAGAACAAAACTTACTGCAGCGTAAGGGAGTTCAATTATAGAGTTAAAGTGCGCAAGGAGACTTCAACTATGGTGGAGTTACATGATTCTCGAAGATAAGATGGTGACGCTGATACATCTACACAGCTAGAGGATGTTTCAGTGTACTGAGAGCCCAAAGACAAATGATCATCACCAAATCCATGAAACCAAGCAAAGAATATAATGCGTCGAGATCATGGGTGCCACGTTGTACGGACATGGAGATCAATAGAGGCACCACAAAGGAAGAGGGCTATAAATTACGTGTGGGTATTTCGAAAGTAAGGATGCGGACAATATAGATCAAGCTAGTGGCCAAAAGATATGTCCAAAAGGAGGGGATGGCTACGATGAGAATTTTTCTCATGTAGTTAAGCATATTTTTATTATGGTGGTACTGGCGAAGAGTATGCTACAGATCAGGGAGCTGAGTTGTCAGTTCGGATTACAGTTCGACATAAAAGATCTTGATGTTGCAGAAAATCTTCATGATAGGGTAGGACATAGAAGTTGGCAGCTTAGACTATCTTGAAGGATGTGCATCGAGATGATTTTGAAACGATTTAGAATGGAGGAGTTGGTTGGTGAATATCCCTATCGTTGAGCACATCAACTCTCTTCCACAGTGTCCATCTAGCAAGGAAGAAAGAGATGTCCCAGATACCATAAGTAAGAGCGATGCGATCGCAGTACATGATATGGTATGAACCAAGTCAGATGATTATTTGTTGTTGGCTTGGTGGATCGATAGATGTCGAATTCAAGAGAAGTGCATTAAGTTCACTACAGTAGTGATCGAGCAAATAGATGAGACTATGTACATGTTCGTGATGATCAAGAAATCAACTACAAGGCATATATTCGTTAGATGGTTAGGGCCATTAGTTGGAGAAACGTTGCGGGGTATACTAGCGTTGTCGAAAACAAAGGTTAAGTATATGGTAGCGATCAAAGTATCAAGGAAAGCTCGAGATTTGCACGGTGATTCACGGTAAGATGTGCAACTTCATGTTGATAGGTGGAGGGTTACTTCCATACATGGCGCATTGCGAGTACTTTTTTGCGTGTTTCCGGATAAAGTGACAATGTTTTGGACAAAGGTGGAGTACGGTGTAGTGGTCATGAATGCTCGAGGATAGAGACAGTGTAGTGATCATGAGTACTTATGAGCAGAGATTTTATCGTATTCTTGAGATGAAAACAACGAAGATGGTACAAGAGTTCCGAGAAGGAGTAAGGATGCATATGCAAAGAGGTCTGTGAAGGAGGAGGATGTGAACAACAATGAATATCAAGTTATTCGGCTCAACGGATTTGAGTCAAGGTGGAGATTGTTAGGGTTGTGTCTCATATCCAGTTGATAACCTACCTGTGGTTCGTGGATCATGGGGAGTCAGGATTGGACTCGAACGGTTAGGCTAAAATAATCTGTTGGTGTGGGCTGCTAATGGATAAGAAAATGAGAGCATAGTTAAAGGTTTTATTTAAATTTAAAGTAAGGTAGAGATTGTTGTGATTAGTTTAAATTTAAATAATTAGTTATTGTAGATAGAATTAAGATAAGTCTTTTATTTAAATATAAATTTAGATTAGCGAAAATATTCTATTAGATAAGAATAAATGAGATTTAGGTTGATTCTAGTCTAAGTAGAAGAAGGTTTATTCCATATTATAAATAAGAAGGTGCTTGCATCAAGGATATTCGGCAAAGGCGAAGAGGCACAACAAGGGTTAAGGCTAAGGCAAAAGAGATGTAGTCTATAAGTTTATGAGGGCTGTAACTCTCCTCTCTTGAGGTGAAATCAAGAAACGAGAGATGAGATGTAGGAGATAGATGAGATGTGTGAGATTTTTTTATTGAGCGATTAGGGTTCTAATCTAGATTTGAGAGATGCTAACGTATTGAATGATCAAATTAAGGAGAAGATAAAATGTCGGGTGTAATATCTTTCTTGTATCAATAGAATTCTTATGTTTGCCTCATGAAGTAGGCTGGTCGGTCGAACCATCTAAAAACTCTGTGTGATTACTACTTATAAATTGCTGTTTTGCGTATTCTAATGTTAAACACCGAAATTTTTCGTTGATGATAGATAACGAAAGGGGAAATTCCCGCCCCGCCGCCCCCCTCCCCGCCCCCAAAAAAAAGAAGAAGAAAATGAACCGTCTTGTTAATATAAACTCATATATATATATATATATAGAGAGAGAGAGAGAGAGAGAGAGAGAGAAAATGTGGCATTTGAGGGAATTTTCTCCTATGGCGTCGGAAAAATGCATCCTTCATATTTTTTTTCAACGATCGGCATACATCACCTCCATTTTTATTATCCAAGATGTGGATACACCAAATTTCATATGATTATACAATTTTTTTACCGTTGATTTAGTTGGTGCAAAATTAATGGTTTACCGACAACAGAACTTTTTACATTACTAATTCAACGGTGAAAAAGTGATGGAATCACATGAAATTTGGTGTATGGACATCTTAGATGATAAGGATGATGATGATAGATGTCGATCATCGGAAAAAATGGTGGAGCTTATATTTTTTCGACGTCATAAGAGGAAATCCGCTCCTATGGCCTCTTTCCTCGGTTATATATCTATATATCTATATATATAGATAAAGTTCAAAAAATTTAGTAATATTAATGAAAGCCTTGTACATAGAGGGGGCTAATTGAGCATTAGTACAGTGGGACCCACTCCAAAGCTTAGGCATAAGTCCATTCTTTAAATCATATCCTGAGTCAAGTCCACATCGAGAAAGAAGAGAAGCTCCTCATGTCATGTTTGCTCATCTTCTACAAAGGACATGATCATGAGTTCGAGAAGAAGCTAGAATGAGCTTCACAATGTATGTGGAATTATGACTAATAATCCATGGTTGAATTAATAAAATACAAAAAATAGAATAATTTGGGAATTAAATTTTAGGGTGGAGACTGGAGTGCAGATCGATGCGTCAGGTCTAGTCGATTGATTCGTCTAGACTTTATTTTAGTGCATCAAAAAATTTCATTTACATGAGCACTGTGGGTATTTAAGAAATACTAGAGGCTTTTTATTATGCTGGTCAAAAGATCAAATTGTTACTGATGATATATCTTCATGGACGCTAAAACAATATGTATACCAATTTATATATATATGATTCTATATACTTTAACCGTTGATTTGGTTTTCAAAATTTGTCTATTAATAAACCGTTAAGCTTACGATCCTCAGATAAGGCTGCAAGAATTATCGAAATCACATAATTTTTTGGCTACCTTATTCTATATTCCATCTGATGATGCTCAATATTGACGATGCCTGGGATCAGGACACGTGGCGGATGGCACGTCCCATGACCCGGAAGAAAGGGCCCACCGAGGCCGACTAGGCCTTCCCTGTACCCGACCTGCAATCACAAGCTAGCTCCCCTCGGGGCTCCCCGTTGATCGGCCTCCTCGGCCCCTCAGCTCGCCCCGAGCTGCCACAAGACCAAGACTCCTCGGTCTTCTCTCTCGTCCCCGAGCCCCTGGCCGAGGCCGTCTTCCTCGGTCCTCCGACCAGTTCCACCGCTCATAGGCATAACTGCCGCTCCGCGAATCTCGCCATGCGCGGATTCTCCGCCAGCAACATCCCACGTTCCACGCCCCCGCGATCTCCATTAATGGACGATCCGCTCTCTACGCGGGTATGACGTCGGGAGCATAACTGCCGGCGAGATTCTCGTGCCTGCTGCTGCGTGCCACCACCGCTATATAAACCCCCATCACAGAGGGGTCAAGTAAGCCATTTTTGACTAACTTCACCATTACGCTGCTCGGATCTAGTACTAACTTGATCGTCGGAGGGTCCTCGGTGGCGTCAAACCACCCCGGGACTTCTTTGCAGGCACTTGGCGTCCAACTCCTCCAATCACCAAATCTCCTCAAAACCCATTGAGACCCACACACAACAGGGAATCCCCTCCAGAATCCATCGGGAGATCGACGGGAGACAACATCTGAAGGAGATCTGAAAAGGACCTCCATCAGTTGGTGCCGTCTGTGGGAAACGCAAACTCCACAAAAAAACAAAGTTGGCCTTCCGATCTCCGTCCACATGGCAAGCGACCATCCTGAAGATTCGGGTACCAGCCTCCGCCTCCCCCTCACCGGAGGCGCGGATGAACCCCCTCCGGCGACCATCATCCACACCCACACCAGCCGAATAGATCGGCTACAGTCTCTCGTAGAGGCACTCGTCCGCGCCCAAATGGCCGGGCCTGGGCCCCACCTCACTGCTCCTCCGCATCCTGAATGCTCTGCCCCCGTCGGCACAGCCGACCACCGGCTGGCTGGGACTCTTGACCACGGATCTCACGGACCGATACTCCCTGAGACCCGTTGGGCACCTCACGGCTCCACCCCAAGGTCCGCCGCCGGAGCACCACTTCTCGAACCTCCTCGCGACCCTCGCCCCCCTAAGGAGATGTCGGTCACCTCGCCTGCCCACCGGCACGGCCGACACCCACTCCCCCGACGGGGTCGCACAGAAGGGGCTCGCCACGACGGCTCGAGAGCCACCACGCCCGGGGATATGAGGAACCTCATCGAGAGGAACCGAAGCCGTGCCCAGACGCAGGTCTCCCACAGCGGAGGCCAGGGATCACGAGGTGCCGAGTCCTCGGGGTACCACGGCCGACTCGATGCCCTTGAGAAGAAGATCGAGGGCATGCGCCGGGAAGGTCACCTCTCGGCCGACGGGGCCGAGTACGCCGCCGACTCGCTCACCAAACCGTTCACCGAGGAACTGCTCGTTGTCCACGTCTCCTTGCGCAACAAACCCCCGAAGGTCTCTCTGTTCGACGGGAAAACCGACCCCAAAGACCATTTGGATGCTTTCACCACGGGAATGAGCTTTCAGGACCATTCCGATGCCGTCCAGTGCAGGGCCTTCCCAGCCACCCTCATCCGTTCTGGTCAGGACTGGTTCCGAGGACTCGAGCCTCACTCAATCTCAACCTTCGACGAATTGGCTACTCATTTCCTCAGCCACTTCGTTGGGAACCGTCGGCAGAAGCGCACGGTCGATTACCTCTTCACAATTAAGAGTGGAGACAAGGAGACATTCAAATCTTACATCACCCGCTATTACAACGCCCTCCTCGAGGTTCCCGAGCACCGGAATGAGACCGTCATCACGGCGCTCAGATCTGGTCTGAGGCACAAGGAGTGGCTGCGCTCCTTTGCGTTGGCACAGCCTAAGACCATGGCCGAGGTCAAGGCGTGGACCGAGCGTGAGGTTCAGCTAGAGTCCGAGGTGAACGCGAACCTCCCCCGAGCAGATCGGTCCGACCAGAAGAAGAGGGCTCGAGAGGAGAGGCCGGAGCGTCAGCAGCCCTATCACCCAAAGTTCCAGGAGTACATCCCGCTCAACGTCTCCCTCGTAGTGTTACTGGAGGAGGCCCAAGGCAAAGGGTTCTTCAAGTTCCCTCCAATCCCGCGTCGGGCCTCAAAGCGGACCCGGGGCCCTTACCGCGCCTTCCACCGGATGCTGGGCTACGCCACCGAGGATTGCAAGCAAATCCGGGATTACATCGAGGAGCCCATCCGATCGGGGCACCTCGCCGCTTACTTAAGGGATAAACGGCAGGCCGACCGCGAACAAGAGCAACGTCCACCTCCCGCCGAGCTGAACATCGGCCGGATCATGCTTGCCTCCTCAGACGACCAGTCCGGCGCCCGGGTAGCCCCGTACCCGGTGCCAAGCTCGAAGACCAGCAAGCTGCCAGGAAGCTCGGGCCACGCTGATAGGGTCATCTATTAGCATGTACTTTTCTTTTGAGGCAATGTAAACTCTCCCTAGGGCATAGTGTCGATTTAATAAAGATCAACATAACATTGCGGAGAAAGTAGAAAAGATCTTATTTATTCAAAAAAAAAGAGGTATTATGGGCTCCTCAGCCGTACATGCAAAAAAAAACATATATATTACAACAACGGGGAAAGGGGGTGCAGAGAGCACTGCTCATGATACTCGGTGAAGATCTCCGCCAGCCGCAGCCTCGTAAGGTCCAACATCTCCCTTCGGTAACCCCCACGCGCGTTGATCCCGAGCCTCAGCTCACAGCACTCGCGGACGAGCGCCTCCTAGCGAGCCAGCCGGTTCGCGGAGATAAGGCCTAAGCGCCTCAAAGACCACAGCTTGCCCACGGCCTCATCGTAGAGTTGCTCGGACAGGGGGTTGTAGAGCCCCGGTAACGCCCTCCAGATGGAGTACATCAGCAGCTGCAGCAGGGAAGAACGCCGGGGGAGCAACCGGCCGAAGTGGTCCTCGATTCTCATGTACACCAGCTGCACCTTGTCCTCGGTACAGTTCTGGTCATACAGGTACACGTCTTCGAAATTGATGATGTCAGGGATGGTGAATGGGAAGTCCTGTATTCTTAATGCTCTGTTTGCAAGGGAAGGAAGGTCTGGTGCTCCTTCAGCCTTATATAGCCCGCCGCGCCCCAGAGGAACTCAACGGTCACCCACTCTCGTCCAAGGAGTTGTTGCCACGCGGCGGTCACTGAGCTTCCTCCGACGGAGCCGAAGCGACGCGGCCCTGGCGCTTCACCTCCCCCTGCATTCAATATGCATGCTAAGCGTTCTAGTTCCCCAGGCGTATGGTCGGGCGAAACCTCTTGAAGATTCGACCGAGCAGCTTCCCTGCTCGGTCATCCCTGGCGGGTAGCTCCCCTACCGCAACGCCAAGGATCAGAAAGCCTTCCCAGAGGCAGTTGGGCCCGACCATCGTTCGTCTATCCCTGGCGGGTAGCTCTCCTACCGCAACGCTAAGGATTAGAACCCTCCCCAAGAGGCAAGACAGCAGCTGCCCTGCTCGTTCACCCCTGGCGGGTAGCTTCCCTGCCGCAATGCCAGGGACCAAAGCCCTCACCAAGAGGCAACCTAGCAGCTGCCCTGCTCGGTCACCCCTAGCGGGTAGCTCCCCTACCACAACGTCAGGAATCAGAAAGTCCTCCCAGAGGCAGTCGAGCACAACCATCGCTCGGCTATCCCTGGCGGGTAGCCTCCCTACCTCAACGCCAAGGATCAGAAAGCCCTCCCAGAGGCGGTCGAGCCCGAAGATCCCTCGCTTGGCTATCCTTCAGGACAAAAGCCCTCGCCAAGAGGCACCGGGCAGTAACCGTGCCCGGCCAAGGGTCCTTGGTAGGCTTTTACAGCCCCCCTCCCCCCTCCCCCCGCACCAAGGACTAAAGTCCTCCCAGAGGCAGCCGAGTCCTTGCTCGGCTATCCCCGGCTGGTAGCTTCCTACCACAACCGACAGGGATCAAAGTCCTCACTAAGAGGCACTGGGTAGTAACCCTGCTCGGTCCCCATCCTGAAAGATCAAAAGCCCTCGCAAGAGGCAACCAGGCAGTTACCCTACTCGGTACAAATAAGGCGGGCAGCCCTCCGCCCACCACCCACGGACGGCCCGAGCTGCCAACCAAGGGCATCAGGTCTATCCAAGTCTCGAGCGATCTTCCCTCGAATTCGGGGCCATGGAGACGCATGGAGGCGCCTTCTCCTCAGCAGCGCATGAATCAACTCGACAGACGATCGCTAGGAAGATAGCCGACCTGACACGGAGGCCCAACAACGCGAGAAGAAAAATTTACAAGCGTTCTTTATGAACAAAAGACAAAAGCGCAAATCAAGGAAACCAAAGAAAGAAAAAGTTTTATTACTAAAAGGCGGTCTTTACAGATGGTATTCTTGGCTCCCCAACCTAACAAAATGCCCGGAGGCTTACAAAGATCTAGGCGCAGCAAAATAAAAAAGAGGAGGAAGAGGGGGTTTTAGGCCTCGGGGCCAGGAGCGACCTCAAGGCCCTCGACATCCACCACGAGGCGAGCTGGGTCCTCGGTGACTTCCTCGTCATTAACCTCCTGCCCCTTCCCACTGGTGTCCGCGAGGGGGTACAAGGCCCGGAGCTCTTCATCTGCGAACCCCGGCACTCGGGCCTTAACAGCGTCGAGGGCCTCGTGCCAGATGAGGGTCGTGGCGATGGCCAAGTCATCATAGAAGTCTTTAGACTTCTTGTAGCCCTCTACCACCTTCGCCGCCGAGAGGTAGGCCAACTTGGCCGCCCTCAGGTCGGCCGACTTCGCCCACTCGGCCGCCACCCCCAGCTCCTTCCGGAGGGATTTTACTGCCTTCTTCAGATTGCCGGCCAGCACCTGAGCGCCCTAACGCTTGTCCTCAAGGACTGCGGAGGCCTCGCGGTGCCGGGAAACCTCCCTCTTCCCGGCCTCCACCTCACCCTCCAGGGCGACGACCCTCGCCTTCATCGCCTCCAGCTCCCTCTTGGAGCTCTCTTCCAGCGAGGCAAACTGGCCCGCAACTTTCATTGCCGGGGCAACCACCTCGGCCTCCATACGCAGGGCGAGGGCGACGTGCTGAAGGACCTAAAAGGCAGAAGAGAGATCATGAAAATGAGAAAGGCACCGAACCTCAAATAGTAGTGAAGGACAGACGCTTACCTGCACGGACTCCTGGGCGATGGATGCCAGCTGAGCCCTGAAGGTCCCCCCGGGGACTCTACCCCCGGCCGACGCCTCTATCTCATGCAGTAGGCTATCCGCGACGGATAGCCCCGAAGGCACGGAGAACTGGAGACCGCCTTCCTCCACCTTGATCGGCGAAGACGGTCCCCAAGAAGACCTCCTCTTGAGCGGCCTTGTGGGAGAGCCGGCCTCCTCCTCCGAGGCTGGGTCCTCCAGAAACCAAGCCCGCCTCCGACCCGACGCTTTGCTAGGCCCCGGGGCGGGATCCGCCTCTGAGCGCTCGTGGGGCGCTACCACCGGGGGAGAGGGAGCCGGGGCGGGCTGTGAACGGGAAGAGCCGGCGCCCCCAACCTTCGCGACCGGCCTCGGCTGGCTCATGGACTTTCTGAGCGAGTCCAAATCCATGGGTCCTGCACAAAACCGAGTGCAAAGGAGTCAGCGACACAGGCAATATACGAGCAAAAAAAAAGCAAACCTAAACTTACCAACGAACTCAACGGGGCTGAGTCCGGCCCAACTCAGAACCCTCTCAGACAACAGCACATCGTAGCGGGGGATGGGCTCCCACGATGCCACTCTCATCGCGGCGGGGTCACTGGACTGGTTCCCCGGCAAATGCTTCTCCCTGGTCCACTCTGTAGGCACGGTCCAGTCCTCGCTCTCGGGAGGGGAAATTAAGAAGAACTTCTTCTTTCAGTCGTGAATGGAAGAAGGCAGGGCCACAACCCCCGTTCTGGCGGGGCCCCCTGGCCGCTTTCTGAAAGAGAGATAGACCCACCTCGGGTTGCCCGCTCGACCACCGGGGTGATTTTTGAAGACGAGGGAAGAATCAATGAGGGAAAGGCTGAAAGGGATCGCCTGTAACTTCATGCGGACCAGGAACCCGAGGAGAATCCTCCACGAGTTTGGCACCAACTGATCGGGGACTAACCCGAAGAAGTTCAACGCTTCAACGACCTCAGGACGGAAGGGCAAACGCATTCCACCCCAAAATGCTTCCAAATACAGGGCGATCTCCCTGCCCTGTACTTGGTCCGCCCTCTCTCCCTCCTTGGCCAGACGGAGCGTATAGCGCGAGGGGATGTGGAAGCGAGCCCGCGCGTTGGCAAGCTCGTCTTCGTGCCTTATCCAACACAAGGCACTGGGGGCAGCATCTACCACCTCCTCCCTGGAGGCTGCCCCCGCCACATGATCCCGGGAAGAGGGGCCAACCCCTGCCCCTCGGAAGGACTCAGACTCACCTGAAGGGTTCCTAGAACCTACCTCAACAACATTGTAACATTTCCAAAATAATAAAATATTATTTTCAGGAATTTTTATAATTTAATATTATTTTAATGAATATTTTAATATTCGGGTGTAATTAAATACAAATAAATGGGGAAAAATTTTGGAAAATTTTGGAAAATTCTAAAATAGGGTATTTTATGAAATTATGCCATTTTAAAGTTTTTAAGACTAGTTATATACTAATTTAGTGTTAATCGCGATTAAAAATCGCTAATTGGATTTTTAGCATTTTTTTGTGCAAAAATGTGCACATATCATTTTTATACTTGTTACATTTGTTTTGACATGGTTTTCTTTTGGATGCACTATTGGGGTGAGAAGGATAAGAAAAAGAAAAGAAAAGGAAAGGGTAGGTATGATGATGAGAGAGAGACAAGTCAACCTCTACTTTTTTTTGAACCAACCCTCATTATTTTCCCTTGTTGCTTTCTCTTCCCTCTTCAATGGGGCTGCTGCTGCTCCAACTCCCTCTTCTTCTTCCTCTCTTTTAACCCTAGATCCACAATGAAATCAACCCCAAAACCTCATTCCCACTTCACAAAACTTACTCCCCACCTCACTAGCTTCACATTGAGCCTAGCAAGATTGGATTTGGAGGACTTTGAGCAACTCAAGAATTTTCTTGAGTTGCCAAAGGAGGTAATTTCTGCACCTATTAGAGTAGTATTTCATTTACTTGTGCATCTAATCTAGTTTCATATCGATATGGTGTTGTTTGTGGACTTTAGAGAACTTCAAGTTAGGGTTTAGGGAAGAACTGAAATTAAAGATGAAATTGAGGATTTAGGTGACCTTAGAATCCCTCGTGTGATGCTAAATTGAGCCCAAACCTGAACTTGAAAACAGAATACGGAATTTCGGAATCGATATCGGGGAAAACAGGAAATCTGGGACTGTTATGTGGAATCTGCTATCACCCCGAGACCCCTAAAATAAAACTGAGTTGACAGTGAGATGTGCAGGCACTATTGAACCAACACACCAAACCCTAGCTCCCCACTCCATTTCCTGGCCGCCAATTCTCCCATTATGGCCGCCAATTCTCCAGAGCATGGTGGAACTGCCTCGTTTTCTGTGCATGGCCCCATTTCCTATAGTTTAGACCCTGGGTATATCTAGTTTTGACAGATTCCATCTAGGGTGAAATCTGGGATGATTTTTTCTATGTTGGTGCATGATTTGAGACTTGTTTTAGCATGGATTTTGGTTTTTGGTGATTCATTCCTGTCGGGTGGCGTTTGGACAACAACGACGGGTGGATATTGATCGTGTTGACATGCGAAGCGATAGGTTTCTACCTATGCGAGTAGCGTGTGCTGTTTTAGTTTCCGATGTGATTTTCATGTGCTTTAGCGTGTTTGATATCCTTGTAGGTACCCTACGAGAGGTTGAGGCAAAGAAGATGAAGATGGCGACATCGGCACAGACACACGAGAAGCGAGGTGAGTAGATTTATATCTACGGGGAGAAGTCGGGTGGATGGCGTATAGCACCCCCACAGTCCGTGGTGTTGTATACGAATACGTATACACACGTATATTTATTTATTATGTGTTGTTTAGGATCATTGTTAGCAATAATGATATTATTGATGATAAGAATATATGGTTTTAGTATAGTGCGAACCCTAGAGTAGTGGTTGCACTCACACCTATACTTACACACATTCTTGCATTCATTCTTTCATTTGATGGTGCATATATCTACACATGCGTATGGGACTATGTGTTCATATACGGGTTGATGGTGATACGTGGGTTTGAGGTGATATTTGATGTGAGGCCGTGAGATCGGCGATGTGACATAGTTGCTTTTGAGGCGCGATATGATAGTTTTAGCGGGCCTTTGGACATGTGCTTTACCCGCATTCATATTTTTATAGATGGTATCGATTTGTACTAGACTTACAGTAGTACCCCAGATGGTGTGATCTGATGATAAGTGATACCTGATATGTGATGAGATAGTGTGATATTGACCCCTACCCAGCTATTGGGATGCCGTACGACGATCTACCGTACGAGCCGATATTGATGATAGATCCGCACTCATAACTCGAGGATATCTTACGATATGACATTGAGGCGAGATCACCGACTATCATATCTATATACATTGACTCAGATTAGGTGGTTTCATACCCCTCCTGTCTAGATTATTTAGTAGACATTAGACTAGACCGAGTCATACCTATTTCAAAACTAACGAATCAGGGATACTTTAAGGATAAGCAGAAGGGTTATACGGATATTTTCAAATGATGCATCTTTTCTTAAAACACCGTAGCCCCTATTTTACTAAAAGCCCTGATTCGTCTTATTTCAAAAGGCAAGGTTGCATGACATACCTTTTAGGGCAGGTTCTGTACTTTTGCGTTGATTATTCGTTTCCGCATATTCCTGCTATTTGCATTGCATCGCTTGCACTGTGGTTATATTTCAGTCATGCTGCTAGGACACCAGCACTATTATCGATGATGCATATGCTCCACGTACACTTGTTGCCGGCTCACACACTCATCATTGATAATTGCCATGCCACTACACTGTAGTACTATTGCATTCAGTATATGATCCTTGTGTGACATGATGACATGCATACTTTCCTTTATATGTCGCATACTTCATGCTTTGATTATACGCATTGAGATATGTTGTTTCTATGATATTTCTGGATTTGGGAACCGAGGGTGTTTCAAAAGAGAATATATCATTACTTTAAAAACCCGGTTACCATTGATATGATATTTCAGTGCGTCCACCATGTGTTTTCTCGGTGCTGAGAGCGACATGTGAAACCCGAATCGAGGAGTGGATGAGCCGATTGCGGGTACATTGTGGACCCGGTATGGTTCCCCTCGGCAAGATGATCGATGAGCTTTGCCGATTGAGCCTGGAGGCGGGCGAGTACCTACCGGTGATTGGTTGGACCTGGCGGTTATCCGGAGGATACCGACCAGAGTCGATAGATGGTTTGGGCATACTGCCGGGGCCGAGGGCCAATACCGCAGACAGAGCCCGCGGGCCGATCTGGACTGACGGAGCCCGATATATGAGGATTTACGTGCCGATGCTGGGCACCGTTTTCATGATGTTTTCGAGTGTCGATGCTGGGCACCCTGGTTCCATGATTTTGACGTGTCGCGAGGGACACCGATGGTTATATCCTCATATTATTTCCCATGCACATGATTTATGATATTTACATGCATGGTGGTTATTGTCAGTGGGTGACGAGTGGACGGGATCCACGTGTGTGCAGATTTGATTACATTGTTTATACCTCATATTCATGACATGCTATTACCTAAGGCACTAGCACGAGCACTTGGCACTACACTAATGTATAGAGATTATATTGCCAGTTTAGCATGCTTCAGCTTTATTCATATTGAGGTTTATTTATATCTGATCGTATTGACCTAGGTTGGGTCATGCATTCGATTTCTGCTTGTAGATATCTTTCTATTCACGAGTTGGCAACTCACCCCCGTTGTGCCCCAGTTCTTGCAGGTTTGCCGTACAGGTTCTCTAGCGGCATTTCTGGCGCACTGCTTCCTTATGGGTGACTTGCTTGGATAGGTGGGTTCTTTTGTATCAGAACCGCCATTGTTCATGTATTAATTATTGTATCTAGAATTGTCCATCAACCAAAACCTGTATTTTTGTTTCAGACTTAGAAATCAGTGTTGTTTTATTTCGACCTTAGAGTCGCGCTTGTAGTATTGCGGTTTTCTGGCTGTTTTTGAGTTTATATTCAGTTTAGATCCTCGCCTTTTGGCGTTGTATATTGTTATTGCTTATGTGGTTGTGGCCGTCGTTTGACGAAGAGCTAGCTTCCGCTTGGGGATGCCTTTTATCATGTCATATATATTATTCTTGTTGTACCCCGTTCGGGGCCAGTTTTTACAAAGGAAACTCTGCCGAAATTTTCAGGAAAAAATTACACATTTTAAAAATTCATATTCGGCTTAGTTATTTAAGAACTTGATTTTCAAACATGTTTTCCTTATCTCTTAAAACTAGTTTTTCCTATTTACTCCTTAAATGGTTTCAGATTTCTGGGCTTTTGGCTTACTTGGATCAGATGGAGTCCTATAGACTTCATATGGTTCGAGGGCCAGTCACGTGTTCTTTCGGGTCGTGACAAAGTTGGTATAAGAGCGCTAGGTTGACCTTGATTCGAGTCTGAGTTTGACTATGTGGAGCCTAGGGCGTTATTTATATACGGAACTTAGGCTTGACCTTACGGAACTTAGACTTGGTCGAGGGGGTATTAGACCCGAACTTTCTTCGCGTAGGATGACCCTTGGTTGATGGAATAGGTGACTAAAGTAGAGTGACGTACCGTTAGTATGTTCCGCGGCATACTTACGACACGCCACTCCGCTTAAGAAACCTTAGGTTGTACATTTCCTTGCATTATGTCATATTCCTTCCTATGATCTATCCTCATCGATACTGGTTATGGTTTTGCTGCCGCGATTGCACGGGCAGGGTGAGCTACGGCTCAAGTTGTCAGCATGAGCTCGTCGTGTACGAGGACTGACCAGGGCATGATTCCCGAGACATACGGTTGCATTGAGGCTTCGTATTTTGTGTTTCCGCACTATGAGCGTTTGACAGATCGCTGTTGCGAGATTTTCCGGTTGTGTAATCGGCACCAGAGGATTAAGCCACTGATGGAGGCCAGCCAGGATGTGATGACTGTTGATATATCGCTTATTCATGATGGTTGAAGCACTGCTTAGCGTACCGACGAATGAGCCAGTTGTTGCTGCGAATGATGAGATATCGCCCAGATGATTGGAGCTGCTGCAGCATGAGCATATTCATAGAGATATGATAATGAGTCGCTAGTCACCTGAGGATAAATGACTAGGACATGTGATTCGTTCGTTTACTGATGCGAGGTCACCAGATAGGTTGTTTCCAGCTAGAGGCGACTTCACGCTGATTCGTTGAGAGTCGATTGAGACGATTGAATGTCAGGAGCCTATTTTCCAAGTTTAAAGTATTCGGAAAGACATGCAGGTGATTCTATGGACCCTCTAGAAGAATGAAACCCTAACTCGACTTAATGACCATGCGAAAGCCTTTGAACCTTAGGGTTTGCAGCGGTTCCGCGGCGCCATTAGTGAGGCTTGGGTTTGCCCTTCTACGGCTGGACCACCGACGCTGTGGCATGTACTCGATACTATTAAACTGTACCCGAGATGTTGAGCTCTTGGGGGATTGTGAGGTTCTGACGAGTCGGTCGGATGGTTCGACATCTTTCGGATATCATGTGATGGGACACTGCTTGGGAGACTCCAGATACGAGCATAGCCATCGGAGCGCAGTCCGTGTAGCCACGATGAGATGAGTCCGAATCAGTCGATAGTGGAGCAGGGTGGAGTAAAGAGTTTGCACGAGATTTCGACGAGATGATGTTCTACTCCGCTGACATCAGAGATGCGATATGCACGCTGAGGACGTGTTCGGCTAGATATCTTCTACTGAGAAGGGAAGATACCGAGTTGTGATTTCGAGTCCGCGTGAGGGACTTCGGATGGACCGTAGCCGAAGGCATTGCAGTGCGCAGATAGAGACGCGATGTCGAAATGGACGATGATATGGACAAGCGGGACAGGAGGTTCGTGCGAGACGCTGATGAGCTGTCATTACTTCCCGTCGAGACCAGAGGCCTGATATGCTTGCAGAGGCGTTGGGATGCGACCAATTCCCGAGGAAATGCTGTGCTGAGGACACAGATGTCCATTGAACGAGAAAAGACTATGCTAGAGTACCAGCCTCCGTACAGATCGGTATAGGCAAGATCGGCAGAGACCTTGAGCAGGATTCCTTCCAGGGCACCGTTGCAATGATGTTGCACCCAGGATCAGACGTGTGATGTGCATTCAGAGAGCCGGAGGCCGATTCCAGAGATATATTGCTTTACGAGCGGTCGTGAGGATTGACCGAGGGATTACCAAAGAAGTGCCAGAACGGAATCGTTCCTGTCAGCACTCCTGACCGGGCCGGTGAGCCGATGGATTGCGAGATTGGTAATCTACAGGAAAGATCAGGAACCAGAGGCAGAGGACGCCAGCCGCGAGCAAGAGGCAAGTGGAGATCCTGCGCTGCTAGAATTGGATGTACCGGCACCTTCTCGGCTTCGAGGGAGGATATACCGACGACAGTATTTATGATTGGTGATTTTGTGATTCGATTATCGTGTATCTGTCACTTTGGATTTCGGTGTTTTGGCGATCCATTTGCATGATTGGTTTTGCTGGCTGAGTTCTATGATTTCTGTTTTCGTGCACCATGGTTGCACTTATTAGGCATTTATACCTAGCGCATCATTATTATTCTTGAGGTATTGATTGTGATTTCGTGCCTATTATGTGCCGGTGATTTGATTTACGCTTCCAGCAGAGTTTTCATGCATTTCTAGTGTTTTGATTTGATTTGTGCACGCTGATGCACACGGTTGGGGATTTCCTTTGCGGTACACTTGATTTTGATTGAGCCACATTATATCGTCGACTTTTACCCTGATATTTATGATTGACTCTTGCACTCCGTGCTTGTGATGTGACTTACGCATGTTCGGCATTTGCTTTTGGATTTCGTGATTCCGTGCATGTTGAGTGCGCAGGGTTTAGATTTTTATTCGTGCACGATGGATGCACCGATTTGGATTTCCGCGCATGTTGGGCGCATGTTTTGAGATACGATTTTGGTGCACACCCGATGCACTAAATCGAGGTTCTTCGTGCATGTCAGATGCACCGGATTTTTGGCTGTCAGGCACACACGTTACCTATGACAGATGCTTCGTGCACACCCGTTGCACCTAGATGTTGTTTTGTGCACCTGTTTGGCACATACATGGATTTTGATTTTCGTGCGCGCCAGACGCACAGGGTGTTGTTATGTATATTTTTGAGATTTATTCTCTTTGGAGCAGTACTTTTTATGATGTTGGATTTTGCTTTCATACTGAGCAGGACTAGTCAGAGGACAGTACCTGGATATATTTTGCATGCATCGATAGTTATCGAAGGGATTTCCAAAGAGCGAGCTATAGTCTCAATATATATACCTACGTGTCCGATATGACATGAAACGCTATAAAAACAAGGAAACCCTTCTGATTGTTTTCAAAACGGCGGGACGTGCTTATTAAACAAAGGATATATATACATATATAGTTATTTTCTTATGAATAACGTCCGCCACTGTGCAGTGTTAGGTACATCGCACAACGATTTAAAAGGATTTGGCATGCTTTTACATCAGCTATTCATATGTATAGATTGGATGTCTACATGTGTAGTTCTGATCCGTATCATATCGGTTTTGTATTGGATTGGACATTGTGTCTTTACCTTGACTCCGATGATTGCGGGATGCTTGATGGAGCGTTGTTTTTGAGTTATCTGCTCAGTACTCATGCGCATGCGTTGGGCTGTGATATTCTCTGTGTTGATGATTTCGGAGCCCCGACGACTTGAAATTGTATCGAAATGTTTTAGAATTTGGGGTTTTAAATTTAAATTCAGGGACCGAATTTCTTTAAGGGGGGTAGATTGTAACATTTCCAAAATAATAAAATGTTATTTTCGGGAATTTTTATAATTTAATATTATTTTAATGAATATTTTAATATTCGGGTGTAATTAAATACAAATAAATGGGGAAAAATTTTGGAAAATTCTAAAATAGGGTATTTTATGAAATTATGCCATTTTAAAGTTTTTAAGACTAGTTATATGCTAATTTAGTGTTAATCGCGATTAAAAATCGCTAATTGGATTTTTAGCATTTTTTTGTGCAAAAATGTGCACATATCATTTTTATACTTGTTACATTTGTTTTGACATGTTTTCTTTTGGATGCACTATTGGGGTGAGAAGGATAAGAAAAAGAAAAGAAAAGGAAAGGGTAGGTATGATGATGAGAGAGAGACAAGTCAACCTCTACTTTTTTTTGAACCAACCCTCATTATTTTCCCTTGTTGCTTTCTCTTCCCTCTTCAATGGGGCTGCTGCTGCTCCAACTCCCTCTTCTTCTTCCTCTCTTTTAACCCTAGATCCACAATGAAATCAACCCCAAAACCTCATTCCCACTTCACAAAACTTACTCCCCACCTCACTAGCTTCACATTGAGCCTAGCAAGATTGGATTTGGAGGACTTTGAGCAACTCAAGAATTTTCTTGAGTTGCCAAAGGAGGTAATTTCTGCACCTATTAGAGTAGTATTTCATTTACTTGTGCATCTAATCTAGTTTCATATCGATATGGTGTTGTTTGTGGACTTTGGAGAACTTCAAGTTAGGGTTTAGGGAAGAACTGAAATTAAAGATGAAATTGAGGATTTAGGTGACCTTAGAATCCCTCGTGTGATGCTAAATTGAGCCCAAACCTGAACTTGAAAACATAATACGGAATTTCTGAATCGATATCGGGGAAAACAGGAAATCTGGGACTGTTATGTGGAATCTGCTATCACCCCGAGACCCCTAAAATAAAACTGAGTTGACAGTGAGATGTGCAGGCACTATTGAACCAACACACCAAACCCTAGCTCCCCACTCCATTTCCTGGCCGCCAATTCTCCCATTCTGGCCGCAATTTGCGGCCAGAGCATGGTGGAACTGCCTCGTTTTCTGTACATGGCCCCATTTCCTATAGTTTAGACCCTGGGTATATCTAGTTTTGACAGATTCCATCTAGGGTGAAATCTGGGATGATTTTTCCTATGTTGGTGCATGATTTGAGACTTGTTTTAGCATGGATTTTGGTTTTTGGTGATTCATTCCTGTCGGGTGGCGTTTGGACGTCAACGACGGGTGGATATTGATCGTGTTGACATGCGAAGCGATAGGTTTCTACCTATGCGAGTAGCGTTGTTTCCCCCAATCAGAGCAAGGCTCTACTGAATTTTGAAAATTCAAAATTTGAAGCAACGCTTCGGTTTCCGTGCGCAGTGCGCAATTTGCCACATGGCAGAAGCCAATTCGGCAGCGTAACGCCCGAGACGGTGCGTCCCATCAGAGCAAGGCTCTTCAGAAAACGTAATTAAAGACTTAACTGCGCAAATGCATGGCAGCGCGACACGTGTCTGCGCAAGCGTATGGATGCACGACACGTGTCTGCGCAGTTGCGCAATCGCAACTGCGCAAGCGCACGGATGCGCGACACGTGTCTGCGCAAGCGCACAGATGCGTGAGACGTGTCTGCGCAGTTGCGCAATCGCAGCTGCGCAAAAGCACCGATGCGCGACACGTGTCTGCGCAAGCGCACAGATGCGTGACACGTGTCTGCGCAGTTGCGCAGTCACAGCTGCGCAAGCGCTCGGATGCGTGACACGTGTCTGCGCAGTTGCGCAGTCGCAACTGCGCAAGCGCTCGGATGCGCGACACGTGTCTGCGCAGTTGCGCAACCGCAACTGCGCAAGCGCACGGATGCGTGACACGTGTCACACGCTGGTGAGTTGCGCAGCAACTAAATAAAGATTTAGATAAATCTTTTCTGTTCTCCTGTAAAACAGGAACCCTTGGATCAAAGATCCAATGGTGGGAAAATTCCCAAAATTATTCAGGAAAGATTTTGTTAACAAATCCAACAAATTTGTGGGCACTATAAATAAGACCCCAAGCCTCATTCAAAAGGCAGAGAATCATCATCAAGAGAAGGATAAACTTCTGGAAAAAAAAGCTCTTGAAGATTAATCAAGAACAAAAGAGAAGGTAAAATTTCTGAAGAACAGAAAATTAAAAAGGGAATAATAAAAGAAAATAATAAATAGTGCCTTGCACTTGATATGAACCCCTGGTTCTAAAAAGATAAAAGAATAATAAATAGTGCCTTGCACTTGATATGAACCCTTGGTTCTGTAAAATCAAGGAAAACAAGAAGAACTTGTTTTCCTTTGATCTAAATTTAGATCAAGAGTGCTATGCACTTTTTGTTCTCAAATCAAGAAAATTCTTGAATTTCTGCACAAGTGCAATTCATCATTCAAAAGGGCCTGGCCCAACTCAAAAAATTATTGAGTTTCTGCAACTCATTATTTAAAGGGGCCTGGCCCAATTGCAAGGGCAAAGCCCTGTTTGGAAAACTCTTGAGTTTCTGTAACTCACTACTTAACAGGGCCTGGCCCAATTGCAGAAAATAAAAGGGCAAAGCCCTGTTCAGAAAATTCCTGAGTTTTTTGTAACTCATTATTTAAAAGGACCTGGCCCAAATCAGATCGCAAAATAATGAAGGGGTAGAGCCCTATTTAGGTTGATTCTTTTAATCGGGCAGAGCTTAAAATAAAATTGGACTTAACCCAATCCTGGCTGTAAGTCCTTAAATTAAATGCCTCTCGTAAACCAAGTCACGACCGGTCCGAGGGTACATCTCCGAACTCCTTTGACATCTGTCGTTGTAATTCCTCAACGACGTCAAAGAGGTGACGAGTCCCAACGACCACTAAACTAATATCGGACCGAAACGTCCCTAAACTAATAATGGACCACTACGTCCCTAAACTGGCGACGGACCGAAACGTCCCTAAACTAATTTCGGACCGAAACGTCCCTAAACTAATAATGGACCACCACGTCCCTAAACTGGAACTTGGACCACCACGTCCCTAAACTGGCGAAGGACCGAAACGTCCCTAAACTAATATCGGACCGAAACGTCCCTAAACTAATTTCGGACCGAAACGTCCCTAAACTAATAATGGACCACCACGTCCCTAAACTGGAACTTGGACCACCACGTCCCTAAACTGGCGAAGGACCGAAACATCCCTAAACTAATATCGGACCGAAACGTCCCTAAACTAATAATGGACCACTACGTCCCTAAACTGGCGACGGACCACCACGTCCCTAAACTGGAATATGGACCACTACGTCTTTAAACTGGCGACGGACCGAAACGTCCCTAAACTAATAATGGACCACTACGTCCCTAAACTGGCGACGGACCACCACGTCCCTAAACTGGAATATGGACCACTACGTCTTTAAACTGGCGACGGACCGAAACGTCCCTAAACTAATAATGGACCCCCACGTCCCTAAAACTGGCGATGGACCGCCATGTCCCTAAACTGGTACAATAGGGCCCAAATGCTCCTTTGTTGGATCTAAACGGTCCCGCCTAAGTCGATCTTAACCCCAAATACGGTTAACGTGTCCTTAGACATTTAAATAAACGATAAAACTCCAAATTAACTTTGGTTCAAGGGTACATCTCTGAACTCCTCAGACGCCTGTCGTTGTAATCCCTCAACGACGTCAGAGAGGTGACGAGTCCCGACGGCCGGATAATTAAATCAATCATGATGTTAAGTTGATCTTAGTCTAAAACAGGACTAACGTATCCTTAACGAATGTTTAAGTCGATCTTAGACGCAACGCGACTAATGCATCCTTAAACTAAAAACACCAAACCCAAATCTAAGTAAATACGGATTTGGACTAATCCACGTCCTACGGGTGACGACATCACTCAGTCTCCGTATACAATCCACGGGCAATCACAAACAAAACAAACACACACGACACGAAGTGAAATTCTGGAGTAGGAGAAAGTTGTTACCGCGATGCGGTAGCGTAATTAACTGCAGGGGCTTGCGCCTGCAGGGAAGAGCGTCCCCACAATCAAAAACCCCTCACCCTGAGGGAGAATCTGACGAAGTCTGCTACATCGGCCGCATCCGTCTAAACCTCCGATACACGGTGCCATAAATCAACTTGGCATCTTCGGAGAGGTAGACGGATAAAACCAAATAGCATCTGCCCCGAATCTCAGGCGAGACGTCCTAACGTCTCGGCCGCCGTTCGGAGGGGAACAGATTCTGGCATGCCCGGTGGGACCTCTTCTTCTTTCCACTCCACACTTCGTGTGTCGTGTTCGCGAACAAATCGCGGTTTGCTGTGATTGCCTGTGGATTCAAGGTACTAAGATTTGGTGTCTTGCTCCGTGCAGAAAACAGAAGATCAATGGCTTCGAACTGCACCGCCCGCAGCAATAACTCTCGCTCCGTCATTGCTGGAGGAGTGACTTATGGGCCCCAAGCGGCCTTCCTTTTCAAAATGCCGGTGGAGCAGGTGGCTCAAGCCACCACTGGACTATTTTTTGGGACCATGCTCCCATCAATGAGCTTCAACGCCCCAATGACATTGCAAGAAGCTCCAAAGAAGTCGGTCTTCGATCGACTCACCACTTCCGCGACCCCTCTCAACAGGTCACCCAACTCCACTGCTTCAGGTTTTAATGGATTAGGCCAGAGCTCCATCGGGCCCATGAAGAAGCCTGCCATACCAGAAGGCGTTATCCCGAAGCGGATAGCCATCCCAACTCCCGTTCCTGGCAAAATCACCAAGGTTGCTTCCTATGTTCAGAAGTCCGCTTCTGACAAGTTGGCCGTCCCCGTTCAACGGGTGTCGATCTTTAAAAAGCTGGTACCGGTATATTCTGACCAACACAGGGGGCATGAGGAGGTCACCCCTATAGCTGAAACAACTCCATCAGCACGACATGCCCGACGTCGTTACTGGCGCCGAGTGAGGAAGGCTGGGGGCAACTCCCCCTCTGGACTTACTCCTCCAACTCCGATGGTGAGGATCGATGCTGCTGTTCCAACCAAGAACAGCTTTGGACTGCTCAACAAGGTGCGCAGAAACTCTCCTACTGCGATGTTGAAACGAACTCCTTCACTTGTGGAGAATACTCCAGAGAAGAAGTTAGAGCAGCCCCCTCAACGGCTGTCCTCTAAAATTTACAAAGTCTGGCGACAGGTCCAAGAGTCGGTGATCGATCGAGACTGCCTCCGACGACAGAAAAAGATGA
This sequence comes from Agapanthus africanus, assembly GCA_030015575.1. Classification (NCBI taxonomy): domain Eukaryota; kingdom Viridiplantae; phylum Streptophyta; class Magnoliopsida; order Asparagales; family Amaryllidaceae; genus Agapanthus; species Agapanthus africanus. The sequence continues at coordinate 37,669,315 of CM057345.1, read as the reverse complement.
AGGTTCGGCAGGGGAAGGATTACTCTGTCAAACCACAAGAAACAAAAGCTACTCGGGTGCCCACTACAACGGTTCCCTTAACTCCAATCACTCAAAAAAGGAGGCCGCAAAAAGCCCCTGTGTCTTCGGCAAATCGCAAAGACACCGAACACAAACGCCCCAAGTCTGGGGGCATGGTGGTGCACACTGTTTATATGGCTTCTGGAAAGGAGGAAAGCCGCACTTCTACGGGCCACCGACCGCTCACCCGATCCGTGACGAAAGCCCAGGAGCAACAACAAAAGCTTCAGGAAATGATGAATACAATGGCTGCACTCACTGAGCCAAAAGAAAGCTCTGAAACGTCTTCGGATGAGCGTCAAGAACAAGAAACCGACGCTGACTTTTTACGCAGAGTTCTCGAAAAGAGGGACAAAGAAGCTGCAGAGCAGGCGGCTAACATAAAGCAGATGGCGCTCCTCTTCAAAGATATGGTAGGGATGATGTTACAGCCGGACCCTCCTGCTGAAGATCCTCCGATCGTCCTTGAAGACGACAGGGGAGAAACGTCAAATCCTCCGCCGGCTCTATCAACAGCCAAGGAGGAGGCAATCTCCAAAGTTGACCTAGACGAATATATAGCCCAGCAGATCCGGGTTCATCAGGTGAATGAAGCGGCTGGGCAAATTGTTAGAACCGGACGACCGTATCCGAGCTGGTATGACCAAATCAATTACCCGCCAGGATATACGATCCCTAAATTCCACGTATATAAAGGGACAGGGAATCCGCATCAGCATGTCGCTCAATTCAGGGCCTTATGCGGCAATACTGGAGGCGATGACAAATTGTTGCTACGTCAATTCGTCGGCAGCTTAGCAGAAACAGCCTTTGAATGGTATTCGGAGCTGCCTAACGACTCTATCAAAACATTTGCAGAGATGGAGCTGCTGTTTACACAAAGATTCGCGAGTGCTAGTGAACGCACTCCGATAACAGCACTGATAAATGCCAGGATAAGGCCCGGCGAAACGTGGGTCCAATACGCAACACGATGGCGAAACCTATGGTCGAAATGCGAACAACGCATAGAAGAGGCACCTGCAGTAGGCATGTTTGTGGGCACTCTCGATCCGCAAGCGACCATCTCGCAATTCATGATGTTCTTCAGGCCGACCACCTTCCAGGCCTTGATCGACAAATTAGCCCAAATGGACCAGATGGGCCATAGACCGTCTCCTCCAAGACCCGATCCCCGAAATGAGAAAGGAAAAGCGATCATCGTCGCCAACGCTCAGCAACAGTCGAGCAACTCAAAGACGGTCGCTCGCCAAAACAACGTGCGTCCACGCCCATCCCTCGAAGAGAGGCTAGGACGTCATTACTCGTTTCCTCAGAATAAAACGAGAAGACTGTTCGAGCTGGCAGTGCGCAACAGACTCATTAATCTGCCGAATCCAAAACGTCCGTTGCAGCCAGGCGACCTTAATAATCCCAATTATTGCCCTTACCACCAAACGGTAAGTCACCCGATTGAGGATTGTTTCGTCTTTAAGGGATGGATCGAGGATCAATACCTGCAAGGCAAGTTCACGCTGTCTGAAAGCTGGAAGGTAAACCCCCACAGCCGCACTCTCCAAAGAAGACGGACACGCCGGGGGCAACTTGTTCTTTCGTCGAGGATGAAAACGATGGAGAAAACTTATCGGATGAATCCGAAGACTACGTAGCGACTTGTCATGTGATTTCTCATTCACTGATGGATGATGAGGAGGATCCTTGCGCTGAGAAATCAACGGCGGACCCTGAAACAGAAATTCCGCGGCCGTCAGACAAGTTGATCGATGCCTTCCTAAATGAAATTCGTCTGAAAGCAAAAGCCAATCAAGAGCATGAAATGGCCATACTGGAAATAACCAAGGTATTCCCGTCAAATCAAAAGCCATACACTGCGGGTAAAAACAAATTCAAGACGAGGAAACGGTTCGCCAAAGCTCTATCAGTAGGAATGAAGCTACCGCCCTCTGAAGAAAATCCTTTCTCTGAGGTAGAGATGCACCCTAACTTCTGTTTATATCATCAGAAGATCATACATCCTACCGAAGACTGCGAATCCTTTAACTGTTGGTGGCAAGTGTACGTCGCTCAAAAGCGACACTCCGACAGAACAAAGTGTGAAGCTTATGGACATCGGAAAAATGCGATAGATGAGCGCAAAAGAGCCACCGCCGACTGTCATATAGCCGACTTCAAGGGATCACAAATTATCACCTTTGGAAGCGACTCTGACGAAGAAGCTACCCCCAACTCTTCCCTCGGGGAACCTATTTCAAAAATAAAGGAATTGAGAAGCTGCGAGAACGTTCAGCCATGCAATCGCATGCTACTCGGAAAAAATCCCGACCCCGTAAGCAAGGGACCGAACAAGAAGAACAAAGGAAAAGGAAAAAAGGCCCTCGTCGCCAGCACTCACCAACAATCAGGTGACCCTAGACCGGTTGCTTGCCAAAGCAACAAGCGGCAATCCCTCCAGGAAAAGTTGAAACGTCCTTACTCGTTTCCGCAAGATAAAACAAGGGGACTGTTCGAGCTGGCAGTGTGTGACAGACTCATCAATCTGCCGAGTCCAAAACGTCCGTTGTGGCCAGGCGATATTAATAATCCTAATTATTGCCCTTACCACCAAACGGTAGGTCATCTGATCGAGGATTGCTACGTCTTCAAGAACTGGGTTGAAGACCAATACCAACAGGGCAAGTTCGCGTTGTCCGAAATTTGGAAGGTGAACCCGCCACGACCGCATGCTCCGAAAAATATGGACACGCCGGGGGCATCATGCTCATTCATAGAGAAAGCCTAACGGACCACTACGTCCTAAAACTGGATAACGGACCGAAACGTCCTTAAACTAACAACGGACCGAGATGTCCTTAAACTAATGATGGACCGAAATGTCCTTAAACTAATATCAGACCGAAACGTCTTGAAACTAATACCGCAGCATCCTTAGGCTGACGAGATAAAAAAAAATATATATATATATAAATAAAATTAAAAAAAAAGGTATGTCCACAAGCAAAATGGGCACGGATGAAAACCCGAAAGGGCTCCGTGAGTAAAAACAGCAGGGCTACCGGCGAGTGTTTGTGAAAACCTGAAAGGGCGCAACCTCGTTAAGAAACACTTATAGGGTCCTCTCGACCCTGTAAGGAGAAACCACCTGCGTGAGATCCTTACGACTCACAAAGGAACAACACACTTAGGGATCCCCACGATTCCTAAGGAGAAAATACACTTGCGAGATCCTCACGACTCGTAAGGAGAACTCTCTTGTGGGACCCTTACGGCTCATAAGATTTGAAAGTCTTAAGTCATAGAGGCCTAAATCTGTGCTTAAGCAACCCCCACAACTTTCGACATTGCCCTACAAGTGGTCCAATATTGGCCCTTGTATACAATCCACGGGCGCAAATAAATATTTCCCTAACAAAGTCCCATCCGTGACTAGGAATATGCTTGTACAGCAAACAACACTTGTAAGTCCTCTCGACTTATAAGGAGGAAACCCTTTTGTAAGATCCTTACGACTTACAAGAGAACATCATGCACTTAGGAATCCTCACGATTCCCAAGGAGAAAACACACCTACAAGATCCTCACGACTTGTAGGGAGAAATACCTTTGTGAGACCCTTACGGCTCATGAAGTCAAAAGCCTTAGCCGACAGGACCCTTAACCCTGTTTACTAAGCCACCTTTGTTCAATATTGACAGAGGCAAATGATGATTCGCTCCGGGCAATATCCCAGTTGCAGCGATGCTGATGCCTAAACCGGTATCAAATTCCAAGTCCTTTCACGGCAAATGATGATTCACTCCTGGTAATATCCCAGTTGCAGCGATACTGATGCCTAAACCGGTATCAAATTCCAAGTCCTTTCACGGCAAATGATGATTCGCTCCTGGCAATATCCCAGTCGCAGCGATGCTGATGCCAAGATTGGTATCAGATCCCAAATCCCCTACTCGCCAAAAAAAAAAATAAAAAAATCAGCAAGCCAAAATAAAAATGCATACGAAATAGCCGAAATGATGGGGCAATTTGCAAACAAAATCAGCAAGTAAAAATGTATGCATGCAAAATAGCCGAAATGATTGGGCAACTCGCAATAAAAAGCAGCGAGTAAAAAAAAAATAGCCGAAACGATTGGGCACCGCGAAAAATAGCCGAAACGATTGGGCAATCGCGACCTTCGCGATATAAAAGCTGAAATGATAGAGCATCGCGGAAAGAATAAAAAAAAAATGAAAGAATGAAATTTTTTGCCTTACAGGTGAAATCACATTGATCCCTGTATACAATTCAGGGGCACAGATAAAGAGGGAACCATACCTTCCCAACAGGCTCCACCAGAAAGCGAAGCCAAATCTCGACGGTTCATAGACAACCTAGAGACAATCTCGACATTTGTCGCAATATTACAGACACGATGTCAACAAATGAAGCAAAGGAAGGTCCCTAACTTCAGGGTCTCGACGTCAATATCGACAACTTAAAGATCACCAACGGCGTTTCTCCTCACTCCAACTAGACGCAGACATGACGTCAACAACTGACCTCAGAATCGCAACGAAACGGAACCATGACAAAGTCTCTAGTTCCAAATCTCAATGGCCACGTCTACAGCCTGGAGACCAACAACGGTGTGCCTCCTCATTCCAACAGGACACAGATGTTACACCATCAAGCGGAGCGATGGCAAAATCCCAGCTTCACCTCAGCATTCGTCTCGATACAGTAGACGCAATGTCAACAACAGCATTCCTCCGCAGTCCAGCTGGAGGCAGACATAACGTCAACAAAAGACCTCACGGTCGAAACAAAGCGGAGTAACGGCAAAATCCCAACTCCACCTTAGCATTCGTCTTGATACAGTAGACGCAATGTCAACAACGGCGTTCCTCCGCAGTCCAGCTGGAGGCAAATGCAATGTCAACAAAAGACCTCATGGTCGAAACAAAGCGGAGCGATGGCAAAATCCCAACTCCACCTTAGCATTCGTCTCGCTACAGCAGACGCAATGTCAACAACGGCGTTCCTTCGCAGTCCAGCAGGGTGTACATGCAAAGTTAACAAAAGACCCCATGGTCGAAACAAAGCGGAGTGACGGTAAAATCCCAGCTCCACCTCAGCATTCGTCTCAATACACCAGACGCAGTGTGAGCAAATGAAGCGAAGGCCAAATTCCTAGCTTCGACGTCTTAACGGCAAGTCATATAAGGCCTGAAAGACCACCGGAGATCATCTCACATGGAGTGGTCACCTCCTCGACGTTCGTTTCGATACAGCAGACGAGTTGTCACCCCAGCGTTCTTCCTCCAGCAGGGATTCGGACGTGACAAAGCAAATGAAGCGAAGGCCACATTCCTAGCTTCAACGTCTTTACGGTAACTCACATAAAACCGGAAAGACAATCGGAGATCATCTCATATCAGCACAGAGTGGTCACCACCTTGACGTTCGTCTCGATACAGTAGACGAAATGTCAATCTCAGCGTTCTTCCTCCAGCAAGGACTCAGACATGACAAAGCAAACGAAGCGAAGGCCACATTCCTAACTTCGACGTCTTAACGGTAACTCACATAAAACCGGAAAGACAATCGGAGACCATCTCACATGAAGTGGTCACCTCCATGACGTTCGTCTCGATACAGTAGACGAAATGTCAACCTCAGCGTTCTTCCTCCAGCAGGGATTCGGACGTGACAAGGCAAATGAAGCGAAGGCCACATTCCTAGCTTCAACGTCTTTACGGTAACTCACATAAAACCGGAAAGACAATCGGAGATCATCTCGCATCAGCACAGAGTGGTCACCACCTTGACGTTCGTCTCGATACAGTAGACGAAATGTCAATCTCAGCGTTCTTCCTCCAGCAAGGACTCAGACATGACAAAGCAAACGAAGCGAAGGCCACATTCCTAACTTCGACGTCTTGACGGTAACTTATATAAAACCAGAAAGACAACCGGAGATCATCTCGCACCAGCACAGAGTGGTCACCACCTCGACGTCCATCTCGATACAGCAGACAAGATGTCGACCCCAGTGTTCTTCCTCCAGCAGGGATTCAGACATGACAAGGCAAATGAAGCGAAGGCCACATTCCTAGCTTCAACGTCTTTACGGTAACTCACATAAAACCGGAAAGACAATCGGAGATCATCTCGCATCAGCACAGAGTGGTCACCACCTTGACGTTCGTCTCGATACAGTAGACGAAATGTCAATCTCAGCGTTCTTCCTCCAGCAAGGATTCAGACATGACAAAGCAAATGAAGCGAAGGCCACATTCCTAACTTCAACGTCTTTACGGTAACTCACATAAAACCGGAAAGACAATCGGAAATCGTCTCGCATCAGCACGGAATGGTCACAACCTCGACGTCCGTCTCGATACAGTAGACGAGATGTCATCCCAACGTTCGTCTCGACACAGCAGGCGCAACGTCATTAAACGAATGGAGCCACGGCAAAATCCCTAGTTCCAAACCTCGACGGTTCACCAGCAACCTAGAGACAACCTCGACGTCCGTCTCGATACAGCAGACTAGATGTCACCCCAACGTTCGTCTCGATACAGCAGACGCAATGTCATCAAACGAATGGAGCCACGGCAAAATCCCTAGTTCCAAACCTCGACGGTTCACCAGCAACCTAGAGACAACCTTGACGTCCGTCTCGATACAGCAGACTAGATGTCACCCCAACGTTTGTCTCGATACAAAAGACGCAACGTCATCAAACAAACGGAGCCACGGCAAAATCCCTAGTTCCCACCATGACATTCGTCTCGATACAGAGGACGCAATGCCAGCAAACGAAGCAAAGGCCAAATTCCTAGCTTCAGGGTCTTAACGGCAAGTCATATAAAGCCTGAAAGACTATCGGAGATCATCCCACACCAGCGCGGAGTGGTTATGACTCATCGGGGCTCTCCAAAATGAGCCTAACCTCAAGTAAAAAGCGGCATGGCAAATTCCTAGCGCTTGCTCTTCCGACGGTCAAACTGCCAAGGAGGATTGCTTGAAGACGTCTTGTCCAGCCCCCGAAGGGATCAGAGACACGGCAGTCGCAGGGCTACTCGAACAGCACGATTGCCTATCGAGGACTATATCAGCTTATGCGACGGTACGATGGCCAAAACCCTAAGTACCACCGACCTTAACGGGCTTCTGTCGTAAAGAGCAGAGGTTAAATGCGACGTTAAGATGTTCTTGCGAGAAACGTTCGATTCGTCTCGACTTGTGAAAAATTGTCGAGGCGGCTCGACTCGTGAGATAAAGTCTCAGACAGCAAGGATTGAAAAGCTTGCTTTTTGAGCAATGGGGCCCTGCAAGTCAATCCAAATTGGTCTCTTGCATACTATTCACGGGTCTCACTCTCCGAAGTCGAATTTCGACGAGGAGGGAAACAACCACTTACGAATCCTCTCGATTCGTAAGAGGGAAAATTCTCTTATAAGATCCTTACGACTTATAAGAGAAAACCACACTTAGGAATCCTCACGATTCCTAAGGAGAAAATCCACCTGTGAGATCCTCTCGATCCGTAGGGAGAAAAGCCTCTATGAGACCCTCACGGCTTATAGAATTGAAAAGTCTTGGGCATTAGACCTGAACCTGCGGCCTAAGCCATCGCTATTTCCTGAGGAAGTCAGAATACTCGTTTTAGACATCCATCAACCATGGTTATTAAGACAGCCTGCTGACTTTAAAAGAAAGAAGATGACAGAGAGAATATCCGGTCTACATTTGATCTGGCATGCGTGACGCATTCATTTATGCATGGACAGAAAACTCAGGACGGGAAATAAGAGAAGCTGAAGTAAAAAGTTTCCATTCATATTGGCAAAAATTCTTACAATTTTGAAAAGCGGTAAAAGGAAAACATTATTACAATGGAATAACTTCAGATCCGGGGCAGGGATTGAGGAATTCAAAAGTAAGGCCGTCCAAACTTCTTTTGGCCTTTCTAATTATTCTTATGCGCAGCCTCTCGCGCTCCTCGGTGTCAATATCATCGGCAAGCCCCTCCGGCCTTCGATAAGCATCAACGATTGTCGTCTGCTGAAAGATTTGATGTAGGATGTCAACGAGGTTGTTTCGCCGTTTCTTCGAAATCAGCCCCGTCAGGTACACTGAATGCACCTTGTCTTCGGCATCATCTAGCGCATTGAGCGGCAAGGCCTCGTGAAGACTTGGGAGTGCTCTCCATATTGACCCCAGCACGACTTTCAAAAGGGCCGAACGACGAGGTAGCAACCAGCCACCGCTGGCATTCAGGCGACCCATGACCTCTGCACATTGAGCGTCCGTAAACTCCTGGTTCTGTTGACGGCCCTGTACATGGATATCCTCATAAGTGATGAACCCGTGCAAGCTGTATAGACGCACCGCCATAATACCTGAAGAAAACAATACAGGGATATTAACAAACAAGAAAATACAGAAAGTTAAAAGTTAAACTCCTCGAGAGCAATGCTCTGCAGACAGGAGCGACACCAGTCAAAATCAGTTATGAGGAGAATTTGAGGAAAATTCCCTGAAAATATTGAGAGCTCCGCTCTGGAAAAAAAATGATATAATAATAATAATATTCTTGAGTGCCATATAAGTTGGGAGGAACAAAGCTCCATTAATTAAGAAGATATAAGAAAAATCTTTTATAGAGCAAAGCTCTATTAATGGAACCCTAACATGATTCTCCTGAGTTCTCTTTGGACCTCTTTAGAGCAAAGCTCTGCTAAATGAAACCCTAAATAGGTTTTCCTTAGATCAGAAGATCTATGAGAGCAAGGCTCTATTAATTAAAATTAATTTAATTTAATTTAGGTTTAATTTCTTTACCTAAGTTGTTCTAAAAAGTTCTAACTTTGGAAGCAAGAGCAAGGCTCTGAAGTTATTGAAGGCAAGAGCAAGGCTCTGAAAATGAGAAATCTTGAAGATGATGAAGAGATTAACAAAGACCAAGGGTCTTATTTATAGGCGCCTGCACCCCTTCAACTGACCCTGGCCACCGTTGCGCTTACATCGCGCCACGTAAGAACAACGGTGGGGGGGGCATCTGTTTCCCCCAATCAGAGCAAGGCTCTACTGAATTTTGAAAATTCAAAATTTGAAGCAACGCTTCGGTTTCCGTTCGCAGTGCGCAATTTACCACATGGCAGAAGCCAATTCGGCAGCGTAACGCCTGAGACGGTGCGTCCCATCAGAGCAAGGCTCTTCAGAAAACGTAATTAAAGACTTAACTGCGCAAATGCATGGCAGCGCGACACGTGTCTGCGCAAGCGCATGGATGCACGACACGTGTCTGCGCAGTTGCGCAATCGCAACTGCGCAAGCGCACGGATGCGCGACACGTGTCTGCGCAAGCGCACAGATGCGTGACACGTGTCTGCGCAGTTGCGCAATCGCAGCTGCGCAAAAGCACCGATGCGCGACACGTGTATGCGCAAGCGCACAGATGCGTGACACGTGTCTGCGCAGTTGCGCAGTCGCACCTGCGCAAGCGCTCGGATGCGCGACACGTGTCTGCGCAGTTGCGCAGTCGCAACTGCGCAAGCGCTCGGATGCGCGACACGTGTCTGCGCAGTTGCGCAGTCGCAACTGCGCAAGCGCTCGGATGCGCGACACGTGTCTGCGCAGTTGCGCAGTCGCAACTGCGCAAGCGCACGGATGCGTGACACGTGTCACACGCTGGTGAGTTGCGCAGCAACTGAATAAAGATTTAGATAAATCTTTTCTGTTCTCCTGTAAAACAGGAACCCTTGGATCAAAGATCCAATGGTGGGAAAATTCCCAAAATTATTCAGGAAAGATTTTGTTAACAAATCCAACAAATTTGTGGGCACTATAAATAAGACCCCAAGCCTCATTCAAAAGGCAGAGAATCATCATCAAGAGAAGGATAAACTTCTGAAAAAAAAAGCTCTTGAAGATTAATCAAGAACAAAAGAGAAGGTAAAATTTCTGAAGAACAGAAAATTAAAAAGGGAATAATAAAAGAAAATAATAAATAGTGCCTTGCACTTGATATGAACCCCTGGTTCTAAAAAGATAAAAGAATAATAAATAGTGCCTTGCACTTGATATGAACCCTTGGTTCTGTAAAATCAAGGAAAACAAGAAGAACTTGTTTTCCTTTGATCTAAATTTAGATCAAGAGTGCTATGCACTTTTTGTTCTCAAATCAAGAAAATTCTTGAATTTCTGCACAAGTGCAATTCATCATTCAAAAGGGCCTGGCCCAACTCAAAAAATTATTGAGTTTCTGCAACTCATTATTTAAAGGGGCCTGGCCCAATTGCAAGGGCAAAGCCCTGTTTGGAAAACTCTTGAGTTTCTGTAACTCACTACTTAACAGGGCCTGGCCCAATTGCAGAAAATAAAAGGGCAAAGCCCTGTTCAGAAAATTCCTGAGTTTTTTGTAACTCATTATTTAAAAGGGCCTGGCCCAAATCAGATCGCAAAATAATGAAGGGGTAGAGCCCTATTTAGGTTGATTCTTTTAATCGGGCAGAGCTTAAAATAAAATTGGACTTAACCCAATCCTGGCTGTAAGTCCTTAAATTAAATGCCTCTCGTAAACCAAGACACGACCGGTCCGAGGGTACATCTCCGAACTCCTTTGACATCTGTCGTTGTAATTCCTCAACGACGTCAAAGAGGTGACGAGTCCCAACGACCACTAAACTAATATCGGACCGAAACGTCCCTAAACTAATAATGGACCACTACGTCCCTAAACTGGCGACGGACCGAAACGTCCCTAAACAAATTTTGGACCGAAACGTCCCTAAACTAATAATGGACCACCACGTCCCTAAACTGGCGAAGGACCGAAATGTCCCTAAACTAATATCGGACCGAAACGTCCCTAAACTAATTTCGGACCGAAACGTCCCTAAACTAATAATGGACCACCACGTTCCTAAACTGGAACTTGGACCACCACGTCCCTAAACTGGCGAAGGACCGAAACGTCCCTAAACTAATATCGGACCGAAACGTCCCTAAACTAATATAGGACCGAAACATCCCTAAACTAATATCGGACCGAAACGTCCCTAAACTAATAATGGACCATTACGTCCCTAAACTGGCGACGGACCACCACGTCCCTAAACTGGAATATGGACCACTACGTCTTTAAACTGGCGACGGACCGAAACGTCCCTAAACTAATAATGGACCACTACGTCCCTAAACTGGCGACGGACCACCATGTCCCTAAACTGGAATATGGACCACTACGTCTTTAAACTGGCGACGGACCGAAACGTCCCTAAACTAATAATGGACCCCCACGTCCCTAAAACTGGCGATGGACCGCCATGTCCCTAAACTGGTACAATAGGGCCCAAATGCTCCTTTGTTGGATCTAAACGGTCCCGCCTAAGTCGATCTTAACCCCAAATACGGTTAACGTGTCCTTAGACATTTAAATAAACGATAAAACTCCAAATTAACTTTGGTTCAAGGGTACATCTCTGAACTCCTCAGACGCATGTCGTTGTAATCCCTCAACGACGTCAGAGAGGTGACGAGTCCCGACGGCCGGATAATTAAATCAATCATGATGTTAAGTTGATCTTAGTCTAAAACAGGACTAACGTATCCTTAACGAATGTTTAAGTCGATCTTAGACGCAACGCGACTAATGCATCCTTAAACTAAAAACACCAAACCCAAATCTAAGTAAATACGGATTTGGACTAATCCACGTCCTACGGGTGACGACATCACTCAGTCTCCGTATACAATCCACGGGCAATCACAAACAAAACAAACACACACGACACGAAGTGAAATTCTGGAGTAGGAGAAAGTTGTTACCGCGATGCGGTAGCGTAATTAACTGCAGGGGCTTGCGCCTGCAGGGAAGAGCGTCCCCACAATCAAAAACCCCTCACCCTGAGGGGGAATCTGACGAAGTCTGCTACATCGGCCGCATCCGTCTAAACCTCCGATACACGGTGCCATAAATCAACTTGGCATCTTCGGAGAGGTAGACGGATAAAACCAAATAGCATCTGCCCCGAATCTCAGACGAGACGTCCTAACGTCTCGGCCGCCGTTCGGAGGGGAACAAGCGTGTGCTGTTTTAGTTTCCGATGTGATTTTCATATGCTTTAGCATGTTTGATATCCTTGTAGGTACCCTACGAGAGGTTGAGGCAAAGAAGATGAAGATGGCGACATCGGCACAGACACACGAGAAGCGAGGTGAGTAGATTTATATCTGCGGGGAGAAGTCGGGTGGATGGCGTATAGCACCCCCACAGTCCGTGGTGTTGTATACGAATACGTATACACACGTATATTTATTTATTATGTGTTGTTTAGGATCATTATTAGCAATAATGATATTATTGATGATAAGAATATATGGTTTTAGTATAGTGCGAACCCTAGAGTAGTGGTTGCACTCACACCTATACTTACACACATTCTTGCATTCATTCTTTCATTTGATGGTGCGTATATCTACACATGGGTATGGGACTATGTGTTCATATACGGGTTGATGGTGATACGTGGGTTTGAGGTGATATTTGATGTGAGGCCGTGAGATCGGCGATGTGACATAGTTGCTTTTGAGGCGCGATATGATAGTTTTAGCGGGCCTTTGGACATGTGCTTTACCCGCATTCATATTTTTATAGATGGTATCGATTTGTACTAGACTTACAGTAGTACCCCAGATGGTGTGATCTGATGATAAGTTATACCTGATATGTGATGAGATAGTGTGATATTGACCCCTACCCAGCTATTGGGATGCCGTACGACGATCTACCGTACGAGCCGATATTGATGATAGATCCGCACTCATAACTCGAGGATATCTTACGATATGACATTGAGGCGAGATCACCGACTATCATATCTATATACATTGACTCAGATTAGGTGGTTTCATACCCCTCCTGTCTAGATTATTTAGTAGACATTAGAATAGACCGAGTCATACCTATTTCAAAACTAACGAATCGGGGATACTTTAAGGATAAGCAGAAGGGTTATACGGATATTTTCAAATGATGCATCTTTTCTTAAAACACCGTAGCCCTTATTTTACTAAAAGCCCTGATTCGTCTTATTTCAAAAGGCAAGGTTGCATGACATACCTTTTGGGGCAGGTTCTGTACTTTTGCGTTGATTATTCGTTTCCGCATATTCCTGCTATTTGCATTGCATCGCTTGCACTGTGGTTATATTTCAGTCATGCTGCTAGGACACCAGCACTATTATCGATGATGCATATGCTCCACGTACACTTGTTGCCGGCTCACACACTCATCATCGATAATTGCCATGCCACTACACTGTAGTACTATTGCATTCAGTATATGATCCTTGTGTGACATGATGACATGCATACTTTCCTTTATATGTCGCATACTTCATGCTTTGATTATACGCATTGAGATATGTTGTTTCTATGATATTTCTGGATTTGGGAACCGAGGGTGTTTCAAAAGAGAATATATCATTACTTTAAAAACCCGGTTACCCTTGATATGATATTTTAGTGCATCCACCATGTGTTTTCTCGGTGCTGAGAGCGACATGTGAAACCCGAATCGAGGAGTGGATGAGCCGATTGCGGGTACATGGTGGACCTGGTATGGTTCCCCTCGGCAAGATGATCGATGAGCTTTGCCGATTGAGCCTGGAGGCGGGCGAGTACCTACCGGTGATTGGTTGGACCTGGCGCTTATCCAGAGGATACCGACCAGAGTCGATAGATGGTTTGGGCATACTGCCGGGGCCGAGGGCCGATACCGCAGACAGAGCCCGCGGTCCGATCCGGACTGACGGAGCCCGATATATGAGGATTTACGTGCCGATGCTGGGCACCGTTTTCATGATGTTTTCGGGTGTCGATGCTGGGCACCCTGGTTCCATGATTTTGACGTGTCGCGAGAGACACCGATGGTTATATCCTCATATTATTTCCCATGCACATTATTTATGATATTTACATGCATGGTGGTTATTGTCAGTGGGTGACGAGTGGACGGGATCCACGTGTGTGCAGATTTTATTACATTGTTTATACCTCATATTCATGACATGCTATTACCTGAGGCACTAGCACGAGCACTTGGCACTACACTCATGTATAGAGATTATATTGCCAGTTTAGCATGCTTCAGCTTTATTCATATTGAGGTTTATTTATATCTGATCGTATTGACCTAGGTTGGGTCATGCATTCGATTTCTGCTTGTAGATATCTTTCTATTCACGAGTTGGCAACTCACCCCCGTTGTGCCCCAGTTCTTGCAGGTTTGCCGTACAGGTTCTCTAGCGGCATTTCTGGCGCACTGCTTCCTTATGGGTGACTTGCTTGGATAGGTGGGTTCTTTTGTATCAGAACCGCCATTGTTCATGTATTAATTATTGTATCTAGAATTGTCCATCAACCAAAACCTGTATTTTTGTTTCAGACTTAGAAATCAGTGTTGTTTTATTTCGACCTTAGAGTCGCGCTTGTAGTATTGCGGTTTTCTGGCTGTTTTTGAGTTTATATTCAGTTTAGATCCTCGCCCTTTGGCGTTGTATATTGTTATTGCTTATGTGGTTGTGGCCGTCGTTTGACGAAGAGCTAGCTTCCGCTTGGGGATGCCTTTTATCATGTCATATATATTATTCTTGTTGTACCCCGTTCGGGGCCAGTTTTTACAAAGGAAACTCTGCTGAAATTTTCAGGAAAAAATTACACATTTTAAAAATTCATATTCGGCTTAGTTATTTAAGAACTTGATTTTCAAACATGTTTTCCTTATCTCTTAAAACTAGTTTTTCCTATTTACTCCTTAAATGGTTTTAGATTTCTGGGCTTTTGGCTTACTTGGATCAGATGGAGTCCTATAGACTTCATATGGTTCGAGGGCCAGTCACGTGTTCTTTCGGGTCGTGACAAACATCTACTGACTCGAAAAGAGAAGACATCTAACCTTGGGAAGAATGATCCTCAGGAAACGAAAGTGGAAGGAAGGAGATGAGCGCCGAGCAACCGAGGCCTAGAAACGAGAAATATGAAGGAGTATGGGCCCTGGAATGGGCCCCACCCCTATTTACCGTCACAAGCGACCTCATCCAACGGTGCCCTTCATCTTCCGCCAAGACGCCTTCTGGCGTCCAACGGCTCCGATTGCTCCACTTGTCGTCCCCGCACTGGACCGCGCCCTTTCAGACGTCGTAGGTCTGCACACGTCGCGTCAGCCAACCGACGCTTGACACGTGGGACATCACTTCAAAGCGACATGAATCGACACACCCTCCTTAAATGCAGAGATCTTGCCCTGATCCGCTGGCAGAAAAGACAGCTCACGGCCCGGGGACGCGTCCCGATGAAACCATTAGGAGGGAGCTCTCCCCGGGTGGCCCGGCGGTCCACTCTTGACCCGACCCACTGGCTGATCGGGACAAGAGTGGGGGGCTAATGATGATGTTCAATATTGGTGACGCCTGGGATCAGGACACGTGGCGGATAGCACGTCCCATGACCCGGAAGAAAGGGCCCACCGAGGCCGACCAGGCATCCCCTGTACCCGATCTGCAATCACAAGCTAGCCCCCCTCGGGGTTCCCCGTTGATCGGCCTCCTCGGCCCCTCAGCTCGCCCCGAGCTGCCACAAGATCAAGACTCCTCGGCCTTCTCGCTCATCCCCGAGCCCCTGGCCGAGACCGTCTTTCTCGGTCCTCCGACCAGTTCCACTGCTCACAGGCATAACCGCCGCTCCGCGAATCTCGCCATGCGTGGATTCTCCGCCAGCAACATCTCACGTTCCACGCCCCCGTGATCTCCATTAATGGGCGATCCGCTCTCTACGCGGGCATGACGTCGGGAGCATAACTGCCGGTGAGATTCTCGCGCCTGCTGCTGCGTGCCACCACCGCTATATAAACCCCCATCACAGAGGGGTCAAGTAAGCCATTTTTGACTAACTTCGCCATTACGCTGCTCGGATCTAGTACTAACTTGATCGTCGGAGGGTCTTCGGTGGCGTCAAACCACCCCGGGACTTCTTTGCAGGCACTTGGCGTCCAACTCCTCCAATCACCAAATCTCCTCAAAACCCATTGAGACCCACACACAACAGGGGACCCCCTCCAGAATCCATCGGGAGATCGACGGGAGATAACATCTGAAGGAGATCTGAAAAGGACCTTCATCATGATCAAACTTCTATTTAGTAGCTACCAGTCGTCGTTCCATTCAGCGAAGATTCGGTTTGAATTTCACGTGTTATATTTCAAAGCCTCTTACGATCCTCAGATAAGGCTGCAACAAGCATCGAAATCGCATAATTTTTTAGCTAATATATGTTTTCTTTAGAGCTAATTAATAAACTGGCTACGCTGACATTTACTTGTAGAAACTAATAATACTGCTTCTTATGTGATTCTTTGTGTATGCAACACTTTGGAATAAAAATTTTCACCATTTACTAATGAAAATTTATTAATTTTCCATGTCATGGGGTCGTTATATATATAGAGAGGGGGGGAAGCATATGAGCCAACGATCCTTTTTTTAAAATAAGCCCTCGTCCCAAGGCATATATATCCCGTGTATTTCACCGATCCAAACCGGCTAACTTGATCTACGTATCATGAAATTCCTATATACAAAAAAATCTTAGGATTTAAAGACTCTAACGCGTTCATCAAGCGACTGCAATTTTCCTATACCGATAAACCATTGATTTTTCTATCTGCTTAATGAACGCGTTAGAAGTCTTTAAATCCTGAGATTTTTTGTATATAGAGATTTCATGATACGTAGATCAAGATGGCCGGTTTGGATCGGTGAAATACATGGACGTATGTGTTTTGAGGAGAGAAAATAATGAAGAAAAGAGGCCCTACGAAGCTTTTTCGTTAGACGGAGTCAAATATCTACACCCTTTATAATTTTTTTCGACGATCGGCCTCCATCATCATCATCTTTATTATGTAAGATGTGGATATACCAAATTTCATATGATTCCACCACTTTTTCACTGTTGAAATATCAATGTAAAAAGTTCTAATGTCGATAAACCGTTAATTTTGCACTCGCTAAATCAAGGTGAAGAAGTGATGGAATCACATAAAATTTGGTGTATTCATGTAACGACCATAAATTTCATATACACTTTTGTAAATATCGTCATTAATATATGGCGTTTCCTTTCGAGTAATTGTTATATTTAAAATGTTTGATAAATAGGTTGAGACGGCTCAACACTCGTTTGGAAAGTTGTCTTATTCACTGTCTGCATGAGACATCTCAAGAAATCTTGAGCCGGCTCATGCCTTTACTTGACTCAAATCATTTCAGATTTGGGCCCATTTGTTTTCAGCCCAAGCGACGAGATTTTCTAGGATCGTGACTGTTCATTCCTCTTTCATAACCGTCACTTTAAATCTGATAACACCCCAACCCTTCATTCCCATCATTAATTTCTTTTTAATGGCCTTTATTTTATTCAATTTATCCTCATGTTAATTTCTTCTTCTTCCCCAAATTCTTCTCCTCTGAAAATTCCTGTCTGAAACTTCCCCTCAAAAATTCCTTTTCAAAATCAAGGATCTTCCAAAAGGTCTATAGCCAAGTTTCTTCTCCTTCATAAACGACGATACCGTTGTTGTAACGACTCTGAAATTCCTATACAGAAATTTCTTGTTATTTCACAGTAAAGGGTATTACAGCCTGTGTAAGAGTTAAAAGTTATTTTTGTTAAATAAAATTAAGAAGCAACTTGTAGCTCACTAGTAAAGCCTTTGGACCATTGTGACATGGCTTGTGTGTTCGATTCCCATCAGACCCAATTATTTTTAGGATTTTTCTTTTTAATTTTTCGGAAGCCCAAGAGTTTCATGTGCAATATAGGAATTTCCGACAGCCCGTTTTGCTTCTTGGGCCGGCACCGACGGTTCGTTTGGTCCCAATCGCCTCCGTACTTTGCATATACACCCCTACGACTCCCCTCAGCTCCCCTGCACTGTTTAGTTTTCTTACAATCAAACAGAGACTCTTCAATTCACCATTTAGCAGCAATTAAATTCTTTTAATCCACGTTTTTAATTCTCAAATCCTAATTCTTCACTATAAATACCACCCCATTCCCTAGCACTCCCCCATTCTAAAATTTCTATCAAAAATTCTCTCAAACTCTCTAAGTACCTAGTGGAGTTAAGCACCCAAATGGAGTAGCAAGCCAAACTCGACGACTGGAGTATCTCTGACAAAACCACGACACCCGAAGGCTTCTTCTCTCTCTTGTTAACCATCTAAACTCGTAAGTCCCTCTTCTGTCTTATTCTTTCATCTCAAAACCATCTTCTAATAACATATCGAAAAAGTGGAGTTAACTCCGATATATGTAGTTTTAACCTTTGTACTCCCCTTCTTAAAACAAAATATGTCAAAATAACTTTCTCACACTACTTGTAACTTGGTTTACAATCATTTAGTTTTGATTTTAATCAAAACTTTCATGTGAAACTATCATAAAACGAACTTTTCATTAAAATACCATGAACTTTAGTATAACCCCTTTTCAATAATTGTTAAAAAGATACATTTAGGAAAACTTCACGGAGTAACGACCAACCCCACACGCACACTATGGTTTCATAAAGAATAACTTTTACATTAAAATACCATACCTTTATAAAACGGATTTCTTTTAATCGGTGTTTTGAACTTCTTGGCAATTACGTCTCTACAAAACGGATTATCGCACATTCTTTGGATAGTAGAGCGAGATGTAGAACTTCTCACGGAGTATTCGGTCTTGAAAGGAAATAAAAATATGGTTTTTAAGAAATACGATTTTTTCTAAATAAATATTAAATTTTGGAAAATTATATAAAACTATGAATTCGTATTTTCAATAAAAATATATTATGAAACTATATTCTTTAAAATGAAAAGTTAGAATTCTTAATAAAATACCACTAAGTTTCCAAAAGTAGTAATTTTCACAAAACTACTATAAACTTTCAAAAAGCTAGATTTTATCACCAAAACACCACAACAATTAAAATACATGTTCATGAAAACCCTAAATATTATAAATCACTCTCGAGTTTATTTTTAAATTATATTAAAATATTTTTCATAAACCCCCTCGAGATATACAAACAATATTTTAAGGACTCTAGAATTAATATAGATTTAAGCGGTATAATTTCACTTGAGCCCTGGGGAGCCGGAGAAATTAAGTGCTTGCCTATTCAGGTTAAATAATTTAACGGAGTTATCAATGGCAATTGTCTTGGAAAAAGACACAAATCCTGTCGTCCATGTGCATCAGTTGTCGATTTCTCCCGAACATAAGATTTTTAACAATTTGCATCAATTCACATGAAAAGACATGAACTCGAATCCAAACTCGGACCTAAATTTGAACTCGAACTCGAACAAAAACTTGAACTCTAACCCAACTCGAATATGAACTCGAACCCAAACTACTCGAACCAACTTGACTCGAACCAAGATTGAAATTATCATAACTCGCATATTACTCGACTCACTTAACTATATTCTACACCTTTTGCAATCTATGGTTTCGATCAAGACATGCTAATCAATCAATCAAATCAATTAAGTATATTAACCAGTTATAATATATTATACTCGAGATGTTTAAGATAGTTTCTTGTGTGAATCCAATGGAGTTTCAGAAGTCCCGTATTAACCTCTTTTTTATTTTACTCGAATATCAGTCGGGTTGACTCATCCACAGCGTAGAGCCCAGATGTTAACATATGAAATAGGCTCGTGTTTCATTGCTCCTGGGGCCCCACTCTTGAGCTCGTGGATACTTCTACGGCTGCGTTGACATTCACACTTGGAACTTAACGTTAACATAATGACCATATAGAGACCTATAATACATATTCACCCATGAACATATACTCGTACTCGTCATCTATATATTCAATATTTTCGTTTTCTTTACTTTTACTTATCTTTGGGACTTACCGAGCTCTAGTTCGCTGACGGGCATTCCACCCACTTTTCTTCTCTTGGAATATTCGTTAGATACGGTCGAGACAGAGGAAGTAGAAGCCAGAGAGGAGGACTACAACCAGATTGCTATTCAGGGCTAGCTCAGGTTCACTTTTCTTCAGTTTATATATGCCACTTGTTTAGGAATTTTCCTTACTGTATTTACTTTCCAGCATAAACTCATGTATTTGTAAATATTGGAAGTTGAATGTAAATGAAGATACTTGTTGACAAATTTTACAGTTTTCATTTATTCGTGTATTGTGTATTATTGTTTCAATACGCTTAGTATATTTATTTAGGGAATGACCTTCTCTGGATAAATATGCCGCGGGCTTGCCACGTTATCGTTTCCGTCTACTAGGAAGCGGGGCGTGACAGTTGTTATACTGTAATGCGACGCGAGTAAGTCCTCATCCTATTCTCGATCTCCCTCTTCGTCTCCTTATCTCCCTCTTCCTTGTAACGCTCCTCTACAAAATTTTTGTCCTTGCCTCGCTAATAGTTCCCATGATATATGCTTCTATATGCGACATTTAGTTACCGATGAAATTATAAATGTAGTTGTTATTTTATATTCAAGATTATAATTACTTATGATTCTCCATATTAATGACAGCCCTTATATACCATAGGTACACATAAATCCATGTTATAACACTACGGAATGAATCTAAACTAACATGGCATTGTGACAGGAATACAACTGAACCTTTAAACTTGATCGTCTGAACGAACAGGTTTAGAGCTGGCTCAAAAGAACATGAACCGTCTCATACAACCCGAGAAGGAAAAATACCTTTAGACATTGCATGAGCCAGCTCAAGTTTGGATTTGAGCCGTCTCAAATCATGGTTGAGCCTGCTCAACATAATATTGAGTCGTCTCATGGTAACAGATAGAAAACATGACATCCCATAGATTGTCTAGCCGTCTTAATTATTATTGAGTTGTCTCAAGACTTGTGACAAGCCGTCTCAAGAACATTTTGAGCCGTCTCTTATACCCAGAGAACTAAATCATGATTGTAGAGGACTTGTGAGTCGTCTCAAACAACTTTGAGTCATCTGTTCAGTTGATAAAACTGCACATTTGTTATTACATTTTTCCTACCATTTTCATATTAAAAAGGACTTTATTATAATATATCATACATATGAGGGTTTATGTGTAAAAATACTATTTTTCATGTGTTGATATATTATAATTAGCATTTGGTAGGAAAATGTATGCAAATAAATTCATTGACCAAATCCTAGTAGAATAAAGTCTACTAAATATTATTTGAGTTGTTGTGCAGAATTTTTCCAAGTTGTGCAGAATTTTTCAAGACTAGAATCAAGAAGATCAATTTATTGAAGAAGACTTGCCTAATTAAGAAGCAAAACTTGGAGACCAAGTCTGACAACAACCACGAGAAGATTTCCATGATACAAAGGGTCCAAGGATCGCCACATGTCACAAGAAGCCACGCATAAAGTTTTTATCAATGGAGGAGATCATCAGGCCGCGGATCCGCGGCCTAAGCTCCTTGATGCCGCGGTTCCGCGGCAATATTAAAAGATTACTTGCTTAAATTTTGGGCGATGAATCTCTGCTATATTTTACCAAATTTGGAAGCAAAAGGTTATGGCTTTGGACTATAAAAAGGGACCGAGAGCCTCCTGGAAAATTTATCAAGCCGACGCGATCACGAAGCCCCAGACGCTCACGCATCCAGGCTGATCATCAACTGTTCGTCTACCTCCTTAGGAAAGATCGAGAAGCAAATCAAGTTTTGTAATCATTTTCTACGGAATAAAGTGTAGATTGTTCAAGTTGATTAATAAAGGTAGTTATTTTGCATTTTACATTATGTTTTCCCTCTCTGTCTTTTCATCTTCTTCTCCCAACATGCGCGAGTAATTCTCCGCTTGTTAGGGTTCGTAGGATTATGGTAGGCTAATGGATGATGAACATCCCTAAACCCTTTTTAAGTCCTATAAAGTTTATGAACTTTATCAAAAGAATCATTAACATCCTAATCGGGTGCGCTAACAATTCTTTATTAGTTCCGACCGCGATTAGAGATTAGATTAATGATTGTTTTGGTAAAGGCTAGATATGAACGGAGTTCCGTGTCGAGATAAGGGTTAAGAGTGGGATTCCTTTTCCCTCCAGAAACCCCAATCTGCACGCATCACCGTCGTTCTAGTTTTAAATTTATTAAAGGATAAAAAGGGTACTTTTTAATTAATCGTCCATGACTACTAAATCCTAACGAGCCCTACAAGCCCTCTTATTATATTAACTACATCCATAAATAATCTAGATCTATAAATTTGCACTCTTGCTTAAAGTAGATCTAGAAACTTTTCACAAAATTCTTTATTCCTCCTCTCTTTTTCAACACATCTAAAGTAAGAGTAAAATATTCAACGTTTCCCTGAGGATGACCCGTACTCACCTTGGTCTAGCTACACGCGACACCGTTCTGATTGCGGTTAAACTACTACAAAAACACTCTTTCGAACCAATCAAATGGCGCCGTTGCCGGGGATACGTGCGTAATTTTTTATTTTTACTATTTGTGTTGAATTCTTAGACGATTTAAATCATTATTAACACAAAACTGCAAATTGCATATTTAACGATTTGTGCGTGAATTTTGCAAGGAGATCTGGAGTCACAGAATTGAGGAAAACAGAAGACAGAGACATTCATCGAGATCCAGAGGAGCACAGAGGGCCACAGAAAAATTTTCATCAACTGAACCACCCACCACGCGGCGAAACCGCGGCATTAGCAAGCATCTGCAGCAGAAACGCGGCTTGACAAGGGGATCTAGGGTTCAAACTCCTCTGGTAAGATTCTCAACTCCTTTTCTCTCCCCTCGAATCCAATAAAATCTATTTTCTGCAGGATTCTTTGCAAAATAGCGCCGCAAAAAAAATTCTTTTTGCAAAAGTTTTATGATTGGTTTTGTTTTGCATATTTTAATACAGACTTTAAGGGGCAAAGACCAAATCAAGATTAGGTGGGGATTTCATCACCCTTCCTAAGCCCCACAAATCACAAACCGAGCATCTGCATCAACCCTACTATAATTTAAAAAATATCTAGACCAGACTCTAAGGACTGTCGCGCTCATTAAGGACAGAGGAAGGTCGTGGGTAATTTATCGCTTATCCGCATTACTTTTGTAGTGCCTAGGAAAGTGTGTCAAAGGCTAGTGGTTTTTAATGAGGCCCACTACTGTGGTTCCTTCCCACTTACCTGGCACTTATCTGGTTACAAGGGTAGTACGGAGGCGGTAGAGGATTGATCCTGCGGCTTGTCCTTTGGAAGTCTAGGAGCGGTCTAGAGACTGGACCTAGGTGACCTTAGTTCTAGGGTTGCTTGTGCATCTTAGGGAGATTTGTCTTGAGTCCCACTTTTTCAAAACAAGCCAATTTTAAATCACACACACGCTGTCACTTGCACTAAACCCGCTTAGTGCATGCTCGGCTGGACACGGGATCCTAGTGCCCGTCTTGTCCGCGTTCCTGCTATCGACGCCGAAGTCGGTACTTCTTCATCTTCTTTTCCCCCACCACACAGGACCGAGATGGACGGCACTCCATCAAATTACAACACCACGCTGCCACCGCCCGAAGGTGCGCAAAATCCACCGCGCATCTCTCTCCAAGAGAGACGCTATCCTATCCGTGGTCCTCTTCCCACTTGTCTATCTCTTCCACCACCTAACGGGGATAATTTCGAAATTAAACCCCACTACATCAATCCACTGCCCAAATTTCATGGGCTTGAGTCGGAAGACGCGTACGTTTTCATCACCAAATTCGAAAACGCATGCGCAATGATGGGTACTTCACAATTGACTTTAGATGCTATGCGCTTACGTCTTCTCCCATTCACAATGTGCGACTTGGCAGAAAAATGCCTTTACAATACTGCCGCACACTCTATCACTAATTGGGATGAATTCGTCATAGCATTTCTTAAGAAGTTTTACCCAAACCATAAGACTGCCCGTGTTAGAAGCGAGATCAACCAGTTCACCCAGCTTCCCAATGAACCATTTTGGAAGTGCTTTGAACGTTTCAAGGATCTGCTTGTCCAATGTCCTCATCATGGAATCAATAGATGGGATTTATGTCGGATTATATATGAGGGCATTAATCCAGCGACAAAGCAGATGCTTGAAACAATGTGTCAATGCAATTTCATGTCTAAAGATGACGGTGAAGCTTGGAAGTATCTGGAAGACCTCGCTGAAAACACTTTGCAGTAGGAAAGCGTAAGACCACCTTCATCTAGGGGAGGTGTTCACCAGCTCGATGTTTCCATCGCGGTGAAAGCCGAAATGGCAGCGATGCAGAAGAAACTCGACGCTATTGAGAACAGATTCTCATCAGTCTCCCTAAATCAGGTTACGCTTCTTAAGACCGTCTGTGGTTGCTGTTCGGATCCTTCACACTTAACGGAAGAATGTCCTATGAATGCATCATTTCAAGCTAATGCTGCTTTTCAGCAGCGACCTAGAAACGACCCTTATTCTTCCACGTACAATCAAGGATGGAGGAATCATCCTAACTTTGCTTGGAATCAAAACCAACAAAGCAATTATCAAAGACCTTCTCCACAGCAACCACAACCACAGAATCAGCCCCCCTTTCAGTCACAGAATTTCCAAAATCCGGCCAACATTTCTATACCACAAGTGGCCGGTACTGACAACTCACTTGCACAAACTTTGGATATGTTCATGAAACAATCCATGTAATTGTCGGCTGAGATGAAGTCTTCTATTGATACCATAACGAAAAACTCCGCCTCCCATGGTGAGAGTATTAAATCATTAGAAAACCAAATCGCACAGTTAAACGCCGCAATGAGTGCGAGAGAGAAAGGGAAACTCCCATCTCAACCCGTACCGAATCCTGGCCATTCACAAAATTATAATGTGAATGCCATTACTACGTTGAGATCGGGGAGAGTGCTGAATAACCGAGTGGGTGAGCAATTTGATGTTAGTGACACATTTGATACCCCAACTTCTTCTTCTTCTTCCCCTAATTCGTCTAGTCTTCCACCTTCATCCGAGCCTATTCTCCGTTTTCCCCAAGGCTCGAACATTTCGCCAAATCTATCTAAGTCGATGCCCACTCCAATTTTGGGATCGAATCCGTCGCCACAGTCTTCTCCACAAACGTTGGACCCAAAACTTATTGATCGTGCTCCATTTCCAAACCGATTAAGGGCCAACAGACCTAACCCGCAAATGGAGAAGATTGTGGAAATGTTTAAGCAAGTTAGCGTGAATATTCCTCTCCTAGATGCTATTCAACAAGTCTCATCTTATGCAAAAATCCTTAAAGACTTGTGCACTAGGAAGAGAAAAACTCAAGTGCCTAAGAAGGTTTTCATGACGAGTAATGTTAGCACCGCTTTTACCCAACAAATACCAAAGAAACGTAAGGACCCCGGCTGTCCTACAATCTCTATTTCTATTGGGGGTAAAAATATTAATCGTGCTTTACTCGATCTAGGCGCTAGCGTTAACTTTCTTCCTTATTCAGTATACGAGCAGTTAGGAATTGGAGAGTTAAAACCCGCCCATTGTACTCTCCAGATGGCAGACCGATCTATCACCAAACCTCGGGGCGAACTAGAGGATGTGTTAATTAAAGTCGGGGAATTCATATTTCCCGTGGACTTTATTGTTTTAGATACACAACCTGTGGCAAACCCACGCAATCAAATCCCGGTGATACTTGGTCGACCCTTCCTCGCAACTTCTAACGCTGTAATTAATTGTCGTAACGGTTCTATGAACTTATCCTTCGGGAAAATGACAATTGAGCTTAATATTTACAAGCTAGGAAGTCAGCCATCAGAACCTTCTGCTCATTTGCTGGATGTTTGTTCCATCCACGAGATAGCTTCCGAAAGCTGCATGGATGAGGAACTTTGCTTTGATGTTCTCGACAAAACTAATGAGACATCGTTTGATCTTGCACCACTTCACAGTGAGGATATGTTCAATGAGTCCGACCTTGAGATTGAACCCGTTGACTCGTTGCAAAAGTCAGCAGCACTTTCCGAGTCAATATCTTATGCAAGTTTTGAACCTCTTAAGGAGTCCGAATATCATTCCGTTACCCCACCTTCTATTATCTCTCCGCCAATTCTTGATCTCAAACCGCTACCTTCTCATCTTAAATATGCATATTTAGGAGAGAATGAGACTTTGCCAGTGATTATATCCGCTTCTCTAGCCTTAGAGCAAGAGAATGCACTTTTGGCAGTGTTGAGATCGAATCGGCAAGCATTTGGTTGGACGATAGCCGACATCAAAGGGATTAGTCCCTTAATTGTTGAACATAACATACATCTGATGGATGAAGCCAAACCAACCCGAGACCCACAAAGACGGTTAAATCCCGTTATGAAGGAGGCGGCAAAGAAAGAAATCGTCAAGTACCTTGATAGTGGAATAATTTACCCCATATCTGATAGTCAATGGGTAAGTCCAATTCATGTGGTCCCTAAAAAGTCTGGCATCACGGTCATCACTAATGAGGCTAATGAGTTAATCCAAATACGCACCCAAACTGGATGGCGCGTATGTATTGATTACAGGAAACCCAATGCCGCGTCGAGGAAAGATCACTTCCCTCTACCTTTCATTGACCAGATGTTAGAATGATTAGCGGGACACGATTATTACTGTTTCTTGGACGGATACTCTGGCTATAACCAGGTCCCCATCGCCGAAAAGGATCAAGATAAAACCATTTTTACTTGTCCTTTCGGAACTTTTGCTTATAGACGCATGCCCTTTGGGTTATGCAATGCTCCCGCTACATTTCAGCGGTGCATGATGGGGATATTTTCAGATATGGTGGAAAATTTTCTAGAAATTTTTATGGACGATTTCTCCATTTTTGGGGACTCCTTTGAGGACTGCCTTCGTAATCTTGACGCGGTTCTTACCCGCTGTAAGGATAAGAACTTGACTTTGAATTGGGAAAAATGCCATTTTATGGTCCAAGAAGGTATTGTACTTGGACATATAATTTTACGAAAAGGCATTGAGGTTGGCAGAGTTAAAATAGATTTCATTCATAACCTCTCTCGTCCCAACTGCGTCAAAGATATACGATCCTTCCTTGGCCATGCAGGATTTTATAGGAGATTTATTAAGGACTTTAGCAAAATTGCTAGATCCTTAACCCTTCTATTGGCCAAGGACACTACATTTCACTTCGATTCGGATTGTGAGGCTGCTTTTGAATCGCTTAAAGAATCACTCACTACAGCCCCCGTTCTATCATCTCCGGATTGGAACCACCCGTTCGAGCTTATGTGTGACGCATCAGATTTTGCTATTGGTGCTGTCTTAGGACAGCATATTGATAAGATGCCACATGTAATTTACTATGCAAGTAGGACCTTGAATGATGCACAAATAAATTACACAACTACCGAGAAGGAACTCTTTGCAGTTGTATTTGCATTAGAGAAATTCAGTCCCTACTTGATTGGCTCGCCTATTGTGGTTTACACAGATCACTCCGCCCTTCGACATCTTTTATCGAAGATGGATGCGAAGGCCAGTCTAATACGTTGGATCCTATTGTTACAAGAATTTGATCCTGTCATCAAAGACAAGAGCGGATGTGAAAACGTTGTAGCCGACCATCTTTCACGCATCACTTCTTCTCCAACTGTGACCGTGCCGATAAATGACTCATTTCCTGACGAACAGCTCTTGAATGTATCCTACGAACCTTGGTTCATGGATATCGTGAACTATCTTGCTACGGGACTTATTCCTAGTGATTGGTCGAAACAAGACAAACTTCGATTTCTATCCCAAGTAAAATATTTTTACTGGGATGAACCTTATCTATTCAAGTATTGTTCCGATCAAATCATTCGCAGGTGTGTCCCTAACGATGAATTCAAGAGTGCGTTATCATTTTGTCATGATCAGGCATGTGGCGGTCACTTTGGATCTCGAAAAACGACAGAGAAAGTTTTGCAATGTGGCTTTTATTGGCCAACATTATTTAAAGATGCATTTGAACATTGCAAAACTTGTCCGCGATGTCAGCATTTGGGTCGGATTTCACGAAGGAACGAGATGCCACTCCAACCTATATTGGTTGTGGAAATATTTGATGTTTGGGGTATTGATTTTATGGGCCTTTTTCCCAACTCCCTTGGGAATCTATATATCTTGTTAACAGTTGATTATGTCTCGAAATGGGTGGAAGCTATACCGTGTCGCACTAATGACAACAAAGTTGTCATTAAGTTCCTTAAAAAAACATCTTTTCGCGATTCGGACACCCTCGTGCTATCATTAGCGACAACGGGACACATTTCTGCAATAGGTCTTTCGAGGTCTTGATGCGGAAATATTCAATCACTCACAAGCTCTCTACGCCCTATCATCCCCAAACAAGCGGGAAAGCTGAGATCTCAAATAGGCAGATCAAACAGATATTGGAGAAGACGGTTTCGAAAAACCGTAAAGATTGGTCAACCAAATTGACGGATGCTCTTTGGGCATTCCGCACCGCTTATAAGACGATCTTGGTATGTCTTCATACCGCCTTGTGTTTGGGAAGGCATGCCACCTTCCTGTCGAGATCGAACATAAAGCAATGTGGGCTATTAAAGAGCTTAATTTTGATCTTGATCATGCAGGCAACTATCGGAAGCTGCAGTTAAATGAGCTAAGCGAACTCCGCGATGAAGCTTACGATAATGCGGTAATAGTAAAGAACATGAATAAAGTGTTCCACGATAAAAATCTTTCTAGAAAAACCTTCACATCGAGGCAACAAGTCCTTCTTTACGATTCCCGTCTCCATCTTCATCCGGGTAAGCTTAAATCTCGTTAGAAAGGACCTTTTGTGGTGCGGTATGTACACCCGCACAGGGCAGTTGAAGTCGAAAATTTGAAAAACGGTTCAATTTTTAAAGTAAATGGGCATAGATTAAAACCGTATTTTTCTGCTGACCCCGCGGAGGAGCTCCTGTTTTTACAGGAGCCGCTTTATCAAAACTAAAATTCCTCCGCCTCACCTCCATGTTTTTGTAACATTTTCTCATTTTAAGAATGGAGGTAAGTAAAAATGGATTTGATTGAATATCTGTGCGTGTCAAAGATCATGTTTGGGGGTAGTTTTCATTTAACTATTATTTTACCCCTTGTATCTCTCCCTTAGTATACAGGTCCATGTTCTCAAAAGGCTACATCAGTGAGGACACTGCTGAAAACAGGTTTGGGGGGGATGTTTGTATTCACTAAATTATCTTTGACACTGGGCATTAAATTTTTTTTATATAACAAAAGAGTAGAAAGTGAAAAATTACATCCAAAAGATAGGAATAGTTTAAGAAAACCAAGAAAATTAGAAGTTTTCTTAAACGAACTAGTAATAAGTAGTTATGAGCTGTTGTCCCGAGGGTTAGTAAGATGAAGGAAATCACTAATCTGAGAATAAAAATAAGTCTGAAAAATAATTTCTATTCTGGAAGCCAAACATTTGAATGTTGATACCCTACTATATTCACTTACACACGTCTTGAAACTCGGGATAGTAGAGGATACCTTGAAATGCTCTTGTCTAAAAGCCAAAGTATGAAGGAAATGAAAAAATGAAGAAAATGTAAAAATGGTGAAAAGAAAAAATATGAACACTGGTTTTGTATCGCCAAGGCAGCAATAAAAAAATATAGCGATGGTGCCTCTTCACCTAGTGCCCTAAGGCCAACTGGTCCGGGAGTCACTGCTAAGCCTTAGGTGGTGCAAGACGAGGAAAAAATTATCACCTAATCAGCAAGCACATGAGTAATCGGTCGGTTAGTATTAACGGTCGCATGAAAAGGTGTGAGCAAACCTAAATATTCATAAAGTTAAAAAGTACTAAGGCAAATGGACAAGAGTATGAAAGCTTGAATTGAATTCTCCGAATGTAGGGATGTTCTATTCACACACGTAGGGGTATATGATCAATGTTTGGACGAAAGGTAGGAATGAAGAATAAAGACGATGTTTTATTGGGGGATAATGTGATTTCTAACATCTTTTCATGACTATTAAGATAGGGCTCATGACAACTGAAAATCTAGTGTAGTTGGAAACTCTTAATTTCAAAGTCTTTCTCTTATGGTTCTTATCTTTATATGTAAATTTCACCATCTCTCTTTTGTTATAGGATTTTGTGGGTGTAATCCGCTGAAAACCCTCAGGAGACAACACTCCTCCTACTAGGGACACCTAGAGGTTTAATGGCTTGTTGCACGTGCTCAGTGCAATCGTGTCTGCCAACGAAAGTGTGCTTAGTTTTCTCCTTTCTTTTTCTCCTCTTGAATAAACTAGTTTGCTCGGGACGATCAAAGATAAGTTTGGGGGTATTTGTTCAGTTGATAAAACTGCACATTTATTATTACATTTTTCCTACCATTTTCATATTACAAAGGACTTTATTATAATATATCATACATATGAGGGTTTATGTGTAAAATACTATTTTTCATGTGTTGATATATTATAATTAGCATTTGGTAGGAAAATGTATGCAAATAAATTCATTGACCAAATCCTAGTAGAACAAAGTCTACTAAGTATTATTTGAGTTGTTGTGCAGAATTTTTCCAAGTTGTGCAGAATTTTTCAAGACTAGAATCAATGAGATCAATTTATTGAAGAAGACTTGCCTAATTAAGAAGCAAAACTTGGAGACCAAGTCTGACAGCAACCACGAGAAGATTTCCATGATACAAAGGGTCCAAGGATCGCCACATGTCACAAGAAGCCACCCATAAAGTTTTGATCAACGGAGGAGATCATCAGGCCGCGGATCCGCGGCCTAAGCTCCTTGATGTCGCGGTTCCGCGGGAATATTAAAAGATTACTTGCTTAAATTTTGGGCGATGAATCTCTGCTATATTTTATCAAATTTGGAAGCAAAAGGTTATGGCTTTGGACTATAAAAAGGGACCGAAAGCCTCCTGGAAAATTTATCAAGCCGACGCGATCATGAAGCCCCAGACGCTCACGCATCCAGGCTGATCATCAACTGTTCGTCTACCTCCTTAGGAAAGATCGAGAAGCAAATCAAGTTTTGTAATCATTTTCTACGGAATAAAGTGTAGATTATTCAAGTTGATTAATAAAGGTAGTTATTTTGCATTTTACATTATGTTTTCCCTCTCTGTCTTTTCATCTTCTTCTCCCAACATGCGCGAGTAATTCTCCGCTTGTTAGGGTTTGTAGGATTAGGGTAGGCTAATGGATGATGAACATCCCTAAACCCTTTTTAAGTCCTATAAAGTTTATGAACTTTATCAAAAGAATCATTAACATCCTAATCGGGCGCGCTAACAATTCTTTATTAGTTCCGACCGCGATTAGAGATTAGATTAATGATTGTTTTGGTAAAGGCTATATATGAACGGAGTTCCGTGTCGAGATAAGGGTTAAGAGTGGGATTCCTTTTCCCTCCAGAAACCCTAATCTGCACGCATCACCGTCGTTCTAGTTTTAAATCTATTAAAGGATAAAAAAGGGTAATTTTTAATTAATCGTCCATGACTATTAAATCCTAACGAACCCTACAAGCCCTCTTATTATATTAACTACATCCATAAATAATCTAGATCTATAAATTTGCACTCTTGCTTAAAGTAGATCTAGAAACTTTTCACAAAATTCTTTATTCCTCCTCTCTTTTTCAACACATCTAAAGTAAGAGTAAAAGATTCAACATTTTCCTGAGGACGACCCGTACTCACCTCGGTCTAGCTACACGCGACACCGTTCTGATTGCGGTTAAACTACTATAAAAACACTCTTTCGAACCAATCATCATCTCAAACTGATATTCAAACTGAATCAATGTCTAACATGTGATTTAATCTGATATACATCTACATTGCTTGTTTACTACACCATACATGTATCATATCATGAAATGTACTCTTTATTGTTGAACCCACATGTCTTATGTGAACAAATCTAGTATATGCTCTGTTGGGGTCAAAAATTACACCCCGGTTAACCAAGTAAAAGTTAAAATCAACCCAAAACCAAGTGGGCCCAAGACCAGATCAAGTGGGCCAATACCCAAGTCGAGCCCGAACATGAAGCGGCCTGCCTCCCCCATACCAAGAAGAAAATTATGTAATAAATAAGTTTGATATAATTTTCATGCATGAATGTAGATTAAATAGGCAAGAAGCCAAATTTTTGTAAAGCCCATAACTCATGTGCAAAAAGAAACAAGCATGTGAGGTATGGGATGGGCAAAATGTCATTTTGTGAATCAAGGCATAATTCCGAAGCTTCGTTATCGTGAAGATCGGTGCCAGGCAAGACTTTTTAATGGGGGAGTAGCTGTTTTCTGCCCTAGGAGAACTCGACTCAAATAGTAGAGAGCTCTCTCCTTCCTCTGGTCGTTCTCCTGTGCCCAAAGCGCGTCTAAAGAACCTTTAAAGGGACCAACGACTATAAAAAAGCGGAAAAGATGAAGGTCTTTCCCTTGACCGGAGCGGTCAGTACCAGCGGATTCTGCAAGTTGTAACAACCCTAAACTTTCTGTACAATTTTTTTTTCAAAAATACAGAAAGGGGTACTTGAGCCTGTGCACAAGTTATAAGTTTGATTTGCTTTTGAACAGCAAGAATGAGCTTGTAGCTCATTGGTAAGATCTTGCACTGCTGAACCAAAGCACCAGTGTTCAAATCCTATCAGCCACACATTTTTTTAATTAAATTCTTTTAATCTTTTAGAAGCCCAAAAGTTTGCACGTACACTACACATAATAGGATAAGTTACAAAATAATCTAACAAATACAATAGGCTAGACCAAGCGTCAGGGACACGTGGCACCAATCCGAGCCCCCAGCCCCTTGATCGGACCGGCGAGATCACGAACCGGGCCGGCGCCGCCGGTTTTCTTTGAACTAAACCCCAGTTTTTTAACTCTGGCGACTCTTGGACTCCCCCCATAACTTCAGTATTATTTTTTTTCTCTACACATTTACTGAGCATAATAAAACACACATTTAATCCATTTTAATACAAATTTTTAATACACCCTTTCACTACCCTAAACCCTAATTTTTTCTATAAATACCACTCTCAAATCACCCCTCCTCACTCACAAATTTCTGCCAAAACTCTCAACAAAATTCCAAGAATTCTTTTGTGTGCAAGTGGAGTTAGCAAAGGGCGAAGCTCCGACGAACTTCCGGCGACAACTCAAGGAGTTTCCGACGACGAAATGACGTACCGACAACTCCTACCTTTTCCTCTTTCTCTCCTCTAGCCAATCATCCAGCAAGTCCCTACTTCTTCTTCTTTTCTCTATTCTAAAAACTTCCAAACTAAACCCGACGAAAGCGGAGTTAGTCCGACTTCTGATTATGTTTTCTTTAAAAACTACAATTTTTCTTAATCAAGATACATTCATATCATCACATATTGTTCATTAAACATTAATAAACATTTTTAACAAGTTTCATCATAAAATATTGTTATATGCATCTTTTATCGCAATTTTACATTAAGATACCACAAACTTTAGTTTCCGACATAAACTCTATAATACATTTATACCTTTAAATAACTCATAGGGTAATGACCTACCTCCTCACAACACACATATCTAATATAGCACGATGGAATTTGGGAATATAGATTTAGGAAAATACGACTTTACATATAACTACCTTCAACTTATAAAACATTTTTCTACAAGAAGTGTATTTTAACAAATCTTTACGATTGTGCTTCTACAATCCATTTTGGGGAACCCGTTCGGTATGGTGCGTATTATTGCACATTCTCGGGCTTAGTAGAGTGATATGTAGATCTTCGCAAGGAGCATACGATCTCGAAAGATTTTAATACATTTTCCTTTAGAAAAATATGATTTTTATTATAAATAAAACTTATATTTTTTATAAATAAATATATATGTAATTAATATCAAAATATCTATTTTTAATATTTATAATATTCCACATTTCCAAAATTCAAGAAAAACATTCCATTTACAAGAAAATACCATACAATTCCAATATTTCAAATAAATACCTTATACTTTAAAAACTAGGTCATATTCACTAGAAAATTCACATTGAATAAAAGAAATATCTATGAAAACTCTAAAAACGATAATAAAATACTTGAGGTGTATTTAGAAAATATAACAAAAATATTTTACATAAACCCCCTCAAGTTATACTAAATTACAATAAGGGCCCTAGTAAACATAGATTTAAGCGGGACCAGTCTCTTGAGCCTCAGGGAGCCGGAGATATAGGTGCTTGCCTATTTAAGATAGACAACTTAACAAACGGTGTTATCAACACGGTAATTGTCTATGAAAAAGACACAAATCATGCCGTCCATATGCAGCAGTTACCGATAGCACCAAAACATAATTCAGGACTTTAATTTCTTTTCTAATTGTCTGACTCAGACTGAGTCTCAATATAATCAATCTGACTTGAATATGATTCAAGTATAAAGCCACAACTCAACATGAATCCATGAATCCGTATATTCAATCTATTCAATCTATACAACTTGACTGAACCGAACCATAGATATATTCCATCCACATGATCATCCATTATATCCGTTCCATTCCTAATATAATGGTTTCGGCAAGTCATCCATCTATATACAATATACAATTCAAACAATACAAACAACAGCGTTAGCACTAAATACAACATTATAACAATATACTATCTATTCTATCTATTCCATTCTTGTCTATTTATGGGACTTACCGAGCGATTTGTTCGCTGACGACGTTCTCTTTCTTTTCTTTAGAATGTCGTCAGGTGATTCGGACCTTCAGGAGATCGATCCCACCTTCGAGGACTTGGATCAGCTAGCCTTCGATTCGGAGCTCTAGTTACTTTTACATTTCATTTCAGTATTTTCCATTTCTGTTATACCACTGTTTAGGTATTGCTTTTCATTCCATGTATTTACTTTTCAGATGTATTGTAAAAGGAATGTTAATAAATAAAGTTGTTGTTCAATTATATCTTTTGTCTTTGTCTCTTACGTATATTACCTATATTGCTTGATACGCTATGCGTGTTTACTTATGAGTAAATACGTAGCGGGCCAGTCGCGTTCCCTTCCCTGTACACCGGGAAGCGGGGCGTGACAGGTTTTGTTGGTGGCCCATGCAGTCAGTTCTGTGTGTACATACAAGTCAGCTCTGTATGGGCATACAAGTCTGTTCTGCGTGGACAATCTAAGCAATATAACACAAGAACCAACAACTAAAACATTCTTTACAATTCATATTTCTTGAATCTTCCAATTCCATATATTTTGAATCTATCTTAACCCAAAATTTTCTTCCAAGGTTATGGAGTCCCCAAACAACACCAGCACAAATGTCAACAATACTCTCCCACCACTACCACTCACACCTGCCGTCGCTACTCCGATCAACGAGCAAACGGTTCTTCTTGAGGAAATCCGCAGCCTCTTGGAAGGACTGCAGCAGCAGACTGCTATATTATTGAACCGACCAGAAGCAGAAGCAACCGGTATGAAGCACTCTGCCACCCAGATGGTAGGAGGAGCATATCCTATACAACCTTCAAAACCCAAGAGACAGAAAGAAACAATTAACCAGTCAAGTTTAGGTTTTTGTTTCTACTGCAAGATAGATGGACACTTGTGGAAAGACTGTAGGCGCGCAAAAGACCTGTGCTTAGTTTGTGGCGCATCCAATCACGGAATTGAAACCTGTCCTTATTGACGCAACTCAACTCACACACCCACCAACTACCCGCAGCGGCCAGCCATCCAGGCTCTTGCACCTCGTCTTGCACTCCCAGCTCTACCTCCTGCACAGCCTACTCGCCAATTCCATCAGGCACTGAGGAACATGCCTCGAGGGCAGAGAAACATACCCCAAGGACAGAGGAATATGTCTCCAGCTATGAGGAATATACCACGGCGTCAGGCTTTCCTTTTAGCGGCAGAAGAAGCAGAGGCCGTAGACCAAGGTAAACCTGGTAATTTCCTCTACTCCTTTCAAATCTCTCGCATTTTTTCGTTCTCTCACATATTTTTCATACACTACCAATAGTTCTATCACCAAACTTTCCTTGAATCCGTTACACTTTCCTTTTACAAATTTCGAGGACGAAATTTTATAAGGAGGGTAGAATGTAACAACCCTAAATTTTCTGTACAATTTTTTTTCCAAAAATATAGAAAGGGGTACTTGAGCCTGAGCACAAGTTATAAGTTTGATTTGCTTTTGAACAGCAAGAAAGAGCTTGTAGCTCATTGGTAAGATCTTGTACTGCTGAACCAAAGCACCATAGTTCAAATCCCATCAGCCACACATTTTTTTAATTAAATTCTTTTAATCTTTTAGAAGCCCAAGAGTTTGCACGTGCACTACACGTAATAGGATAAGTTACAAAATAATCTAACGGGGGCAATAGGCTAGACCAA
This sequence comes from Agapanthus africanus, assembly GCA_030015575.1. NCBI lineage: Eukaryota > Viridiplantae > Streptophyta > Magnoliopsida > Asparagales > Amaryllidaceae > Agapanthus > Agapanthus africanus. The sequence continues at coordinate 37,632,751 of CM057345.1, read as the reverse complement.
GCGTCAGGGACACGTCGCACCAATCCGAGCCCCCACCCCTTTGATCGGACCGGCGAAATCACGAACCGGGCCGGCGCCGCCGGTTTTCTTTGAACCAAACCCCATTTTTTTAACTATGGCGACTCTTGGAATCCCCCCATAACTCCAGTATTATTTTTTTCTCTGCACATTTACAGAGCACAATAAAACACACATTTAATCCATTTTAATACAAATTTTTAATACACCTTTTCACTACCCTAAACCCTAACTTTTCCTATAAATACCACCCTCAAATCACCCCTCCTCACTCATAAATCCCTGCGAAAACTCTCAAGAAAATTCCAAGAATCCTTTTGTGTGCAAGTGGAGTTAGCAAAGGGCGAAGCTCCGACGAACTTCCGGCGACAACTCAAGAAGTTTCCGACGACGAAACGACGCACCGGCAACTCCCACCTTTTCCTCTTTCTCTCATCTATCCAATCATCTAGTAAGTCCCTACTTCTTCTTCTTTTCTCTATTCTAAAAACATTCCAAACTAAAACCCGACGGAAGCGTAGTTAGTCCGACTTCCGATTCGGTTTTCTTTAAAAACTATATTTTTCTTAATCAAGATACCTTCATATCATCACATATTGTTTATTAAACATTAATAAATATCTTTAACAAGTTTCATCACAAAATATTGTTATATACATTTTTTATCGCAATTTTATATTAAAATACCACAAACTTTATTTTCCGACATAAACTATATAATACATTTATACCTTTAGATAACTCATGAGGTAATGACCCACCTCCTCACAACACACATATATAACATAGCACGATAGAATTTGGGAACATAGATTTGGGAAAAAACGACTTTATATATAACTACTTTCAACTTATAAAACCTTTTTCTACAAGAAGTGTATTTTAACAAATATTTGCGATTGTGCCTCTACTACCCATTTTGGGGAACCCGTTCGATTTGGTATGGATTATCGCACATCCTCGGACCTATTAGAGTGAGATGCAGACCTTCGTAAGGAGCATACGATCTCGAAAGATTTTAATACATTTTCCTTTAGAAAAATGTGATTTTTATTATAAATAAAACTTATATTTTTTATAAATAAATATATATGTAATTAATATCAAAATATCTATTTTTAATATTTATAATATTCCACATTTCCAAAATTCAAGAAAAACATTCCATTTACAAGAAAATACCATACAATTCTAATATTTCAAATAAATACCTTTTACCTTAAAAACTAGGTCATATTCACTAGAAAATTCATATTGAATAAAATAAATATCTATGAAAACTCTAAAGACGATAATAAAATACTTGAGGTGTATTTTGAAAATATAACAAAACTATTTTACATAAAACCCCTCAAATTATACTAAATTACAATAAGGACCCTAATAAACATAGGTTTAAACGGGACCGGTCTTTTGAGCCTCAGGGAGCCGGAGATATGGGTGCTTGCCTATTTAAGATAGACAACTTAACAAACGATGTTATCAACACGGTAATTGTCTTTGAAAAAGACACAAATCATGTCGTTCATGTGCAGCAGTTACCGATAGCACCAAAACATAATTCAGGACTTCAATTTCTTTTCTAATTGTCTGACTCAGACTAAGTCTCAATATAATCAATCTGACTTGAATATGATTCAAGTATAAATCCACAATTCAACATGAATCTATGAATCCATATATTCAATCTATTCAATTTATACAACTTGACCGAACCGAACCATGGATATATTCCATCCACATGATCATCCATTATATCCGTTCCTTTACTGATATCATGGTTTCGGCAAGTCGTCCATATATATACAATATACAATTCAAACAATACAAACAACAGCGTTAACACTAAATACAACATTATAACAATATACTCTTTATTCTGTCTATTCCATTCTTGTCTATTTACAGGACTTACCGAGCGATTTGTTCGCTGAAGACAATCTCTTTCTTTTCTTTGGAATGTCGTCAGGTGATTCGGACCTTCAGGAGATCGACCTACCTTCGAGGACTTGGATTAGCTAGCTTTTGACCCGAAGCTCTAGTTACTTATACATTTCATTTCAGTATTTTCTATTTCTGTTATGCCACTGTTTAGGCATTGCTTTTCATTCCATATATTTACTTTTCAGATGTATTGTAAAAGGAATGTTAATAAATAAAGTTGCTGTTCAATTATATCTTTTGTCTTTGTCTCTTGTGTATATTACTTATATTGCTTAGATACGCTTAGCGTGTTTACTTCTGAATAAATACGTAGCGGGCCAGTCGCGTTCCCTTCCATGTACACCGGGAAGCGGGGCGTGACACAGGTATTGCTTGATTTTGTCCCGTGCACTTTAGCATTTCTGATCCCAGACGAACATGGTCCCCTTCTTCATTAGATGGTTGTAGGGACGGCATTTGCCGGAGAGGTTGAATTGGAGTTTGACACTTGTTTAGGAATCAGTATCGCTACAACTGGGATATTGCCAGGAGCGATTCATCATTTACCTTGAGAGGACTCGAAATTTGATACCGATTTAGGCATCAGCATCGGTACAACTGGGATAGTGCCAGAAGCGAATCATTATTTGCCCCTGTAGATTTGGACAAGGGTGTCTCAGTAGACAGGGTTAGGATCCCGTCGACTAAGACTTTTTACTTTATGAACTGTAAGGGTCTCATAAAGGGTTTTCTCCCTACGAGTCGTGAGGATCTTGTAGGCGTATTTTCTCATTAAGAATCATGGGGATTCTTAAGTGATTTCTTCTCTCGTAAGTCGTAAGGATCTTCCAAGAGTGTTTTCTCCTTATAAGTCGAGAGGACCTACAAGTGTTATTCACCATATGGGGACATTTCTTCCCATTTGTAGAACTTGGCAAAGAAATATTTATTCGTGCCCGTGGATTGTATACAAGGGTCAATATGGACTGCCTGTAGGGCAACTTGGGGGATATGACGGCTTAAGAACAGGTCCAGATCCCTGTAACTTAAGGCTTTCGAATCCTATGAGCCGTGAGAGTCTCACAAGGGGGATTCTCCTTACGAGTCGTGAGGATCTCTTAAGTGTATTTTAACGAGGTTGCGCCCTTCCGGGTTTTCATAAGCTCGCCGGCAGTCCTGCTATTTTTACTCATGGCGCCCTTTCGAGTTTTCATCCGTGTCCATTTTGCTTATGGACGTACCGTTTTTTAGCGGGTCATTCTACTAGATTGTAAGACCTATTTATAGGCCCCTTAATATCCTTCCTGTCCTTTGAGAAGAAAGGACCATTCTACATAGTGATTCTTCCGCCAGTGAGAAATATGCCCCTGTGTATATCTCGGGGGGAACGAGTACCCACGTCGTCGCTATTTTGGCGACATATTGCTTCAAAGCCGCTTATTTTTGTTGTGCGTAGGCAACAAACGCCATCTTGCCTCCGCTTTTCACTCGTCATCATCGGGTGAGAAAGAGCCTTGACCCATTTGATCCAATCGAGCCATTTTATCCATGAGTTCTTGGAAGGTCGTCGGCTCGAAGATGGACATATACGGGAACGCCTTTGAATTTAGGTCAAGGGTGGCTATAAGCATTCCCATGGCTGCAACTTCATCGATGTGTTGCTCGTATTTGACCAGAGATTTCGCCATTGGGTAACATATTGAACCCAAGTCTCATTCGGTCTAACCCTTTCGTTGACCAGCGTCGTCACGGTAGTATGTTCGTTCTCATTAGCGAATCCCTGACAGAAGAGCATATCCTTTTCGTCGAAGCTCTTCGAGAAATCATTTGGGAGTTCTGCATACCATTCGAAGGCGATGCCCGCCAGACAGCTGACGAACTGTCGGAGGAGTAGTATATCATTTCCTCCAGAATTGCCGCACATGGAAAATCGCGCGATGTGCTGGTGAGGATTCTCGGTTCCTTTGTATATATGGAGTCAGAAGTATGTATTCTGGCGGGTACTGTATTTGATCTTAGCATGCCGGATACAGTCGACCAGTCTTGATTGGGCTATTTGATACTTCACTGGCATAGTGAGTTTTGACTTGCTGAGCGATATATGTGTCCAGCTTTTTCTTTTAGGAATCATTTCCTCCTCAGCCGTTGATGAGGTTTGCAGAGGATTTGAAATGCCATCTTTATCTTAAAGACCGACTACCGGCGGTTCATCTGCCAGTGGTTCCGATTGAACCATCATTCCAGCCATATTCTGAATCAGAAGGGCCATCTGGTTCATTTTAGTGGACATTTCTGCCGCTTCTTCATCTCTATTTTTCAGAGCGCGCTTTAGGAAATCAATATCCGACTCCTTCTCTACTCTTTCTTCGGGTGCGTTCTCGGGATTTTCCATAAGCGATGGATTAGCGTTTTGCTGCCGCCTGAGCGAGCATCTCCTGCATGTTTTCACGCTGCAGTTGAAATTTTTTCAGGGACCGAGTTTGAGGTCGGTGACTAGTAGAAGCTCGAACTTCGTCTTTGGAATCGACCACATAGACTATGTGAACTACCATGCCCCCAGTCTTGGGGTGTTTAGAGTTTTGTCATTTGGAGTTTGCCTCGGACACTTGAGCTTTATTAGGCCTCTCCTTTTTTGTGAGAAGCCGCTTTGGTTTTGGGAGGAACCATTGTATTAGAATCCGTCTTGGGATGAGTCCTCTTGTATTTGAAAGGGAATTTGTCAGAAGTTGGTTGACGTCTAGGGGAAGAGCCGCGGTTGACGACAGAGGTCTTCACTTGCTTCCACACCTTATATATAGATGAGAAAAGTTGTTTTAGGGAGCGAATTGGTTTCTGCTCTCATGGGATCTCCATGGGCTGCGGAGATTTCTTCAATATTACGGTAAGAGAATTTTATCTGACCCTTCGCAACAGTTTAAAGCTGTTCCCAGTTGGAACAACAACATTCACCACTAAAATTGAAACAGGACCATACGAAGAACGGCCACCTGCTCATTTTGTATGATGCCAATATTGACGTCGACCGTTTCTTACGGCCGGGATTTGATTAGCCTCAGGATTTTGCCGAGCCTGCCACCCGTTTCCTTTGAGAGCTTGTATATTCTGCCCCCTGCGTCGACCTTGGTCCTTAGCAGGTGCCAGTTGTTTGAGGACTGATTCCGTCGGCAAAGCTGCAGCTTGGGGAACCAGCCTATGGAAGAAAGACTTCCTCTGGGCTTCCTCCATCGGCGTTGAGGCATCGAGGGTGGGAGGTGGGAGTATTGACCAAAAGAGAAGCTCGTTGATTTTTTGAAGATCCGGATTGCAGAGATTTGAGGCTGCAAGTGGCCTATACTTGACTCCACCGGATATGACAGAACCTGAGTTGCTAGGGTGGGAGCAAACGTCATTCTTCATAGAGACGAAACGCCGGCTTCAGTATCCCATCACCCAAGGACAACCATAAACATATATACCGTGATTATTTGATCGCGGAAAAACACGACACATGAAGTGTAGAGTGGAAAGTGGAAAAGGTCCCACCGGGCGAGCCAGAGTCTGTTTACCGCTGAAAACAGAGACGAAACCGTGTAGTTCGTCTTGCCTGAGTTTGGGGGCAGATACTATTTAGTTTTATCCATCTACCTCTCCGAAGATGCCAAGTTAATTTATGGCACCGTGTATCGGAGGTTTGGACGGATGCGGCCGTTGTAGCAGACTTCGTCAGATTCTCCCTCGTTGTGAGAGGTTTTTGATTGTGGGGACGCTCTTCCATACATGCGCAAGCTCCTGCAGTTAATTACGTTACCGCGTAGTGATAACCACTTTCTCTTGCTCCAGAAGGTCACTTCGTGTCGTGTATGTTTGTTTTATTTTTTGTTGCCCGTGGATTGTATACGGAGACTAATTTATGTTGTCGCCCATAGGGCGTGGATTAGTCCAAATCCGTATATTCTTAAATTTGGGTTTGGGTTGATTTAAGGATCGTTAATCTCGTTTGAGATTAAGATCAACTTTAATGTTTGTTAAGGATACGTTAGTATAATTTTATACTAAGGTCTACTCAACGGGGTTTTTAGGATCATTCAGATCCAACAAAAGAGCATTTGGGCTCCCTTGTTTTAGTTTAAGAACGTTACGGTCCGTTGTTAGTTTAAGCACGTTTCGGTCCGTAGCTAGTTTAAGGACGTTGCGGTCCGTTGTCGCCATTTTGGAAAGTGCATCCAAAAGCAGTTGGTTGTCGGGACCCACCACCTCTATGAAGACGTTGAGGAATTACAACGACATATATCAGAGGTGTGAGAAGATATACCCTTGAACCAATTTCCGGATTGAGTGGAGGTGTGAGATGAATGTCCTGTCGGAAGATCAGTAGTCGTATTTGGGATTAAGACCAACTTGGAAAATAATGAGCACATGGGCTCGGTTGATCTGAATTAGGGATCTGGTCAAACTGGGCTCAGTCCACTCAGTCTTTGTCATTTAAACTCAGTCTTTGTCATTTAAATAAAGTGCTAAACACTTGCTTGGGCTCAGTCCCCTTTCTGTGCGAACAATGCTGGGCATTTATATGGGTTCTGATGCTCACACTTTACTTTACTTTTCCCCCTTTTTTGTTTTTATGGAGTGTTTATATGGAGTGTTAAACACTCTTTATGGCGCCCACATGCGGAGTACGTGAGGCGCTTGGCGCTGAGCGCTAACCACTGAGTGTTAGGCACTCCTTATTGAGTAGCGCCCACGTGAGGGGCACGTGAGGCGCTTGGCGCTGAGCACCAACCATTGAGTGCTAAGCACTCCTTATTGAGCAGCGCCCACATGAGGAGCACGTGAGACACTTGGCGCTGAACGCCAACCACTGAGTGCTAGGCACTCCTTATTGCGTAGCGCCTACGTGAGGAGCACGTAAGGTGCTTGGCGCTAGGTTTTCTTCATTTATTTTGTTCTAAAGAGTTCAATTCTCTGTTCTTTTCTGGATCTTTGATTCCCAAGAACAAGTTCACCCCAATGAGAATTAAATTCTCATTTGTGGGAGACTTGTCTTATGGATCTCAGATCCAGAGAAAGAACTAAGTTCTTGTATAAGGGTTAAACCCTTGGATATGCAGATGAGATGCTCTGATCTCTATTATTTTTATTTACCTTGAAGATAGGTATTCTTCTTTCTTCCCTCTTAAAGCTTTCTTCTTGCTTGCCCTCTCCTTTTTTTTGAATTTTATGGGGGTGTTCCTCCGTCTACAAGACTTGAAGTCTTGGGTCCTTTATATAGTAGAGGCAAGTTTGTTGATTTAGTTAAAAAAATCTCTCATTGAGAGATCTGTAATTGATTTTGGGATTTTATCCACCGTTGGATATTTGATCCAAGGACTTCTGTTTTACAGAAGATATCTTTCTTGTTTTTAATAAGATTAGGAAAATATTTTCCCATACAGAATTTATTCTGCAGATAGGTAATTTTTAATCACCATTGGATTTTTAATCCAACGGTGCTCTGTTTTACAAAGAGTAATCTTTCTTGTTTAGAAAGTTTTGAGAAATATTTTCTCAGCAGAATTTAATTCTGCATTTGATGATTTATCATCTCCGTTGGATCTTTGATCCAACGGCTCTGTCTAACAGAGAGCTTTTAGTTCTAGCGCTTGCGCCCTCGTGCGAGGCACATAAGGCGCTGCCTAAAAATTTTTAACTCTTGGCGCTGGCGTCCTTGTGCAAGGCACGTGAGGCGCTGCCTCAGAGTTTTTAACTCTTGGCGCTGGCGTCCTCGTACAAGGCATGTGAGACTCTACCTCTCAAATTTTGAACAGAGCTTTACTCTTTTATTGAGGAAAACAAATACTTGAATTTTATATGAACTCAACTTGAAACTTGAACTTATACTCTCTCTTATTATTCATGGTTTCGGGCAAGACTTGTGACATTAACTATATATTAAATTACGCGGGGTGTTAGGGTAGTTTGAGTGTAAATCCAATGAAATCTCTGGAGTCCCTTTAGTATATGAATCCATGAATACTAACACAATTTACAATCATGAAGTTCCGTATTTTCTTACCCCTGGATTATAGCATGTGGGTTTGTGAATACTTCAATAACGATTGAATTCCCGTTACTAACACATTTGATTTGGACCGATGATTCGTTACCCTGAATTACTGCCTTGGGTTCAAGAATAATCTTGAAATTGGTTTACATTCACACTTGAACCGTCGTTATGTTAGTTACCCTCGTAAAGACTTCTTAAGACACATTGGAAATTACTTCATGTTTAGCACTTTTATTTACCACATGTTTATGTTACTGGCGCTATGTTTACACTACACAGCCATGTTAAATAGAAATGCCATGTTACTTAGAATTTCCATGTTTGGTTTAATTGCCATGCTTAATTAATATATCATATTTGTTTCACTGCTTCATGATTTTCATTCCCGTTCATATAACTTGTCATTATACAATTATGCTTATCATCCCATCTCATTGGGGACTTATTGAGCACAAATTCGCTGACGGACAGTCCATCCTGTTTTCTTTCTTTCCTTAGAATGTTTATCAGATGACGTTGAGACAGGGAGGATAGGGCCTACGGAAGAGGAGTATTCTCAACTTGTATCTCAAGCGGACAACTTGTTCTTTCAGCTTTTCTATTTTCAGTATGCCTTATGTTTAAGGCTTATCATTGTTATCGTATTTGTTTCAGACATTTTATCTCTGTTTTGAATTTTGTGGAACTTGAATGTAATAAGTTAGTTATTGGATTTTCACTCTATTGTTTATTCTTGTTATGCCATTATTGTTTATAAACGCTTGGCGTATTTGTTTTGAGAAAGGAATTTCTAGGAATAAATATGTCGCGGGCTTGTCACTTATCCGTTACCGCACTTTTGGAAAACAGGACGTGACAATCGACATCTTACATGATAAAGATGACGATGAAGGATACCGATCGTCGAAAAAAAATCTTGCAGGTGCATTTTTTTCGATGCCGTAGGAGGAAATTTCCTCCTATTGCACCTTTCTTGCATTATTCTCATGTGTATATACGAGGATAATGGAGGAATGTTGCCATGGGAGGGAACTCCCTTTTGTGGCGTCGAAAAAAATGCACCCACACGATTTTTTTCGACGATCGGAACCCATCATCGTTATTTTTATCAACATGTGGATACACCAAATTTCATGTGATTTCATCACTTTTCACCGTTAATTTAGTGAGTGCAAAATTAACGGTTTGCCAATAATGGAACTTTTTACATTGATAATTCAATGGTGAAAATGTTGTGGAATCACATGAAATTTGGTGTATCCATGTCTTATATGATAAAGATGATGATGATGATGGGCCGATCGTCGAAAAAAATTATGTTGGATCTAGATTTTTAACACTACCTAACGTAAAAGCCTCTTCTCTCTCTCTCTCTATATATATATATAAAAGATGTCATGGGAGGGAAATTCCTTCTATGACGTCAAAAAAATAGACTCTTCACGATTTTTTCCGACGATCGACATTCATCATCTTCATTTATATGATCTAAGATGCGGAATTTTATATGATTCTACCACTTTTTCACTGTTGATTTAGGGAGTGCAAAATTAAAGGTTTGCCGACAATATAACTTTTTACATTGCTAATTTACCGGTGAAAAAGGGTAGAATCATATGAAATTTGGTGTATCCAAATCCTAAATGATAAAAATGATGATGATGTGTGCCGGTTGTCGAATAAAATGGTGGGTGATATAGAATTTTGACGCCGCCTAATGAAAAAGTATTATAGGACCTCTTTTCTTCATATATATATATATATATATATATATACACACACACACACACACACACACATACATATACATATACATACACGCGCGCGCGCTCTCAAATTCAAGACTGCTCCATGTACACCTCAAATATATTCCATTTGTATCAAGGACATGTACACCTTTGGAAAATAGATGAAATTCCTTGGGACCGTCCCAATATAAAAAACATACGGAACGTACAAGAACAAAATTATTTCGGCTTTTAGAATATATATATATATATATATATATATATATATATAGAGAGAGAGAGAGAGAGAGAGAGAGAGAGGGGGGGGGCATATGAGGGAATTTCCTCCTATGGCGTCGAAAAAGTATGCCCTCCGTCGTATTTTCCGACGATCGGAATCCATCATCTTCATCGTTATCATTTAAGATGTGGATAAGCCATCATGTGATTCTACTACTTTTTCACCGTTGATTTAGCAATGTAAAAAGTTCTATTTTCGGTAAACCGTTAATTTTCAACCCACTAATTCAACGGTGGAAAGTTTTAGAATCACATGAAATTTGGTGTACCCATATCTTAGATGATAACGATGAAGATGATGAGTGCCGATCGTCGGAAAATACGATGGAGGACGTACTTTTTCGACTCCATACGAGGGAATTCCCTCCTATGGCATCTTTATATATATATATATATATATATATATATATATATATATATATATATATATATATATATATATATATATATATATATATATATATAAGGTTAATGGAGGATCTATGGCACCTTTCCTAGGTTAATGGAGGATCTATGGCACCTTTCCTCCATTAACCTCATATATATATATATATATATATATATATATATATATATATACCATAGAGAGAGAATTTCCTTCTATGGCGTCGGAAAAATACACTCTTCATGATTTTTTTCGACGATCGACATACATCACCTCTATCTTTATCATCTAAGATGTGGATACACCAAATTTCATATGATTATACCATTTTTTTACCGTTAATTTTGTTGGTACAAAATTAATGGTTTACCGACAATAAAACTTTTTACATTGCTAATTCAACGGTAAAAAAGTGGTGGAATCATATGAAATTTGGTGTATACACATCTTAGATGATAACGATGATAATGATGGATGCCGATCGTCGGAAAAAATGGCGGAGGTTAGACACACACACACACACACACACACACACACACAGAGAGAGAATAATGGAGAAAAGAGGCCATAGGAGAGGATTTCCTTCTATGGCGTCGAAAAAATACAACTTTTTCCGCCGATCGGCACCCACCATTTTCATCGTTATCATCTAAGATGTGGGTACACCAAATTTCATGTGATTCTACAACCTTTTCACCGTCTTCATTGTTATCATCTAAGATGTGGGTACACCAAATTTCATGTGATTCTACAACCTCTTCACCGTTGATTTAGCAATGTAAAAAGTTTTATTGTCGGTAAACCGTCAATTTTGAACCCACTAAATCAACGGTGAAAAAGTTGTAGAAACACATGAAATTTGGTATACCCATATCTTAGATGATAACGATGAAGGCGGTGGATGCCGATCGTCGGAAAAAATGAGTGAGGGTGTATTTTTTCGATACCATAGAAGAAAATTCTTTTTCCTCCATTAACACAAACCCCCCCTCTCTCTCTGTGTGTGTGTGTGTCTCTCTCTGTCTGTGTGTGTGTGTGTATGTTAGCAAAATGGTTGAGTCCAAGTGATTCTACCCCTTATTAGTAATAGCCTTTTAGGTTCATATCCCAGTTTAATTTTGCATTTTTATTTATAGAGGGTATGGATATAAATTGTAAAAGATTTTTTACATGTATGATTAAATTAAATTAAAATTTTATTATTGTTATGATTTTTATTGTATATATGATGATTTTTTTCCTTTTTTTGTATTGTTGGAATATTCTTAGTAAGATTTAATATGTGATGCAGTCTATCCATGCTTTAGATTGTATTAAAGTCGAACACCTTGATTTATACCTGATACATTTTTGAACACCATTCTATTACAATTTTTGTGCACATTAATTAAATTCCAATTTAAACAAACGCAAAATTGAGGCTATTAATGTCACAACTAATTAAGCTGTGAACATTGACATGTACATCCCCAGTATGGGTCTCATCCTTAGCTAAATCCAGGGGCCCACTCATGTTTTACCCTTATGCTGAATGATCGTTCTTTGCAAAACTAGATGTGACAGTTCACAACCTTAGCTAACCTAAAAATTAAAAATCACTCCAACAAAGTGACAAACTGTATATATTAATGACCGTTATTACGGTCTTTAATATAGGTCTAACGGTCGCTAATGATTATTAGCAACCGCTCAAAAATTAAACGGTTGTTGATACATGGTCGCAGAATGCTTGGTCGCTGACACGTGTTTTAGCAACCGTTGATGAACAGTCGCTAATAAAAACGGCCGTCAATACTTTGTTGGCGACTGTTGATAACAGTCTCTAATGAGTCACCACGTGGACATGAACAAAATTCTTAACCGTTTCACATATCAGTGAACGGTCGTTAATAAGGGTATTAGGGACCGTTCCCGGAGCATGGACCGTTCCCGGAGCATGAACAGTCGCTAATATCTTTTTAAATTTTGAAAAAAATTACAAAAAAATCAGTATCTCATACAATAATACAGAAAAATCACAACTAATATATTACGCGACAATTGCGTTTCGTGTACAAACCAATATATAATCACGATACACACGATAAAAACTCAAACAACTCAAAACAAACCAATTAACATATAAACGATCGCTATACACAATATATCCAACAATATCAATTCAAACGAACAATCCAATTAACATATAAACACGATATAACTCAAACACATACAACAAAAATGTCTTGGTTACAAATCAATAAAGTATTATATGTCCATCAATATGAAAAAGTCTCTAAATCGCGCACAATCCCATATCACCCCACCCATGTGACCCTGTAAATCCAAACAAATAAATAAATACACGAAATTAAATAATAATTTTTGAAATTAAATATCACGCTAGCTACTACTAACACATGTATATGCGTGCTTCACTAACTCCCACCACTCTCACTGTAGGTTTCTTTGGCACAACCACAAGGTTTCACAAGGCATCAAACATGCTATATTTAAAAATTTAGTGTGTCAAACAACCCTAACTTAGGATCTTACTAGAGTTTTAGAAGCTAAACTAGAAAGTAAATATCTTTACATCTAAGTTATAACGGAATACAACCTCTGTAGACCGGCCCTTCACTTCAATGGCTCCTTGTAGTGGTCCCTTCGCCGCGATCATGGAACTCCCGGACTCTTGCATGGCTTCTCAAGTTGAAAGGAACGATCTTGCTTGAAGTCTTCAAGGCCGAAAATGATCTACGTCGAGAAAACACTAACTCAAGTTACTATTTCACTAATGAGAGATTAGTGAAGCTAACACCCTATACTAAAGTGCTAATCTAGTAGATGATGATGAAGTAGGAAATGGGCTCACTTTAGTTTTATTTTTCTCACAATATTTTCTCACTTTCGAAAAAGATAGCAAGTTTTTTCTCAAGGATGAAGAAGATGAAGTAAAGAGATAAGAATGAACTAATGAGGTGAGAGAATGAACCATGGGTGAGTTTGTATCATATAGCTAATTCATGTAGAGACATAACCATGGCTAAATTATAATGGTTAGGTTAATAAATATCTTAAGTAAAAAAAAATGAGTGGACTAAGTCAATACATCCACAAAGTTCTACAAGCTTCATGCATGTGAGCAATTATCCACTAATTTGGATTTACTTGAAATATTTAAACCCAATATTATAATTAGTATGGTGTAACACTACTACAAATAAGGGTTGCCCCTACGGATATATCCGTAGGGGCGAAAAAAATACCCCGTAGGTGCAAAGGACGCAGGTGCAAGTTGAGGCCCTGAACTTACCCCTACGGGCAAATTCTTGCCCCTACGGATTTATGTGTAGGTCCTGTTGCCCCTACGGATAAATCCGTAGGGTATAAGATTTTATATTATTTACGGTTTTTTTAATAAATTACATGTACCTACGGATATAACTGTAGGTCCATGTACTATCCCCTACGGATATATGCGTAGGTACTTTTCCGTAGGGGCAAAATATCAGGATTCCTGATATTTAGCCCCTACGGATAACTCCGTAGGGGAGAGACAGTGGCCCCTACGGATATGTCCGTAGGGGCACTCCCAACCCCCTGGCACTGAGATCAGGGGGGAAATATCAGTTACTGCTGATATTTTGCCCCTACGGCTATAGCCGTATGGGCAACTTGTGTACCTACGGATTAATCCGTAGGTACATATTGTCTGTATTTTTTTTTTAAAAATGGGCTGCTTGATTTTTTCCCACCCTGTGCACAATAATATATACATCAATCAAATCATATATTGCAGTATTCATAATCACATCTCACGCATATATATAATATACAAAAGAAACCCAAAAACTGAATATGATATAAATACAAACCAATATCAATATCGTTTCAAAATGTAGTACAATGTGTATGATATAAATAAATACATGTTTCAAAAAATAAGAACCAAAAAGCTACCCTAGTTCGGTCCAGCTCCACTTCTGAATAACGATAGAATAACGCGCGCCTGCTCCTCGGTCAATAAACTCTGCAATTCGTCGCGAGTGGGAGTCTGAGCGGCATGTGGAGCTGGCGATGTGGTCTGCGCAGCCGCCGTCGAGGTAGTCGCTTGCGGAGCCGCGGCTGTGGGAGTCTGAGTGGGCGGTGGAGCTACAGGAGCTGTCTGCGGAACCGCAGCCGAAGGAGATGCATGTGGAGGCTCGGCCGATGTACCCTGTCGCGTCTGGACCTAACGTGTGTAATAAGCGTGTAAGAACTGTGTATTATTCGAATTCGTATCATTATTAAGTTATTTCGAAACCCCGTTTGGATATCTAGTTTGTTGTTTATTTTAATTACATTTGTATGATTAATCAAACTTAAGTCTAAAACCAAATAAGCTCAAGCTACGTACTAATTATAGATATGTTGATATCTATATAATATGGCATGATATTTTACTATAAAGCAGTATACATACAAGCATCTCCTTTAACTCCTGAACGGTGGCCCTCAAGCTCTCCAGTTCCTGATGGACACGTCGGTCACTGGAGACGGAGGAAGTAACCGCCGGGGTGGAGTCCAACCTCATATGGGCCCTGCTAGGGCCCAGTCCCCGGCCTCTCTCCCAACCTCCGTTGTGCCCTCCGTGTGCGGCGTCCAGAACTGGGGTCAGCAGCCTCGGATCGCTCTGTCCGGTAAAATCGATCCCCGAGGCCTGGGCCTGCTCAACCACCCGCTCCTACACCTACATTAAGCAGTAAAGTATAAGTATAAGATTTAAACTTGAACCTTCCAAAACTAAAATTTCAAATTTGGGTAGAAAAAATATTAACACTCACGCAGTACTCCTGGGTAGCGACGTCGGGATATCGAAGCTCGCCCGTGGCGGGATCTGTCGAGGTGCCGTGGACGGCAAGATATGCGGACAGCACGCTCGGTGTACCACCTGACGCCACGGTCCGAGATGTCTGCAATATTAGAAAGTAACTCTTAATATTAGAAATATTAGAAAATAACTCTTAATATTGCAGAATATCACAAAGGTCGGTCTATTGTAATTTACCGATAACTCCATGGCTCGAGGAATGTTCCTCGAGCCACCTGTGTAAGTGGGGCGACCCCTCTTCGCCGACTTCCTGTTCTCTGTATTCTGAGTGGCCTGTTTCTGCACAACGCATTAACATTTAGTTTTCTAATTAAGAAACACAAAGAAATAAATTATATCATAAATAATGAATTACATTTAAAATACATACCTGTTTGCGTTGGGAGTCGAAATAAGCGCACAATAGAGACCATGTCTCTACGTCGACTCTCGCAAACGCCGGAGTAGATAGGAGGGCCGCTCTCTCTGCCTCGGGGGTCGCCATCCATAGGGAGTAGCAGTCGGCCTTCAGCTCATTCCTGTTATATCGGACCTTGGCCTGCATGTTCTTCATCAGGCCATTGTACAGAGCATGAAGGTCGAGCACTCTCCCCGGGTGATCAGGGTCGGCTACAGGCTGAAAATCGTAATCCAACTGAAAATACAAAAAAACATTGTTATTAGATTGCAAGTGTTAATAATAAATATATTGGATAGATCAAATAAAAATATATATTAATACATACCCGAGCCTGATCAAAGAAGAGGGCGAATGAGCGCTGGTGCTGCTCGCCCCACTCAACGTGAAGTGGATAGTTCTTCACGAGCCGGCTCTCGTCCCCCAAATACCGGCCGAACCTCTCGGCATGAGGACCGGTATAGCGATAGTCAAGGGTAAAAAAAAGGGGGAATGTTGCCTCCCCCCTAGCTCTGTCAGGCCTCAGCCTATGGGACTGATTCAGGCCTCGAGTCCCCCTCTGGGGATGGGGAGGCCCTGCGTCTGCACGAAATATCAAGACAATCAATAATAAGACAAAGTTGTATTAAGAAATCAAGGTTAAACGAAAATTCAAGTGTGATATATACCTCCGGTGACTATCGCACGAGCCTGGGCCCGGGCAGCAGTACGAGCGGGACGATAGTTCCTCCGGTGAGGAACAACCGGGGTCCCGGATGCGGACGCATCCCCTCCAACTAGAGAATAAACATCGACGCTAAATTTCCATGAAGTTCATATTTATTCTATAGAGCATATGTAAAATGAATAAATATTTTAAATTTATTCATACTAACCTGCAGACGATGCGGAGGGTATGGAAGCGGCAGGAGTGGCCCCTGCGGAAGATGTGGACGCACCATCTATAATTAGACAATTAAAAATAGATTATATAAGTAATTGCAAAAAGAATATGTAGATCAATAATATAACGTTCTAAATCAATATGCATGCACTATAGGATATATAAACATACCCGTAGGTGCGGTGGTGTCACCACCTACGGCTAGACAATAATAAAAATTGCTAAGTAAGAGCAAAAGGAATGTGTGTATTTATGATATAGCATTCTAAATCAATATACATACACTATATGATATATAAACATACCTGGAGGAGCGGGGATGGCCTCTGTCCCAGATGTGGACGCATCACCAACAACTAGACAATCAAACATTGACAGTATAAGTAATTTTGACATAAACATGCATGAATATCTGTAATATTACATTCAAAATGGATATGCGTGCAGTATACCTGGAGGTGTGGCAAAATCCACACGGAAGGAGGCATCCGAAGGGGTCTCCGATCTAGGTGCAAGACCGGCCCTCTGAAGCTCTCCGGGCGGCAGAACCGCTCTGCCTCTGCCGCGGCTGGAGCTCCTGTCGCCCCTCGCTGCTCCCGACATCGTCATCAAATCTAGATAAACGGTTCGTGGACGCATTAGACAATCATTAAAAGTATTGATTATATATGTATAAAGCGTAAAATGTGAAGTAATAATATAACATTACCGATAACCTATTTCGTTTCGTGGGCGCATCATACATATCTACTTGGATTTCATCGTTGATGTCATTTCTAACCCACGTAACTTCATGATCGGTCGAAGACAACCCGTCTTTCGAAACAGACGGTCGGAGCACTTTAAGCCTTCTCTCTTCTTCGTCCTCATCACTGTCCTCGTATTCTGGGACATCGTAGACATCTCTGGGTTTCCATCGGCATACAACACTCCACCCCGGATGCTTCAAACACTGTGCGTAGTATACTTGGAACGCTTGGTTCGGAAAGATAAACGAATCATCCTGACCGTAAAATCGAAGTGTGTTTACACTGGTCAATCCATATTCATCTTTCTAAGTCCCAAGACTGCTTCTCCACCTGTCCGTATCGGTTCGCGGATCGTACCAAGTACACTGGAATATATAAAAGGGTTCTGATCGTCCGGGATAGTGGATGTCGAGTATACAATTTAAGTACCCATAGTAAATCACACCGTCCGATCCTACCATCGCAATCCCACTATTCTGAGCGGTTCTAGATGTTTCTATGTCCTTAACTTCGAATTTGTATCCAAGGACACCAAATCCTTTGTAATATGCAACCTCCATACTAGGAAATTGAGCTAAATATCTTGAATCACTCTCAAATGATGCAGACAAGTTCGGATCGTGGATCTAACAAAACAAATTTTACGACAAATACATAACGATACAAGTTTAGATTAAAACTGATAGCAATAAAATGTAATTCGAATAACTTACATGCTTTGTGACCCAATCACAAAAATTATCCTGATGGTATTTTTCCAAACGTTCTTCGTTCCAATCAGGATGCCCCTCACGTACCTCGTTAAAATGAGTTCTGTTTTCGACAAATAATTGTGACATTAATATTATGTCATTTCATACACACACAAACACAGATATAACAATTAATCCAAAAGAACTTACTCTCTAATTTGTTTAAGACATGCGCAATTAAGCAAGATAAACCGGTATATCTTGTTGATAAACATAGTGTCTACCCTCTTATACTCGGCTTTACCATATGGCCCGTCTTGAATTCTTCGTGGTCGGTTAAGCCTTGTCTCAATGTTCTTGTCCAGATAGTGGGAACAAAATGTGGTTGCTTCATCAAGAAGATAATCTTGCATGATAGAACCCTCTGGTCGATTTTTATTGCGTATATACTTCTTAAGAGTGTAAAGGTACCTAATGAGAATATGTTGAATAAATAAATACGGGCATACAGGACAACAATAAATTTATAAATTGCGCGAAACGAAAAATTACACGTACCTCTCGACGGGATACATCCATCGATATTGTACCGGTCCGGCTAACTTCGCCTCAGTTGCAAGATGAACCGTGTAGTTTGTGTCATACACCCATGTAGTTTGTGTCAACAACCATGACACAAAATAAAACTCAATTAATATATATCATATATATATTAAGTGTGCACATGTGAGAAAATAAATGCTTAAGTGAGCTAATATTAGTTAATGTAAACAAGTATATCAAATATACAATTATACACTAAATTATCAAATCAACACTTGATTTAATAATCCGGCTATATCGTATATAACCGACTAATGTTATATGTATCATCTTATCGAATCAACACTTGATTCGATAACCCGGCTATATCGCATATAACCGACTAATGTTATATGTATAAACCGACCGATACAAATATCGCGAGAATAGAATACGGTATCACATACTCGTATTATTCTCGGTCCCGCACATATCACATATGTGCTCCTACTTCGTTTTGCGTGAGCCAGTAAAACCTCTATTTAGGACTCTAAAAACTCGTCAATACGCCGGCAGTAGGTGATGATCATATCAAACACCCACAAGCCGTCAACGGTACTAGCTGGACGTAACGGCTACCCGGGTATTGAGCGATCAGAAGATCGACAAGCAAGCCCGCTCTAGCTCCTGTAAAGCCTGTCAGTAACACTACCGTACAGTCCGGCCTTTTCGTCTAAGATGTCGCATATCAAGTCTATGGGTGGTAAACGTCAGACCCCAAAAACTCGATAAGTCATGCTGATACGAGGCTTATAACAGGTCGAGAAACTACTGATAACACTTATCAGTAAATCTCTAAATCAGCCCTGGCCAGGGACTTCCAGTTATAGCCAATCGAGCACTGCACGACATCTACCCCAATACCGGGAGAGACGAAATCCCCTCCTATCGCTCATTGCCTCCATGCAACTCGGGACTGTACCCAAAAACTACCGTTTTGCACGTCCTCTTGAACGTGGTAAGGTCGAAATCAAAGCACAGTGGGAATCACACAAGACTCTATGACGATCTTGGGTCTACAGACTAACATCTACCAGTGTCACCAGAGAACTGCTATCTGACGTCAGGTATAATACCATCTAGGAGTTCTCGGCGTGTCCGTCCAGTGTACCCAGTCTCCACTGAGCACCCGTATAACATCTCTGATGTCAAACACCAATGGATATGGGATCATCCATCGTCTATCATATGAGTCGAGAAGCGTATACGCTAGTCTACTCTCGTATATCGATGTCCCGTCTCGATACACCCACGACTAAGAATATTAAAGGATGAACTTATGGACTACAATGGCCCCACTAGTATGATATGTATCATAATCCTGGTAGTCAAGTACACATCCTAAGGGCTTTACCAACATGTAACCATAAGATAGTATCAAGAGACAAGTATACATGTTAAGATAAAGAGCAACTAGATAGCATACTATCATGTCGAGAAAGAAATTCTTCTCTATATATGTTCAAGCATCCACTATAATATACATCATATGTACAATAATGACCTCTAGGGCATACATACAACTAACAATCTCCCACTTGCACTAGGGCCAGCTGCTGTAGTATCGCATACCCAGCATCCTGAAGAGTCTCTCGAACTGTATCAGGGGAATGGCCTTCGTGAGTGGATCTGCAGTGTTATTCTTTATGTCAACTCTCCTGACCTCGATCTCCCGGCGATCAACTATCTTCCGGATCAGGTGATACCGTCTCAGAATATGCCTTGATCGCTGATGGGACCTGGGTTCCTTGGCCAAAGCCACCGCTCCATTGTTATTGCAATACAAAGGTATTGGATACTCAATGGATGGAACCACTCCAAGTTCAGTTATGAACTTCTTCATTCAGACAACCTCTTTGGCAGCATCGCTGGCAGCGATGTATTCAGCCTCCATCGTCGAGTCTGCCACGGTTTCCTGCTTGGAACTCTTCCAGCATACCGCCCCTCCATTGAGGGTAAAGACAAATCCCGAGTGCGACTTAGAGTCGTCCTTATCACTCTGGAAGCTCGAATCGGTAAAGGACTCCACTTGGAGTTCTCCGTTACCATACACCAAGAGCATCTCTTTAGTCCTTGAGAATGCTCTTCACAGCTGTCCAGTGACTCTCTCCAGGATCTGCTTGATACCTACTCACTACACTTAGTGAGTATGCTACATCGGGTCTGGTACATAGCATCTCGTACATGATAGAGCATACTGCCGAAGCATAGGGTATCCCTTAAATGCGAGCTCTCTCCAAATCAGTCTTGGGAGACATTTCTTTGGAGAGAGTGAGTTCTGAGATCGTGGGTAAAAACCTATGCTTGGATTCTTCCGTACTAAACCTCTTTAGTATGGTGTCAATGTACCTGGATTGAGACAATCCCAGTATCCGTTTAGATCTATCTCTATAGATCTTAATCCCCAAGATGTAGGAGGCATCACCTAGATCTTTCATTGAGAATCTATGTGATAAGAAGAGCTTGACTGATTGCAGCATATGAATGTCATTTCCTATCAAGAGTATGTCATCCACGTACAATACGAGGAAGACAACATTACTCTCTACCACCTTCTTGTATATACAAGGTTCATCTACATTTTTAACGAAATCAAACTCTTTGATAACGACATCAAAACAGATGTTCCAACTCCGCGATGCTTTCTTTAACCCGTAGATAGAGTTAAGCAGCTTTCACACCTTTCCGCTGCTCCCACTGTCTACGAAGCCCTCTGGCTGAGTCATGTACACGCACTCTTCCAAATCATCATTTAGAAAGGCGGTCTTAACATCCATTTGCCAGATTTCGTAGTCATGGTATGCATCGATGGCAAGCATGATCCGGATGGATTTAAGCATAGCCACTGGAGAAAAGGTTTCGTCATAATCCACACCTGGTCGTTGACGAAAACCTTTTGCAACAAGTCTAGCTTTGAAAGTCTCCACTTTCCCATCTACACCAAGTTTTTTCTTGAAGATCCACTTGCTCCCAATGGGTTTTACCCCTTTAGGAGCATCTTCCAAAGTTCATACTTTGTTGGTGTACATGGATTCCATCTCGGACCGCATTGCATCCAGCCATTTCACAGAGTCTCCACTCGTGATGGCCCGTTCGAAGCTAGTCGGGTCATCATCTTCCATGATGCAATCCTCGCTTCCACATCAATGAGAAAACCGTAGTATCTCTCAGGTGGATGAGGAACCCTACTAGATCGGCGGAGAGGCTGATGTTCGTTGGGAACTACTGAATCCTCTGATTCCACCAAATCTTCTGTTGTGGTTTGTACAGCTGGAACCTCTTCCAGTTCTACCTCCTTACCTCTAATTTCCTTTGCAAAAAATTCCTTTTCTAAAAAGGTGGCAAATTGATCAACAAACACCTTTTGTTCCTCAGGGTGGTAGAAGATATGTCCACGCGAATGCTTGGGATATCTTACAAACTTGCACAGAACAGAACTTGCCTCGAGCTTTTCCGGATTTTGCTTTTTAACATAGGCCAACCCCATATCTTAACAAAATTAAGATACGGTTTCTTCCCCTCCCATATCTCATATGGAGTGGTAGGCACGGATTTGGTTGGAACTCTATTCAATAGGTATATGGCTGTCTCAAGCGCATAACCCCAAAAAGAAATAGGTAACTCAGTGGTGCTCATCATAGAGCGCACATATCTAATAGGGTGCGATTCCTCCGTTCCGATACACCGTTGTGCTGTGGTGTATACGGAGGAGTAAGCTGAAAGAGAATCCCATTCTCTTTTAGAAATTCCAGGAACTCCGTGCTTAAGTATTCGCCTCCTCGATCAGATCGAAGGGTTTTAATATTTTTACCCGTTTGGTTCTCGACTTCGGATTTATATTCCTTGAATTTCTCAAAAGCTTCAGACTTGTGTTTCAACAAGAACACATGTCCGAATCTTGAGAGATCATCAGTGAATGTAATGAAGTATGAGAAACCATTCCTGGCTGTTTCCCCCAATCAGAGCAAAACTCTGTTTGAATTTCAAAAATTCAAAATTGAAGCAACGCTTCAAATCCCGTGCGCTGCGCGCAATGCGCCACGTGTCAGAAGTTGATACGTCAGCGCAGCGCCCAAGGCAGCGCGCCCAATCAGAGCAAGGCTCTATTTAAAAAAAATTAAAGGAAGCAACCCTTCAGTTGCGCAGGCACTGAACTGCGTGACACGTGTCAGCGCAGTGGCGCAAGCGCAGCTGCGCTGCGCTGTGCTCTGCGCGACACGTGTTAGCGCAGCTGCGCTATGCGCTGTGCGACATGTGTCAAGCGCAGGGGCGTTTGCGCCAAACAGAATTAAAATTCTAATAAGATCCTTCTGTTCTTGTTAAAACAAAAAGATTGTCTTCTGTAAAACAGAAGCCCTTGGATCAAAGATCCAACGGTGGGGAAAATTCGCCAAATCACTCAGAGAATGATCTCTTTAACAAATTTATGGGCACTATATAAAGGTCCCTAAACCCCAATTCAAAGGGGGGATGAAGATAAAAAACAACAGCACAAAGAATAGAGAGAACTCTGAAGAATTTTCAGAAAAAGAGAAAAAAGGTAAAAACCTTTATTCAAGAAGAACTTCTTCTGAATAGATCATTGATCTAAGAACAAGATCAATGATCTTCAATAAAAAATAAATAATAACAGTGCCTTGCACTTTTTTATGAACCATTGGTTCTGGAATCTTAAAGATTCTTTTCTTGAATCCAAAATTGGATCAAGTTATTGAAACAGTGCCTTGCACTTGCAAAAACTGCACTGTTGCGCTCCTGGGTTGGCGCAAGCCACCAGAGAGCGCCACGTGTCAGCATCAGAATAACTTGCGCTATGCGCTTTTAAGATAGAGCATTGCTCTTTAAAGTTGGCGCAACCCACCAGAGCGCGCCACGTGTCAGCAGCGCAACAGCGCAGCGCACTACGCTGTTGCACTTGCGCTCACCAGAGTGTGACACGTGTCACCACGACAAGCGCTTGCGCTCAGTAATTGGCGCAAAACGCCTGACAAGCCAATGTCAAGTAATTAATGCACTGCATTATTTACAGAAGGGCTAAGCCCAATTAAAAAAGGCCTAACAGGCCTAATAAAATGCAATGCATTATTTTAATAAAGGGCAGAGCCCAAACAGATGCTGTGCATCATTTAAAAGGGACAGAGCCCAAATCAAAAAGGCCTAGCAGACCAGAATAAAATACAGTGCATTATCAAACAGGGGCAAAGCCCTAGCACAGGCCCAATAGGCCAAAGATAAAAACGTTGAATATTCTCAACTGGACTTAGCCCAATCATGGCCGTAAGTCCTCAAATTAAATTGACTGGGCAAGGCTGCTCCCTTAAATCAATTTACATCCGGTTCAAGGGTACATCTCCGAACTCCTCTGACACCTATCATTGCAATCCTTCAACGACGTCAGAGAGGTGACGGGTCCCGATAACCACACACCCATACGGACTGTGGGGTCCTAAAACCCGTGGACTTATGCGTCCTTAAACTAATGGACTTATGCGTCCTTAAACTAATGGACTAGCACGTCCTTAAACACACTAATACGGACTGTGGGGTCCTTAAACCCATGGACTTATGTGTCCTTAAACTAATATCCATCCCCAAAACCGGAAATGGACCGCAATGTCCCTAAACTACCTATGGACCACCATGTCCCTAAACTGGAAATGGACCACCACGTCCCTAAACTGGCACAATAGAGACCCTAAATGCTCTTTTGTCGGATCTAAAAGATCCCGTTTAAGTTGATCTTAGCCTCAAATATGGCTAACGTATCCTTAAACCCTCAAACTGACTTTAGTCCCAAATTGGACTATGGATCCCCTAATCAACTTTGGTTCAAGGGTACATCTCTGAACTCCTCTGACACTTTTCGTTGTAATCCTTCAATGTCGTCAGAGAGGTGACGGGTCCCGACGGCCATACATTCAGTGGACCACTATGTCCCTAAACTGGAATAACAGAGCCCCTAAATGCTCTTTCCGTTAAGTTGATCTTAGTCTCGAATCAGACTAACGTATCCTTAACGAACGTTTAAGTTGATCTTAGCCTCAATATGGCTAACGTATCCTTAAACTAAAACACCAAACCCAACTCTAAGTAAATACGGATTTGGATTAATCCACGTCCTACGGGCGACGGCATAACTTAGTCTCCGTATACAATCCACGGGCATCCACAAACAAAATAAACACACACGATACGAAGTGAAATTCTGGAGAAGGATAAAGTTGTTACCGCGATGCGGTAGCATAATTAACTGCAGGGGCTTGCGCCTGCAGGGAAGAGTGTCCCCACAATCAAAAAACCCTCGAATGAAGGGGAATCTGACGAAGTCTGCTAAATCGGCCACATCCGTCTAAACCTCCGATACATGGTGCCATAAATCAACTTGGTATCTTCGGAGAGGTGGAAGGATAAAACCAAATAGCATCTGCCCTGAATCTCAGGCAAGACCGTCCATGTCTTGGCCGCCATTCGGAGGGGAACAGATTTTGGCACGCCCGGTGGGACATTTTCCTCTTTCCACTCCACACTTCGTGTGTCGTGTTCGCGAACAAATCGCGGTTTGCTGTGGTTTTCTGTGGATTCGAGGTACTAAGATTTGGTGTCTTGCTCCGTACAGAAAACAGAAGATCAATGGCTTCAAACTGCACTACCTGCAATTGCAACTCTCGCTCCGTCCTTCCTGGAGGAGTGACTTATGGGCCCCAAGCGGCCTCTCTTTTCAAGATGCCAGTGAAGCAGGTAACTCAAGCTTCCACTGGATTATTCTTCGGGACCATGCTCCCACCGATGAGCTTCAAAGCCCCAATGGCGTTGCAAGAAGCCCCAAAGAAGTCGGTCTTTGATCAACTTACCACTGCCGCGGCCCCTCTTGACGAGTCGCCCAACTCCACTGCCTCGGGTTTTAACAGGCTAGGTCAGAGTTCCAACGGGCCCATGAAAAAGCCAGCAATACCAGAAGATGTTGTCCCGAAGCGGATAGCTATCCCTACTCCAGTTTCAGGCGAAATCACCAAGGTTGCTTCCTCTTCTCGGAAGTCTGCTTTTGACAGGTTGGCCGTCCCCATTCAACGGACGTCGGTCTTTAAAAGGCTTATACCAGCAAATTTTGACCAACACATGGGGAATGAGGAGGTCACCCCTACGGCTGAACCAACTCTATCTGCATGACACGCTCGACGTCGCCACTGGCGCCGAGTAAGGAAGGCTGGGGGAAACTCCCCCTCTGGATTTACTCCACCAGCTCCAACGGTAAGGATCGATGCTCCTGTTCCAACCGGGAACAGCTTTGAATTGATGAACACGGTGCGCAGAAACTCTCCTGCTGCGGTGTTGAAACGAACTCCTTCATCTGTGAAGAATACTCCAGAGAAGAAGCTAGAGCAGCCCCCTCAGCGGCTGTCCTCTAAGATTCACGAAGTCTGGCGTCAAGTACAAGACTCGGTTGTTGATCAAGACTACCTCCGCCGACAGAAAAAGATGATGGTTCGACAGGAGAAGGGTTACTCCGTCAAACCACAAAAAGCAACAGCTACTTGGGTGCCCACTTCAATGGCCCCCTCAACTTCAACCACTCAAAAGAAAAGGATGCCGCAAAAAGCCCCTGTAAACATGGCGAACCGTAAACGCACTGAGCATAAACACCCCAGGTCTAGGGCTATGGTGGTGCACACTGTTTATATGGCTTCCGGAAAGGAGGAAATCCGCGCTTCGACAGGTCACCGACCGCTCACCCGATCCGTGACAAAAGCCCAGGAGCAATAACAGAAGCTTCAGGAAATGATGACTGCGATGGCTACACTTACCGAACCGAAAGAAAGTTCGGAAGTATCATCAGAGCAGCATCACGAACAAGAAACCAATGCTGACTTCTTACGTAGAATCCTCGAAAAGAAGGACAAAGAAGCCGCAGAACAAGCGGCTAACATAAAACAAATGGCACTCCTCTTCCAAGACATGGTAGGGATGATGTTACAGCCGGACTCTCCAGCTGAAGACCCTCCAGTCATTGTCGGAAATGACGGAGGGGAAACATCTGATCCTCCTCCGGTACTTTCAACAGCCAAGGAAGAAACCATTTCCAAGGCCGCACTGGATGACTATATAGCTCAGCAAATACGAGCTCATCAGGAGAGTGAAGCGGCTGGACAAATTGTTAGAACTGGACGACCCTATCTGGGCTGGTATGACCAAATCAGCTACCCTCCGGGATATACGATTCCTAAGTTCCATGTATATAAAGGGACAAGGAACCCACATCAGCATGTCGCTCAATTCAGGGCCTTATGCGACAACACTGGAGGCGACGACAAGCTGCTGCTTCGCTAATTCGTCGGCAGCTTAGCGGAAACAGCCTTTGAATGGTATTCGGAGCTACCTAACGACTCTGTCAAAACATTTGCGGAGATGGAGCTACTGTTTACACAAAGATTCGTGAGTGCTAGTGGACGCACCCCGATAACAGCACTGATCAATGCCAGGATAAGGCCAGGCGAAACGTGGGTCCAATATGCAACACGATGGCGGAACCTATGGTCGAAATGCGAACAACGCATAGAAGAAGCACCTGCGGTAGGCATGTTCGTGGGCACTCTCGATCCGCAAGCGACCATCTCTCAATTCATGATGTTCTTCAGGCCGACCACCTTCCAGGCCTTGATCGACAAATTAGCCCAAATGGACCAGATGGGCCATGGACCGTCTCCTCCAAAACCAGACTCTCGAAATGAGAAAGGAAAAGGGAAAATGATCATCGTCACCAATGCTCAACAGCAGCCGAGCAAATCAAAGCCGATCGTTTGCCAAAATGACGTGCGTCCACGCCCATCCCTCGAAGAGAGACTAGGACGTCCTTACTCGTTTCCTCAGAATAAGACAAGAAGACTGTTTGAGCTGGCAGTGCACAACAGACTCATCAATCTGCCGAGTCCAAAACATCTATCGCAGCCAGGCGATCTCAATAATCCCAATTATTGCCCTTACCACCAAACGGTAAGTTACCCGATCGAGGATTGTTTCGTCTTTAAGGGATGGATCGAGGATCAGTACCTACAAGGCAAGTTTGCCCTGTCTGAAAAGTGGAAAGTAAACCCACCACAGCCGCACACTCCGAAGAAGACGGATGCACCGGGGGCAACTTGTCATGTGATCTCTCACTCATTGGCGGATGATAAAGAGACTCCCTGTGCCGAGAAACCGAGGGCGGACCCTGAACCAGAAATTTCGCGGCCGTCAGACGAGTTGATCGATGCCTTCCTGAATGAGATTCTTCTGAAAGTTAAAGTCAATCAAGAGCGTGAGATGGCTATACTGGAAGGAGCCAAACACCGACGACTGGACCAAAGAGTCGAGGCACTCCCGTCAAATCAAAAGCCATCCGCTGCGTATAAAAACAAATTCAAGACGAGGAAAAGGTTTGCTAAAGCCCTGTCAGCGGGAATGAAGCTACTACCCTCTGAAGAAAATACTCTCGGTGGAGTGGAGATACATCCTAACTTCTGCTTGTATCATCAGAAGATCATACATCCTACCGAAGACTGTGACTCCTTTAAGTGTTGGTGGCAAGGGTATGTCTCTCAAAAGCAACACTTCAACAGGACAAAGCGTGGAGCTCGTAGACATCAGAAAAATGCGATAGATGAGAGCAAAAGAGCCGCCGCCGACTGTCACATAGCCGACTCCAAGGGATCGCAAATTATCACCTTCGGAAGCGACTCTGACGAAGAAGCTGCCCTCAACCCTCTCTTCAAGGAATCCATCTCTGAATCGAAGAATTATGAGGACATTCAGCCGTGCAATCGCACGCTACTCGAAAAAAATCTTGGTCTCGCAAACAAAGGATCGAGCAAAAAGGATAAAGAGAAGGGAAAAACAGCCCTCGTAGCCAATACTCAACAGCAATCGAGTGGCCCTAGACCGGTTGTTTGCTGAAACAACAAGCGGCAACCCCTCCAGGAAAAGTTGAAACGTCCTTACTCGTTTCCTCAAGATAAAACAAGGAAACTGTTCGAGCTGGCAGTGCGCGACATACTCATCAATCTGCCAAGTCCAAAGCGTCCGTTACGGCCAGACGATGTTAACGATCTCGATTATTGCCCTTACCACCAAATGGTAGGTCACCTGATCGAGAATTGCTACGTCTTCAAAAACTGGGTTGAAGATCAATACCAACAAGGCAAGTTCGTCATCTCCGAAAACTGGAAGGTGAGCCCGCCACAACCGCACGCGCCGGGAAAGATGGAGACGCTGGGGGCATCATGCTCATTCATAGGAAAAGCACCATAGACCGAAAAGTCGGTAAACTAGAGCTTCGCCTCAAATACGGCGATGACGGACCGAAACGTCCTTAAACTAATGATGGACCGCAATGTCCTAAAACTTGCAAATGACCGAAACGTCTTTAAACTACTACCGCAGCATCCTCAGGCGGACGAGATAAAAAAAAGAATAAAGAACAAAATAATAAAAAAATAATAAAAATAAAAAAAATAGAAAAACGGTATGTCCATAAGCAAAACGGGCACGGATGAAAACCCGAAAGGGCTCCGTGAGTAAAAACAGCAGGGCTACCGGCGAGTGTTTGTGAAAACCTGAAAGGGCGCAACCTTGTTTAAAAAAAATAAAAAAATAAAAAGAAGAGAAAAAAAAGAAGAGAAAAAACGGTATGTCCATAAGCAAAACGAGCACGGATGAAAACCCGAAAGGGCTCCGTAAGTAAAAACAGCAGGACTACCGGCGAGTGTTTGTGGAAACCCGAAAGGGCGCAATCTCGTTAAAAAACACTTGCAGGGTTCTCTCGACTTTGTAAGGAGAAACCACCTGCGTGAGATCCTTACGACTCATAGGGGAGTAACACACTCAGGGATCCTCACGATTCCTAAGGAGAAAATACACTTACGAGATCCTCACGACTCGTAAGGAGAACTCTCTTATGGGACCCTTACGGCTCATAAGATTTGAAAGTCTTAAGTTACAGAGACCCAAACCTGTGCTTAAGCAACGCCCACAACCTTTGATATTTCCCTACAAGTAGCTCAACACTGACCCTTGTATACAATCCACGGGCGTGAATAAACATTTCCTTAACCAAGTCCTACCCATGACTAGGGATATGTTCATTTGGTGAACAACCCTTGTAAGTCCTCTCGACTTATAAGGAGAAGACCTTTTTGTAAGATCCTTACGACTTACAGGGGGACATGCACTTAGGAATCCTCACGATTCCTAAGGAGAAAACACACCTACGAGATCCTCACGACTTGTAGGGAGAAAAACCTTTGTGAGACCCTTACGGCACATGAAGTCAAAAGCCTTAGTCGACAGAATCCTAACCCTGTCTACTAAGCCACATTTGTTCAACATCGACAGAGGCAAAAAATGATTCGCTCCTGGCAATATCCCAGTTGTAGAGATGCTGATGCCTAAATCGGTATCAAATTCCGAGTCCTTTCATGGCAAATGATGATTCGCTCCTGGCAATATCCCAGTTGTAGCGATGCTGATGCCTAAACCGGTATCAAATTCCAAGTCCTTTCATGGCAAATGATGATTCGCTCCTGGCAATATTCCAGTTATAGCGATACTGATGCTGAGATTGGCACCAGATTCTAAGTTCTATACTCGCTATAAAAATCAGCGAGCAAAAAAAATGCATACGAAATAGCCGAAATGATGGGGCAACTTGCAACGAAATCAGCAAGTAAAAATTTATGCATAAAAAACAGCCGAAATGATTGGGCAACTCGCAATAAAAAGCAGCGAGTGAAAATGAAATAAATAGCCGAAATGATTGGGCACCGCGAAAAATAGCCAAAATGATTGGGCAATCGCAACCTTCGTGATATAAAAGCTAAAATGATAGAGCATCGCGGAAATAAAAAAAATGATTGAAACTAATGCCCTACGGGTGAGATCACATCGATCCCTGTATACAATCCAGGAGCACAAACAAAGAGGGAACCATACCTTCCCAACAGGCTCCACCAGGAAGCGAAACCAAATCTCGACGGTTCATGGACAACCTGGAGACAACCTCGACATTTGTCGCAATATTGCGGACACAATGTCAGCAAACGAAGCAAAAGAAGATCCCTAGCTTCAGGGTCTCGACGTCGATATCGACAACTTAGAGATCACCAACGGTGTTTCTCCTCACTCCAACCAGTGCAGACGTGACGTCAACAACCGACCTCAGAGTCACAACGAAATGGATCCATAGCAAAGTCCCTAGTTCCAAATCTCAATGGCCACATCTACGGCTCGAGAGTCAACGACAATGTCCTTCTTCCAACAGGATTTGGATATGACAAAACAAACAAAGCGAAGGCCAAATACCTAGCTTCAGAGTCTTAACGGCAAGTCATATAAAGCCTGAAAGACAATCGGAGATCATCTTGCACCAGTGCGGAGTGGTCACCACCTCGACGTTCGTCTTGATACAGCAGACGAGATGTCACCTCTGCGTTCTTCCTCCAACAGGATTCAGACGCGACAATCAAACTAACGGAGCCACGGAAAAGTCCCTAGTTCCAAACCTCGACGGTTCACCAACAACCTAGAGACAACCGCGACATTCGTCTTGATATAGAGGACGCAATGCCCGCAAACGAAGCAAAGGCCAAATTCCTAGCTTCAAGGTCTTAACGGTAAGTCATATAAAGCCTGAAAGACAACCGGAGATCATCTCACACCAGTGCGGAATGGTCAACACCTCGACGTTCGTCTCGACACAACAGACACAACATCATCAAATAGCGGAGCTACGGCAAAGTCCCTAGTTCTATACCTCGACGGTTCACCAACAACCTAGAGACAACCGCGACACTCGTCTTGATACAGAGGACGCAATGCCCGCAAACGAAGCAAAGGCCAAATTCCTAGCTTCAAGGTCTTAACAGCAAGTCATATAAAGCCTGAAAGACAACCGGAGATCATCTCACACCAGTGCGGAATGGTCAACACCTCGACGATCGTCTCGATACAGCAGATGAGATGTCACCCCAGCGTTCTTCCTCCAATAGGATTCAAACGCGACAATCAAACAGCGGAACCATGGCAAGATCCCTAGTTCCAAACCTCGACAGTTCACCAGCGACCTAGAGAAAACCGCGACATTCGTCTCGATACAGCAGACGCAATGCCAGCAAACGAAGCGAAGGCCAAATTCCTAGCTTCAGGGTCTTGACGGCAACTCACATAAAACCTGAAAGACTATCGGAGATCATCCCACACCAGCGCGGAGTGGTTATGACTCATCGGGGCTCTCCAAAATGAGCCTAAGCTCAAGTAAAAAGCGATATGGCAAAATTCCTAACGCTTGCTCTTCCGACGGTCAAACTGCCAAGGAGGATTGCTTGAAGACGTCTTGTCCAGCCCCCGAAGGGATCAGAGACACGGCAGTCGCAGGGCTACTCGAACAGCACGATTGCCTATCGAGGAATATATCAGCCGATGCGACGATACGACGGCCAAAACCTTAAGTACCACAGACCCTAACGGACTTCTGTCGTAAGGAGCAGAGGTTAACTGTGACGTTAGGATATTCTTGAGAGAAATGTTCGATTCGTCTCGACTTGTGAAGAAATTGATGTCTTTGCGAGAACTTCTCGATGCGGCTCGACTCGTAAGATAAAGCCTTAGGCAGTAAGGATTAAAAAACCTGTTTCCTAAGCACTGGGACCCTGCAAGTTGGCCCAAAACGGTCTCTTGCATACTATCCACGGGTCTCACTCTCCAAACTCGATTCTCGACAAGGAGGGAAACAACCGCTTACGGGTCCTCTCGACTCGTAAGAGGGAAAATTCTCTTATAGGAGCCTTACGACTTATAAGAGAAAACACACTTAGGAATCCTCACGATTTCTAAGGAGAAAATCCACCTACGAGATCCTCTCGATCCGTAGGGAGAAAAGTCTCTATGAGACCCTCACGGCTCATAGAGTTGAAAAGTCTTAGGCAGCAGATCTGAACCTGCGGCCTAAGCCATCGCTATCTCTTGAAGAAACCAAGATGCTTGCTCTATTATCTGTCAACCATGTTTATTAAGACAGCATGCTGATAATAAAAGAAGGAAGAAAAAGCATAGATGACACAAGACATTGCAAGAGGAAATGTGTATATCTTTATTCATGAATTCAATCAAGTACAAGGTGAATCGTATAAAGAATAAAGAATAGATACATCTTATTCGAAAAAGAAATTTTTTACAAGTATATTAATACAAGGGCAGCTACTGGGAAGGAAGCGTCTTAAATAGCCCTATCAGTTGTTCGCGCACTTCCTTCCATGCCTTCTCCTGATCGGCCACCACCGCCAGTTCCGCTTCCACTTGAGCCCGCTGCTGCAAGAAGGATGCAAGCTGCTCCCCAACGGCCTGCTGAGCTGCTTCACTACCTTGGGCATCACGCTCGGCGGCATCAAGCTTCCGCTTCAGGTTTAGCCCATTAGAGATACGCTCCAGAAGGCCCTCGAAGATAGCCTTCACCTGGGCAGGGTTCGCCTCAACCTCAGCGCGCAGACGAGCCGTCTCGTTTGAGGTCTCTTGGCATTCCCTCAGCCTTAAAGCCACTTCTTGTTCCAGGTGATGGAAGTAAGAAGCGCTTTGCTCAATCCATGCTGCTCTTTGATTGC
Organism: Agapanthus africanus; assembly: GCA_030015575.1. Taxonomy (NCBI): domain Eukaryota; kingdom Viridiplantae; phylum Streptophyta; class Magnoliopsida; order Asparagales; family Amaryllidaceae; genus Agapanthus; species Agapanthus africanus. The sequence goes on along the minus strand of CM057345.1, from coordinate 37,599,597 downwards.
TTGCGGCTAAGGTCTCGGGAGCAGGGCGCATAAGCTCCGATTGATGCAGGCGGACCTCGATTTCCCTGCAGTGATTAACCCAAAGCTTGACGACGCCTCCATCATGAAAAGTCACAAGCGCCTCCAACATCGGGTTAACCTCCGCAGCGAAATCCGCAGCAGATGGGAGAGCGTCTGCGTCAAGCTCCTCGACGTATCTGCTCAGCATGCCCAAGCTCATTACAGCACCCTTTGAAGACGGACGTCTTAGGAAGGGGCTTGCCGGCATTATAACGCGAGACTCAAAGGGCGCCGGGATCGGAACGACAGCTGAAAGAACAAAATACGATTAGATGACGGTTCAAGAAATACAAAAAAAAGTCATCGATGCGATAGTTTACTATACCAGCTGCAGCAGGTGGCAAGGCCGGGAGGGTCGGTGGCGCGACCGATCTCTCATCCCCTCCTTCGATCTGTAGCACTGCAATCAAGACAAGGGAAAGTTAGAGATAACTCCATCACTAAAAAAGGAAAGACATCAGTTGGAAACTATACTCACTAGCGCCACTGGAGGAAGAAGCGAGTTCAGATGGGAAGGAGAAGTGCGGGTGCAACACCTGATAGAGATGATAAAAAAGCACTCCTGAAAAGACGCAATAGTACGACATTAGTACATAAATTATGCGGCTGAAAGATAAAACTAATGGGTTGCAAATCCATACCTTCCAACATCTTTGATGGTACAAGGGAAGGCTGAGAGGTGACCACTGCCAAGGCAGTAGTTGACGGCGCTCCCTCGAGCAATGGATCATCGGCACTGGCCGCACCTACGTCAAAAAAAAAGATAAACTTGTCAGAAAGGATCGCAAGATATAAAAAAGGGGGGACAACAACTCGAAATTTACCTGATGAGCCGCCGGCCGAAACAGAGGCGTCTCCCCCCTCCATCGATACGAGTCCACCTCCCGTGGCCTCATCACCGGACTTGACAGGGGCTGTCGTCTTGCTCGCATGACCAGGAGACGGCGGAGGACCACAGACGGGGAGAGCAATGATTGGAGCATCGCCAGACTCTTGAGAAAGAGCGTCTGGTTCGTCCCCGGGAGTCACGCCCATCTCACCCGCTACTTCTTCGGGCTTGGCGGTCGCCATTGTCTCATCCATGGGGTCACCAGTTTCAGATGCTTCGCCCGCCGCTGCCCCAGGCTCAGTTGCCGCCACCTCAGGCTCGGCCTCAACGACTTTCTCTGGTGCAGCTCCCTGAGCCCCCAGCTCAGATTCAGCAACCCCGGCGACGTTGCCCACCGTCGGCTCGGGTTCGGCCGATGCCTCTTCCTCTGTCCCATTAGGCTCGACGGTTTCCGCCTCCCCTTCGATTGGACTTGGCCCTGCAGGACGAGATATATAAGAACTGATAGGTTTACAATTCTTACAACAAAATCTTGAAAGACACACTACCTGAGGTGGACTGATCGTTGGTCTCCCGAGCTGCACGCAACGCCCGCCTATGAGCAGTGGACAGGGCGACCAGAGACTCTTCCGAGGGAGTAGCAGCACGAGGGACGGTACTTGTGCCAGCTCCCACGGCCAAAGCAGGCCTGCGTGCCTTCGCCTCGCGCCTTAGCCGCTTTCTCTCCTCCTGGGCCGTTGAGACAGACCTTTTCAAAGCCTCCTTCATTGAGACGTCCTCGTCTGTGAACAGGGATGCCTCCAAATCCTTCAAGGCATCCCTCATCGACTTGTCGAATTGAAGCTCTCGCGGCAACCCCAAGGAGACTAGGACTTCAGTAGCGGGCCCGGGGAAAGTCCCCGCATCAGCTGGCGCAACCCCTGCAAAGAAGCAAAGGAAGAAGGTTAGGTTGAACATCAGAAAAGAGGATAACAAAACTTAATAAGGCGAGACGTACCGATGCCCATTAGAGCACGCTTCTCTTCCTCCTTCTGTTAAAAAAGGGGGAAAGCATTAGTTGAAGATAATAATAAAAATGCTATAAAATGACGAAGAGTACAGCTAATGATTACCTGCTTGAGCGAGTTTATCCAACCACGCTTCGAGCCTTGCTGATCGCACAGAAGCCGCAATGGCAGCCGTCAGGTCAGTGTCTGCGGGGTCTACCGAGAAGCCTTTATTGCTGCCATACTCGCTTATACCTTCGGTAAGAGGGGCCTGAGGCTCTAAACCGAGGATCGCGTCAAGAGAGAGGAGCGACTTCTTCTTCCTCTTCTGCCCACCAGCCCTGGGTGCACCCGAGATCGACTTGCGCTTTGCAGGCACCTTAGGGCGGCGGGTCCCGATATTCACGCCCACGCCGGACTCCGGCGAAACCACATCTACCGTCTCCACTGGAGCACGGGGCGCTGGTGGTGCATCCGCAGTACCACGGAGCGACAGTCCGCGCGGAGGGCTCAACACACGCGGTGGCACGGTTCCGGCATCTTTCAGCGGAGGAATGACCGGGGTCCTTGGCTTCAAGGAAGCCTTGCGATCGCCGCCGGGAGGCGCACCCTTGCGGTCAACCAGCATGCGCTTCTCCATAAGGATAACTGGACCCATTGCATGCGTGTACTAAGCCACGTACACGTTGAGCACCTTGGGGACGTAGCTCGGCTCGCTGATAAAGAAATAAGAACCCATGTTAAGCCGCATGAAATGGTGTATGGCATTCCTTATCCCCTCTCGGCTGGCCACGTGCTTTTCCAAGAAAGCTTCCATCGGGATCCCCTGGTGATAGCTCGATTGTTGAGCGAACCGGTGATGGTTATACCTCATGAAGAGTGTCATCTCATTCTTCCTAAACACCAGGTAGCCCGGCCAAATAGAGTAGAGGTGGAGGATCTCCCGAGCATTCAATATGGAGGCCCCGTCCTTAAAATCATCGCGCAGCGGCACTACCGACTTGGTGGTCTCCGAGCCTATGGTTATGACTTTATCCAAAAAAGAAACCTTCGCTCCGACCAGGTGTGGACGAAGGAGCAGACCCCTAGCCTCCCGCGGAGGTGCAACCACGATTGAAGCGCCGACCAACCGCATGACTCTTGGGAGTCTGCACTTCTCAAAAAACAGAGGGATCTTATGGGTGCCGAACACCCCGTGCACATGCATTTCCATCCAAGAGGTGAAATAGTGCATCGGGAAGTTAGCAGGCTGCACCCCAGGCTTATTAGCGTCCGCCGCTACGCTAAGTCCATTATAAAGGTAAGCCAGCCCGGCGATTCCTACTGTCAACTGCAGACCAGCCACCATCCGATGCGCTGGGTAGAAAACAGATGGCCTCATGTGGCGCGGGTGCATGGGGAGCGCAAAGCTACACAGCCACAATCCCAGGAACCTTACGAAAAAGGTCTCCTCATCCATGCCCGGGACGGCGATTTCTGATAAAGGGATGACGGCGGCGCCAGGGAGATAAAAGTCCCTTTGATCATCCTCCGATATGGGTCGACGGTCCAAGCCGAAGCCAAAAGGGTCATCAAGATGGGCGAACTTCTCGCTCCGCTCTGATAGAAACTCCGGTCGAATGAAGCGAGCGATAAAATCTGCGAAACTGACTCCCCGGATGCCCGATTCCAGATAGAGCCCTTCATAGATGTTCAGCACCTTCACCAGGCCCGGAAACTGGTGCTGAATAGCGTTCTCCGGATTCAGATCAAACACCAGCGGCTTGGTGGCAAAGACATATTCGTCAGGAGGAAGCAACTCCTCGTAATGCTCCCCCCTCATCGGCAGACCCGAGATTTCGGCAAACTCCTCCAAAGAGATAGAGACCTCCCTGTCCGTCATCAGGAAGGTGTGGGTGGGGATGTTCCATTGTTCGATAAAAGCCTTAATCCACCACGTTGGAGGAGAGGGATACTCAAAGAGCGAGACGTAGATGGCCGAATACAAACCAATCTTCGTCAAATGAGTCTTTTTCGCCGATAAGATGTACCGGGCCCACTGCAAATATCCGGCGGGCGGTCGCGGGACCAATCCAATGTTGTAGGCCTGTTCCCAAGGGCGTGATTCACCCTGACAGATTCGCCTCCCCAAAATGTCTATTGTCGGCGGCGGCTGCACGGGAATAGCACCAATTGCAGGCTGAAGGAGGTCATCCGAGTTCCAATTTTTGATCTCCACGGCATACTTCACCGGGGGTTCATCCGCATAAGGGATCGAAAATATTGGCTCGGACGGCGTAGCAAAACCGAAGCTTCGGCGACCCTAGATGATATCGTTATACCACCTACCCCACAAGTGAAGGTTCTTGTGTTCGGGGTCATGAGCCTTGATGAGAGCGAGCACCTCTCGATCCACCGGCACCTGGGGAAATCCTCCCTCCGAGCGAACAAACGGGAATGATAGGTCAGCAGGCATGTTTTCTATGGAGGGACAAAAATTAGCCGTCAGTGTTGTAATTCTAACGCTTGTCATTTTTTAAAAAAAATTTACACCACACTGCAATGCAGTGGGTAGGAGACCAAATGGGGACCCACAAAATCTGGATGACAGTGCATTATTTAATAAGACAGCCCCATCATTGGATGAGACTGTCAATTAATGAAGAGACCCTAAGAGAATATTCTCATTAATGGGAAATCCCTAGAGACAAGGAGAAAATCTCCTCTTTCAGAGCAAAGCTCTGTCACAGAGTGACATTTGTCAAACTCTGGTCTCAAGGGAATAAAATTTCCTTAAAAAAAAGCCTAGCTCTGTAATAATGATGGAAAGATCCATTAAAAGAAAATTTTAACTCCTAAAGATTAAAAATTTGGGGTCTTAAAAAATCCATGGAGACTTATAAAAAAGTTCTCCATTTTTGGATCAAAAAAGATCTACATTTGATATATGAGCAAAGCTCTGTTCATGGGTTAAAACCCATGAACAAGATCTCTGTAGATCTATAAACTTTTGAGAGCAAGGCTCTGTTGATAAAACCCCAGAAAGGTTTTCTTTAGATCAAAGATCTATGAGAGCAAGGCTCTGTTAATTAAATTAAATTTAATTTAATTTAAATTTACCTAAGATGATTCTAGGTTCTGAACTCTGAAGTTCTTGGGAAGAAATGAGAGCAAGGCTCTAAAAATTCTTAAACAAGAGCAAGGCTCTGAAAATTCGAGTTCTTGAAAAATGGTAAAACATTTTCCAAGGACCAAGGGTCCTATTTATAGGCGCCTGCGTCCCTTCAACTCACCCGTTGATCCAACGGCCAAGATCTTGCCACCGCTGCACTCACGTGCGCGCCACGTGAGCGCAACGGTGGGGGGCATTTGTTTCCACCAATCAGAGCAAAGCTCTGTTTGAATTTCAAAAATTCAAAATTGAAGAAACGCTTCAAATCCCGTGCGCTGCGCGCAACGCGCCACGTGTCAGAAGTTGATACGTCAGCGCAGCGCCCAAGGCAGCGCGCCCAATCAGAGTAAGGCTCTATTTAAAAAAAAATTAAAGGAAGCAACGCTTCAGTTGCGCAGGCACTGCACTGCGCGACACGTGTCAGCGCAGTGGCGTAAGCGCAGTTGCGTTGCGCTGTGCGCTGCGCGACATGTGTCAGTGCAGCTGCGCTAGCGCAGTCGCGCTGCGCTGTGCGCTGCGCGACACGTGTCAGCGCAGCTGCGCTAGCGCTGTGCGCTGCGCGACACGTGTCAGCGCAGCTGCGCTAGCGCTCTGCGCTGCGTGACACGTGTCAAGCGCAGTTGCGCAATCGCAGTTGCGCTGCGCTCTGCGCTGCGTGACATGTGTCAAGCGCTGGGGCGTTTGCGCCAAACAGAATTAAAATTCTAATAAGATCCTTCTGTTCTTGTTAAAACTATAAGATTGTCTTCTGTAAAATAGAAGCCCTTGGATCAAAGATCCAACGGTGGGGAAAATTCCCCAAATCACTCTGAGAATGATCTCTTTAACAAATTTAACAAATTTATGGGTACTATATAAAGGCCCCTAGACCCCAATTCAAAGGGGGGGATCAAGATAAAAAAAAAGAGCACAGAGAATAGAGAGAACTCTGAAGAATTTTGAGAAAAAGAGAAAAAAGGTAAAAACCTTTATTCAAGAAGAACTTCTTATAATAGATCATTGATCTAATAACAAGATCAATGATCTTCAATAAAAAAAAATAATAATAACAGTGCCTTGCACTTTTTTATGAACCATTGGTTCTGGAATCTTAAAGATTCTTTTCTTGAATCCAAAATTGGATCAAGTTATTGAAACAGTGCCTTGCACTTGCAAAAACTGCACTGTTGCGCTCCTGGATTGGCGCAAGCCACCAGAGAGCGCCACGTGTCAGCATCAGAATAACTTGCGCTATGCGCTTTTAAGATAGAGCATTGCTCTTTAAAGTTGGCGCAACCCACCAGAGCGCGCCACGTGTCAGCAGCGCAACAGCGCAGCGCACTGAGCTGTTGCGCTTGCGCTCACCAGAGTGTGACACGTGTCACCACGACAAGCGCTTGCGCACAGTAATTGGCGCAAAGCGCTTGACAAGCCACTGTCAAGTAATTAATGCACTGCATTATTTACAGAAGGGCCAAGCCCAATTAAAATAAAATGCAATGCATTATTTTAATAAAGGGCAGAGCCCAAACAGATGCTGTGCATCATTTAAAAGGGACAGAGCCCAAATCAAAAAGGCCCAGCAGGCCAGAATAAAATGCAGTGCATTATCAAACAGGGGCAAAGCCCTAGCACAGGCCCAATAGGCCAAAGATAAAAACGTTGAATATTCTCAACTGGACTTAGCCCAATCATGGCCGTAAGTCCTCAAATTAAATTGACTGGGCAAGGCTGCTCCCTTAAATCAATTTACATCCGGTTCAAGGGTACATCTCCGAACTCCTCTGACACCTATCGTTGTAATCCTTCAACGACGTCAGAGAGGTGACGGGTCCTGATAACCACACACCCATACGGACTGTGGGGTCCTTAAGCCCGTGGACTTATGCGTCTTTAAACTAATGTACTTATGCGTCCTTAAACTAATGGACTAGCACGTCCTTAAACACACTAATACGGACTGTAGGGTCCTTAAACCCATGGACTTATGCGTCCTTAAACTAATATCCATCCCCAAAACCGGAAATGGACCGCAATGTCCTTAAACTACCTATGGACCACCATGTCCCTAAACTGGAAATGGACCACCATGTCCCTAAACTGGAAATGGACCACCACGTCCCTAAACTGGCATAATAGAGCCCCTAAATGCTCTTTTTTCGGATCTAAACGATCCAGTTTAAGTTGATCTTAGCCTCAAATATGGCTAACGTATCCTTAAACCCTCAAACTGACTTAAGTCCCAAATTGGACTATGGATCCCCTAATCAACTTTGGTTCAAGGGTACATCTCTGAACTCCTCTGACACCTGTCGTTGTAATCCTTCAACGTCGTCAGAAAGGTGACGGGTCCCGACGGCCATACATTCAGTGGACTACTATGTCCCTAAACTGGAATAACAGAGTCCCTAAATGCTCTTTCCGTTAAGTTGATCTTAGTCTCGAATCAGACTAACGTATCCTTAACGAACGTTTAAGTTGATCTTAGCCTCAATATGGCTAACGTATCCTTAAACTAAAACACCAAACCCAAATCTAAGTAAATATGGATTTGGACTAATCCACGTCCTACGGGCGACGACATAACTTAGTCTCCGTATACAATCCACGGGCATCCACAAACAAAACAAACACACACGACACGAAGTGAAATTCTGGAGAAGGAGAAATTTTTTACCGCGATGCGGTAGCGTAATTAACTGCAGGAGCTTGCGCCTGCAGGGAAGAGTGTCCCCACAATCAAAAAACCCTCGAACGATGGGGAATCTGACGAAGTCTGCTAAATCGGCCACATCCGTCTAAACCTTCGATACACGGCGCCATAAATCAACTTGGTATCTTCGGAGAGGTGGACGGATAAAATCAAATAACATCTGCCCCGAATCTCAGGCAAGACCGTCCATGTCTTGGCCGCCATTCGGAGGGGAACACTGGCATGTGTAGACATAGGACCACATACATTACTATGTATCAATCTCAAGAGCTCACTAGCTCTTTCTCCGTGTCCTGTAAACGGAGTTTTGGTCATCTTGCCTTTGAGACATGACTGGCAAGTGTCATAAGATGAAAATTCGAACGGATTCAAATATCTATCTTTATGTAACTTAGCTAGTCGTGTCGCATTGATATGACCTAGTCTACAATACCACAAGAAGGATTCATTCATTTCTGAACTTTTCCTCTTGTGTGTGTTTTGTACATTAAGAACCGTTGTTTGATCTATAACGTATATGCCATTATTTAACGAGCCTGATCCAATCAACTTTTGATTCAGGAAGATGTTCATAACATTATCCTATACTACAAAATTATATCCTTCTTTACTTAATAAAGAAACTGATATAATGTTGCATATCAGGGTCGGAATGTAATAGCATTCGTTCAAAATCAATGTATTACCATTTGGTAATACAAGGTGATATTCGCCAACAGCTTTGGCTGCAACATTTGCCTCATTCTCGACTCTAACGGAATGATCACTCATTCCTAGTTCTCTACCTTTCCTTAGCCTATGTAACATATTACATATGCGGGATCCCGATCCGGTATCTAATACCCAAGACGTAGAGTGAACTGAGAAACAGTTCTCGGTAACTAACACACCCGAAGAAGATGCATCAATATGCTTATTCTTCGTTTGGGTGGCATAGAAATCCGGATATTTCCCTATTTCCTGTTCAGTCTTATAACAATTATAAGAAAGAACGGAACCAACGTTCCCCTGCACAGTATAACATGCGGGTTCGGTCAATACATCCATATTATTATCTTGATTAAGGCCTGAAATGATCGCTACCTGGAGAGAGAGAGAAGAAAACACTTTAGCATATGCTCTTGCAAGACCAGATTGGTTATTATTTTATCTAATCAGGATGACTCCCACTGTTTTTTATCAAATCTTCCTTCAAACCCTAAAAGGAAAGATTAGCCGTGATTAATTACACCCTACAATTTAGCCAATCTTTCAGTCAGGCCAGTGTTGTTAATTTGAGGGAGGTTTCCCGTGCTTTCGCACGGACCTAATTAAAATAAACTTCGTTTTCCCAGAGGCATAACCCTGTAAATACCTTTCTAGACACTTACTCGATCGGCTAATTGTCTTGTGTAAAACTCTCATAGGAGTAACTCTTACTCGCAGTGGGTATCAGGATCCAACTATCTCATAGAAGATATGCAATCTTATTAGAAATTTCAACACTTGAAATTCCCGATAATATTTTTTCCTTAGCGTCCTATGACCTTAACGGAGGTCAACAAACCATAGGCTGCTAGTCAAGTCCAACCCGTCATTTCTTGATTGAATTAAACCCACCCGCACGACCCTTGACGGAGGTCAACAAGGCCGTACGACTACCCTAATCCAATCTGCATCATATGCATAATCAGATAAATACTAGTCAGCTACCGCACACTATGCCTTGACGGAGGTCAACAAACGTAGTACGAATACTAAGTAGGACTTATCTGAAATGACGGAGGGTTACGAAAGGTTTTTATGAAAACCTTTTGCGTAATGAACTTGACATCGTTGTAGAATCGAGTGATTTTTGAAAAAGGAGTGTTTTTTAGGCTTTCACTAGTTTTGCTAAAGAGGTCACTCCCGGTGAAGAGATCTCGGCTCTTTCCTTGTTAAATAAGGTGCAGGATATTTCATAAATATCACTATGCAAAGCAGAAACTATAAAAGCAATCAAAAGACAAACTGTGTGTTGTAGTATCTGCTAGCTTTTGCTAAAAAAGTCACTCCGGATGAAGGGATCCCGACACTTTCCTTATCAAATAAGGTGCTGAATATTCTACAAGGAATACCGCTATACAAAGCAAAAACTAGAGCTACCCTTTTGAAAATTTGATTCTACAACATCTTTTAGGTTTCTTTTCTTTCATTAATCATATTAATGAAGTCCCATCATTTATGCTTCCTAAGAATCACAGAAGAAACGAAAATACAACGTACGCTTATACCATCTGCATTCGCCACAATGTCCCGTTATGCACCGTTAGGTTACTTAACTAACAGCATACTGGGACGGGACTAGCGCGGGTGCAAAACATAAGCAACGTCTACTATATATCTCATATATAATGTATATCCATTCGTCTCATAATCCACAGTGATCACATCAAAAAGCAGCAGAAAAAACATATGAAATATTGGATATACTAGGAGGTCCGTGTTTTATTTTAAGCCTGTATAAAACACGGATCCACGGTCATGATGAATAGCCAAACCCACATCCCTAGACCCCTACGAGAGCAGCAAGCAACCCCACCAATTCTTAGAGTTAGGAGACCATAACTCGACTCATCGAGTTGGTCTCCCACTGGACTCTATAACCCGGTTACTTGTGCTCCCCTCCTTGGGTCTATCCTAATACGGAAAAGTAAATGATATACAACAATGGCGACATCATCCTCAACCCGGAAGTGCCCCAATAAAAGAATATTACATACATTGAACATTACATGAATGAAAATAAAAACTCTCATCTTACATAAAACCCCGGCTATCCAAAACACGACGATCCAATATAACATATCATAGCAACACATAACATCACATGTCATCAACGTAAGTAAATATGCGTATCCCAGTTGTCGTTGACATATAACAACGAAATCGGCGATACATCACATATTACACTTACGGTCGCAGAAAAGAAAATATCAAACTACAACATTTGGAATCCATAATAATCTTAGACATCATAAACCCGAAATATCACATATTACGGATTTGATGCCTAACTATATGAATTCCACATATTGTATCACATTCCACAAATAGCTAGACGATATTAAACCTTTCGATCGAATCAACAAATTCCCAAAATTTTCCAGAAAGCTCAACACTTGAGCAGTATTAAAAATTCCCAGAAGCATGCCCCAGTACCAATGGACCAACCGTTGAAGTGTCGTCCCTTGTCTCCTTAGTGGCGCCGCGGAACCGCCGCCAAAACCATGTTTTGGCCGCGGTTCCGCGGTCACTAAAGCGAGTTAGGGACTCGTTCTTCAAGAGGGTCCATACAATTACCTGCATGATTTTATGAGGATTTTTAATGTGAAAAATTCCAACATTTTGAAAATTTTCCAGAAAGTTGGGAATTTCGGGTTTTTGGAGTTCATTCGAACTTCTAACTTCGCCTAGACAACTCCTAATGCTCTAGTAAGGCTCTGATACCACTGTAGGTTTTTTTGGCACAACCACAATGTTTCATAAGGCATCAAACATGCTATATTTAAAAATTCAGTGTGCCAAACAATCCTAACCTAGGATCTTACTAGAGTTTTAGAAGCTAAACTAGAAAGTAAATATCTTTATATCTAAGTTATAACGGAAACCTCTATAGACCGGTCCTTCACTTTAATGGCTCCTTGTAGTGGTCCCTTCACTGCGATCATGGAACTCCCGGACTCTTGCATGGCTTCTCAAGGTAAAAGGAACGATCTTGCTTGAAGTTTTCGAGGCCGAAGATGATCTACGTCGAGGAGACACTAACTCAGGCTACTACTTCACTAATGAGAGATTAGTGAAGCTAACACCCTATATTAAAGTGCTAATCTAGTAGAGGATGATGAAGTAGGAAGTGGGCTCACTTTAGTTTTATTTTTCTCACAATATTTTCTCGCTTTTGAAAAAGCTAGTAAGCTTTTTTCTCAAGGATGAAGAAGATGAAACAAAGAGATGAGAATGAACTAATGAGGTGAGAGAATGAACCATGGGTGAGTTTGTATCATATAGCTAACTCATGTAGAGACATAACCATGGTTAAATTATAATGGTTAGGTTAATAAATATCTTAAGTAAAACAAAATGAGTGGACTAAGTCAATGCATCCACAAGCTTCTACTAGCTTCATGTATGTGAGCAATTATCCACTAATTTGGATTTGCTTTAAATATTTAAATCCTACATTATAATTAGTATGGTGTAAGTCTCATATACCCATGTAGTGTGTGTCAACAAGCATGACACAAAATAAAACACAATTAATATATATCACATATATATTAAGTGTGCACATGTGAGAAAATAAATGCTTAAGTGGGCTAATATTAGTTAATGTAAACTAGTATATCAAATATACAATTATAAACTAAATTATTAAATCAACACTTGATTTAATAATCCGACTATATCGTATATAACCGACTAATATTATATGTACCATCTTATCGAATCAACACTTAATTCGATAATCCGGTTATATCACATATAACTGACCGATACAAATATCATGAGAATAGAATACGGTATCACATACTCGTATTATTCTCGGTCCCGCACATATCACATATGTGCTCCTACTTCGTTTTGCCTGAGCCAGTAAAACCTCTATGTAGGACTCTAAAGACTCGTCAATACGCCGGCAGTAGGTGATGATCATATCAAACACCCACAAGCCGTCAACGGTACTAGCTGGACGTAACGGCTACCCGGGTATTGAGCGATCAGAAGATCAACAAGCAAGTCCGCTCTAGCTCCTGTAAAGCCTGTCAGTAACACTACCGTACAATCGGGTCTTTTCGTCTAAGATGTCGCATATCAAATCTAGGGGTGGTAAACGTCAGACCCCAAAAACTCGATAAGTCATGCCGATACGAGGCTCATAACAGGTCGAGAAACTACTGATAGCACTTATCAATAAATCTCTAAATCAACCTTGGCCAGGGACTTCCAGTTATAGCCAATCGAGCACTGCACGACATCTACCCTCAATACCTGGAGAGACGAAATCCCCTCCTATTGCTCATTGCCTTCATGTGACTCGGGACTGTACCCAAAAACCACCGTTTTGCACGTCCACTTGAACGTGGTAAGGTGGAAATCAAAGCTCAGTGGGAATCACAGAAGACTCTAAGACGATCTTGGGTCTACAGACTAACATGTACCAGTGTCACCAGAGAACTGCTATCTGACGTCAGGTATAATACCATCTAGGAGTTCTCGGCGAGTCCGTCCAGTGTACCCAGTCTCTACTGAGCACCCGTATACCATCTCTGATGTCAAACACCAATGGATATGGGATCATCTACCGCCTATCACATGGGTCAAGAAGCATATACGCTAGTCTACTCTGGTATATCGATGCCCCGTCTCGATACACCCACGACTAGGAACATTAAAAGATGAACTTATGGACTACCATGGCCCCACTAGTATGATCTGCATCATAATCCTAGTAGTCAAGTACACATCTTAAGGGCTTTACCAACATGTTACCATAAGACAATATCAAGAGACAAATATACATGTTAAGATAAAGAGCAACCAGATAGCATACTATCATGTCGAGCAAGAAATTCCTCTCTATATATGTCCAAGCATCCACTATAATATATATCATATGTACAATAATGGTCTCTAGGGCATACATACAACTAACACTCATCGCCAAAAATCTTAAGTCCGCTTAAGTTAACTTCTCAAAAGTATCTTTAGAATACACTAACAGCACTCGCCGAAAAAAATGCCTTTGCGATGATAACAGAAGCAGACTTGAGATTTTAAGTTATCGGTTGTTGGAACCCTGCAAATCCAAACAAATAAATAAAAACATAAACTCAAATCATAATTTTCGAATTTAAACAACACACTTGCTACACTAATACACATACATACGTACATACCTCATTAAACCTTCATCCGAAAAAAATATATCGTCGAAGTATCCTCCCTATATTGGATGCGGAGGCTGAGGGTAGTAGACTCCCTATGTCAGAGATGGAAGCTAAGGATAATACAACGACCCCTGTTGCGGAGGCGGAAGCTGAGGGTAGTACGACGTACTCTGTGGTGGAGGAAGGTAGAACGAAGGTCCCTGTGATGGACGAGGGTAGAACGACGGTCCCTACGTTGGAGTAGGGTAATATATATGTCGGCTGCGACGGCCATGAACCCTGTACTGACCATGGTTGCAAAGGCTGACCGTGTTGTTGTGCACATTAATCAAACTACAACTCCATACTATCTCTCAATGTCGCTTCTTCTTCCTCCCTTTTCTTTTCTGCTTCATCCCTCCTTCTGAGCTGCACTTTTAGCTCTTCGATCTCCTATGCCTCAGCTGATTGTTGGTGGGAGCGAGCGGTCGATGTATTTGAAGTTCCTCAGGACCTCGACCGTGAAAGACCAATTGGACCATCCGGGAATACAGCCGTGTCCACTTGATTGAGGGAAAATTTTCTCTATAATCGATACCTCAGCCTTTATAGGAAGAGGAGTGTCAGCCGAAAATTCGGGATTTGATTCCCGATAGCGCCTCTTTGCTTCCTCCAATTCATCCTTCGACAAATGAAACATTACTTATTTTTCTTTGCGAAGTTAACAAGTGTTTAATAACTTAAAAGAATTTATAAATGCAAGCTTACCATATGTTGAGTGGTTATACCCATCCTTTCTTCTGGTATGCCTTCTCTAACGTGCAATGCCTCCAAAGTCTCAGGAAAGACCGACCTTTCTCTATCCTTCTCCTGTACCAGATATTTGATTTATCTATAAGAGAAGATATGTAACGATAAACTTGAAAAATCAAACATATATGTAATTAAAGATAAATTCACCAAAATAGCCCTATATTGATCAACAGGAACCGATCCACAATAATATTCACCCGTGGCTTTCCCTCGGTTATGCTTATTCCTTTCTGATTCGGCCTGCATATTTAGAAAATAAGATATCTCAATCTAAATTATTCTGAATTCGGTGTTCAAATCAATTAAGTATCTTTTTAATTACTTTTGCCTCGTATGTATCCCAATACAATAGAAGATAAACAAACTGTTCCCTAAGGATGCAGACGGAAGAGCCGCAAAACGTTTTCGGTCCTCTGTAAATTTAACAGACTCCTCGAACTTCTTTTTTAGTCTTTGACGTCATCTCTTGTATATTTGTGGCATCTCATACCGGATATACTTCCAATATTCGTCTATATCGTCCTCTAAAACGAAATATCGCTGTAATACAGATTAATAATTATATTAATTAATAAATTAATACCATATAACAAGTATGCAAATAATGTATGTAGTTTGGTTAATTGAGTTATGTATTACCAGGAGAGAGCGCCAAGTCCATACATAGGCTTTCCAATGTTATCTGCAAACGTGAATCCCACGTTCCAGAAGTCTGTGTTGCAGACAAGAATACCAATTTAACCGTGAAAATGGGTAGCCCACATATCCGAACCTACGGGCTTCCCATTTACCTTTTCCAGATTTTCCATTTTTCCCTTCAAATCGTATTTCGTAATCTTGTTGGCAACACCACTTTCGCGGTGTTCAAACCGGGCCAAATCATCCCCCGCAGCCCATGCCTCAGTGATCCACATGTATGCTGCCCGTATCATCGTTTCCATTTGTGGGCGAAGAGCATTCCACCTCGACCGTGCAGCCGCATTGTCCATGTCTCGATAATATTTTTGATTTTGTAATTCTCGAAGATGAGGTAATGGATCAATCCACTCATTAGTGATGGGATCTGAGAAAACCCCAGGTTCTCTACTCAGGTCCATGCACTGCTCTTCCAGATGTGCATACGGATCATCCTGCACTAATGCACATGCCCCCGTGATCAGAAGTACCTACAAATTTTAATTTATTATAATCAATACTATGACCAAAATAATTTGAATACGCTTATTTAAAACTTGAAATATATACCTGTAATCTCAGGGTCAGGCTGTGTTGAGAAAGAAGCATCTCGTGCTCTTTTCTTCGTAGATAATGCTTTGGCAAATTTTGCAAATATGCATTTTTTTACCCATCTGCTCTCTCTCTCATGGCAGCAACTGAAGAAACTAAAGCCACAAAACCTCTCAAGTATCAAGTATTATATTCACTCTATTTCTCTGTTTCCAAAATGTTTTCTTTCAATAAAGAAGAAAAAAACTCTCAACAAAATCTTATTCTAATGTTTGTTTTAGATATGGAACCTGAAAGTTTCAATCCATTTTAAAGGTTGCAAAAGGAAAGTCAAGAAAGTGCTCCAAGGCATCGAAGGTAAAATCTTTTGCTAAAAATCTTTATTAATCTCTAAATTACACGACTTTTGTAATTTGCAGTTGTGTACATGACCACAATAGACTCACAGAAACACAAAGTGACTGTTACTGGCAACGTCAAGGCCGAAACCCTCCTCAAGAAACTCATCAAGACAGGAAAACACGTCGAGCTCTGACCTGAACCACCGAAGCCTAACAATCCCAATTACGAAAATGATGGAGAAAATAAAAAGAACACGAATAAGAACAAGAACAACATAACAGCTCTAAGCCCGACAGCGAAAAATTCTAGATAACCTAGAAGCAGAAAAACCCGAAAACAAAGGAGAATCTGATGATACACTAATTGTCAGACGGAAGCTATAAGTCGATCCTAAATAAGTTTAAAACCTTTCGAACTTAAACTTACTAATTAAATGAAAAATCCTATTAAAGTTTCTAATCAAATTTTTAGGGTTTCTCGAAAGTTTCTATTTAATCGTTTATAATTAGGGTCTCGGTTCAATAATATATCACAAACTAATTAGTGTTTCTTAATTAGTGTAATTTATTAATGTTATATATTAATTAGTGTTAACATTGGATATTTTATAATTAGTTATGATTTTAATAGTTTGTAATTAAATTTCTCTTAATTAGTTTGTTAATTAGGGTTTATAAGTAGTTGTCATTAGGGTTTTGTATGGATTATTATTTAGGGTTTATAAGTTTTCATTGGGGTTTTTAGGGTTTGTTAATATCTAATCATAAGTTGTTTAGGGTTTGTTAATTAGAATTTATAAATTTTCATTACGGTTTTTTAGGATTTGTTAAGTAGGGTCCATAATTTTATTAGGGTATAAAATTATCGATTTACACATTTATAATCCTAATACTCATCATCGTAAAACCCATTCAATTCCTTAGTTTCTATATCCAATATCTCAATACCAACAGAAAATCAAAGATTATCATCACTACCTATTCACAGTTGCATAATCTAATTGAAAAAATTAATAATAGGAGGAGAAAAACCCTAATCTTGGACCGAATTTTGAAAGGAGAACCGCGATTGCAAGCTCTAATAGCAGGAACAACAACAACACTGTCTTAAAAAAAATTGGGAGAGAATTGAAAAAAATTTAGATGAAATTTGGCTGAAAAAGTAGAGAGAAGGGGGAGAATTTACCTCTCCGCTCGAACAGGGAAGAATGGGGGAAGGAAGAGGGTTCTCGAGACAATAATCTGCCCAATTTATTAGCGACGGTAATATACGATCGCTAATACTCAGAAAACGGTTGCCAATTTATTGGCGATTGTTCCTTAGCGATCGTATAATAAATACGGTAACTATTAGTTTATTAGAGACCGTATATTTTTTACGGTCTCTAATAAACGGTCCATAATGTGTTCAATTTCTACCAGTATAATAGATCATGTATACCATGAATTCCAAATTCTGTGGAGAAAAAAGAAAACAAAAACAGGGTGAATTAATTCCATTCCACCGCCAGAAGAAATCAGTGTGCTAAGTCACTCTGAGTGCTCCATGATTCCCAAAAATAATGTTGTCTAACATGCTCTAGGATCGAATAATTACTTTAATTTTTGCTGGAACAAATGAAAGCTAGCATGCGTGCATGCGAGCTATTGTCTCTCAAAGATGAAGAAAAAAGAAAAAAGATTGTTGATTTCAAAATACATTATCTCTTGCAGAATCCGGCCTCCTTTTTGCTTTATCCTAGTCCACTCTTATAATTTCCCAAAAAATAAAATTATATATTTACTCAGATACCATTCCATGTCCTAAAGTTTAAGTTAAATATTTTTCAAATCCAGAGCACAAGTTAGCAGAGAGAAGAGTGTGAAGGAATCATGGAATATTACTGATCACTGATCAAGACTAAGTTTTCCTCTATTTATGTAGAAAGGAAGCGATGCTTCTTTTTCGACGAGAATATCTTGGGCTGCCAGCCTACTAAATATCAATCCCCTCACCTTTCAAGTCTCCTTTTAGATTGAGATAAGGAGCGAGCGATGGCAGCAGCAGTCGGCAGAGCTATCGATTCCTTTTTCTCGACTATTTATTACTCGGTTCGGCATCCGATGACCAACCACCATCGAAGTAGCCACCAGGGTTATTATTATACCGGCAACCACAGCCACGCCGATACTTACTATTTTGAAGCCAACAAGAGCAGGAACACGGGCAGGGGACGACCTCTCTCTTTGCAGGTTTGTTCCTTTTCTCATGGTTCTTGTGTTCATGAAAAACGAATAACAGAAATTAAGAGAATTCTTGATCAGTTTATTCAAACCTTTGAAAACCTGCACTTTGCCCGACTTTCAATGCCGTTATTATCTTGCATATCGTAGGTTATTGATAGTGATGTAATTAAAGACGGAAACGAGGGATCCTTTTGTAAGAGAAAAGTGTGAGAATGTAAATACTTTAGTCTATCAAACTTTTGCGTAAAATAAAAGGTTTGTAGATGTTGTAATGGTTTCTTGCGCTATGCAAGAATTAAGCTTCCTTTTATTTCGTATTTTTCCATAATATATATTTTGAATCAATATGCCATCTTATTTAATCTCCATCTCTTTCTGAACAGACCGTAGAATTGAAGGTCCGCATGTGCTGCACAGGTTGCGAGAGAGTTGTCAAAAATGCAATCTTAAAGCTTAGAGGTAAAACTACGACAAATGATCTTCTGTATACCGGCCATATGTGTTCGGTTATGAAAACCGGCCATATGTGTTCGGTTATAAAAGAGAAAAAGATAGGATCTTAGAAAGCTGCTCCATGGCTGCCCAAATATTCCCATCTATTTCATATCCTTGATCGGGTGCATTCCACTTCCACTTGGCACACCCCGAATGATTTTTCTAAAACTACCTCTATACACATGCATTAAGTTTGTGATAGAAGCTCATAACTTCCAAAATTCCATCTACAGGGGTTGATACAGTGGAAGTGAACCTGGAACTGGAGAAAGTGACCGTAACCGGCTACGTCGACCGCAACAAAGTTCTCAAGGAGGTGAGAAGGTGCGGAAAAAAGGCGGAATTCTGGCCGAACCCCGACCTCCCTTTGTATTTCACCTCGCAGGCAAATTACTTCAAGGACGAGGAATCGTTCAGGGATAGTTACAACTATTGGAGGCACGGATACAACGGGGACAAGCACGGGAACATCCCGGCTCCACAACGGGGTGAGGACCGAGTCAGCAACATGTTTAATGATGATGATGTCAATGCATGCTCCATCATG
Source organism: Agapanthus africanus (assembly GCA_030015575.1). Classification (NCBI taxonomy): domain Eukaryota; kingdom Viridiplantae; phylum Streptophyta; class Magnoliopsida; order Asparagales; family Amaryllidaceae; genus Agapanthus; species Agapanthus africanus. The sequence continues at coordinate 37,580,342 of CM057345.1, read as the reverse complement.
TGAAATGGGGGAGGAGGATGATGATGATGAAGATAGTCTGTGTTCATATGTACATGTGAATGTCCTTGTGTTAAAAGGGGAAAAGTGTAGAGCTTTCATGCTTATATGGTCTCCACTTTTCCATGGGATTATGTTGTGTTTGCTTTTACCGTGTCCTTTAAAAAGGAGGAAGTATGATGCATGTTTGTAAATGTCAGATAAAATATTTTAAGAACCAAGCATGCATGCTTTGGTTGCTAATTTGGCTTGGAACTTTTTGAACTTCTGAATTTGCGTCACTAAATTATACTCCCTTCATCCCTTTTTATTTGACGTTTTAGAATACACACCGATTTAAAAAAACATTTTCACTTTTTTAATATCGGCAATTAATTTATTGTCACATCACCCCTAAAAAAATCATATCATTTCTGCCATCAACTATTTTGGAAAACATTAATAATATAGAATCACCACTAATAATTTTCTAGGCTATTTTTGGTATTGTATCATTTATTGATATTTTTATCATTAATGATTTTCTCGTTATTCTAAAACGTCAAGTAAAATGCGACATTTTTTCTCTACAAAATGTCAAGTAAAAAGGGACGGAGGGAGTGATCTAGATCCCGTTTTCAATGCTGCAACCTCCAAAGATCGATGACCAACCCTATTTTATTAAAGAAAAAAGATGGATCGTGACACATTGTCTAACCTAAAATAAGAAAAGAGAAGGCTAATTAAATGGCATACAAACAAGATATTGATAAACCAAAAAAAAATTGAATTCAAGATTTTTGAAATTTTGGGCTTTTTATGTGCGATAACAGGCAAAATATTGATAAACCAAAAGTTCTAAAAATTTCGCGATTGCTCCTACCAAAAATTTCTGCGCAAAAGAGCCTAAGGTATCAAATGACAGCAATACGCTTAAGAAAATGCAAACCAGTATTTTCCATGCTATATTTTTTCAAACTCCCGAATGAGAATCAGGTAAATTCTGATGGTATCAAAAGCAAATCGAAAAATCTTTCGATTTGATATATTACGGATTTCATAACTCTTCCGGAATAAAAAAATTATGAGCAAATGTGCTGTGCACGTATAGTCTGAGTAATGCTCTACCACATAGGGGATACATTTTTAGTCCCACATCAGGAAAAAGAGAGATCTCTTCTCTACCACTTCCCTATAAATAAGAGGAGATACCTTTCAAAAAAAATGGGGATTCAATCCTCAAAAGAGCTTAGTTCTCCATAGGAGCTTAGTTCTTCAAGCTAGGGTCTTAGCTATCTCCCTCCATAATACGTATATGCACAAGCGCCACTGTCACGGCCCAGAATTGGCACGTGACCGGCACGAGAATCACGTGAAGTTTATAGGGCCCCGCCGTAATTCAAGTAAGCCGAAGCCCAGAAATCTAAACCTTTTTCATAAAATAGTGGAGGTGTAGTTTTGAAATAACGGCATAAGGAATTCAAGCCTTCTTTTAAAAGTATAAGTGTTATCATATGAAAATGCAATATTTTGTATACTATCTTTGCAAACATTTTCATCCTTGAAATTTGGGTAGCACCTCCCTTGTATATTTTGATCCAAAACTATATACATACAATAATATAGGCATCCCTAAACGGGAGCTAGCTCTTCAAAATTGATATCAAGTGCACTGGATATCAATCTCTCTGCTCTTCAAATCATATACATGCAATAATACATAGAATCATAAATATGTGCGACAAATGCACAAAATTGATATCAAGTGTAATGTATATGCACAAATCATAAATCAATGTAATAGATGTATCAAACATAAATCAAGTGCAACAACTGTGCACATAGAAAAAATATCTAGTAGGTGCAACTACAGTGCACAAAAACATCCATTATGAAACTAAATCATCAAAACTCCAAGTCCAAATGATACAAGCGTGATACTTGGATCACTAAAACACAAATCGAAACAAATGACATTGAGGTACATCTACTTTAATGTCGAAAGGATGCCGGTGCACCCAAAGCCGACAGAGCAAGAATATCCACCTGCTTCCTGCTCACGGTCTAGCGTCCTCTATCTCTGGTCCTTGTTTTCTCTGTGGATCACCAATCCCACAATCTCTCTGCTCAACGGCCCGGTTAGGAGTAGCGACGGAAACAGTCCCGCTCTGGCGCTCTTCTAATCATCTCTTGGCCAATTAACATAACCACTCGTAATATAGCACATTACTAATGGTGGCATCTGGTCCTCTGAATACTGGAGATACAACCGATCCTGGGTGCAAATCCTTATCGCCATGGTATCCTGGCAAAACCTGCTACGGTCTCTGCCAAGCTCATCTCTGCCGAACTATACGGAAGTTGACACTTCTTACTAAATCCTTTTCTGTTCCGGACAGCTGCATTCTTATCACGACTTTCCTCTGGAATTTAGCCGTATCTAACGCCTCTGCGTATGTAGCAATTCTCTAGCTTCAACGGAGAAGAACGACCCATTATGAGCTCACACGAATCTCTCATCCACTTGTCTTCATTATCGTCCATTTCGAAATCACATCTTGCTGGCTGCGTACTGCAATTCATTCTCAGCTACAATTAATCTGGAGTCACTCACAAGGATTCGAAGTTACGAACTCGGGTATCTTCACCACTCTGTGGAAGACAGCTGGATAATTACGTCCTCGGGAACTCGTCCAAATCATCGGAGGAATACGCTTCATTCGTCCTTTCTCGATCAACTTACAACACGTCTAGGTGAGGTCCTTCTATTTGAAGCTAGTCAACTTACTGATCTCGCATCGAAGCATCCCACGAACAAAATGTCCTCTCTTGATCGATTACTCTAGGTCTGAGCAAGATCCTTCAAACTGGAATTCTTCAACTTAACTGAACCTCTTGTTAGTTATATGTATGCCCTAGAGGCCATTACTGTACATAGGATGTATATTGTAGTGGATGCTGGAACATATATAGGTAGGACTTTCTTGCTCGACATGATAGTATGCTATCTGGTTGCTCTTTATCTTAACATGTATACTTTCTGTCTCTCTGATTACATGTTGATAAAGCCCTTAGGATGTGTACTCGACTTCCAGGACTATGATGAAGATCATACTAGTGGGGCCTGGGTAGTCAATGAGTACATCCTTCATTGTTCCTAGTCGTGGGAATATCGAGACGGGGCATCGATATTCCAGAGTAGACTAGCGTATATCTTCTCGACCCATGTGATGGGCGATGGATGATCCCATATCCATTGGTGTTTGACATCAGAGATGGTATGCGGGTGCTCAGTGGAGACTGGGTACACTGAACGGATTCGCCGAGAACTCCCAGATGGTATTATACCTCACGTCAGATGGCAGTTCTCTGGTGACACTGGTACAGCTTAGTCTGTTGACCCGAGATCGTCATAGAGTCTTGTGTGTCTCCCACTGTGCTTTGATTTCCACCCTACAACGGCTCTACTGAGTCGTGCAAACATGTGGTTTTTGGGTACAGTCCCGATTCATATGGAGGCAATGAGCGATAGGAGGGGATTCGTCTCTCCCGGTATTAGGGGTTGATGTTGCGCTATGCTCGACTGGCCATAACAGGAAATCCCTGGCCAGGGTTGCAGTGATATACTGGTAAGAGTTATCAGTAGTTTCACGAATATTATGGACCTTACGTCGGCATGACTTATCAAGCTACTGGGGTCTGACGTTTACCACCCCTAGGCGAGATATGCGACATATCAGACGAACAGACCGGACTGTACGGTAAGTGTTACTGGTTGGATTCACAGGAGTGTGAGCGGGCTTGCTCGTCGATCTTCTGATCGCTCAATACCCGGGTGGCCGTTACGTTTAGCAGACCGCTTGCGGCTTGTGGGTGTTTGATATGATCATCATCTGCTGCCGGCGTATTGACGAGTCTTTAGAGTCCTACACAGAGGTTTCCTGGCTCAAGCGAAACGAAATAGGAGCGCATATGAGATATGTGCGGGACCGAGAATAATGCGTGTATGTGATACCGTATTTCATTCTCGCGATGAATGTTTTGATTGGTTGTATGCGATATAACCTAGTTATCGAATCGAAGATTGATTCGATAAATCAATACATTGAATACTAGTCGGTTATGTGTGACATGACCGGATCATTGAATCAAGTGTTGATTTAATGATTTAATGTATAATTATATATTTGATATATTACTTTGCATTAACTAGTATTGGTTCATTTTAAAAGGATTTTCTCACTTGATGTGCACATTGTATATGTGATATATTTTTGTGTACACTTGATTGTATCATGTTTGATGATACATGTTAACTTGTGCATGTGTAAAGACTAAACCATGGTTATATGAATGGTTAGGGTTTTGTTTACTTGTTCATTTATTTATATTGATTATTTATTTTGGAAAAGAAAAGGTAAATGGTGGCTTTCTTTGGTTCTTTCATGAAGCTTCATGAAGAGTTGAAAAGGTTGACCATTTTGTTTTCTTCTCTTAACCTAACCATTCACCTAACCCTAGTTTGCTCTCTACACTTGACTATGGTTAGGATATGATAAGTATTCATATTGTTTTTCTTTTTAAAAATATAATACTTATCATAATCTATCTTCTTCTTCTACTTCATCTTCAAGAAAAAGCTTGCCACCATTAATGGCATCTTGAGGAAAAGAGTGAGAAATCCAATTCTAAAGTGAACCCACCTCCTATTTCTTCATCCTCTACCACTTGCCAAGTAGTATAGGGTGTTTTCTTCACAAGTTTTATGACTTGGTGAAGTTGGAGCTTGATCTTGTGATGCCTCGACGTAGATCATCTTCGGCATCGACGTCGACGACCTAGCCCGCCTATTTCTCCGATGAAGCCGATGCTAGAGTCATGGATTCGATTTGGACAGCGAGGAGACATCATCACGGAGCTATGGAGGTGGAGTCTCGGATCTACAAAGGTTGTATTTTCCGTTCACTTAGTTAAGTTGTTAACTAGTTGCTTTTTCGCCTAAAATTCTAGTTAACGATCCGTATTAGGTTTTCTCGGCACTTGTAAAATTTGAAATTGGCATGGTTGATGCCTTGTGAGACCTCATTATCGTGCCTAGGAACCCTACAGTGGTATCAGAGCCTAGCTAGAGCCTTAGGCGAAGTCTAGACGACGTTTGAAACCCGATCGAACCCGAAACCCCAATTTTTCCATGCTCTCTGGACTTTTTTCAAAAACTGGGTTTTTTCCAGATTAAAAATATGCAGAAAATTAAGCAGGGGCTTATAGGAATTACTGAAAATTTCGTGGACCTAAATCGATTAAACCGCCGCGGAACCGCGGCATAAGACTGCTTGTGCGCGGTTCCACGGCCATAGTGTTGGTTCATCCAATAATTGTTTCACAGTAATTCCTCTTTGTTAGTGCTGTATTTTCTGGGATATTTTAATCTTTACTCTACAGTTGAGTTTTCTGGGGTTGTTTAGGGAACTCGTGGATTCGATCGGATTGTCTAATCTTGTCTATGTGTTTTTCCGGGTAAATTTTAGAATATGTTAAAAAGTTCGACCGGATATAAATACCCACTTTTTCCCCTGTTGGGAAATTTCCAAGTGTTGGATTTTTCCGTGGTTTAAAGACGTTCTAAGTAGTGCAAGTAACGCGATGGACCCTCTAGAAGACAACAAACATTAACTCGATTATGTGACCGTCTTGAACTGCCCTTTGAACCTTAGGGTTTGGGGCAGTACGGCGTGTCACATGTGAAGCGTTGGCTTGACCCTTCTACGGCTGGACCGTTGGTACTGAGGCATGAACTGGATGTTTTTAAACCTATTTCATGTGTTGAGCTGTATCGGGAAAACTTGGGTGTTCGAATGTTCGATCGGAAAGTTTAACATTTTCTAGTTATCTGGAATGTGATACTATAATTGGAATCAACAAATAGTTATGAGATAACTGAATGAATGTTATAAACACAGCACTTTAGTCTCACTTGATCGGTTGCCACGGAATTTTGATGTGATCAAAAGTCCGTCGCAATCACGTTGCGTACGCGGATACTCGCCGGATAAACTTAATAGACAGCTACACCCCATAGCCCCGACCAAGTGACTGTAGGAGAACCCCGTCGCCGAAAGCATCCGTTCGGGTGCTCGCGGTAGCGGTGTTCCGCCTTGGTGCACTTCGTCGACGGTATCGGGGGTGCGGCCGTCTACTGAAGTTTGCGACGAGCATTCGATCAGGATGCCGGGAATCTTGTTGAATTACCCGACTTTGTATTGAAAAGAGTTTTCGATAATGAGACTAAAATGCGGGGTTTATAATTGTTAGGCATGCGATGTCTAAGGAATTCATTTGATTAGGCATGTGATGTCTAAAGAGGTTGCGGATTCCAACTGTTGTAGTTTTACACTTTCTTTTCTGTGACCGTAAGTGTAATATGTGATATCGCCGGTTTCGTTGCTATATGCCAACGACAATTGGGATACGCATGTTTACTTACGTTGATGATATGTGATGTTATGTGTTGCTGGATATGTTATATTGGATCATCGCGTTTGAATAGCCGGGGTTTTTTTATGTGAGATGAGTGTTTTTCATTTTAATTCATGTAAAAAAACTTATATGTAATATTCTTTTATTGAGGCACTTCCAGGTTGCGGAAGTTGTCACCATTCGTATATTATTTACTTTTCCGCATTAGAATAGACCCAAGGAGGGGAGCACAGGTAACCGGGTTCTGGGGTCCAGTGGGAGATCAACTCGAGGAGTCGAGTCCGGGTCTCCTAACCCTAGAATTGGTAGGGTTGCTTGCCGCTCTCATAGGGGTCTAGGGATGTGGGATTGGCTATTCATCACGACCGTGGAATCCGTGTTTTATACTGGCTCGTATTAAAAACACGGACGTCCTAGTATATCCAATATTTCATATGATACTTTCTGCTGCGTTATCTGTGATGTGATCATGTGATGTTCTGTGATAGATATAATATATAGTATATATGATATATTATATAGACGTTACTTATGTTTTACACCCGCGCTAGCCCTGCCCCGCTCTGCCGTTAGTTACCTAACCTAACGGTGCACGAGGGGACATCGAGGCGAATGCGGATGGCATAAGTGTACGTCATATTTATCTGTGATGTTTAGGTAATTTAAATGATGGGATATTCATTAATGAGATTAATGAAAGAAAATAAACCTAATTGATGTTGTGGAATTGAATTTTAAAAATAAAACAGGTAGCTACAGTTCTTGCTTTGCACAGCGGTATATATGATATATCCTGCACCTTATTCGATAAGGAAAGGACCGAGATCCCTTCACCGGAAGTGACTCCTTTAGCAATAACTGGCAGATGCTACACACTCGGTTTGTCTTTTGGCTGCTTTTAAGAGTTCTGCTATGCACAGTGATATATATGATATATCCCGCACCTCATTCGACGAGGAAAGGGCCGACGATCCCTTCACCGGGAGTGGCCCCTTTAGCAAAACTAGAAAAGCCTCAAAAACATTCCATTTAAAAACCATTTGATTCCGCAACGAGATCAAGTTCAAAGCGTTAAAGGTTTTCACAAAAAACCATTCGCAACCCTCCGTCATTTTAGGAAGTAGAGTACTTAGTATTCGTGCTGTGTTTGTTGACTTTAGTTAAGGCACAGTGTACGGTAGCTAAGTGATGTCTTCCTACGCCGCATATGATGCGATTAGTTAGGACAGTCGCGTGACTTTGTTGACCTTAGTTAAGGGTCATGTGGGTGGGTCTAATTAATCACGAAATGACGGGTAGAACTTGACTAGTACTTATGATTTGTTGACCATAGTTAAGGTCATAGGTGCTAGGGGTAAAAACCTTTATCGGGAGTTTCAAGTGTTGAAATTTGCAATGAGATTGCATATCTTCTATGTGATAGTTGGATCCCGATACCCACTGCGAGTAATTGTTACTCCTGGGAGAGTTTTGCACTTTGCAATTTGCCGATCAAGTAGGTGTCTAGAAAGGTGTCAACGGGGTTACGCCTCTGGGAAAACGAGGTTTACATTAATTAGGTCCGTGCGAAAGCACGGGGAACCTTCCTCAAAGTACCGACACTGGCCTGGCTGAAAGATTGGCGAACTTGTAGAGTGTAATTAATCCCGGCTAGTCTTTCCTTTTAGGGTTTGAAGGAAGATTTGATAAAAACGGTGGGAGCCATCCTGATTAGATAAAATAAATAACCAATCTGATCTTGCAAGAGCGCACGCAGAGTGTTTTCTTCTCTCTCTCTCCAGGTAGCGACCATGTCACGCCTTAATCAAGATAATAATATGGATGTATTGACCGAACCCGCTTGTTATACTGAGCTGGGGAACGTTGGTCCCGCTCCAACTTATAATTGTTATAAGACAGAGCAGGAAATAGGGGAATACCAGAATTCCTATGCCGCCCAAACGAAGAAAGTGCATATAATGCATCTTCTTCGGGTGTGTTCGTTACACAGAACTGTTTCTCAGTATCCTCTGCATCCTGGGTATTTGATACCGGATCAGGATCCCAGATATGTAATCTATTACATAGGGCTACCGAAAGGTAGAAAAACTGAGAACGGGTGATAAGTTTCATGAGACAGAAAACGGGGCAAGTGTTGCAGCCAAGTCTGTTGGTCACTGTCACCCTGTATTACCAATACATTGATTCTGAATAAATGCTATTAGATACCGAACCTGATATACAAAATCATATCAATCTCTTTATTTATTAAAGAAATGATAAAATTTTGTATTGTTGGATAATGTTTTGAACATTTCCTATATCAAAAGTTGATCGGTTCAGGCACGTTATCTATAAGCATTGACGTTCTAAATCAAACTACAGTTACTAGTATACAGAACACACACAAGAGGAAGAGTTCAGAAATGAACGAATCCTTCTTGAGGCATTGTAGACTAGGTCATATCAATGCGACCCGACTGGGTAAAGTTACATTTTAGATGCATATTTAAATCAGTTTGAATTTACATCTTGTGAAACTTGCCAGTCATGTCACAAAGATTAGATGACCATAGCCCTGTTTATTGGAAACAGAGAAAGAGTTAGTAAACCCTTGGGACTGATACATGATGATGTATGTAAGGTCTCCTGTCTACACATGCCAAGACTGGTTCTTTGTATTTCATTACATTCTCTGATAATCTCTCAAGATTCAGACATATGTTCCTGTTGAAACGCAAGTCCGAACCTTTTGAGATATTCACAGAATATAAGTTAGAAGTAGAGAACCAATAACCGGGTATAAGTATGATGTCCTATAATGAGATCAGGGAGGAGAATACTTGTGCATGGCATTCCTGGATCATTCTAAAGGAGAATGAGATTCTCTCTCCGTATTACTCCTCTGAATACACCACAGCACAACGGTGTATCAGGGCGGAGCAATCGCACAATATTAGATATGGTGTGCTCTATGATGAGTATTACTGAGTTACCTATTTCCTTTTGGGGTTGTGCACTTGAGAAGCTGCATACCTATTGAATTAGGTTCGAATCAAATCAGTGCCTACCATTCCATATAAGATATGGTATGGGAAGAGCCTATCTCTTAAGTAAGTTAAGATTTGGGATTGTCCGGCCTATGTCAAAAGCAAAATCCGGACAAGATCGAGGCAAGGTCAGTTCTGTAGAACTGGAAAGGTTTCAGCTATACAAAACTGCAGCTGATGATTTGACAGAACCAAAGGATTCTATAGTCCCCGATGAACCTCTGCCTCTCCGCCGATCTGGTAGGGTTCCTCACCTACCTGAGAGATACCTCGGTTTCTCGATGACAGTGGGAGCGAGGAATGCATCATGAGATGATGACCCAACTAGTTTCGGGCAGGCCATCAAGAGTGGGGACTCTGTAAGAATGGCTGGATGCTTAGCGATCTGAGATGGAATCCATATACACCAACAAAGTATGGACTTTGGTTGCTATATCTGAAGGGTTAAATCCCCATCAGGAGCAAGTATATCTTGAGAAGATTACTTGGTGTAGATGGAAAAGTTGAGACTTTCAAAGCTAGACTCGTTAAAGGTTTTCGTCATCGACCAGGCGTGGATAATGATGAAACCTTTTCCAATAGCTGTGCTTAAGTCCATCCAGATCCTACTTGCCACTGCTACATACCATAACTGTGATATCTGGTGGTTGGGTGCCATGACTACTTTTCTAAATATTGATTTAGAAGAGAACGTCTATAAGAACACAGCCAGAGGGCTTCATAAACAGTGGGAGCAGCGGAAACGTGTGCAAGTTGCTTTACAGAATAAAGCAGGCATCGCGGAGTTGGAACATCTGTTTTGATGTGGTAGTCAAAGAGTTTGACTTCATCAAAATGGTAGATGAACCTTGTATGTACAAAAGGGTAGTATGGAGTATGGTAATGATCCTCGTAAAGTACGTGGATGACATACTCTTGATAGGAAAGGAGTTTCCTATGCTACGATTGGTCGATCTCCTCTTATCACATAGACTCTCCATATAGGATCAAAATGATACCTCCTTAATCCTGAGATTTGGGACTATGAGATAGATCTAAATGGATGTTAGGATTCTCACTAATTGAAGTGAGATGGTATCAGTTGATCCTGGGAAGAATCACTGGAAAGGTTCCAGGGTGATAAGGACGACTGAATGTCAGTCGCAGGCATTGTCTTTACCCTCAGTGGAGGGACGGTATGTTGGAAGAGTTCCAAGCTAGATACCGTGGCAAACTAGAAGATAAAGGCTGGTAACATCGCTATTATAGATACTACCAAAGAGGCAGTTTGGGTGTATATTGGTTCATAAGATGAACTAGGTTCCCACCATTGTGTGACAATGGAAGTGTGGCTTTGGCCAAGGAACCATGATCCCATCAGTGACCCAGACATATTCTGAGGCAGCATCACCTGATCATGGAGATAGTTGATCTCCATGGTGATCGAGGTAAGGAGAGTAGAATCAGAGGACAACACAGCGGATCCACTCACGAAGGCCTTTTCCCAAAGAGAGATTTTTATGGGATGGTTGAGTATGTGATACTGCAACCACTGCTACAGATGGCCCTAGTGCAAGTGGGAGATTGTTAGTTATATGTATGCCCTAGAGGCCATTACTGTACATAGGATGTATATTGTAGTGGATGCTGGGACATATATAGGTAGGACTTTCTTGCTCGACATGATAGTACGCTATCTGGTTGCTCTTTATCTTAACATGTATACTTTCTGTCTCTCTGATTACATGTTGATAAAGCCCTTAGGATGTGTACTCGACTTCCAGGACTATGATGAAGATCATACTAGTGGGGCCTGGGTAGTCAATGAGTACATCCTTCATTGTTCCTAGTCGTGGGAATATCGAGACGGGGCATCGATATTCCAGAGTAGACTAGCGTATATCTTCTCGACCCATGTGATGGGCGATGGATGATCCCATATCCATTGGTGTTTGACATCAGAGATGGTATGCGGGTGCTCAGTGGAGACTGGGTACACTGAACGGACACGCCGAGAACTCCCAGATGGTATTATACCTCACGTCAGATGGCAGTTCTCTGGTGACACTGGTACAGCTTAGTCTGTTGACCCGAGATCGTCATAGAGTCTTGTGTGTCTCCCACTGTGCTTTGATTTCCACCCTACCACGGCTCTACTGAGCCGTGCAAACAGGTGGTTTTTGGGTACAGTCCCGATTCACATGGAGGCAATGAGCGATAGGAGGGGATTCGTCTCTCCCGGTATTGGGGGTTGATGTTGCGCTATGCTCGACTGGCCATAACAGGAAATCCCTGGCCAGGGTTGCAGTGATATACTGGTAAGAGTTATCAGTAGTTTCACGAATGTTATGGACCTTACGTCGGCATGACTTATCAAGCTACTGGGGTCTGACGTTTACCACCCCTAGGCGAGATATGCGACATATCAGACGAACAGACCGGACTGTACGGTAAGTGTTACTGGTTGGATTCACAGGAGTGTGAGCGGGCTTGCTCGTCGATCTTCTGATCGCTCAATACCCGGGTGGCCGTTACGTTTAACAGACCGCTTGCGGCTTGTGGGTGTTTGATATGATCATCACCTGCTGCCGGCGTATTGACGAGTCTTTAGAGTCCTACACAGAGGTTTCCTGGCTCAAGCGAAACGAAATAGGAGCGCATATGAGATATGTGCGGGACCGAGAATAATGCGTGTATGTGATACCGTATTTCATTCTCGCGATGAATGTTTTGATTGGTTGTATGCGATATAACCTAGTTATCGAATCGAAGATTGATTCGATAAATCGATACATTGAATACTAGTCGGTTATGTGTGACATGACCGGATCATTGAATCAAGTGTTGATTTAATGATTTAATGTATAATTATATATTTGATATATTACTTTGCATTAACTAGTATTGGTTCATTTTAAAAGGATTTTCTCACTTGATGTGCACATTGTATATGTGATATATTTTTGTGTACACTTGATTGTATCATGTTTGATGATACATGTTAACTTGTGCATGTGTAAAGACTAAACCATGGTTATATGAATGGTTAGGGTTTTGTTTACTTGTTCATTTATTTATATTGATTATTTATTTTGGAAAAGAAAAGGTAAATGGTGGCTTTCTTTGGTTCTTTCATGAAGCTTCATGAAGAGTTGAAAAGGTTGACCATTTTGTTTTCTTCTCTTAACCTAACCATTCACCTAACCCTAGTTTGCTCTCTACACTTGACTATGGTTAGGATATGATAAGTATTCATATTGTTTTTCTTTTTAAAAATATAATACTTATCATAATCTATCTTCTTCTTCTACTTCATCTTCAAGAAAAAGCTTGCCACCATTAATGGCATCTTGAGGAAAAGAGTGAGAAATCCAATTCTAAAGTGAACCCACCTCCTATTTCTTCATTCTCTACCACTTGCCAAGTTGTATAGGGTGTTTTCTTCATAAGTTTTATGACTTGGTGAAGTTGGAGCTTGATCTTGTGATGCCTCGACGTAGATCATCTTCGGCATCGACGTCGACGACCTAGCCCGCCTATTTCTCCGATGAAGCCGATGCTAGAGTCATGGATTCGATTTGGACAGCGAGGAGACATCATCACGGAGCTATGGAGGTGGAGTCTCGGATCTACAAAGGTTGTATTTTCCGTTCACTTAGTTAAGTTGTTAACTAGTTGCTTTTTCGCCTAAAATTCTAGTTAACGATCCGTATTAGGTTTTCTCGGCACTTGTAAAATTTGAAATTGGCATGGTTGATGCCTTGTGAGACCTCATTATCGTGCCTAGGAACCCTACACCTCTGTCGTGGAATCCAAATAGACGAATCATCTTGGTCACTCTATTCAAGATGATCTTGCGATCTTCTATCACATCCTTGCATGTAAGCTCTTGTGGTTTCTGCTTAATAAACTCTGAAGACGACATCCCGTCAATCTCAGCAATAGCTGGGTCATCTGTCTACACGGTAGACAACATCGCGATCTTCTGGAGTGGGTTGTATGTCGACAATCTTCACAATCTGGCTGGCCTCTATCAGTGGCCCGATCATCCAGTGTAGATCCCGAACACTCGTCTCACACAAGAAATCCTTACATAAACAGTATATCAGTACATTCCTACGTCACCGGAAGAATGTCTTGGCCAGTCCTCGTCCGTGATGAGCTCGCTCTAATCGTATCTCTAGCCACAGCTCTCTCTGCTCTCGTAGCCATGGTGATGGGAAGCTCAAGCAAATATCGATGAAGATAGATCATAGGAATGAATAGAAATACGGATCAAGAAATGTACATCGTAAGGTCACTTAAGCGGAGCAGCGTATCGTAAGTATGCCACAGAATATACACACGGTACGTCACTCTACTTAAATTACCTACTCCATCAACCAAGGTCAACCTATGTGACGAAAACTCGGTTCCAAAACCCCCTCAGTCAAGTCTAAGTTCCGTAAGGTTAAACTTAGGTTCCGAAATATATATACCTTAGACTCCGCATAGTCAAGCCTAGACTCGAACCAAGGTTAAACCTAAAGATTTGATACCAATTTTGTCATGACCCGGAATTGGTACGTGACCGGCACGAGAATCACATGAAGTTTATAGGACCCCGCCATAATCCAAGTAAGCCGAAACCCAGAAACCTAAACCTTTTTCGGAAAATAGTGGAGGTGCAGTTTTGAAATATCGGCATAAGGAATTCAAGCCTTCTTTTAAAACTATAAGTATTATCATTTAAAAATGCAATGTTTTGTATACTATCTTTGCAAACATTTTCGTCCTTGAAATTTGGGCAGCACCTCCCTTGTATATTTTGATCCAAAACCATATACATGCAGTAATATAGGCATCCCCAAACGGGAGCTAGCTCTTCGCCAATTGGAGGAATCATAACCACGCAATAAATGTATATACGACGCCACACGGCGAAGATCAATCACAGAAAGAAAGCAAGAAGACCAAGACATCATCAAGTCTCAAATAAAGACAATACACCCATTTTGCTCTAAATCTCAAGAAATATACAATTCTGTGTCTAGGTCTACCACATATACAAAATCTGGTTGATGGAGCTTTTAACTAGATACAACTGAATAAATATGTATAAGGGTGGTCACGATCCAAATGTGTATCTCACCTACCAATGCAAAATACCCTGAAGCAAGTTGTGTGCCAGCGAGCCGCTACTGATCCGAGCGGTCGATCCTGCAAGAAAACTATGGCACAACGAAGGTGAGTTGCTAACTCGTGAATAGAAAATATCAGCAGGTAGAAATCGAATGAATAACGATCCCTTGGTCGTACTGCAACATAAAGGTAATACTACGGTATCTAGAGTGACCATATATATATATATATGTATGTATATATATATATGTATATGTATATATGTATGTATATATGTATATGTATATATCTATGTATATGTATATATATATGTATATGTATATATATATGTATATATGTATATATGTATGTATATATGTATATATGTATGTATATATGTATATATGTATATATATATATATATATGTATACAATAATGATATCGCGCCAGTATTAGTGTAGGTATCAAGTCATCTGAGTCATATGCATGTATGCATGTGTATCATCCAACGTGTGCCCATCAACGACACATCAAATCATAATAAAGCTTGGGTGTCCAGCATCGACACTTGAAAATATTATAAAACCCGTGTCCAGTATCGACACGTAAATCCTCATATCTCGGGCACCGTCTCATCGGATCGGCCCCCATATCTATCTGATCTCACGACTTCGGTCGGTATCTTCCGGATATCCGCCGAGCCCAAACTATCACCGGTCGGTAGTGCTCCCCTGCTGGGATCAACGCCTTTCTATACGATCTTCTTGTCCTAGGGTACCGCACCGGGTCCACCATGTACCCGCAGACGGTACCTCCTCACTCCTCGAATCAGGAAACTCATAGCTTATAATCAAGAAAACTCATAGTGGACGCCACAAAGCACATCACGAGAAACCGCGATTTTAAAAAAAAATCATAAGACTTTTAAAATATATCAGCGGTTCTCAAATCCAGAGATCTCATAAAAACAACATCTCATATACATGTATCCATAAACGTACAGTAAATGACAGAACAGTACTATAAAGTATTGCGAGTGTTTTCATGTAAGCATGTCGTGTAATAATTACTGAACAATGGTTGTACTTTTACAGTTTAAGAGAAATACGGCGATATAACAGTTCTATTGTGTAAGTGGCATGGCAATTACCGATGATGAGCGTATGAGCCGGCAAATCTGTGTATGTGTAACATGCGCATCAATCGGTAATGGTGCATGTGTTCTAGCAGACGAAGCCATATACGATAAGTGTTGGGAACGTAGTACGTATGTGACGAGGAAATCATACAGCATAAACATGAACGGTATAAAATATGTAACTACACCTGGATTATTCAAATGTAAACCATTATCCACCAAGGTGTTTAGAAAGCAATGATTCTCCGAATCAAGACAAGCCAAAAGTCGGCGATCCAGCCACATAGTATCAGATGTGGTATAATCATCGTACATCATCCTCGAGTCAAGAGTGCAAATCAATCATCCGGTATATCATATCGCGTAAGGTATAATCCATCGTACGGTGGCATCAAATCAGATTAAGGATTTATCGTCATATACATAATATTGCGTACGGTACAATCTATCGTACATCAAAGTCAAGGGTACGGATCTATGGTCTCGTACATTCTATCATCTCTTATTCTCATATATATATATATATATATATATCATATCTTGGCATATGTATATGTGTATATATCGCCTTGCATCCTCATATCAATTCATGTCATCTTGTTTCATCATATCCTCTTATCATCATGTCATCTCATACTTATCCTTATGATTATCCGTAGGTACATAAGCTTAGGTTTCTCTAAATATATTCTACATATCGGTCTTCTATTACTATGGTTGCGGGGGTGCTATACGCCATCCACCCGACTTCCCCCGTAGATATAAATATACTCACATGCTATCCATGTTCTGGCTGAAGTCGATGAACTTCTTGTTCTCTTTCGTCGTCCCGGAAGTCCACGCAAGGGTACCTACACACCAACACACATTGTAACGAGATTAAAACCAAATCTGAAAACCGATACGGCACGCAAAGTGCTAATAGGTTAGAACCTATAGCCCACGTATGCAAGAACAACCAAATAACCCTCAGCGTTGACGTACAAACATCCAACAACCGTGTCAAAACTCCAATACCAAAACCAATTTTCACAAATCATAAACCGAAATCAGCAACTTAGAAAAACACTCCCAGATTTTGGCTCAGGTGAAATTAGGAGATTCTGCATATAGGGTAGACCTAGATATCAGGTAACAGAGCCATGGACCAAGAACCAACCCAAAGCACGAAGACCAGGCCTCAATTTGCGGCCTGGGGGAATAAATCTACGGCCAAAGTAGGGAGGTGAGGGCTCGGGTTTCTAGGCTAGTCTCTAGGTAGCCTGCATATCTCACTGTGATGGCAACTTATTTTTCCGAGCTCTCGAGTGATACCAGATTTTATATAATCATCACAATTCGTCAAAAACCGATATCGGGGAAAAAATCCAAGTTCGTGTTTTGGGGTTTTCTAGTCTCAAGTTGTCCAGAATTCATCACTAAAGGTTTAGGGTCACTAACTAAATCTCAATTGCATCTCTACAACTCAAATTCTTCACTAAAAATCATCCTAGAAATTTCCAAGATCACTAATCTAGCTTAAACGAACTCTAAACACAACTAGAAGGGTAAGAAACTTGATAACATGAAAGAAAATGAAGGCTTTACCTTTTGGAGCAACTGAAAAAAATTCCAAGATGGTTCAATGTGCTCAAAATCTAAACTTGAACTCACCATGGGGTGTAGGATGAGGTTGTGCATGTATTTTGTGAAGGTGGGGTGAGATTTTGAGGTGGTTTTGGAGATGATTTCATGGGGTAGTGAGGGTGGAGGATGAGGAGAATGAAGATGAAGATGAAGGATGTGAAGGAAAGAAATGAAGGATAAGAGAATGGTTAAGGAGCCATACAACACTCTTTCTCCCTTTCTCATTCTCTCTCTCTCTCTCTCGTGTCCACGCTCTCATGTCCCCTCCATGTCACCTTTTGTCTCCCATTTTCTTTTTTCCTTTTTCTTTTTCTCCTTTCTTTTAAATTCAAATACCACAAACAAAATAGAACCATGCATGAATGAAAACACAATATGTCATAGTGCACTAGCCATGGTTATTAAAAAAGATGGATTTGGCTTAATGCATGATTAGTAATGCACTAATCAAGTTTAACATAAACTTGTATATAAATAATTGCATGATCATTTATAAAATGTCCAAATCCAATAATTGCTTTTATAATTAATAATCTCCAAATATTTTTCAAAATATTGGTATATAATTATACCATTTTACGAAAGCCCAAATTCATTCTCGTATAGTTTTTGTCACGCCCCGCTTCCCAGTGTACGGCGAAGGAGACGCGACGAGGCCCGCTGCGTATATACTCAGAAGTATATACGCTAAGAGTATCTAAGCAATATAAAATAAATACACAAGAGACAAGAGTATAAAAGAACAGCAACTTTTATTTATTAACATTCTTTGTACAATGCATGAAAAAGAAAATACAACTGGAATAAAAGATGCCTAAACAGTGGCATAACAGGAAACGGAAAGTACTGAAAAGAAAAGTGTACAATGAAATTATACTGCAGGGTCTTCGGCAAATTGCTCCAAGTCTTCTTGTGTTGGCTCAACTCCTGCCGGGTCCAGGTCACCTGACGACATTCAAAGAAGAGAGAACAGAATGTCGTCAGCGAACAGATCGCTCGGTAAGTCCCAAAGGTAAGAGAGAAGTAGAGAAGACAGAATAAGAAGATACATTTTTAGAATGTAAACTATTGTTATAATGTTATGTTATCGATGTTGTTTGTAGCTTGGTACAGAAGGATGCCAGTGTATACGAGGGGAGTCTCACTTGCCAGAGACTAGGGCACGTATAGTACAAGGAACCGTTATGCCACGGTACAACAGCAATGTGATTCAGGTTAGGTGTATTAATCTGACCACCTCGTGCCACCTTTAACACCTTCCGTACCAATCTACCCCTTAAACCCCGCGATGTCTTGTTTGTATTGTTATCTTGTAAAATTGTATTGATGGTAAGATTGATTAACCGACCGACCGAAACCATGATATCAGGAAACGGTTATAACCGTAGAGTCATGTAAATGGAATACTGGGAAACATGTAAAAGGAATATATCCATGGTTCGGTTCAGTCAAGTTATATAGATTGTTAACTGGATTCAGGGATTCATGTATTCATCTTGAGTTGGAATATAAAGAATATAGATTGACTTGAATCATATTCAAGTCAGAAATAGTCAGACTCTAGCCCGAGTCAGACTAAAAGAAGGTAAGTTGAAGTTCAATAATTGTTAGGGGCCTTATTGTAATTTATAAAACTTGAGGGGGTTTATTGTAAAAAGTACTATTGTATATTTTTCAAAATACACCTCAAGTCTTTATCATTCGTCTTTATAGTTATAATGAGTGTAAATTTTATTTGTGTTATTCTAGTGAATATATTCTAATAAAAGTATTAATTTTTTAATATGGATTTATTTGAAATTCATGGTATTTTAATGTAACTTTTAATCTTGTAATTTTAGAAAAGAATGGAATCTTTATCTTATAATAAAATAGATGTTTAAATGATAATTAAATATATATTAATACAAGAATAATTTTAAATAAATATTTTATTTTCCAAAATCTCATTTTTCTTAAATGCCGTATTTTAAACCTTTCGAGACCGAATGCTCCTTGCGGAGGTCTGAATCTCGCACTACTAGCCCGCGGGTGCACGATGAACCGTACTATCCCTAACGGGTTCCCCAAAGGTGGGTTGTAGCGGCGCTTTGCTTAGGTTTAATAATATTATTCATTTAGAAAAACGGTTTTATTAATATAAGGTATTTATTTGTAAAAAGGTATAAATTTCCGTATTTTAGTTTCTAGGGTTTCCTAAGCCAACTAGCCTATTTCTAAGGTCTAAACGACAAGTCATTAGAAGCCTCAAATCGCCTCTTCACCGCCAATTGCGGCCAGGTAAGTGCCAGGTAAGTGGGAAGGAACCACAATAGTGGGCCTAATTAAAAACCACTAGCCTAGACACACTTGCCTAGACACCACAAAGTCAGTTTAGATAAACGATTGATGTCCATGACAAATCGTACTTTCATTTTAAAAGATTTTGTTTTAGAATTGTGTACAACTTAAAGCTTTTAGAAAAGGTTTATAAAAAATATGGTATTTTAGTGAAAAGTCCTATATTTTCGTATTCTAGGTTTTGACGTTTATCAATTAGGGTTATATTTGTGTGTGTATAGAGGTAGGTCATTACCTCGTGACTTATTTTAAGGTATTGTGATGTTTAGGGGTTAAACATGATATATTAAACATGAAGGTATTTAAGTGTAAGAATACGGTATTTGTAAACGTTATCATTTCATGTGTGAAAACTCATTCAAATTGATTTCTACAAGTTTATTTATCAAGATGAACATGTTTAGGAATGAGAGATTTAATTAGAACATGAAAAGTAAACTTTATGGTATTTTATGAAAAGAATACGGTTTTACAAGAAAGCTATCATTTCATGTGAGAAACTTTGTTTAAATTAGTTTATGGGTGATTAATAGTCATCATGTATATGGGTAGGTATTGTGGATTAGGTGACAAGTGGAATTTTGTATGAAAAACCGAATCGGAAATCGGTTTGATCCGATTTCCGTCGGGGTTCGTAATTTCGTATTTTTTTAAGAAATAGAAAAGAAAGAGGGATGGGACTTACGGGTTTAAACTCTTCTAAAGAGTAAAGAGAACTAGGGAGAAAGACCGAGGGGTGGTTTCGTCGCCGGTTGCTTCAAAACACGTCGCCGGAATTCCGTCAGGGCTTCGCCGGGAACTCGATTTCAAAACACACTTCTTGTGGAAATTTTTAAGAGAGTTTTTCTATGGTTTTGGAATGAGAAGGCAGGGGGTAGGGGTCTATTTATAGGGTAGCTAGGTAGGGTAGGTGAAGAGTCTTCTTTTATTAAAAAAAATTATAAAAATTTGATAAAAAGCATTAAAATTGACATTAAAATGGTTGTATTTATCATTGGAAAACCGATACCGTAAAATGGAGTAAACAGGGAGTTACAGAAGACCAAAAGCCGCATCTTTCATGTTGGGACCCCGGCCATCGGCCCAACTCCGGCCGGCGGCGCCGGCCAATTGGGCCGGCCGGCCGGCCGAGTTGGCCGATTCCGGCCGGGTTTGGCCGGCGTTGGGTGTGGGGTCTTCCGATGTAGCTCATGGTATACTTCAAATTTTGGGTTCGGTTCAATATTTGGGAGTTATGGCCTGTGGACTTTTGGGCTTCCAAGAATTTTAAAGAAAAATGTGCTAAAAATAATGTGGGGCATGGGATTCGAACTCTGGTGGCTTGGTTCAGCAGTGCAAGGTATTACCAATGAGTTACAAGCTCCTTCTTGTAATTATTGTAAAGAGATAGATACTTAAAGTGTTATCAGCAACATTAATACTCCAAGTATACTTCAAATTTAATTCAAATTTAGGTATACGAAAATTGGAGTTGTTACAATCCACCCTCCTTACAAAAATTTCGTCCTCGAAATTTACAACTTTTATTTGAGGACTAGTTTACAAAAAAGTGCGGATATCTTGCACGCATTTCATCTTCCCTTTCCCACGTGGATTCTCCTGGAGTGTCTTTTCTCCACATTACCCGGACCAAATTAACTTCCTTGTTCCGTAGTGTCTTCACTTTCCTGTCCAGGATTTCCACAGGTTGTTACTCACAAGACAAATCGGGCTGTATAGTGAGCTTGGAATGATCAAGTACATGGCTGGGGTCACTCACATACCTTCTGAGTTGGGATATGTGGAACACGTTATGCACTCCTTCCAATGAGGGTGAAAGCGCTAATCGGTATGCCACTTCACCGACTCGTTCGAGTATGTCGAACGGTCCAATATATCTCGGACTCAACTTTCCCCGTCTTCCAAATCGGATCACTCCGCGGTTCGGAGATATTTTCAGGAATACATGATCTCCTGGCTGGAACTCCAAGTGTCGCCTCTTCGCATCAGCCCAGTGTTTCTGTCTATCTTGAGCTATGCGCATTCTTTCCCTGATAGTACGAACCACATCAACGGTCGCTACTATCATCTCTGGTCCAAGGAGTTCTCTATCTCCGATGTCGTCCCAACTTAATGGTGATCGACACTTCCTTCAATATAATGCTGCAAAAGGTGTCATTCCTATGCTTGCTTGGTAGCTGTTGTTGTACGCAAACTCCACAAGATGCAGGTGATCTTCCCACGATCCTTTGAAGTCGAGCATACATGCTCTGAGCATATCCTCCAAAATATGAATAGTTCGTTCCGACTGACCATCTTTTTGTGGATGATAAGCCGTGCTGAAGTTCAGACTTGTTCCCAAGCTAGCTTGCAGACTCTGCCAAAATTGCGATCAGAACCTGGTGTCACGATCGGAGACAATGCAGACCGGTACTCCATGAAGTCTCACAATTTCCTCCATGTATTTCTTCGCTAATGTCTCAGTTGATTGGCCAACTCGAAATGGGATGAAATGAGCCGACTTTGTAAGTCGATCCACAATGACCCATATCGCATCGTTACCCTTTGTGCTGCGAGGAAGAGCAGTTACAAAGTCCATCGTGATGTGCTGCCACTTCCATTCTGGGATTGGTAACGGTTGAAGTAGTCCAGCTGTCCTGTGATGTTCAGCTTTTACCTGCTGACACACCAAACATTTTGCGACACTTCTGGCTACTTCACGCTTCATTCCATGCCACCAATAATTCTGACGTAGATCTTTGTACATTTTGGTACCTCCAGGATGTACTGAATAGGGAGAGCTGTGAGCTTCTTTCATTAACTCTTCCCGAACAAGACCCTTTGGTACACACAATCTGCTGCCGTATCTCAAAGATCCTTCTTCATGGATGATGAAGTCTGTTCTGAGTCCATTCTCCACTTGTTCTCTGATCTTTTGCAACTTAGCATCGCTGGCTTGAGCTGCTTTAATATGATTGACAATGGTTGATTGAACTTGTAGATTCATCAAACTTGAAGCATCACCTGGCATGACTAGTTCAATCTCCATCTGATGTAGGTCTTGCTGAAGCTTCCACTGAGCGGTGAGATTCATTGATAATGGTTGGCGACTAAGAGCATCAGGTACTACGTTCACCTTTCCTGGGTGATATTGCAAATTGATGTCAAAGTCCGCCATGAGTTCTAACCATCTTCTCTGCCGCATATTCAACTCCTTCTGAGTAAACACATACTTCAGACTTTTATGATCTGTGTAGATGTTCACTCGTTCACCAAGTAAATAGTGGCGCCAAATTTTAAGAGCAAAAATGATGGTTGCCAACTCCAAATCATGCGTCGGATAATTGCGCTCATGAGTCTTCAGTTGTCTTGAAGCATAAGCCACAACCTTACCGTGCTGATGTAGAACACATCCTAATCCCTTACCGGATGCATCACAATGTACTTCGAATCCTCCAGATTGATCCGGTATTACGAGAATAGGTGCAGATGTCAGTCTTGACTTGAGTTCTACGAAAGCTTGCTCGCATGCTTCTGACCACACAAATTCTTCATCTTTTCGTGTGAGCTTGGTCAGGGGTGCTGCTATCTTCGAAAAGCCTTCAATAAATCTTCTGTAATATCCAGCTAATCCCAAGAAACTTCGAATATCCTTCACTGATTTTGGTGTAGGCCATTCGCTAACTGCCGAAACTTTTGCTGGATCCACAGAAATTCCTTCTCCTGATACGATGTGTCCCAGAAAACCAACTTGATTTAGCCAAAACTCGCATTTGCTGTACTTGGCATAAAGCTTATGTTGTCGAAGAGTTTCCAGGACAATTCGTAGGTGCTCCGCATGCTCTTTCCGATTCTTAGAATATACCAGGATGTCGTCGATGAAGATGACAACGAACCTGTCTAAATATTCCCGGAAAACTTGGTTCATTAGGTTCATGAAGATTGCTGGTGCATTGGTCACTCCAAATGGCATTACTAGAAATTCGTAATGTCCATAGCGAGTTCTGAAAGCTGTTTTGTGAATATCAGCTTCCTTGACCTTCACTTGATGATAACCTGAACGAAGATCTAGTTTAGAGAAGACACAAGATCTACTTAGCTGATCGAATAAATCGTCGATGCGCGGGAGTGGATACTTGTTCTTTATAGTGACTTCGTTCAAGGCCCTATAATCGATGCACATTCTGTATGAACCTTCCTTCTTCTTCACCAATAGTACAGGTGCTCCCCAACTTGAAGTGCTGGGACGAATCCATCCTTTCGCCAGTAATTCGTCCAACTGTGTTCTAACTTCCTTCAATCCTTCCGGACTTAGTCTATAAGGTGCTTTGATCACTGGTTGTGCTCCTGGTACTAAGTCAATACTGAATTCAAGAGCTCGATCGGGTGGCAAACCTGATATATCGTCAGGAAATACATCATCGAACTCTCGAACTACCTCCGGTCTTGATTCTTCTTCTGCTTGAGCTGCTGCAACTACTGCTTCTCTTGGCTTTGCCTTGTAAGTACTTGGCTCCAATGTACGGTCTCCGCTTTTAAAATAGAAGACCGGATGATCTGGAATCTCAAATACTACCCTCCTTTGACGATAGTCGATGGTGGCATAAAAGGTTCCAAGCCAGTCCATTCCTAGAACCACATCGAAGTTCGGTATGTCCAGTACTTTGAAGTCAGCATAAAATTCTCGACTGCAGACGACGACTGGACACATGCTGTATCCCATAGTTGCCTTTAGAACACCATTTCCGGAACTGATGTTCCAGCTGGATAAAGCGGTGAGACTGGAATCGCATGGGTTCGGACAAACCGTTGCGACATAAAGCAGTGGGATGCTCCAGTATCAAACAGTGCAAGTGCAGGTAGTGAAGCTACTAGGATTGTACCTAAGGTATATGGGATAGGTTTTAGGTATAGGGAAAGTGTGTAGGTAAACAAGACTAAAAGATAAGTTTGGGAAGGAAAGTTTACCAGTAATAACTTGGCCAGTAGCCTCAGCTTCTTCCACAGACATCATGAAAGCCTGGCGCTTTGGCGCATTCCTCGGAACGTTCCTTTGAGCTTGATGGAAGTGTCGAGGAGGTGGTGTAGCTTATGGTCCCCTGGGTGGTGCAGGCGGTGCAAGTCTGGGAGCAGGTGCCTGAAGAGCTGGTCGCTGCTGATAGGTATTTGCTGGCCTGGGTGCAGCAACTGGGTTCTGTCTTTGGGGACAAGATCCAATACCGTGAGTGGCTGAACCGCAGATCAAGCAAAGGCGGTTGGCTCGACGGCAGTCCTTCATCATATGTCCAGTTCTCCTGCAGTAGGTGCAAAAGGCTAGACTAGGACGATGGGTTGGTACTCCGGGTCGCCTTGGCACGAAAGGTGGCCTGGACGAGGCTCCACCTGCCATCTGGTTGGCAGGGCGTTTGACTCCTGCAGACTGAGGTCTTCCCCTTGCTTTTATTACCGCCTCATAGCTGAGGGCAGCTTCTAGAGCATCCTCATGAGTCAAAAACTTTCCTGTGGCTAGAGCAGCCTGAATTTCCGTGTCCAGTCCTTGTTGAAAGCGACGGGCTCTGATATCGTCCGTCGGTATCAAGTGTGCCGCGAATCTGTTTAAAGATTGTGTTAGCTGTGTAGTATGTGATAATTAAAATTGAACTATTGCGACATATCTTACCGGCTCAACATAGTAAACTCAGCATCGTATTCATCTACCGATTTTTCCCACATTGATCCTTGCTGTAGATGAATAAACTGCTGCTCCATGGCGAACCTGGCAGTCACAGGGAAATATTTCGCGTCGAACTTCTCGTGAAATGTCTTCCATTCAATCGGCTGTACCAGACGGGTTTCTTCCGCCTTCCACCAATTGCGAGCATTATCCGTGAGCTGTAGCTTCGCTACACGGACCCAAGCGTTTTCTGGCACTTGAGCTGCTGCCAGATCGTCTTCGATGCTTTGTGCCCACTCTTCCGCTTCAAGAGGGCTTCCTTTACCAGAGAACTGCTTTGGATGTAAAGCCCTGAATTGCTTTACTCCCGGTGCATCGGTCTCAGGACGGTTCAAAAGTTGTTGATGTCCCTCGAGAAGACTGCGGATCGCCTCAAATAACATCGTTTGCTCAGTGGGTGGTGCAGGAACAGCTGGTGTGAGAGGTAGTGCTGAAGGGGTGTTGTTGACGTTGGTACTGGTGTTGTTTGGGGAATCCATAACCTTGAAGAAAAATTTGGGTTAGGACAGATTCAAATATATGAAATGATAAGATTCAAGGAATAGGAATTTGCAAGTTTCAAGGAACATGAATTGTAAAGAATGTTTTAAGTTGCTGGTTCTTGTGTATTTATTTCTTAGGTTGTTCACGCAGACCAGAACTGCATGACAGAGATTCATACAGCTCTGACCTGCATGGGCCACCAACAAAACCTGTCACGCCCCGCTTCCCAGTGTACGGCGAAGGAGACGCGACGAGGCCCGCTGCGTATATACTCAGAAGTATATACGCTAAGAGTATCTAAGCAATATAAAATAAATACACAAGAGACAAGAGTATAAAAGAACAGCAACTTTTATTTATTAACATTCTTTGTACAATGCATGAAAAAGAAAATACAACTGGAATAAAAGATGCCTAAACAGTGGCATAACAGGAAACGGAAAGTACTGAAAAGAAAAGTGTACAATAAAATTATACTGCAGGGTCTTCGGCAAATTGCTCCAAGTCTTCTTGTGTTGGCTCAACTCCTGCCGGGTCCAGGTCACCTGACGACATTCAAAGAAGAGAGAACAGAATGTCGTCAGCGAACAGATCGCTCGGTAAGTCCCAAAGGTAAGAGGGAAGTAGAGAAGACAGAATAAGAAGATACATTTTTAGAATGTAAACTATTGTTATAATGTTATGTTATCGATGTTGTTTGTAGCTTGGTACAGAAGGATGCCAATGTATACGAGGGGAGTCTCACTTGCCAGAGACTAGGGCACGTATAGTACAAGGAACCGTTATGCTACGGTACAACAGCAATGGGATTCAGGTTAGGTGTATTAATCTGACCACCTCGTGCCACCTTTAACACCTTCTATACCAATCTACCCCTTAAACCCGCGATGTCTTGTTTGTATTGTTATCTTGTAAAATTGTATTGATGGTAAGATTGATTAACTGACCGACCGAAACCATGATATCAGGAAACGGTTATAACCGTAGAGTCATGTAAATGGAATACTGGAAAACATGTAAAAGGAATATATCCATGGTTCGGTTCAGTCAAGTTATATAGATTGTTAACTGGATTCAGGGATTCATGTATTCATCTTGAGTTGGAATATAAAGAATATAGATTGACTTGAATCATATTCAAGTCAGAAATAGTCAAACTCTAGCCCGAGTCAGACTAAAAGAAGGTAAGTTGAAGTTCAATAATTGTTAGGGGCCTTATTGTAATTTATAAAACTTGAGGGGGTTTATTGTAAAAAGTACTATTGTATATTTTTCAAAATACACCTCAAGTATTTATCATTCGTCTTTATAGTTATAATGAGTGTAAATTTTATTTGTGTTATTCTAGTGAATATATTCTAATAAAAGTATTAATTTTTTAATATGGATTTATTTAAAATTCATGGTATTTTAATGTAACTTTTAATCTTGTAATTTTAGAAAAAAGTGGAATCTTTATCTTATAATAAAATAGATGTTTAAATGATAATTAAATATATATTAATACAAGAATAATTTTAAATAAATATTTTATTTTCCAAAATCTCATTTTTCTTAAATGCCGTATTTTAAACCTTTCGAGACCGAATGCTCCTTGCGGAGGTCTGAATCTCGCACTACTAGCCCGCGGGTGCACGATAAACCGTACTATCCCTAACGGGTTCCCCAAAGGTGGGTTGTAGCGGCGCTTTGCTTAGGTTTAATAATATTATTCATTTAGAAAAACGGTTTTATAAATATAAGGTATTTATTTGTAAAAAGGTATAAATTTCCGTATTTTAGTTTCTAGGATTTCCTAAGCCAACTAGCCTATTTCTAAGGTCTAAACGACAAGTCATTAGAAGCCTCAAATCGCCTCTTCACCGCCAATTGCGGCCAGGTAAGTGCCAGGTAAGTGGGAAGGAACCACAATAGTGGGCCTAATTAAAAACCACTAGCCTAGACACACTTGTCTAGACACCACAAAGTCAGTTTAGATAAACGATCGATGTCCATGACAAATCGTACTTTCATTTTAAAAGATTTTGTTTTAGAATTGTGTACAACTTAAAGCTTTTAGAAAAGGTTTATAAAGAATATGGTATTTTAGTGAAAAGTCCTATATTTTCGTATTCTAGGTTTTGACGGTTATCAATTAGGGTTATATTTGTGTGTGTGTAGAGGTAGGTCATTACCTCGTGACTTATTTTAAGGTATTGTGATGTTTAGGGGTTAAACATGATATATTAAACATGAAGGTATTTAAGTGTAAGAATACGGTATTTGTAAACGTTATCATTTCATGTGTGAAAACTCATTCAAATTGATTTCTACAAGTTTATTTATCAAGATGAACATGTTTAGGAATGAGGGATTTAATTAGAACATGAAAAGTAAACTTTATGGTATTTTATGAAAAGAATACGGTTTTACAAGAAAGCTATCATTTCATGTGAGAAACTTTGTTTAAATTAGTTTATGGGTGATTAATAGTCATCATGTATATGGGTAGGTATTGTGGATTAGGTGACAAGTGGAATTTTGTAGAAAAAACCGAATCGGAAATCGGAGGTTTGATCCGATTTCCGTCGGGGTTCGTAATTTCGTATTTTTTTAAGAAATAGAAAAGAAAGAGGGATGGGACTTACGGGTTTAAACTCTTCTAAAGAGTAAAAAGCACTAGGGAGAAAGACCGAGGGGTGGTTTCGTCGTCGGTTGCTTCAAAACACGTCGCCGGAATTCCGTCAGGGCTTCGCCGGGAACTCGATTTCAAAACACACTTCGTGTGGAAGTTTTCAAAAGAGTTTTTCTATGGTTTTGGAATGAGAAGGCAGGGGGTAAGGGTCTATTTATAGGGTAGCTAGGTAGGGTAAGTGAAGGGTCTTCTTTTATTAAAAAAAATTATAAAAATTTGATAAAAAGCATTAAAATTGACATTAAAATGGTTGTATTTATCATTGGAAAACCGATACCGTAAAATGGAGTAAACGGGGAGTTACAGAAGACCAAAAGCCGCATCTTTCATGTTGGGACCTCGGCCATCGGCCCAACTCCGGCCGGCGGCGCCGGCCGATTGGGCCGATTCCGGCCGGGTTTGGCCGGCGTTGGGTGTGGGGTCTTCCGATGCAGCTCATGGTATACTTCAAATTTTGGGTTCGGTTCAATATTTGGGAGTTATGGCCTGTGGACTTTTGGGCTTCCAAGAATTTTAAAGAAAAATGTGCTAAAAATAATGTGGGGCATGGGATTCGAACTCTGGTGGCTTGGTTCAGCAGTGCAATGTATTACCAATGAGTTATAAGCTCCTTCTTGTAATTATTGTAAAGAGATAGATACTTAAAGTGTTATCAGCAACATTAATACTCCAAGTATACTTCAAATTTAATTCAAATTTAGGTATACGAAAATTGGAGTTGTTACAGTTTTCGTGAAATTTATTATTTTATTATTTAAATTCCAAAAATAATATTTTATATTTCTGAAATGTTACAGCCACGTGCAACGCATGTGCGCTCGCCACGTGCGCACTACGTGCGAGAATTCAATCCTTAAAGGAGCTTAGTTCTCCACAAGAGCTTAGTTCTCCAAGCTAGAGCTTTAGCTGACCCTCCATAATGCGCATATGCGCAAACGTCACGTGCAACGCACGTGCGCCCGCCACATGCGCACCACGTGCGAGGATTCGATCCACAAAGGAGTGGTTCTCTATAGGAGCTTAGTTCTCCAAGCTAGGGCCTTAGCTGCCCCCTATGATGCGCAAGCGCCACGTGCGCACCACGTGCGACGAACGTGCGGCCATGCCGTGCACAACACGTTCGACACATGTGTGCCCGCCAATTGCGCAACACATGCGACGCACGTGCACCCACACCATGTGCAACACGTGCGACACATATGCGCGAACGTAAAGAAGCCTTTTTCAGCAGTTAGGAGTTTAAGCTCTAACCTGTTCTTCCCCCTGATGAGTGGGACATAGTTCAAAGGGTACATCCCTCCACACCTTCGATATATGGCGCTGTAATCCCTCAGCATCGTCGGAGAGATGGTGGGTCCCAACGACCAATGATCTCTCTTTCTAAATAAGGAATAGAACACCCCATAAGATTCTGTAAAAATACAAAAAGCTCTCAAAATAGCAGAGAATTTAATTCTCAATAAAGAAAAAGATCTTTCTCCTCTCAAATTCTAGGTAAAAAAACCATAGAAATCAAAACATCTTCTTTATCTATCATAGCTTATCTAAGGGTATAACTCTTCTCAATAACTTAGTTCTTTCTCTGGATTTGAGATCCATAAGACAAGTCTCCCACAAATTGAGAATTTAATTCTCATCGGGAAGATCTTATTCTTGAAAATCAAAGATTGAGGGAAGAATAAAATTGAAAAGAAAGAAGATGGAGTCCATAATACTCTAGGAACTTAGTTCCTCACAAATCAAGAACTTAGTTCTTAAAGAACCTGATCCCATATCCTCAAAATAGTGATCTTGGTGATCATTAATGGTCAAATACCATTAACAGAGATTTAAGTTCTCTAAAAAATATCAGCAGAGATTAAATCTCCAAAGAACTCAGCGTCTCACGTGAAAAGCACGTGAGCACCTAAGGCCAAGTTACATAGCGCCTCACGTGAAACACACGTGAGCGCCAGAAAACAGAAAAGTTTAATGTTTAGCACTAGTGCAGCACCTCACGTGAAACACACGTGAGCGCCAGACGCTCAGCGTCTTATATGAAACATATGTGAGTGCCAGACGTTCAGCGCATCACGTGAAACACACGTGAGCGCCACAAAAGACTAGTTCTTAGCACTATTTCAACGCCTCATGTGAAACACACGTGAGCGCTATATGCAACTGAATGCTTAGCACTGCTGGGTGATACAAAAACCCAATCTTAACCCAAATTGGCTAAGCTTATGTTTGTGATATCCAAACTAATATCCAAACTGATCTTAGTCCCATACATGACTAATGATCTTCATCCCATACTTTCTAAGTTAATCTTAGTCTCAAATAAGACTAACGATTCTTAGATGATCCACCATGATCTTTTCCCTCAAATACGGGATTTGGTTTAAGGGTACATCTCTCCACGCCTCTGATATATATCGTTATAATCTCTCAACGTTTTCAAAGAGGTGGAGGGTACCAACAACCAATGACTCTTTTCTCGTCCCAACTTGATGTAAAATTTCATTAAGACAGAGAATGATACATCCCACATTGATGCACTTCCAAATTGACGTGCATACCTCAAATCAGATCGCACCCTAAATTAGGCGCATTCCATGTCACTATCGTTCACTCCGCCATGTAACAAATACACATGCGCGCAAGATGGATAATGGATCGAAATGTTCTTAAACTAACATTCGTCCCCAAAACGAGAATGTTGGACCGAAATGTCCTTAAACTAACATTCGTCCCCAAAACGGGAATGTTGGACCTAAATGTCCTTAAACTAACACTCGTCCTCAAAACGGGAATGTTGGACCAAAATATGTTTAAACTAATATTTGTCCCAAATAGGGAATGTTGAACTAAAATTTCCTTAAACTAATATTCGCCCCAAACACGGCGATAATGGACCGAAATGTCCTTAAACTAATATTCGCTCCAAACATGGCGATATTGGACCGTGAAATCTTTAAACTAATATAATTGAGCTCAAATGCTCACTTGTTTCTAAGTTGATTTTTGTCTCAAATATGACTAACGATTCTTAGATCAAACTCAAATATCCTATGAATGGATAAACCTCACAAATGTGAGATCTGTGTCTTAAGTTCATTTCCATTGGCAAATCAAGCTACCAACGTGGACCTTGTCAAGCAAATTCTTAACCCAAATCTAAATCTAAAATATACGGATTTGGACTAATCCGCACCCTACGGGCGACGACATAAATTAGTCTCCGTATACAATCCACGGGCAACCCAAAATAAAACAAACACAACACGACATGAAGTGAACTGCTGGAGAAAGAGAAAGTGGTTATCGGAACGCAGTAACGTAATTAACTGTAGGGGCTTGCGCCTGCAGGGAAAAGCGTTCCCACAATCAAAAACCCCTCACAAATGAGGGAGAATCTGATAAAGTCATGTTACAACGGTCGCGTCTGTCCAAACCTCCGATATATGGTGCCATAAATCAACTTGGTATTTTCGGAGAGGTGGATAGATAAGTCCAAATAGTATCTGCCCCCAAATTCAGGCCAGACGTTCCAACATCTCGGTCCGGTCTTTCGGCGGTGAAAAGCGATATATAAGAAGCAAAATATTAAAAACTAAAGTAAAATGGAATATTTTGGATGTCTGAAAATATCATTATTGTAAAACAACATAAAACTATAAATTTTAGGATTAATAAAATTTTCATAGTTTTCATGTACTATAACAATCGAAATATTGATAAACCAAAAAAATATAAAATTTTCATGTGCTATCACAATCAAAATATTGATAAACCGTAAGCACAATGTTGATAAAGGGAAGAAAACAAAAAAAATTGGGTTTATGAAAATTTTGCAATATTTTTGTGCAATGGCAATCAAAATATTTATAAGTGTGCGAAAACTTAAAATTTTAGGGTATTCCAAAAATTTTGCAATGTTTGTATATCAAGCAAAATATTGATAAACCGAAAAATAGTAAAAAAATTAGGAATTTTGAAAATTTAGCGATTTTCATGTGTAGAATGCAAAATATTGAAAAATCAAAGAAAATTTCAAGATTTCTAAAAGATTCGTGATATTCGTGTCTAACAAGAAAAATATTGAAAAACAAAAGAAAACTTAAAATTCCATGATTCTGCAAAATTTTATGAATTTTTGTATGCTATAACAAACGAAACACTAATAAACCGAGCAACATATTGAAAACACCAAAAAACTGAAAATTTCATGATTTCAAACTTTGCAATCTTCTAGAAAGCAAAATCTTGATACGTCGAAGAAAACTTAAATTTTTGGTTTTCTGAAAATTTCATAAATTTCATGTGTTATAGCAAGCAATATTTTGAAAGACTAAAGAGAACTAAAAATTTCACCATGTATGATAAATCAAAAAAAATTGAAATATTTAAGTTATTTTTGAAAATTTCATGATTTTACTGTGCTCTAAATATAGAAAGAAAAATATTGAAAAGACGAAGATAATAGAATTTCGGTATTTATGAAAATTTTGTAATTTTCCCTAGCAAAAATATATTAAAAAACTAAATAAAACAAAAAAATTTAAGGTTTCTTAAAATTTCGTGAGTTCCATATGATATACCGCGCAATATATTGAAAAATTAAAGAAAACTGAAAATTTCGTGATATCTTTATGCTATATAGTAAATAATAAATAAAAAAAACTGAAATATTTAGAATTTTTTAAAATCTCATGATTTTCATATTCTATATAGAAAACAAAATGTGGAAAAACAAAAGAAAATTGAAAATATTTGGATTACTGAAAATTTCATGATTTTCTTGTTTTATAGGAAGTAAAATATGGATAAAGCGAAGAAAATATAACATTGTTGGATTTCTGAAAATTTCATAATATTTGTGTGCACAGCCAAATTTTTAGATTTCTAAATTTTTAATATAGCAAGCAAATATTAAAAATTTGAGATAGACGGAAAATTTTAGGATTTTTGAAAATTTTACGATTTTCGTGTGAACAATATATTGAAAAACCGAATACAAATTTTTTAACATTTCTAAAAATTTCGTGTCCTATATCAAACAATATTTTGAAAAAATCAAAGGAAACCAAAAATTTCAGGATTTCTGATAAATTCGTGATTTACGTTAACAAGCAAAACATTAATAATCCAAATAACAAAAAATATCGAAATTCCATGATTTTCATGTGTCATAATATTGTAAAGCGAAAAAACTGAAAATTTGATGATATTTCGTGTGATAGCATCTAAATATAAAGATACCAAAATAAACTGAATTTTTTAGGATTGTTTAAAATTTCGCAATAGTCGTGTGTCATAGCAAAAAAATATTGAAAAGATAAAGAATAAACAATTTCGAGGTTTATGAATTTTTTTCGATTTTACATGGTATAACAAGCAAAATATTGAAAAACAAAGCAAGCGGAAAATTTTGCAATTTCTGAATATTTCACGATTTTGGTGTTTAGGAAGAAAAATATTTAGAAACCAAAATAAATGAAAATTTTGTGATATCTGAAAATTTCTATATTCTTGTGTGTTTTAGGTAGCAAAATATTGAAAGAAGACAGAAAGTTTCAGGATTTCTAAAAATTTAAAGATTTTTGTGTGCCGTGCAAGCATAACATGTATACACCGATCAAACGAGAAAATTTATGAATTGTGGAATTTTTTTTGTGATTTTCTTTCCTTAAAACAAGAAAATTTTTGAAAATTTAAAGAAATTTGAATATTTTAGGATTTTTGAAACTTTTTCAATATCTGTAGCATTCAAAATTTTGATAAACTGAAGAAAAATTACAAATTATAGGATATTTAAAATTCCAAGATTTTCGAGTATGCAAACAAAATATAAAAAACCGAAGTTAACTTTATATTTTCCAAAATTCGTGTGCTACGATAATCAAAATATTTATAAACCAAAGAAAACCAAAATATTTAAGATTTTTTACAATTTCGTTATTTTCATATGCCAATAGAAGCAAAATATTAATAAACCTAGAAAACTGAAAATTTTAAGAGTGAAAAATTTCACAAAATTCATGTGTTATAGCAAGCAAAATATTTAAAAACCGAATAAACAAAAAATTTCATGTCCCATAAGATTCGCGGTGTTAGTTTCCTATAGTAAGCAATCTTTTGAAAAATAAAAGAAAATCTCTGGATTTATAATAATTTCGTGATTTCGGTATGCTTTAAAATGCAAATATTAAAAAACCAAAAGTTTTGGTATGAAAATATAGATATTTTTACATATTTTATGATTTTTCGTGTAATATGCAAGTTGATAAACTGAACAAAACAATTTTTTTGAATTTTCAGAAAATCTCATAATTTTCTTGTGATATAGCAAGCAAAATATTGAAAAAACTGAAAATTTTATGATTTTCGTATGCTTGGCGAGAAAAATATTGAAAATTTAAAAAACACAGAAACTTTAAAATTTCTGAAAATTTTCAATCTTCATGTAATATAGCAATCAAAATAATGATAACCGAAGAAAACTGAAAATTTTAGGATTCCTGAAAAGTTTCGCGATGTTCATGTGCTATATCAAGCAATATATAGAAAAATCATAGGAAACTAAATTTTTTGTGTTATCCATGTGCTACATTAATAAAATTATTAAGAAAACCGAAATATGATAGGATATGTGAAAATTTAGTGATTTTCGCTTGTTAACGCAAGTAAAATATTGTTAAACAAAATAAAATTGAAAATATTAGGATTTCTGAAAATGATCCGCTAAGCGAGTGCTCACCAGGCAAAATACTAAAAAATCTAAGAAAACTTAAATTCTCATATTTCTGAAAATTTTGCGATAGTTGTATTTTATATTAAAAAAATATTGAAAATCCGAAGAAAGAGAAGAATTCATGATATTCGTGTAAGCAAAATATTGAAGAACCAAAGAAAACTAAAATATTTAGGATTTTAGAAAAATTCATGATTTTTGTGTGATGTAACAAGCAAAATGTAGAAAAACTAGAGAAAACTGAAAATTTTAGGATTTCCGAAAATTTTATGATTTTTGTGTGCTATAAAAAGTGAAGAAAACAGAAACTTTTGAGATTTCGGAATATTTCGCAATATTTCTATGCTATAGCAAGCAAAATTTTGGAAAAATGAATAAAATAGTAAACTTTGGATATTTTTGAAAATTTTGCGGTTTTCGTATACTATTGCAATCAAAATTTTGATAAACCGAAAAAATTGAAAATTTTAGTGTGTTAAAAAATTTCGTGATTTTCATGTGTTTTATTTTCAGGCAAAATAATGAGAAATTGAAGAAAACAGATAACTTAAGGATTTCATAATTTTCGTGTGTCAAACAAAATATTCAATAACCGAAGAACAATTTGGGATTTCAAAAAAATTTGCGATTTTAGTATACTATAGAAAAAGAAATATTGAAAAACAAAAGAAAATAAAAAAAAAATCAAGATCTCTGAAAATTTTGCGATTTTCGCTGCTACAGCAAGCAAAACACTAGTAAACCGAACAAAACAGAATATTTTCAAAAAAATTTATTTTCTAGTGGTATAGGAAACAAAATATTGAAAAAACATAAAAAGAAAATGAAAATTTCAAGATTTTTGTGTGCTAAATAGCTAGCAATGCATTGATAAGCGAAAGAAAACTGAAAATTTAAGGATTTACGAAAATTTCGTGCTTGTAAGCATTACATTGAAAAACAGGAAAAAGAGAATTTCGCGATATTCATGTTGCTATATTAAGCAAAATAGAAAACTGAAATATTTAAGATTTTTGAAAATTTTGCAAATTTGATGTGCTATAGCAAACAAAATATTGAAAGAAAGAATAAAACCAAAAAATTTAGTCTTTTTTTAACATTATGCGGTTTTCGATGTTGTAGCAAGTAAAATATTGAAAAAACAAAAGAATAAAAATATCTGAATTTTCATGTGTTATAACAAGCATAATTTTGAAAAACCAAAAAAAAACTATAAATTTTAGGATTCTAAAAAAATCGCAATTCGTATGCAATAGTAAACAAAATATTGATAAACTATGAAAACTAAAAATTTTAGGATTTTCTGAAAAATTAGTGAATTTCATGTGTTGTAGTAAGAAAATTTTGGGATTCTAAAAATTTCACGTTTTTCTTATGCTAAGCTAGCAAAAGCTGCAAAATATTGAAAAATCAAAATAATTTTTTTAAAGATTTCTAAACATTTAGCGATTTCTTGTGTGTTGTAGAAAGAAAACAAAACCATATAATTTCTGATTTTTCGAAAAATTTTGTTATTTTCTTGTGACAAATAAATTATTGAAAAACGTATAAGAAATTTTCATGATTTTCGTGTGCATAGCAAGAAAAATATTGGAAAAACTGAAGAAAACTAAAACTTTTAAGATTTCTAAAAATTTTGCAATATTCGTATGTTTATAGGAAGCAAAATATTGATCAGTTGAAGAAAACCGAAAATTTTAGGATTTCTGAAAATTTTCCAATTTCTGTGTAATATAGCAAGCAATATGTTGAAATTCCGAAGAAAACTGAATATTTCATGATATTCATGTACTATTATACTCAAAATATTGATAAAATAAAGAAAATTGAAATATTTGGACTTATGAAAATTTCATGATTTTTAGATACCATAGTACGCAAAATATTGATAAACCGAAACAAATTAAAAATGTTATGATTTCTAAAATTTTGTGATACGTTAGCAAAATATAGAAAAACCGAAAAAAGGGAAATTTCGGGATCTATGAGAATTTCACGGTTTTTATTGACATACCAAGTGTAATGCATGCACCATTATTTCATTTTTGAATCATATTCCATTAAATCCTTCCTTACTCTTATGACGATCATGACTCGATGTGGATCTTACCATTTATTATTGTCACGCCCCGCTTCCCAGAGTGCGCAAGATTTGGGCACGTGACATAGCCAACCATGCTACCTGTGGTTAGAACGCATCCGTCCACAGTCACATTACGGTTGTCGAGATATCAAGAACAGTAAGATAAACTAAACTAATACATGTCCAAATCCAGATTAACAGGAATCAATAAACAATAAGTGCGGAAGCTAATGATCCAATACAATGAATAAACAGTACGTCCCATAATACGGGCTCACATCTGGAAATGAAAAGCAATAAATAAACTAAATCCTAAGGACTCACTGTTCAGCCTGCTGGCCGAAGTACTCCTGCTCGGTCGACGTCAAAGGTATGGAATCTGGGCCATGCAAAACCCAGACGTCAGCGCGTCATGATATCAAGTATATAGCATAAACATGGTAATAAACAATGCAATCATGAACATGAATAAAGCAGTAATAAGAAGTAATAAGCAGGGTAATGTGCAGTGGTGACTAAACTGTTCTATCAGGTTTTCTACTCTATAGTCTTTGAAACCAATTGATGAATCGTCGATGTAACTCAATAGTATCCCGTACATACCCGGGATCACGGCCACAATATTCTCGGCGGCAGCCGAGACATGCCGTAAGGCACAGAAAGGAAAGTATCAGTATCCCGTACATACCCGGGACCACGGCCACAATATTCTCGGCTGAAACCGAGACATGCCGTAAGGCACAGAAGGAAGGTGTACACTCGGTATTACCCCGTACATACCCGGGATCACGGCCACAATATTCTCGGCTGAAACCGAGACATGCCGTAAGGCACAGAAAGGAAAGTATCAGTATCCCGTACATACCCGGGACCACGGCCACAATATTCTCGGCTGAAACCGAGACATGCCGTAAGGCACAGAAGGAAGGTGTACACTCGGTATTACCCCGTACATACCCGGGATCACGGCCACAATATTCTCGGCTGAAACCGAGACATGCCGTAAGGCACAGAAAGGAAGGTGTACACTCGGACGGTAGTGAACTGTCGAGTTACAAGTCAGGTTCATCTTTGATTTCCCCATACCCTCAAACTATGTATGTCAGTCAGGTATTCAGTAGTCAAGGTCTAATGCCAACACAAGTCAAGTAAAGGTAGGTCTGTCTGGATCGACAGCAGGAATAGTTAGGTCCGTCGGCATTAGGCACGAGATCAGGTAACAGGTCAGGTTACGTTCAACAGGTAGAGTCGATATGTACAGGGGTTGTGTCCGGTATATCAGTACATGTGACAGGTGTGTCAAGATCGGTCAATATGTAATGCAATCTGGTATATGATGATAACAGGTATAGTAACAAATAATGAACAGTAGCAGGGAACAGCAATAAGCAATTATTATTCTATGTGAACACAGTGATATTAGTATTCTCTTATTAATCCGGTTCACGCACCTTTGAGGTGCAAAAGCCACAAGACGAGCAATATCGATAATATGCGTAATGGAGTTACAGTATTTGAACTAAGTATAATAATTGCCTCATGAGAGGCCTTAACCAATGAAGTGAGGATGATCTAGCAATTTAGGCAAGGATGTGCCAGATTGGTTAATTAGTTAAGGCGTTGATTAAAAGCATACCGATTAACTACAAGTAACTACTACAATGGTTTAACATTACGGATGATTGTAATTGTCATCAAGTCGTGTGGTTATAACAGATAACATAATTATTAAGTTTGTAGCATGTTAAAGCAAGTATTCGGATACTTGCCTCGGCGGTTCCGCAAACCGAAACACGGATGCGATGTCGGTAGAAACTGCGTTCTGGAAGCACGGGCCACGGATCGAGTCCCAACAGAAGTCACTGGAATCACACGGACCAGGGGGCTTCGCTGGAGCGTCGGGTTCGTCAAACGGCACGGTCGGGTTCCGGCAACAACCGAAAATCAAAGTTAGCAACAAGGAGGCGATACGCCAAAACGACCAGCGGGGGTTGTACCAAAACGAAAAGAGAAGGAAACTTACAGGGATACACCAAGGGTGCGACCACGGCGGGTTCGACGGCACTGGAACGCCGGCGAGGCCGCGACGGTGGCTGCAGCAAAGGGAAGTGGCCTCGGGTGAGCAGGGTAGGGTGCTGCGGCGAGTTGGAGAGGGGTGTGGTCGGCTAGGGTGGTCGAGGGGGAAAGGAGGTGGCGCGGGAGACGTCGACGAGGGTCGTCGGCGCGGTTTCCGGCGACCTGGAGATGGTGCAGACGTTGGGTGAGGGTCGGGTTCACTGTTCCGGCGAGGGGAGGAGGGGTGACGGCGAGGTCTCGACGAGGAGGGTGCAAGGGAGTCGCGGGAGGCCTCGGCGGTCGGAGTCGACGTCGACGGCGAGGTCGCGAGGGATGGAGGCGTCGGGAGAAGGTTGCAGGCGCGGGAAGGAGCGGGCGAACGGGAGGAAGAGGGTAGGCGAGTGCGGTGGAGGTCGTGGTGGTGAGGGCGGCGACGGCGAGGTCGCGAGGCGTCGGCGACGAGATCGCGAGGCTAGGGTTAGGGTTTGCGTGGGGGTTTTCTCGCGATGGGTTACTCGGGAGGAGGCGGCTGCATGCGAATTCAAATAGAGGAAGAGAGAGAGAGAGATTGGAGAGAGAGAGAGACAGAGATTCGTGAGAGAGAGAAAGAGGAGAGAGGCAGAGGGAGAGATGGATGAAGGGGGGCCCACGAGGTACATTCCTTCGCCATGATTGGCTGGGAGGAAATAAAAGGAAAAATTCGAAAAGATTTAATAGGGATTTTAACTGTTAAGGATATAAAATCGTATATATATATAGTTTTAGATATTAAATTAAATGGGCCTTTTTGGCGCCAAATGAAACATCTCCAAATCGCGCCCGGGTTGCGCCCAATTGATCCAAATTCAAATTATAGGATTTTAAGCGGGTTCCAAACTTTGAAAATAGGTGTTTAATGATTAAAATGCATGCCCCCAAGTCGGACACTTGCACGCGCGCCTAGTCGCCCAAACTTGCCCGTTTAGCCAAACGGAACGGAATCTCGACACGCGGACGCTACCACGCGACTAGTGGCGACGAGTAGGCTAACATGGACATCTTAAATTTCATTTTCGGAGTTAAAATTTGTTATGTGCCAAAATGACTTAACCGGGTAAAATTTAGCAATAAACACCAGAAAATCAGGAAAATTGGAAAGAACGATAAATAACCCTCAACTAGTAATATACATAGTATTATTGGGCTCGGGTGTTACATCATACCCAACTACAAAAGAATTTCGTCCTCGAAATTCCAAGAATACAAGATAACTAACTACTGGAAAAGGTGAGGGAATTTCTGCCGGATCTCGCCTTCTCGCTCCCAAGTAGATTCTCCATGCGATCGGTTACCCCAAGAAACTAGCACAAGAGGGATGACCTTGTTCTTAAGAACCTTTTCTCTTCGATCCTTGATCTCGACTGGTCGCTCCTCAAAAGTCAGGTCTTCCCGAACGGTCAACTCCGAGTGATCCAAAACATGGGTCTCATCACGAACATACCTCCGTAGTTGAGACACATGAAATACATCATGAACTCCTGCTAATGATGGTGGTAATGCCAACCGGTACGATACCTCTCCGACACGCTCCAATATCTCGAAGGGTCCAACGAATCGGGGACTAAGCTTTCCCCGACTTCCAAAACGAATCACCCCTCTAGTCGGTGATATCTTCAGGAATACCAAATCGCCCACGGCGAACTCTAGAGGTCTTCTTGACGTGTCGGCCCAACTCTTCTGTCTGTCTTGAGCTGCCTTCATGTGCTTTCTGATTGTATTCACCTTCTCAACTGTCTGTACCACTAAATCTGGCCCTAGCAACCTTCGTTCACCCACATCATCCCAACATACAGGTGAACGGCACTTACGACCATACAATGCTTCGAACGGGGCCATCTGAATTGTCGCTTGGAAACTATTGTTGTACGAAAACTCCACCAGGTGTAGATGATCTTCCCAAGAACCTTTGAAGTCTAACATGCAAGCCCTCAACATATCTTCAAGGGTCTGGATCGTTCTCTCTGATTGTCCATCAGTCTGGGGATGATAAGCTGTGCTGAACTTCAATCGAGTCCCCAAACTTTCTTGTAAACTCCTCCAAAAGTGTGACAAGAACCGAGTGTCCCGGTCGGACACGATGCTTACCGGTACTCCATGCAATCTGACAATCTCCTGCATGTACCGCTCTGCCAAAGTCTCTGTCGATTGACCAACCCGAAACGGAATAAAGTGAGCTGCCTTGGTTAACCGATCGACAATCACCCATACTGCATTGTTGCCCTTTGGACTCCGCGGTAAAGCCGTCACGAAATCCATGGTTATATGTTCCCACTTCCATTGAGGAATCGGAAGTGGTTGCAACAACCAGCAACCCTTTGGTGTTCAGCCTTGACTTGCTGACACACCAAGCACTTAGCCACGAAGCGAGCGATTTCCCGTTTCATACATTCCCACCAGAAATGCTGTCGAATATCTCGGTACATCTTGGTCCCTCCTGGATGTACAGAGTAAGCTGAACTGTGTGCCTCCTTCATAAGCTCTTCACGCACATCTCCTTTTGGCACACAAAGACGGCTACCATATCTCAACGAACCATCCTCATGGATCAGCAGATCGGTTCGTAGTCCGGCTCCAACCTGCTCTCGAAACTTTTGCAGTCTAGGATCCTGCGATTGCGCCGCTTTAATCTTCTCAACTAAGGACGATTGTACCTGTAACTGCATCAACTGTCCTGTAGCACGCGGTAGCACAACCTCCAAGTCAAATCTCCGAAACTCCTCAATGACCTCCTTCTGTGCAGTCAATAATTGAATTGCTGGTAACCGACTTAGCGCATCTGGCACGACGTTAACTTTTCCCGGATGGTACTTAAGATCAAGATCGTAGTCGGCCATCAGCTCCAACCATCTGCGTTGCCTCATGTTCAACTCCTTCTGAGTGAACACATATTTCAAACTCTTGTGATCCGTAAAGACTTCAATTCTCTCGCCTAGAAGGTAGTGTCTCCAAATCTTCAAGGCGAAGATCACGGCTGCAAGCTCCAAGTCGTGAGTCGGATAGTTCTGTTCATGAGTTTTCAGCTGTCTCGATGCGTAAGCGACGACTTTCCCCTTCTGCATCAACCACACCCCAATCCTTTTTCCAGATGCGTCGCTGTGAATCACCAATCCTCCGGAATTGTCCGGTACGGTTAGGATAGGGGCGGTCATTGACCTCTGCTTCAACGTCTCGAAGGCCAACGCACATCCATCCGTCCAAACAACAACTGTACACTCTCTACCTTCCTTACTAGATATGATTTTCCCATTCCCAGTGTGTATGTCTCAGAAACTAGACAGGGTCGTGTAGGTGATCGAGTGTGTAGTTATAAATTTGGATGACATAAACAACGGAATGCTCCGAAATTAAGTAATGCCAAGCGGGGTAACCATGAACGAGTAAATTACCTGAAACCGCTTCTCCTGATGCCTTGGCTTCCTCAGCTGTCATAATGAAAGCTCGACCCTGGTTGGATCCTTGTGTCAGCTGCTTCTGCCCTTGGAACGGTCTCTGCGGAGGCTTCTGTATATCATCTCTCGTGCGAAGCTTCGACGGACAAGCACTCACTGCGTGATCGGCTGCTCCACAAACCAGACAAAGTCCCAGTCTCCTTCGACAATCCTTTTGCATGTGGCCCGGTAAATTGCAGTAATTACAACTTATGCTCTTTCTTCGATCCACGACCACAGGCTTCTTCATTGGCGCTACACCTCGACGGTCCACTGGAATACCCTTGCGCCCATGATCTCGGTTAGGTACAAATGTAGGCTTCCTGGCCGCAACTGCTGTCTGGTGAAGGTCCCCTTTCGATCCTGATAAACTCTGCTGCTCTCTGGCTGCCGTAAGAACCTGCGAGAAAGTGGTCAAACCCAGGGAGACAATCTGCCTCTGGATGTCCACATCCAAACTGCGCAAGAACCTTCGCGCCCTGTCTGCCTGCTTGGCGACTAAGGGTCCAGCGAAACGGCTAAGTCTCGTCCACTCCGCTGCATGCACATCCACAGCTGCTCCATTTTGTTTCAGCCCAATAAATCTCTCCTCCATTTCCTCCCGTGCAGTCCGCGGGAAGAACTTTTCCAAGAAACTTTTGGAGAAATCCGCCCAACTGATTGGCTTGGACAGGCGGGTCTCCTCCACAAGCCACCACTCTCGGGCGTAATCCACCAGCTGAATGCGCACCACATCAACTCTCTTGTCTTCTGGGATCTGCGCCGCAATCAATAGATTCTCTGTGTCCACGAGCCACTGCTCGGCTGGCAACGGCTCCTCCAAGCCAGTGAAAGTAGTAGGACCCAATCGTCTGAAATCTGCCACGGTCCCTACTCGGTCGACTGGCTTCGCTACGGCGGTGTTTACAGACTGCTGCATAGCCTGCAAACCCTCCTGAAATGAATCGGCTTGCTGCTGGATCAGTTCAGTTTGTCTCTTCTGATTTTCCAACATCCCACGTATCACCCCTAACATGGCGGCTTCATCCACACGCCTCTGATACGTCTTGAAATTCTTATCTGCCATGGTCCTGAAATCAAAACAAACAACATTAGCATGATGATAGATTCAATATATATACATCAAGGCTAGAACTCCAAGATACTTAAATAGAGTGCCGCATTGTAGCTATGCCGCGGTATCATAGCCGCAATTACTTAACTCCACCCAAGTCGCCTAAGTCCTAGAGATAACAAGAAGTTAGGTTTTCAAGTTTGACAATGCAAAGTAAGTTTGCATGTCGACATGATCCGGAAGAATGATTCAAGGATAGTAAAACGGTCAAAGTGGCAGGACATGTTTCCTAATCACGGGTATTCTGATTCGTGTATCGGGTGCAATACCCAGCTACAAGAATCAACCCAATTAACCTATGGCTCTGATACCATAAAACCATGTCAC
This sequence comes from Agapanthus africanus, assembly GCA_030015575.1. Lineage (NCBI taxonomy): Eukaryota > Viridiplantae > Streptophyta > Magnoliopsida > Asparagales > Amaryllidaceae > Agapanthus > Agapanthus africanus. The sequence continues at coordinate 37,536,048 of CM057345.1, read as the reverse complement.
GCCCCGCTTCCCAGAGTGCGCAAGATTTGGGCACGTGACATAGCCAACCATGCTACCTGTGGTTAGAACGCATCCGTCCACAGTCACATTACGGTTGTCGAGATATCAAGAACAGTAAGATAAACTAAACTAATACATGTCCAAATCCAGATTAACAGGAATCAATAAACAATAAGTGCGGAAGCTAATGATCCAATACAATGAATAAACAGTACGTCCCATAATACGGGCTCACATCTGGAAATGAAAAGCAATAAATAAACTAAATCCTAAGGACTCACTGTTCAGCCTGCTGGCCGAAGTACTCCTGCTCGGTCGACGTCAAAGGTATGGAATCTGGGCCATGCAAAACCCAGACGTCAGCGCGTCATGATATCAAGTATATAGCATAAACATGGTAATAAACAATGCAATCATGAACATGAATAAAGCAGTAATAAGAAGTAATAAGCAGGGTAATGTGCAGTGGTGACTAAACTGTTCTATCAGGTTTTCTACTCTATAGTCTTTGAAACCAATTGATGAATCGTCGATGTAACTCAATAGTATCCCGTACATACCCGGGATCATGGCCACAATATTCTCGGCGGCAGCCGAGACATGCCGTAAGGCACAGAAAGGAAAGTATCAGTATCCCGTACATACCCGGGACCACGGCCACAATATTCTCGGCTGAAACCGAGACATGCCGTAAGGCACAGAAGGAAGGTGTACACTCGGTATTACCCCGTACATACCCGGGATCACGGCCACAATATTCTCGGCTGAAACCGAGACATGCCGTAAGGCACAGAAAGGAAAGTATCAGTATCCCGTACATACCCGGGACCACGGCCACAATATTCTCGGCTGAAACCGAGACATGCCGTAAGGCACAGAAGGAAGGTGTACACTCGGTATTAACCCGTACATACCCGGGATCACGGCCACAATATTCTCGGCTGAAACCGAGACATGCCGTAAGGCACAGAAAGGAAGGTGTACACTCGGACGGTAGTGAACTGTCGAGTTACAAGTCAGGTTCATCTTTGATTTCCCCATACCCTCAAACTATGTATGTCAGTCAGGTATTCAGTAGTCAAGGTCTAATGCCAACACAAGTCAAGTAAAGGTAGGTCTGTCTGGATCGACAGCAGGAATAGTTAGGTCCGTCGGCATTAGGCACGAGATCAGGTAACAGGTCAGGTTACGTTCAACAGGTAGAGTCGATATGTACAGGGGTTGTGTCCGGTATATCAGTACATGTGACAGGTGTGTCAAGATCGGTCAATATGTAATGCAATCTGGTATATGATGATAACAGGTATAGTAACAAATAATGAACAGTAGCAGGGAACAGCAATAAGCAATTATTATTCTATGTGAACACAGTGATATTAGTATTCTCTTATTAATCCGGTTCACGCACCTTTGAGGTGCAAAAGCCACAAGACGAGCAATATCGATAATATGCGTAATGGAGTTACAGTATTTGAACTAAGTATAATAATTGCCTCATGAGAGGCCTTAACCAATGAAGTGAGGATGATCTAGCAATTTAGGCAAGGATGTGCCAGATTGGTTAATTAGTTAAGGCGTTGATTAAAAGCATACCGATTAACTACAAGTAACTACTACAATGGTTTAACATTACGGATGATTGTAATTGTCATCAAGTCGTGTGGTTATAACAGATAACATAATTATTAAGTTTGTAGCATGTTAAAGCAAGTATTCGGATACTTGCCTCGGCGGTTCCGCAAACCGAAACACGGATGCGATGTCGGTAGAAACTGCGTTCTGGAAGCACGGGCCACGGATCGAGTCCCAACAGAAGTCACTGGAATCACACGGACCAGGGGGCTTCGCTGGAGCGTCGGGTTCGTCAAACGGCACGGTCGGGTTCCGGCAACAACCGAAAATCAAAGTTAGCAACAAGGAGGCGATACGCCAAAACGACCAGCGGAGGTTGTACCAAAACGAAAAGAGAAGGAAACTTACAGGGATACACCAAGGGTGCGACCACGGCGGGTTCGACGGCACTGGAACGCCGGCGAGGCCGCGACGGTGGCTGCAGCAAAGGGAAGTGGCCTCGGGTGAGCAGGGTAGGGTGCTGCGGCGAGTTGGAGAGGGGTGTGGTCGGCTAGGGTGGTCGAGGGGGAAAGGAGGTGGCGCGGGAGACGTCGACGAGGGTCGTCGGCGCGGTTTCCGGCGACCTGGAGATGGTGCAGACGTTGGGTGAGGGTCGGGTTCACTGTTCCGGCGAGGGGAGGAGGGGTGACGGCGAGGTCTCGACGAGGAGGGTGCAAGGGAGTCGCGGGAGGCCTCGGCGGTCGGAGTCGACGTCGACGGCGAGGTCGCGAGGGATGGAGGCGTCGGGAGAAGGTTGCAGGCGCGGGAAGGAGCGGGCGAACGGGAGGAAGAGGGTAGGCGAGTGCGGTGGAGGTCGTGGTGGTGAGGGCGGCGACGGCGAGGTCGCGAGGCGTCGGCGACGAGATCGCGAGGCTAGGGTTAGGGTTTGCGTGGGGGTTTTCTCGCGATGGGTTACTCGGGAGGAGGCGGCTGCATGCGAATTCAAATAGAGGAAGAGAGAGAGAGAGATTGGAGAGAGAGAGAGACAGAGATTCGTGAGAGAGAGAAAGAGGAGAGAGGCAGAGGGAGAGATGGATGAAGGGGGGCCCACGAGGTACATTCCTTCGCCATGATTGGCTGGGAGGAAATAAAAGGAAAAATTCGAAAAGATTTAATAGGGATTTTAACTGTTAAGGATATAAAATCGTATATATATATAGTTTTAGATATTAAATTAAATGGGCCTTTTTGGCGCCAAATGAAACATCTCCAAATCGCGCCCGGGTTGCGCCCAATTGATCCAAATTCAAATTATAGGATTTTAAGCGGGTTCCAAACTTTGAAAATAGGTGTTTAATGATTAAAATGCATGCCCCCAAGTCGGACACTTGCACGCGCGCGTAGTCGCCCAAACTTGCCCGTTTAGCCAAACGGAACGGAATCTCGACACGCGGACGCTACCACGCGACTAGTGGCGACGAGTAGGCTAACATGGACATCTTAAATTTCATTTTCGGAGTTAAAATTTGTTATGTGCCAAAATGACTTAACCGGGTAAAATTTAGCAATAAACACCAGAAAATCAGGAAAATTGGAAAGAACGATAAATAACCCTCAACTAGTAATATACATAGTATTATTGGGCTCGGGTGTTACAATTATGTTCTTTCAAATCTCATCTCTTGTATTCGTCTTAAGTCCTTTCTAACTTTCTCTGACTATCAACTCTCGACGAAGAAGAAATGGAAGTTTGATCCTTCCATCTCTGTCGTAATCATTTCTTGTAACCTTCTTGATTCTATCTTGATTTTTTGAATGCCTATTGGTCCTTCGTACTTGCACCTCTTAATATATCCCTTTTATACGTCCTTGAACAATTCCTAATATATCCCAGTAGTCCTTGTCCCGGCTTTCGAACTTTCGGTTCAGAAGCATCTCATGCCCTTCTACTTTGTTGTATCCTCTCTTTCTCGACTGATAGAGCATGAATGCGGCAAGCGGTCGCATTATCTCTACCTTGTCCAGTAGTGGCACAATTCTTTTGAATTTCGAGGATGAAATTTATTTTAAGGAGGGTAGAATATAAGAGATATTTGTAGGGCTCTCAATTGTGATCGATTTGCATCTAGGGTTTGCTCGAAATGAGTTACAAAAAGAGAGTTATGCCTATTTCCGTCTTGCTGCGTGTCACGCCTCGCTTCCCAGTGTACGGAGAAGTAGACGTGACGGGTCACGGCGTATTTACTCAGTAGTAAACACGCTAAGCGTAAATAAGCAATATATAAATAAAAGCACAAGTATAACAAGAGATGTAATATAAACAACAACTTTTATTAACATTCATATTTACATTACAACTGCTTTTGAAAAGGAAAATACAATGATGGAAAGCAATGCCTAAACAGTGGCATATGAACTGAAAAGTAAATAAGTACAAGTAAGCTAGTAATCGTGCTGCTCAGGTATCTGTTCCAAGTACTCCTGGCTAGGCTCGGTCTCCTGAGAGTCGGGTCCTCCTGACGAACATTCCAAAGAAAGAAGAGACAGGAACGTCGTCGGCGAACTAGCGCTCGGTAAGTCCAAAAAGAAAGAATGAAATAGACAAGTAATGATAATAGAACTAGTAATTGGTACAAATATATGTTTGTTATGCTAACGTAGTTGTTTGTACCTTGATACAGAATGTATCGGTATTTACGAGATGAGTCCAACTATCCCGTGGACTATGGAAAACGGAAAGTATAAGGCCCCGTCAATACCCACGGGACAACGGCACGGATGTTCGGTAGGTGTCTTTTAGTGTCCTTTATCGTGCCACTTATAATACATTCCGTACCAATCTACCCCGTTAGAACCCCGGAATATATATATAGTTAACAGACTTGTCGTGATCATGGATACAAGTTGTTCATGTAAACGGTTTCAGGATATATCAAGTAGGCATGTAATCAAGTCAAGATATAGCCATGGCTCGGTCAAGTCAAGTTATGTTTGCATGTTGATCTTGTTCTAGTATTCAAGTTCAGGTTCAAGTATACATGTTGAATTTGATTCATGTTTGGATTCGATTCTGGTTGGATTCAGATTGAGTTAGACTCAGATTGATTTAGATTCAAACTTGAGTCAGACGCTTTAAACAGATTTGGATCCTGAATTATATTTGGGTGTTATCGGTAACTGTTACACATGGATGGCAGAATTTGTGTCTTTTTCCAAGATAATTACCATTGATAACTCCGTTAAGTTTTTCTACCTTAAATAGGCAAGCACTCACTTTCTCCGGCTTCCTGGGGTTCAAGAGAATTGATCCCGCTTAAACCTATATTTACTAAAGTCTTTAAATGTAATTTTATATAACTCGAGGGGGTTTTATGAAAAATATTTTATATACTTTCAAAATAAATCTCGAGTAATTATTTATCGTATTTAGGATTTTCATGGATGTAACTTTTAAGATTTGAGGTATTTTGGTGAATATTAACCTAGCTTGAATAGTTCAGGTATTTTAGTGTAAGACTTGTTTTGTATTGATACTTGATAGTATTTTGGTGAAACTTGTCATTCTTTTATTTTCTAGAAAGCATGGAATTTTATTATATCTTGAAAATATGTGGTTTGATAATATTTATATAATTATTAAAAATTATATTTTATTAAAGTAGAAAATTATGTTTTTCTTAAAAATCGTATTAAAATCTTTCGAGACCGAATGCTCCGTGAGGCGGTCTGCATCTCGCTCTACTAGCACGAGAATGTGCGATAGTCCGCACCATCTAATACCGGGTTCCCCAAAATGGGTTGTAGATGCATAATTGCAAAGAGTTTGATAATACAATTCAAAGAAAAATCGTTTTTTTATAGTTCATGGTATTTAAATAAAATATTGTATTTGCCACGAAAATAAGTTTCAAAGAGAATCGTGCCATGTCAATATGTGTGTATGTGAGGGGTAGGTCATTACCCCATGAATTTTTCTAAAGGTATGTTAAGCAAAATGTTTAAAAGATGACGTATATAAAATTCATGGTATTTAAATGTAAAAGTTTAATTAAATTTATTTAACATGGAGTTTTAGAATGAAAATTGTTTCTAAATATTAGTTTCTTGTTTAACGATTTAAGGTATAGAATATGAATGAGTAATGCTTAATAAAAGATGTAGTTTCAAGGGTTTTAGAAACAAATATCGGTATAACTCCACTTACTGACATATTTTATAAAAAGAGACTTTTTTAAGTATAAAGAGAAGAAGGGGGTAGGACTTACCAGCTAGAAGGAGGGAGGGGAGGTAGAAGAAAAGGGTGGTAGCCTTCGTAGTGTCGTAGGGTCGCCGGAACTTGTGTAGATCCTCGTCGGAATTCGTTCTTGGGCTAACTCCATTTCAGCTCCACTTGTACTTAGAAATTTTTGATATTTTTGACTAGAATTTTTAGAATGAGGAGGGGCTAGGGTATGGGGTTGTATTTACAGTATGGAATTAGGGTTTTGGAATTGAAAGAATGAATTAAAATACATTTAAAATTGGATTAAAGGTGAAATTGAATTCTCTGTTAAATTGCAGAGAAAACAAACAGTGCAGGGGTAAAGGGGGTTGGCCAAAGGTCTTGTGTGCAAGACACGGGTACCATTGCCTACTGTTGGACCGTCGGTGCCGGTCCCATGCCCGATCTCGCCGGCCACGTGGTGGGGTTGGGGGTTGGATTGAAGCCACGCGTCCTACTCAGTTCATACAACATTTTGCACATGTTAGATTTCTCTGACTTTTCATTTTTATGTGTATTGCACATGTAAAGTTTTGGGCTTCCAAAAAGTTTAAAAGAAAAATCAGTAAAAATAATATGTGGCTGATGGGATTCGAACATAAGGGCTACGTCACAGCAGTGCAGGGCTTTACCAGTGAGCTACAAGTTGTTTCTTGTTGTTCTTAAACAAAAATAACTTTTAAATTGTGCTCAAGCTTGCAAACTCCTTTCTGTATTTTAAGAAGAAAAATTTTGTACAGAAAATTCAGGGTCGTTACATTGCGTTGGATTGGCCGGCAATAGTACAGATTTGAGTTACAATCTAAAAGTGCCTAAAACCGTATTTTAAAATGACTTTAGAGAAAAACTTAAATACAGAAACGTGCATTTTTCCTTGTACTTGTAACTCAAATGATTTTTTTTTATTAAAAATAGATTGCGGTGCTAGGTTTTATGTCTAATTGAAGTTAGGGTAAAATCGGTGAAAACTAAGTGATGGCAACTACAACTTGGCCTAATCCATATGATCATACATTTGAGTCATACATCATAAGATTAAAACAGAGAACACGGTGCACCGTGACCTGAGGTGCACCAAAAATTACCACAAGCATGTAACCATTCAAGAGCAAGCAAAACAATGTACACAAGTTATCTAGTCTGATATCACCTGAGTACCATAAACTTTGTATGTTAAGTTATAGAATTACGGGTTAGGCTTGATTACGGCAAGGTAGAGTTCATCATAGAAGTATCAGGTGAGGAGGGAGAAAGAGCTGAGGGACTTGCTGACGCACTTGTAATAGTACAAGTGAAAAAGAAGCGAGATGGCCTCGGTTTGAAGAACCGAGACAACGGATAAGGAGAGGAAGAGAAGCTCGTCATACCGGCGCTCCTTCAACAATTTCTTGAAGTGTGAGGGGGTAATGATGAAGCTAGGGCAACAAGGTTCACCAAAGGAAGAGGAGGAGAGAGCTTGGACTTATAAAATAATGGAGGAAAGATAATAAAAGTGAGAGTGAGGCTAAGGGGTTTATTTTAAAGATTATGCTTACTTTTGAATTTCAAAATCCAGAAGCTGTCAATATCTCCCCAAAATCTGATGCACTAAACATATTTTCACTTGGGCTAAAAGACCAAGTCAAAGTCAAAAGGAAAGGAAAATAAAAAATAATAGATCATTGGGATTTGAACTCGTGACCTGCAGGTTAGGATTCTTGCATTGAAACCAACTCAACACAAGAGACTTGCTAATTCAAAATAGCATAGCAAAAATAGTTAACCTAATAACAGGAGCAGAGAACGATTATATTAAAATACTATCAACTACAAACAAAAGTACAATAAGGGAAATAAGAAAACATAGTCGTTATATATGCAGTTTCAAAAGTAAATAATTTAAAAGATAAATGAAATAAATCATTCCCTTAAAACAATTTTTTCTTTCTTTAAACAAAACAAATTATCTTTTCAAATTTCCTTTCAAAACTAAATCAAATAAATTCTTTTCTTTTCTAAAATTATTAAAATGAAATCTAGTAAAAATAAATAAATAAATTTTGATAAGTTCAAACAAATTCTTTTCTCTTTAAAATTCTAATAACAGTTTTATCTTTCTGAATAAATTCTTTTTATTCAAATGTTATACCAAACAAAACATTTTGAAGCCAACATATTTTTTTATTTATTAAAAATAGTATAGATAAAATACGGCCGTTACATTCTACCCTCCTTAAATTAAATTTCATTCTCGAAATTTAGATGGATTGTGCCGCTACTGGACAAGATAGAGATAAAGCGGCCGCTTGTCGCATTCGCGCAACATCAGTCGAGAAAGAAATGATACAGCGAATTAGAATGACATGAGATTCTTCTGAACCGAAAGTTCGAAAGACGGGACAAGGACCGCTATGATATATCAGGAATTGTTCAAAGACGTATGTAAGGGATATATTAAGAGGTGCAAGTAAGAAGGACCAATAGAAATTCAAGAAATCAAGATGGAATCAAGGAGGTTATAAGAAATGATTACGACAGAGATGAAGAGATCAAACTTTCATTTCTTCTTCGTCGAGAGTTGATAGTGATGGAAAGTAAGAAAGGACTTAACACGGATTCCAGAGAGAAAATTTAAAAGAACACAATAAATGGTAAGGTCCACGTCGATTCATGATTGCCAAGAGAGTAAGGAAGGATTCAATGGAATATGATTCAAATATGAAATCATGGTGCAGGCATTACAATCTACCCTACTTAAAATAATTTCGCCTCCGAAATTCTCACAAGGAGTATATTGTAACAAGGAAAGGAAAAGCAAAAGATAACGTTGTTCTCCGCCGAAAGACGCGACCGGGACATTGGGACGTCCGGCCTGAGTTTGGAGGAAGATACTATTTGGATTTATCCGTTCACCTCTTCGAAGATGCCAAGTTGATTTATGGCACCATGTATCGAAGTTTTAGACGGATGTGGCCGATGTAACAGACTTCGTCAGATTCCCCCTCATTGTGAGGGGTTTTTGATTGTGGGGACGCTCTTCCCTGCAGGCGCAAGCAGCTGCAGTTAATTACGCTACAGTATCGCGGTAACCACTTTCTCCTTCTCCAGATGGTCACTTCGTGTCGTGTGTGTTTGTTTTATTTTTGGTTTCCCGTGGATTGTATACGGAGACTAATTTATGTTGTCGTCCATAAGGCGTGGATTAGTCCAAATCCGTATTTTCTTAGATTTGGTTTTGGGTTGGGTTTAAGGATTGTTAATCTCATTCGAGACTAAGATCAACTTAAACGTTTGTTAAGGATACGTTAGTCTAATTTTAGAGTAAGATCTACTTAACAGGATCATTTAGATCCAACAAAAGAGCATTTGGACTCTATTGTTTTAGTTTAGTGACATTGCGGTCCAGTGGGTTTAACGATTGTTAATCTCATTGAGATTAATATCAACTTAAACATTTGTTAAGGATGCGTTAGTCTAATTTTTAGACTAAGATCTACTTAACATGATCATTTAGATCCAACAAAAGAGCATTTGGACTCTATTGTTTTAGTTTAAAGATATTGCGGTCCATAAGTTTAAGGACATCATAGTCCATGGAGTTTAGAAACATCATAGTTTGTAAAGTTTAAAGACATCATAGTCTATGAGTTTAAGGACCTCACAGTCCATAAAGTTTAAGGACATCATAGTCCATGAGTGTAAGGACTTCATAGTCCATGGAGTTTAGGGACCTCATAGTCCATGGGGTTCTGGTTTAACCAGTTTGGGGATGCATCAATAGTTATTGGTTATTGGGACCCTCCATCTCTCTGAAGACGTTGAAGGATTACAACGACATGTATCAGAGGTATGAAAAGATGTACCCTTAAACCAATGTCCCGATTTTGGGAAGTGGGATGAACATCAGTTTTGATGTCATCTGTTTAGATCGACTTTGGAAACCCCGAGCATGAAAAGTTCAATTGATGGTCCTTGGAATATTGATCTGATTCTGGCTAAAGTTAGTCCTTCATAGTGTTCAACACTAAAGTGTTTATTCAGCACTCATGTGCTCCCACGTGATACTCTTGAGGCGGTGATGCATATAAGTGTTAAACATGTTAGCCATGTGGCCGTCACGTATAAGCACGTGAAGTGCTTCAAGAATCTGAAGCGTTGCTTCCTTGGGTTTATTCTTTTGTTCAAGCTCTGTTGGGTCACGTGCGATCACGTGAGGCGACCCAAAAGTGGGAACTACCTTTGATTTATTCCCTTTTGCTTTTTAAGTGCTAGGCACTATTACGGGGTCACGTGAGTTAGTTTCTCTTTTTCTCTTTTGTTTATCACAAACGCTCATGTGAGAGCACGTGATCGGCAGTTATCATGTTGGATGCCAATCCTTTTACGTACATGGAGATCCTGAGTTTCAAGGCTTTCAAGCCCATTGTTTTATGAGAATTGGATTCTTAAGACTTAGTTTTTCTCTTAGGTTTGGGATATGTATGACAGAACCTCCCCGATGAGAATTAAATTCTCAACTTGTGAGGAGATATGCTTCTGCAGATCTTCGCCATAAAGGAGAACTAAGTTCTCATATGAAGGGTTAAACCCTTGTTTATTATAGGAATTAAATTCCTGTATACTTTCATGGGAGAATTAAATTCTCTGAACTTAGATCCCCCTCTAGGTTTTGGATCTGCATGGAAAAATCTCCCCAATGAGAATTAAATTCTCAACTTATAAGGAGATCTACTTCTGCAGATTTTAACCAGAGGAAGAACTAAGTTCTTTTTAGAAGAGTTAAACTCTTATGGAGGTGAAAAAGAGAGGGGATATTCTTTGTGTTTTTTTTCCTTCTCTTACCTAGAGTTTCTTCTTCTCTTTTTCTCTCTGGAGAATTAAATTCTCTTTTCTTTTCCTATCCTCTTCTTCTTCCGATCTCTCCTCCTTTTTGTGTTTCTTTGATCCTATTTATAGGAGAAAGAAGAGAATCAATTTGTTCAGAAAATCTCTCATTGAGAAATTTTGATCAACAAAACGTGATTTTTTAGATCAATTGGTGAATTTTATTCACCGTTGAATTTTTAATCCAAGGACTTCTGTTTTACCGAAGTTATTTCCTTTGTTGTTCTTAATAAGTTTAGGAAGATATTTCCTTGCACGGAATTTTTTTGTAGATTGGTGATTTTTAATCACCATTGGATCTTTAATCCAATGGCGCTCTGTTTTACAAAACGTAATCTTTCTTGTTTAGAAAGATCCAAGGAAATATTTTTCAAATAAAGCTTTTGGTCCCTTTTAATTGGATTTTATTTCTATGGTTTCAGAGGGCATGGGAGTCTATCACGTGTAGCGCGTGACCTCACCAAATTAAGTTGATCAAAGGGTGTCATGTGCTATCACGTGAGTTTTCTTTTTGTCCAACTTGTTTGCTTTATTCAAGTGCTTGTATACTTTGTTTTATAAAGGTCACGTGTCTGCACGTGAGGCCCAGTTTTTTTTAGCTTAGTTTTGTTTAAGTGCAGCGCCTATCACGTGTGGGCACATGATACTCCACTTGGGGACCTTTTCCCGCTGCATTATTCATTTATTTATTTTCCGTAGGGGAACAAATGCCCCCACAGCGTTGTTCTCACGTGGTTTACACGTGAGTGCAATGCTGTCACTTTTACAGCCGTTAGATTGTTCTATGGGAACGGGAAGATGAACCGCCCTAGTCATGTCTTATACATGCAAGGGTTAGGTTCCTTAGGCAGCCACTGTTTCTTCATCTCCTTCCTATTTTTCTTTCTTTGAGAATTTAATTCTCTTCCTCAGAACTTAGTTCTCTGCCATTGCAAATCCAGAGTTAAACTCTGTCAAAAAAAAACCTCTTTTCAGGTAACGGTTTGTTCATCAGAAAACTTTCCTTCTTTGAGAAAGCCTCTGGATTTTAAATCCATTATGAGAGCTTTGCTCTCCTCAGAAACCCATCCTACAAAGACGTGATTTTTGAGTATTAAACTACCATATCTCGAACATCCCTCTGATTTTGAGGGTTCATGGGATTTTGTTTCTCATGTAATTTTTATGAATTCTTGGAATTTAATTCCATTACATAAAGGAATTTAATTCCTCCGGTGAAGAGCTTAGCTCTGAAAGTTCAATGAAACCCTTTGGAAATTTTATTCCTTGGTGTTCTTGAAAATCTTTTCATAGGGTTTTACCCTTTATTCGCACAAATTTGAATTTTGTTGGTAGTTTAAAAGAACTTGTCTTCCCAAGAATTTGTTTGAATCCCAATACTTGTTTAATGAGGGTTTTCTTGATCACTAAACTTTCGCTGACATCTCTTTTCAGATACTATGGCCGCTCATTTGTACTGTCTTAACGAAATTGTCTCTTACGAGAACATTCGCGCACAAGGCCGTTGTCAAAACCAGGAGTTTACAAATGCCCAATGTGCTGAGGTTATGAGTCGTTTCAACGCACACAATGGTCGACTACTTTCTCGTCATTCCGCTCTTTTGAAGATTATAGTGAGAGCAATTTGGGGAGCACTTCCTGGATTTCACGAAGCTATGCCGCTTGAGGCATTGGATGATGCTGAAGATAAGGTGCACTCAGTGTAACTGACGGGCCCGATCTCAAAGAAACGACGAGATAACCTCATTGATATCTTGCATGAAGTTTTCCAACAGACGACGATAATTGCTGCTTATCAGAGAGCGGAGGATATTGGCGAGGATCCTGACGCTTGCTATCGTGAGAGGATGCATACGAGAATGGTCAGAAAGGCCAGAAACATTTTAAACGGCCTCACTTTCGAGTTTCTTAATCCATGTCCCGGGTTTAATGTTTTACCCTTGTAAACATTTCCCATTATTTTGTATGAATTTTCGGAGTATGAATGATAAAAAAAATTCTTTCTTTTTTATGTTCACACGCGTTCTTTATGAAGCTTTGTCACACTGTTGTTGGTGCTCACGTGTTTGGCATGTGAGGTACTGCTAGGGATTTCTTCCTTACATTGGCGCTTGCTCACGTGGCATGCATGTGTGGGGCCTTTTTTAATTTCTGATAAAGATTAAGGCTAATGCTCACGTGCTATGCACGTGGGGCTCAGTTGATAAGGTCGTTTCATTTCCCCACACTGATTCCAACGAGTCACCTCTTTTCATTTCCAACGCTCTCCCCTTTTTCCGTATCTTGGGAATAGTTCCACCATACACAACATTTTCTGTGCGTAGTATTGAATGCTTTCCTTTATAACCTGAAGCCACGCCTTCCTTCTTCTCTAAAAAACATATTTAGACCTTATGGTGATTATTTTGAGAATCAGTCCAGAGTTTATGGCTTGCAACCGCCCCCACGCTCATCGACAACCATGGGAGGTGCTCGTCGAGGAGATGATTCCTCATTTTGCTGCGCGGCTAGTGGATCTTTTTCTCACTGATGCCGAATGTGACGCGGTGACGTACGAACTTCTAATTCGTAAGGGCTCTCCCCTTCCTATGGTTTCTATTTCGCTACGGATGGTCTTTTCATCCGTGCTTGCCGACATCCCTCCTCATCCGACAGAGATGACTCCGGCAATCCTCGATGCGGCAGAGGACAAGATCGAGTGTTTCTACGAGGCATGCTTGATTACTCGGGCTCTGAAGGATCGCTCGATTCATCTACTGGGTCAGATAAGAGTCCAGCGGGCTGTCATGTCCGCTTTTGCTGATAAGCATGGCGCTAATCGGTGGGGAGCAACTCCTTGCGAAAACCGTCGTTTTGACGTGTTGGAGAAGGCAGAGAGAGAGATGGAGAATTTTGTATTTTGTTTTGTTAACCCTTGTATCACCGATCCTTTGTTTGGTGACCTTTTTCCCTGTAGCGTAGCATATCAATATATTCCTCTTATCATTGGCTGTTGAATGCTTTTCTACTGAATTTTTCTTTTCGTTATATATTCATACGTGCATCCCGCCTGAGTACATGAGCGTTATACTTGGCCCCTAAGAATTTCCTTTAGGTGCGAACATCATCGTCGTGTTGTCCATAAATCAGCTCGTTCTAGATACCATAGGCACATAGTCGTGAACGCATGCTTAATGGGGTACCTACCGAAGACTTTCCTTGTTGCCAGAAAGAGAAAATAGTTTGTGCATTTTTTGGATCGACGATTGGCATCGAGTGGAGGTCAGTTTACATGATCTTGAGTGCACATGCCTTCCCTCTGAGGTTGTGGCTTCAAAGACGAGCTTGCGGGGGATGATTGAACGGTGCGCCGTGAATCTACAATCATGTGAGAAGAGGCTTAACCAGAAATTCTCGGAAAGGGAACTGGCATCGAGTGCTTTGGGGGAACTTCAAGCTTAGCTCACTACCAAGACCACCCATGCATATGAAATCTGGCGGGTACTTCAAGAAGCTATCACTGAAGTGGTCGCTCTCGACAAAGTCGTCATCTTTACCCATGAGATGGTTGAAACTCACAAAGTTGCCAGAAGGGAGCTTGAGACTCGGCTTTCCTCGTATTAGGCCCAACAGTCTGGGGCGGAGACCCGTCTCATGGCGATAACCAAGCTTGAAGCCGAGGCCCAGCGGAAGGGCGATGAATTGAGGAGCTTATTGCACCGTCCGCCGGTTTAAAGAACCTTTGTAAAAAATTTCTTTTCTTGTATCCACTCCTGAATGAGAGGGTATTTTGTATTCATTTCGATTCCTTTCATGATATGTATCTTGTATGCACTTTGAATTCATGAATAAAAGACATATATTTTGTTTATCTCGTGCTTGCATGTAGCTCTGATGGATGTGGTCCACATGTAGTTTATCTGGATCTTTTTGCAGGGCAGCGATGGCTTCGGCGACAAGGTTAGGATTTGCCGCCTAAGACTTCTCAACTTTATGAGCCGTGAGGGTCTCATAAAGAATTTTCTCCCTATGAGTCGTGAGGATTTCGCAGGTGTATTTTCTCCTTAAGAATCGTGAGGATTCCTAAGTGTGCTTTCTCTTGAGAGTCGTAAGGATCTCACAAGAGAATTTTCTCCCTTACAAGTCGAGAAGACTCGTAAGTGGTTGATGAGTTGACATATCTCCGAGTTGAAGCATTGCTTCACAACAGGGGGATCATGGTTGACATATATCCGTGTCGAAGCATTGCTTAACGACAATGAGGTCAGGGGTTGACATGTATCCGAGTCGAAGCGTTGCTTTACGACAGGGAGGTCAGGGGTTGACATGTATCCGTGTCGAAGCGTTGCTTGACGACAGGAAGGTCAGGGGTTGACATGTATCCGAGTCGAAGCGTTGCTTTACGACAGGGAGGTCATGGGTTAGCTTAGCACCTTAACAAGGTTTTGGCAAGCATCAAACGTGCTATATTAAAATTTTAGGATGCTAAACAAACCAACCAAGTAATCGAACTAGAGAATTAGGGTTGACAAGCATGTAAACAACTTTACAACTAAGTGATTAAGAATTATAACCTTTGTAGTCTGCTCCTTCACTTCACAAGCTCCAAGTAGTGGTCCCTTCGCTACGATCAACGAGCTTCCGAACTCTTGAGAGGATCCACAAGATGTACGATACATCCTTGCTTGAAGTCTTCAAAGTCTGTGATGATCTACGTCGAGAAAACACGGACTCAATCTCACTCTTCACTAATACGAAATTAGTAAAGCTAACACACTAATCTATATGGCTAGTATAGAAGATGATGATGAAGTAGGAATTTAGCTCACTTTAGTATTTAATTTCTCACTATTTTTCTTCTTGATCTCAAAAACTAGAGAGCAAAAATGAGATGAGGAAGAAGAAGATGAATGAATGAGATAAGGTTAGAAATGCAACCATGGGTTAGTATATGTCAAAACCTAACCCATGTAGAGAGTTAACCATGGCTATGTGTCATGGTTGGGTTAGAAAATATCTTAAGCAAAACAAAAATGGTAGATTTTGTCAATGGTTATCAACAAGTTTCATGAAGCTTCAAGCATGACTCATTTCCACAATTTTGAATTACTTAAGAATTTAAACCCAAACATTATATGTATCATGGTATGATTCTCATACATCATTGTTGCATGTATAACCTAGCATGTCACAATATTATATATCACATATATAATATTTATGTAACAATAGAAAACAATACAATAAACATATATCACATATATGTTAAATGTATCATAAGTGAGAATAATAAATATTTAGGTGAGCATAATATATATATATATATATATATATATATATTATTTCATCGAATCAACACTTGATCCGATAACCCGGTTATATCACTTATAACCGGTCGATATCACATATCACGAGAATAGAATACGGCATCACATACGAGTATCAATCTCATTCCCGCACATATCGCATATATGCTCCTACTCCGTTTTTCCTGAGCCAGGAAACCTCTATGTAGGACTCTAAAAACTCGTCAATACGCCGGCAGTAGGTGATAATCACATCAAACACCAACAAGCTGCAAGCGGTCAGCTAAACGTAACGGCCATCCGGGTATTGAATGATCAGAAGATCAACAAGCAAGTCTGCTCTAACTCCTGAATCGAAAAGTTCGAAGCAAACGAGTGACTGGCATAGATCGCGATACAATGAACTAGGAAGAAAGGTAATCAGAAGATACTCCCGAATCGAAAAGTTCGAAGGCCGAAACATGGAATTTAAAAGATGGCATAGGAGGTGCAAGAAAAAAAATAGACAAAAACTCTTGGAGTTTAAGGAGTCGAGACGTGATCTTCAAAAAATCGAAATAAAAGATCAAGATGCATTCAAGGGACTCGAAAGAGTAGATTTTCAAAGAAGGAGAATAACATTGTTGGATAAATCAAATTCTTGCATTATCTATTTTAAACGGTCACGTAGAACGACCTGTATGGGCCACCAATAAAACCTGTCATGTCCCGCTTCCCAAGGTATAGAGCGGAGGCGTAACACGGCCCGCGACGTATGTATACCGATAAGCACACCTTATCTATTTAAATACGCTATGCGTCTGAAACAGATAATAAATGAAAGAATTTAAAACACACTAATAATCCATGCTTATTACAAACAAATCCAAATAGTTATTACAACTTCAAATAATTCAAAGGTATGCTAATGGATTGGGGAAGAACTCCTTTGCGAAGTCCCGATTATTTTCTGAAAGACAATCTGGACTGAATAAGCACACTGTCACCGTAAACGTTTTAACTCTGGCTCTGGAAGTTGGAATCGAGAGTTCTCTGATGCGTTATAACCGTAATTCAGAGATGCACGTTTTATTGTATGTTATGTTTTTGCTAATTCTGCACCGATAATGTCATGCCTCGCTTCCTAGTAAACGGAAACAGTGACATGGTAAGCCCACAACGTATTTACTATGAAAATACGTTAAGCGTAATTAAGCAATATAACAATGTACAAGAATAAAAAGAGTAATAAAATGAAACAGCGACTTTATTTACATTCAAATTTACATACAACTGTTTGTAATAAAAAGATACAATGATAAAGCAAATGCCTAAACAATAGCATACTGGATGTAAATACAAGCAGGAGCTAAAAATCAGGGTGAGAAGCAAACCGGTCCAAGTCTTCCGGGCTCGGCTCTATCTCCTCCGAAACTGGTCCTCCTAACGAACATTTCAAAGAAAAAATATAGAGGAATAACGTCAGCGAACCAGCGCTCGGTAAGTCCCTAAAGAAATTAAAGAAGATAGTATATAAAATGAAGAAAAACCAAGTAAAAGTGAACATGCGCGGTTATATAAAAAAGTATCTAAGTATGTTTATTTACCGGTTTAAGATGGTTATTCTAACATCATTATTTGTAATTTGATAAAGAAGATATTCATGTATATGAGAGGAATCCATCTTACCCCGTGGACTATGGTAACATATAGTGCAAGGCCCCGTCATAACCCATGGGACAACGGCACGCGAATTTATATAGGTGTCTTTTAAAGTGACCTCTTATGCCACGATATGCGTTCCGTACTAATGTACCCCTTTATCTCCGCGTATTGTATTGTATAGTTTTAAGATTACAGGTCTTGGCCGAATCCATGGATATAAAAATGTACGGGTTCATATTCAAGATGTAATTATGTATTCAAATATTCATGTCAAGTTATAACCATGGTTCGGTCAAAGTCGAGTCAAGTATTCAAGTTTGAGTTTGATATTTGAATTCGAGTGTTTAGGTTCATGATCAAGTATTCAAGTTCGTGTTTGATTTTAGATTCTGGTTTGATTTTGGATTCAGGTTGAAGTCAAAATCTTATGAAAGAATTTAGTTCTTGAAATTCTTAAATTCGGGAGTAATCAGCAACTGCTGCATATGGACAGCATGATTTGTGTTTTTTTCCAAGACAATTGCTATTGATAACTCCGTTAAGTTGTCTAAACTGAATAGGCAAGCACTCACTTTCTCCGGCTCCCCGAGGCTCAAGAAAAATGATACCGCTTAAGCCTGTATTAGTTTATAGTCCTTAAAATATTGTTTGCATATCTCAAGAGGGTTTTATGAAAAAATATTTTAATATAGTTTAAAAATAAATCTCGAGGGTAAGTTGTAATATTTAGGGTTTTCATGAACATGTATTTTAATTGTTATGGTATTTTAGTGATAAAAACCTAGTTTTTAAAAATTTATGGTATTTTTATGAAAACTAGCTCTTTTGGAAACTTGATGATTTTTTATTAAAAATTCTAATATTTCATTTTTAAAAATATAGTTTCATAATATATTTTTATTGAAAATACGGATTCATAGTTTTATATAATTTCCAAAGTTTAGTTTTGTTTAGAAAATTCGTATTCCTTAAAAACCGTATTTTTATTTCCTTTCGAGACCGAATACTCTGTGAGAAGTTCTACATCTCGCTCTACTATCTCAAGAATGTGCGATAATTCACATCATCCATTAGCGGGTCTCTTAACAAGGGTTGTAGAGGCGTAATTGCCAAGGATTTAAAATATCGATTAAAAGAAACCCGTTTTTGTAAAAAATTGGTATTTTAATGAAAAAACCTATTCTTTACATAAATCCTATGTTTAAAATCTCGTGCTATGAAACCATAGTGTGCGTGTGGGGTAGATCATTACCCCGTGAAGTTTTCCTAAATGTAGGTAAACTAGTTATCAAAAAAGGGGTTATACTAAAATTCATGGCATTTTAATGAAAAAGTTTGTTATATGATTTTTTACATGAAAATTTTATTAAACTAAAAACTAAATGATTATAAATAAGGTTACGAGTGGTGTGAGAAAATTAGTTTGATCTATTTTGCTTAATAAGTGGAGTACAAATGTTAAAATAACATATATCGGAGTTAACTCTAGTTTGTCGATATGTTTTTAGAAAACGATTTGAGATGAAAGAAATAGAGAGAAGAGAGACTTACTCATTGTGTAATGTTAGGAAGAGGTTAAGGAAGAGAGGGGAGGTCTTGGTCTCGTCGGAGATGCTCCGGTCGTCGGAATTTGATCGCTACTCCTTTTGGCTTGCTTAACTCCATTTGAATAGCCTCAACCATTTTTGAACTTAAAGAATTTTGAGAAAATTTTCAGAATAGGGGTGGTATTTATAGGGTAAAAATGAGAGAGGGTGTGATATAAAAATGACTTAACATGGATTTAATAGTATTAATTAGGGATTTGAAGAGTCTCTGTTTGATTGCAGGAAAATCAAACAGTGCAGGGGAGCTGGAAGGGTGTGTGTGCAAAGCACAGAGACGATTGGAGCAAGACGGACCGTCGGTGGCAGCCAGGATCAAGAAATGGGTGGTCAGATCTCGTCGATTTGTTTCGAGATTCGTGCGACGTGTGTAGTTGTGTGTTTACTTCTCTTTGCGCCTGTTTGATTTTTCTGAAACTTTTCGTTTCTCCGTGAATTGCACGTGCAATCTTGGGCTTCCGAAAAAATAAAAAGAAAAATCTTTAAAAATAATTAGGACTGATGGGAATCGAACACACAAGTTATGTCACAACAGTGCAAAGGCTTTACCAGTGAACTACAAGTTGCTTCTTGTTTTTATTGAACAAAAATAACTTATAACTCCTACACATGCTGAAATACCCTTTTCTATACATTTAAACAAATAATTCTGTACAGGGATTTCAGAGTCGTTACAGATAAGCCTTAAAACTGCAAATCAAGTCGAGAGTGTTTTCTGAAAACATTCTGGATAGATTTATACATTGACAGCGTAACCGATATATCTCTCTCGTCCGAACTCGGATCGAGGCAAACCCTGATGCGTAAGGACTGTATTTCACTAAGCTAATATCATATAACAGAAATGACATCACGACGTCACTATAGGCTATACATTTCTGCGGTTGATTGAAGTAATACCTTGGGGCCTTGAAAACCCCAATCATATACCTACTTCCATGTTATGATATGATCGCATGCACAATAGTGCTTAGACGTGAACCTCGTTAACCCGTAAAACTATGGACTTGATTTACACTTACAATGGATACATGTATCTCGTGACTCCTGTTTGAATTGTTAAAAATTATCATTGCATGCTAGTTATTGACGAGGTTTGGGATGGTTTGGGGTAGTTTGGGAATATGACGTACGTCTGCTTCAGAAGTCCCCTTACTAACACATAAACACGTGGACCCGTGTTGTTGTTGTACCGAGCTGGAACAGTATGCTAACTCATAAACCCATGAATACGTTGTTCCATGGGACAAACGGAATACTTTCGAAGCAAGTTGGACGCCATGTATCTAAACTTTACGTTAAGATAGCAACATTACTTTATATACTTCACACTATGCTGTTCATTAAATATGTTATTTCTCTGCATGTTCATTTTATGCTTATTGATATGTTCTCTTATTATTCATATATATATATATATATATATATGAGAATAATGGAGAAAAGAGGCCATAGGAGGAAATTTCCTCCTATGGCGTGGAAAAAATACAACCTCCACCAATTTTTTCGACGATCGGCCCCCATCATCTTCATCGTTATCATCTAAGATGTGGGTACACCAAATTTCATGTGATTCTACAACTTTTTCACCGTTGATTTAGCAATGTAAAAAGTTCTATTGTCGGTAAACCGTTAATTTTGAACCCACTAAATCAATGGTGAAAAAGTTGTGGAATCACATGAAATTTGGTGTACGCAGATCTTAGATGATAACGATGATGATGATGGGTGCCGATCGTCGGAAAAAATGGTGGAGGTTGTATTTTTTCCACGCCATACGAGGAAATCCCCTCCTATGGTCTCTTTCCTCCATTAATCTCTCTCTCTCTATATATATATATAGATAGGGTTAAAGAGTCCTGAGCTCTAGCTCAAGAATTTTTCCTGATCCCGCTGCCGGAGACCCCCATTTCGATCGCTCCACCCCCGGTTCGATTGCTGCCCCCATCATCATCATCATCACATCAACATCACCATAATCCCTTCCCAAATTTCTCTTCTTCAAATTTTCTTTTTCAATCCCAACCCCTTCGCTTAGAACAAACTCTAATTTCTCCCTCAGCTTCTCTTGGCTCGCTTCCAAGTCTCTGAATCTCTTCAGCAATCCCTCTTCAACTTCCAACTCTCCCATTTTTTAATGAAATTTTTTATTTTTTTCTGTGTGATGATTTTGACCCCAAAGCTAGATTTTTACTGGGATTTAAAACTGTTATTTTTGTGGGGGGTTGGGGTGTGGGGGGGGGGGGGGGGGGGGGTTGGAGACTTTATATGGAGGTGATGATGAATCTCTTCAGCAATTAGAGTTTGTTCTAAGCTCAGGACCCTTTATAGGGTGGTGGTGGTGGTTGGAGACTAGTGGTTGTGATGATGGTGATGGTAATGGTCGGGCAGCGGCGTTGGACGGGTTGCGGTGGTGCGGGGCAGCGGCGATCGAAGGTCGGGCTGGAAAGCGGAGGGGGTCTTGGGAAGCGGGCTGAGGAAAAATTCCTTTTATATATATATATATGTGGGCTTATCCGGCGTTAGCTCAGTGACGGACGTTTCTTTTTTACCTTTTTTGGAAATATGAGACATAGGTAGGACCGAAGCGACCTTTGAGCTGGAACCCGTCAGGGAGAACGTACCGGACTTTACCAGCAACGCAGACTTCTAGCTCTTCAGCCTAATATAAAGGTTTGCTTCAGATTTTTTGTTTTATCACACTTGAACAATTTGCAGTTTTAATAAGTTTTGAATTTGCTTTGTAATAAGATGATGTTGGTGTGATTTCAAGCTTTGCATTTATTATCTGCATCGGACGCTTAGCGTATTTAAATCGACAGGGTGTGCTTATCAGTATAAATACCATGTTACGCCCCTGCCCTATATTTGGGAAGCGGGACGTGACACCAAGCATAATATTGAAAAACAAGGAAAATAGAAAATTTCGGAATCACCGATAATTTATCGATTTTCTTATGCTAAAGCGAGCAATATATTGAAAAACGAAGAAAACTGAAAATTTAACGATATTTGTGTGCTATAAAAAGCAAATTACTAATAAACCAAAGAAAACTAAATTATTTAGGATTCTAAAAGTTTCACTATTTTCATGTATTATACCCTAATAATTGATGTAATTAGCGCACATGTTAATGATACCAATCCTACTTGAAAAATGTTCATGTGAGCCGGCCATTCATACTGTCATGAAAAAGAAAAGAATACGAGTGGTGTTTGTTTAAACATTATCAAGATCTCCATGTCAGTCGAATTAACATGTTCCTAGTACCATTTTCCTCTTCTTATGCAAGACTCTGTTAATGTTTTGCAGCTTGTGTCAGCCTACTTTGCTTCTCCTTGATGCAAAATGAGTAAAGTTAATTATAGCTTGGTGCCAAACTAAACACAAATGAAGAAAAAGGCCCCATAAATTTATCTGTTATATGTACACTGTAGGCTAATACTTCAGGTACAACATCAATGGGAACAATCTCTTCTTCCATGACTTGCTAAATTTGTAATTAAATTTTGCAGGCCATGAGACTTTGTTCCTTTCTATCTCTTTCGTCTCTGTCGTCTCGGACACGTTCTCTGTTTCAGTTAAATCGCCCTCTGTTTCACCCCAGAAACGAGCTTCCCGTCTCTTCTTCCTTATGGCAGCAAGCACATCGTACTTGTTGCATATCCCCCATACCGTCACCTTTTGAAGGTTGAATTCAACATTTATAGAGTGTATCCCTGCATAATGGTGGAAGCACCAATGTAAGCCACAAGCAATTATTCTGTGCTTCGGAAGCAATGCATCTCTGCTATTTCTTTTGCTCTCGGAACTAACACATGGGTAGAATAACTATCTTTTTTTATCGAGGCCAAACCTCAAAAAACAATTTTATTTGTTTTTTCTTAGAAATGTTCACCTTATCTACTAAAACTTCTTTGATTCCACACTACATTAAGTGCACAAAACCTAGTGATGATATATGAGATAATTTTAGTTTTCATTTTTTTAAAAACAACATTTAATTTTGGCATGAATACACATATCAGAGCACGAGAAACAAATTGATTTCGTGTAGCGGCAGAGCCATCCAGATTCAAATCTATCCAGGCGCGCATTCACAACAGAGTTCAAAAACGCCTTTGTACACAAAGCCATGATTTCATCTTTAATAAACAGCTATGTATTCGTTTCACCAAGAACTTATCAACTACAAGCTTCTACCTAAATTTAGAAACAAGTAATACCTCTCAAATGCGACAAAGCCTTCTTAATCTTCCTCTCACAACCAAAGGAGTAGAGTGGCACCATCATCTCTACATGCTGAGCCTCAACATTCTTGTTTGCACAAACAATCTGAAGATTTGCCATCAGAGAGATAAACACCTCATGCTATGGCTCTCAAAACCTTTAGAGGCATTGGTCCATTTATAATAAACTTCCAGTAGTGGAATTCCTATTAAGATAAAGTCCTTGGCTTGCGTGGCTTCTTGTCGACACATTACATCACTTTTTTTTGTATTTTTTGGATCTAAATCTAAATCTCATTGTTAATCCTCTTTTTTCCATGCTGCTGAGTGTAGATCTTTCAATTTTGTTAGTTTTGATTGGATATTGACAGGAAAAAAGGAATGTTGATGCCATGTGTGCTGTTGTGTAAAGGGAGCCTTTGGTCTAAAAGCAAGCAGCATAAGCACAAGTTTGAGCATGAAGGTGGTGCAGACTTTAAATAAAGTTAGTAGGGGATGTTTACATGTTAGTTTCTTTGGATAAGGAAAAGAAACATCATATGTATCTAGCTACACTAATTTTCAAGTCGCATTTTTAGCAGCCATGTAAGTAGCCTGCTAGATTTAGCTAGCTTAGATTTACGTACATAACACATTAAATAAACGGTGGATGTTAGGATAAAACAGAGAGGCCCCGGGAGTAGTGTGATGTTTTAATCCTTGATGCCGGACTGAGATTACAACCGCACGGACAATTAGAACACCCCGGCCCCCAAATTCTAGACTTCCGTTTTCATAATGTTGTTTCTTGTAGTTGGTCTTTTAAGTGTAAAATGTATCAAATTATATTTATTTTCTGGCGTCTGCTTTAGCTATTTGAATATGGTTACAATCTGCCTTCTTTTCTTTCCTTATTTCTTTTGGATGAAAAGTTATTGTCTGGCGTCGATTCATCAAACCGAGAGTGGTAAACATAACAGCTTATAGTCACATAGAAGTTAGGAGTAAAATCATATGATTTTTTTTGAGACGAGGATACCCCAAAACATAACTACATTCAATTAAATGAAAATCTTAGAGGTTTCATTTTCTTTTTTCTTTTTTTTTTTGTGAAAATAGGTGGGATGATTAGCCCGCTTTAAACTTCATTAAAAAGAATTTAATGATTACAAAACTTCAAGCCTCTCAAACTTAATTCCATTCTACAAAAGGAAGAGTAATAACAACATCGAACATGACAACTGCTAAAATGCTTCATTCCCTCGCGCTAAGTTCATTTGCCATGGCTTTCATAATTTTGCCACGACTTTTATATTTTTGCCACTCCGATAACTTTGTCAACCATGTTGTTCTTCTTGGTCTAACTGCAAAATACCATCATCGTCTTCTTTCAAGTACACCAAGATCATCCAATTAGTAATCGTAGCATAAATGGAAACTATAACTGAATTGATAGAATGTCATTTGTTGTTAAAAACTCGATCGTTGCGTTCCCTCCATAGAATAGCAATTGCCACCAAATCGCATCCCTCTCTAAAATCTGGGTTTACTACTCTAGTTCTCCAAGATCCCCAAAGTTCTAAAATTGAAATCAGATAGGACTGCGGTTAAAATCTAGATTTCCTCCCACTCTTTCAGAAAATGGACACCTCAGCAACAAAGATGCACTGTTTCAGAGTCTCCTCTAAAAAACACACACATAGATGTCCCTTACCATTCCTTTTTCTGTAAATTGTCCATTGTCAAAATAGAGTTTCTAAATGCCGACCAGCAGAAGGCTTTAACTTTGTGTGGAACCTTAGCTCTTCATATCATCTTGATTGAGCTTTCCTTATTAAGTATATCATATAAAGATCTCACTGTGAAATTTCCTTTAGCATCCCATCTCCACACACATTTATCGTAACCCATCCGGTTTCCAATCTTCCGAGTAATGCTGTAACTCGTAAAGACGCATATGCTCCGTTATTTGTAGTTTTCGCTTGAATCGAATTTTCCACACGTTCCCATTCCATTGGCTTTGAACGGACGCATGCTTATCTCTCGCAAGAAGAAAAAATTCTGGGAACTTGTATCGTAATGTTTCTCCTCCTCACCGTCTATCCTTCTAAAAATTAAAACGATCACCTGGATCAATTGAAAAGTTAGCTTCTGCATAAAACAGACCTCTAACTCTGCGAATTCCCCTCCATGATGTAGTGTTGTTCTTATTCCTCGGTCTCAAAACCTCCAAATAGGCATTTCATAAAATGATAATTAGTTCATTGGGATCCCCAAGAGAATTGCATTCAATAAGGTAACTCTTACGCCTAGCGAAAGAAACTACCCTTCCACCCATCCAAACTCCTTTCAATCTTTCGATCATTGGCATCCAATCCCCTCTCTTCAATTTTCTAGATCTAATTGGCAATCCTAAATAATTTATTGGAAAATTCTCTTCTTTACAACCGAAAATATCAATGAGCTCCTGTGATAATTAATTTGTAGCCCCGACCAACTTTCAAGCATGTAAAGAATCCACTTGACGAGCATAACCTGTGTAACGATCATAAAAATCATATACCTTCATATCATTTTTCTTTTTATGAAATACTGTAATTATTTTGTTTTTGGTATCTCCGTATATTTCTTCTCTATTAAATATATTGTTTTATCTCTCCTTCTATTTTTGCTTATTCTATAAGCCCAAAACCTAAACCAAAACAATTCTATTTGATTTTATTTCCTTTTTTTCCAAAACCACTTTCTTTTCAAGCAACGATATATATTTAATTCTTATTAAATATGTTCATGAACAAGTTTGTAATCTATTAGTTAAGTTATTGCCTTGCTATCTTATTGGCTACATATTCAAACCCTCATTCTTGCATTTATTTTTATCTATTTTTTATACCCTACACACGAGACCTTTCATTTTTCTTTTATCTCCCATGTTGAATGCATATATTATTAGAAATAATTCACCATTACACCATCTTTATTTGTCCTCCTCTTTCTTTTTCTTCCTCACATTTTCTACACATCCCTTCTCTCTGCTCATCTAGAGTCCAAAAAGAAGAACACGAAAAAGCTTTCAAGAAAGCCTCGCTAGTAACTCGAGCTTATCGGCGGATAGACAAACCCAGTGACAATACCGGCTTGTGTATGTAAATCCTTACCCTTCTCTCTCTCCCCATCTCTTTTCCTCTCTTATTATGTCTCCTCCATGATTTCATTTTCTTGACCGTGGTTCTTAATCGAGGAGCATAAATATAGATATATAATTATAAATAAATATAGTTACATATGTTTTTTTAAATATTGTTTGCATATACTTAATTTTCATGTTTATTCATTATTTTCTTATAGAATAACAATGCCTCCATATCATAGATTTACTTTTACGTTAACTAGAAATATCATGGACCGGATATAAATAAATGATGTGTGATAACACAACTTTACGTAAGCTCTCTTGAAATTAGGATTTTATTGGTGTAGGACCTTGTCGAAATTCATTATCCATATATTGACATTAGGAGATCCAATGTGAAGTATATTTTGCATGTGCCATTTATTTTATAATTGTTTATTTTTTTTATACAAAAGAGAAAACAAAGCTGCAAATAAATCCAGTAGTTTTGTCAGTTTTAAATACGATCTTAGATAACTTTTGTCCTTAAAATAATTTTTAGAAATTAATTTTCATATATGAAAATAGTAGGAAAACTAGGATACATAATAGATAGAATTTCAGGTCCACAGTAAAAAATTTATATCGAACCGAACAACGGTTTGAGACTTATGTCACTTTTAGTTATTGTTTTTCTGAAATATGAAAACTGCTTTTATTGGTTAATTTGTAGGACACATAACTTAGTCTACCGATATCCAAATTGAGCAAACTCAGGTGTTTTGGATATCTACATTGAAATATCTAGCCTTTCTTAGTTATACCAATTCCGTGAAAATCTATTTAAAATATATAAAACTGCGTTACAAGATTAAGTGACAAATCTGGATAGAATATGTCTTGATTCGCACACTGTTTTTAAATTGGACATAACTTGAACTACCGATGTCCG
Source organism: Agapanthus africanus (assembly GCA_030015575.1). Lineage (NCBI taxonomy): Eukaryota > Viridiplantae > Streptophyta > Magnoliopsida > Asparagales > Amaryllidaceae > Agapanthus > Agapanthus africanus. The sequence goes on along the minus strand of CM057345.1, from coordinate 37,508,567 downwards.
TTCGTGCCAAACTTTAGATGTATAGATGCAAAATTTCCAGATATATAATTTTATTATATATTGGAGACCCTGAAATGAATATAATGACCAGATATATGCTCGGCAATACATCTTATAGTTGCTGTCCAGAAATCCGAATTTCAGTTTTAAACTCTGATATTAAAATGACCATAACTAGAGTTTCAGGAATCCAAATCGCGCGGAGTTTAGTGTTTTAGATAACTACATCAAAAGAATTGTAAGTTTATAATAATCTTTGAAACCTGAAAACTGACGGAAATTAACTCAAACTGTGTTTTTAAAATATACGACGGCACTGGACAGATTCTGATCTGTTCTGCATGACAAAACGAAAGAGGGTATATCTCCCAAACTGGTATTCGTATTTAGGCGCGACTGGAACTAACGCGTGCACAATACTTAGAGCTATATTTCTGTTTATATTCCATATTCGATTAACTTGAGTAATTAGTCGCACATAATATTTCTTTACAGCATTGTTTATGATCATTATTTGAATAATATACCTTCCTCATTTCATATTATTCGAACATTTATACCTTATTTTTCTTGATTTCTGAATTATTGCATGTACATGAAGACATAATTAGATATTATATGTTTGATTTAAACCTATTACAAGATAGATTTGACTTGACCCGAACCATGAGTATGACTTAACTTGAAATTGATATGCATACATGAAACAACTTGAACCTGAACTTATATTCTCTATATTCATGGATTTGGTCAAGACTTGTAAACTTGAACTATACAATAAAAGACACGGGGATAAAGGGTAAATTGATATATATATATATATATATATATATATATATATATATATATATATATATATATATATATATATATATATATAATGTGGCACGAGAGTTCACTAAAAGACACCTAACCTAAATATCATATTGTCACGTCCCGCTTCCCAGTATACGGGCAGAGGACGCGACGAGGCCGCTACGTATTTACTCTGAAGTAAACATGCTAAGCGTATCTAAGCAATATAAGTAAAATATACAATAGACATGATGTAAATAAACATCAACTTTATTTATTAACATTCTTTTTTTTACAATATATCTGAAAAGTAAATATATGGAATGAAAAGCAATGCCTAAACAGTGGCATAACAGAAATGGAAATACTGAAATGAAATGTGTACAAGTAACTAGAGCTCCGTGTCGAAAACTAGCTGGTCCAAATCCTCGCCGGTGGGCTCGATCTCCAGTGAGTCCGAATCACCTGACGACATTTCAAAGAAGAAGAAAGAGAATGTCGTCAGCGAACAAATCGCTCGGTAAGTCCCGTAAATAGATACGAATGGAATAGACAGAATAGAGAGTATATTGTTATAATGTTGTATTTAGTGTTAACGCTGTTGTTTGTAACTTGGTACAGAAGAGGCCAGTGTATACGAGAGGAGTCTCACTAGACCAGAGACTACGGTATACGGAGTACAAGGAACCGTTCAGCCACGGTACAACGGCAATTGAATTCAGGTTAGGTGTCTCTATGGTTGTTGTCTCGTGCCACTTCTAACACCTTCCGTACCGGTCTATCCCTTATAAACCCCACGATGTCTTAATTGTATTATTTGTATTGTACTGTCTTGATTTATATAGATAGATGACTTGCCGGAACCATAATATCATTAATGGAACGGATATAATGGATGAACATGTAGATGGAATATATCCATGGTTCGGTTCAGTCAATATAGATTGATTAGATTGAACAGATTGAATATATAGATTCATGAATTCATATTGAATTGTAGTTTGATACTTGAATCATATTCAAGTCAGATTAATTATATTGAGACTCGGTCTGAGTCAGACAATTAGAAAAGAAATTGAAGTCCTGAATTATGTTTTGGTGCTATCGGTAACTGCTGCACATGGACGGCTGGATTTGTGTCTTTTTCAAAGACAATTACCGTGTTGATAACACCATTAGTTAAGTTGTCTAGCTTAAATAGGCAAGCACCCATATCTCCGGCTCCTTGAGGCTCAAGAGACCGGTCCCGCTTAAACCTATGTTTACTAGGGTCTTTATTGTAATTTAGTATAACTTGAGGGGTTTTTATGTAAATAGTTTTGTTATATTTTCAAAATACACCTCAAGTATTTTATTATCGTCTTTAGAGTTTTCATAGATGTTGACATTTCTAGTGAATAAGACCTAATTTCATAATATATGGTATTTATTTGTAATAGTGGAATTGTATGGTATTTTCTTGTAAATGGGATGTTTTTCTTGAATTTTGGAAATATAGAATATTATAAATATTAAAAATAGATATTTTATTATTAATTACATATATTTATTTATTTATAAAAATATAAGTTTTATTGATAATAGAAATCACATTTTCTAAAGAAAAATGTATTAAAAATCTTTCGAGATCGTATGCTCTTTGCGGAGGTCTGCATCTCACTCTACTAGGTCCGAGAATGTGCGATAATCCGCACCATACCGAACGGTTTTCCCAAAATGGGTTGTAGAGGTGCAATTGCAAAGATTTGTTAAATATACTTCTTTAGAAAAAGGTTTTATAAGTTGAAGGTAGTTATATGTAAAGTCGTATTTTCCGAATCTATGTTCCCAAATTCCAACGTGCTATGTTAGATATGTGTGTTGTGAGGAGATATGTCATTACCTCGTGAACTATCTATAGGTATAATAAGGAATTATGATGGTTTATGTTGAAACTAAACTATATGGTATTTTTCTGAAAAAGTATAATAAAAGTTTACAAAAATGATTAGTTTGATGTGCAACTTGTTTCATTAAGTTTGTTAATATTTATTAATCAACATATAAGAATACGGTTTTATTTCGTTAAATAAAAGTGTAGTTTTTAAAGAAAACCGAATCGGAAGTCGGACTAACTCCGCTTCCGTCGGGTTTTAGTTTTAAATGTTTTTAGAATAGAGAAAAGAAGGAGAAGTAGGGATTTACAGGTTATTTGACTAGAAGAGAGGAAGAGGTGGGAGTTGCCGGTGCGTCGTTTCGTCATCGGAAACTCCTCGGATTACCGTCGGAAGTTCGTCGGAGCTTCGCCCTTTTGTTAACTCCACTTGCACACAAAAGGATCTTGGAATTTTTCTTGAGAGTTTGGGCAGAGATTTGGGAGTGAGGAGGGGTGATTTGAGGGTGGTATTTATAGGAAAAATTAAGATTTTAAGGTAGAGGAAAAAATGCATTTAAATTTGCATTAAAAAGGATTAAAATGGGGTATTTTAATTCTCTGTTTAATTGCAGAGAATTTAAACAGTGTAGGGGGAGTGGGGTAGTCTAAAGGGTGCAGGGGTTAAAGAAATTCAAGGATCGGACCGAGTTGAACCGGCGGCGCTTGCCGATTCATGCGCTTCGCTGGCCCGAGTCAGGCGAGTCGGGGCTCTTCTAGGTGCCACGTGTCCCTGACATTTGGTCTAGCCTTATGGGCACGTTTGTGCATGTGTAGACTATTGGACTTCTAAAAGATTAAAAGAATTTTAAAATAAAAAGATATTATGGCTAATGGGATTTGAACTCTGGTGCTTTGTAACAGTAGTGCAAGGCTTTACCAGTGAGCTACAACCTCTTTCTTACTGTTCAAAAGCAAATCAAACTTATAACTTGTGCTTAGGCTCAAGTATCTCTTTCTGTATTTTTTGAAAAATTATACAGAAAGTATAGGATTGTTGCATTCTACCCTCCTTATAAAAAATTTCGACCTCGAAATTTTTTATAAGGAGGGTGTAACGGATTCAAGGAAAGTTTGGTGATAGAACTATTGGTAGTGTATGAAAAATATGTGAGAGAACAAAAAAATGCGACAGATTTGAAAGGAGTTGAGGAAATTACCAGGTTTACCTTGGTCTACGGCCTCTGCTTCTTCGGCCGCTAAAAGGAAAGCCTGACGCCTTGGTACATTCCTCCTAACTGGGGGCACATTCCTCTGTCCTTGTGTAGCGTCTTGAAAAGTCGTTTTGGTGTTTTCCTGAAATTCGGTGAAAATTCGGTATTTTTCCGAAAACCGTCTTTCTCGATATTTTGCAGTTTAGGGCTAATTATACTTAAAGTGGATAGGTAATTACTTGTTTTTAGTAGCTAATGAGTTTAATATGAAATTTTGGTCATTTAAAAAATTTTCCCTATTTTTCAATTTTTTAATATTATTTAAGCCGGTAAGAAAATACATTAAATAAGCGATAAATACAAATTTTTCCGGGCTAATTTTAATCTCTAAAATTATGATAATTATAATCTAGTGATAACATGAATTTTTAGTAATTTATTTTGATTTTTAACCAATTTTTATGAATTGAAACGAAATTATTGAATTTTGGGCTAAAACTTGCAATTTTTGAGTTGTAGGGGGCCTTTTTGCATAAAATTTCTTTTGTAACACCCCTCTATCTTTTCCCTCAGCCCAAGAACAGCCCAAGTCTTGGCCAAGTCCAGAAATTCTGGTCTCTCTCTTCTTGGTTCCTTTCTTGTGTTAATTTGATAGTTTATGGTATTATTTTAAATAAAATGGTTAATGTATGATACATTTGACTTTAGAAACTTGACCATGACTTTCCCCACTTGCCCATACCCTCCCCCATTCCCCTCCTCTGGCCGAAACCTGCACCATTTCCACCTCCATTATTTTCCTTCTCTTTCTCTCTCATTTTCTTCAAAATTTGCAACAAAATTCAATAAATATCCACAAATCCTTCTCTTTTTCAACACAAAATCCTTGTGCTACCTCTTCTCAAGCCTAATATGGTTGAAATCATGTGGAAAGGAGGCATTTTTGGAGCAAACTTTCTTGCTTGATCCATTGATCAAGAGGTATAATTCCTATCTTGTTAAATTCTTTGTTTAAGTGCTTATATTATATGGTTTAGTGATAATTTAGTGTAGTTAATCTAGATTTCTTAGATTTTGTTTGAAAATTGAAACTAGGGTTTGAAAGCCATAATAGTTAATTAAGTTATTTTATAGTTAATCTAGTTGTTAATGACTAATCTATTTGGTTACCTTGTTGATATAGTTTTCAATTATGCTAATTTGATTAAATTAGAAGTGTGAAATTTGCTTTTTAGGATTTTCAAGAAAAGGTTTTTGTATGGAAATGGTAATTGAAACATGATTAGTGAGTTGATTAAACCTAATTTGTGTTGATTAAACCTAATTTGCTATCTAGTGTTTTGCTAACCTTAATCTAAGTGGTTAATTTGCTTATTAGGCTAAAATATAGTGTTAAAGTAAGGATTTCATATATAGTTTGGGTTATGTTTGCTAAGTACAAAAATCAAGAAAAGGTTTTGTTATGTAAATTAGGTTTTTAAGCTTAGTTAATGGTTTAGAATTTGTGTATTGGCTAACTTTTTGGTTAGTTTGGAATGTTGGTGTTGGGTGGTGTTGACTTTGTCGCTATATTGTCGATGTTTGCATCAAATTGCAATTTCTGCTTACTAGATTTTTATCAAAGTTATGTGATGAGTTAATTGTGGCATCTTGATGATTTTGTTGGCTTGTCCTACGACTTTTAGGATGCGTGAGTGCGGTTTTTGGGTAGTCGGGTTTTAGTTTTGCCGGGTGACCCAAATCGGCGTTTTCGGCAGTTTTTGCGATTTTCGCGTGTGTCCGCGCACTTTGTGCACGTTGTACCTAGCTAGCGAACTTTAGTAGTTTCGTTGGGGTTTTGCGTCGTTCTTGATACGTAACCTTATGTTTGGTATTGATGTAAATTCCAGGTTCGGTCGCGGAGACGTCAGACGCGGCGCGAAAGGGAAAGGCAGTGATTGGACACAGCTAGCCAGGGATCCCGGTGAGTAGATTTAACATCTACGGGGGACGATCGTCTGGATGGCGCAAGTCGCCCGATAGATTTAGTAAACTGGAAAATAGTAAATTGGATAATCACTTGTGACATTAGAATAATAATACTGGCATGATAATTGCTGCAATTAGATCGATAGGTTATACCCATATACGCAAACTCAATTGTAGGACACATGCACCATTACCAGGTTTTTATATGCAGCACGAGCACTATTCATGTTTACACACACACCCTGGTAATTGCCATGCCACCACACTAGATAACATTTAAATTTAAAACTTTTACTAACTGATACTTAAACTGGTGCTATTGCCTTTAACTCCTTAAAATGAAACCGTAGAATTGCTATTCATGTGCATGTACTTCATCATATTAATTGTTCATGCTTAATCCATTAATCACACATCGCAACTTGATTATTGATATCATACGCATTCATTATCATTGATATATGCACTTATGAGGATTTCTTGAGATTTTATGATATTGCTGGATTTCGGGGGAAAGCCGCAAAATTTCCAAACTTATGATATTTTTAAAACATGTAAATTGCGGTTTTCTAGTGATGTAAGTGTCGTCCACCATGAGTTTGCTGTGGCTTTGGAAATCCGTGTCGAGGAGTGGAGGAACCGGCACGGGTACATGGTGGGCTCGGTAAGGTACCCCGGGGCAAGAGGAATGTGGTGATGACGTTGAGCCTGGCAGGGGACGGATTACCTACCGGTGACTGTTTGGGACGGCGGATATCCAGAGGATACCGACCGTGGCCGCTAGATGATGAGATATTGATATTTGAGATGGGTCAGCCGGACGGCTGAGGCCAGAGGTACATTTGTGAGATTTGAGACAGCTTTTGGGTGTCGTTGCTGGACACCGATTTTCGTCGATTCATTGGCATTATGCTGGCATTCTAAAAGAGTTTCAAAAACAAAAAGAGATAAAATATTTCTTATGTATACCTATTGAGACCTCAGATTTTCATGTTGCATGCATATTATTACACTGCTGTTATATACACACATGCTAGTGCATCCAGTCTTACCTGTATTATAGATGCTAGGATGCTTGTGTACATGCATACGATAGCCTTTGTAGATGTTATTTATTACTCACGAGTTGGCAACTCACCCCCGTTGTGCCACAGTCTTTTGCAGGTCCGCTCCGTCAGTTCAGTAGCGGCGGGCGCACTTGTCTTTTGCCTCTTTTGCCTGAGCTCGAGATTTGCTCATAGGTGGGTTATGTTATTTTTTGTACCACCTTGTATATTCTTGTATCTAGTGTACTCCATCTACTGTTCTACCAGATTATTGTATATTGACCTAGAGATGAGACTGTGAGGTTTGTGGATTTTATACTGTATTTGGGGTCGAGCTCACTTGAGCCGACATGCTACTTTTTCATGCTTCCTTATGCTTTATTATGCTTTATTATGCTTGTTGTCATTTACATTGCGTGGGATTTGTGACCGCCGTATGGCGAAGAGCTAGCTCCCGCTTGGGGATGCCCTATTTTGTTGGATTCATATATATATTTTGTTGTACCCATTTTTGGGGGCCAGTATTTACAAAGGAGACTCTGCCGAAATTTTCGGGAAAAATTGGTATTGTTTTTAAAAGTGTTTTTCATGACTTATTTGATAAACTTGCTTTCAAATGATTGGGTTTTCTTCACTCTTTTGCTTAATGGGTTTTGTTTTCTGGGCTTTGGCTTACTTATTTTACGGACGCCTTTAGACGTTTCGTAAACTTAAGTGCCAGTCACGTTCCGTACCCTGCGGGTCGTGACACCTTGGGGCCTGTTTATCTACCCTGGAGGCATGTTCCTCAGTGCCTGATGGAATTGGCGAGTAGGTTGTGCAAGTGGTGGAGCAGGGAGTGCAAGACGAGGTTTAACAACCCTAAATTTCCTGTACAACTTTCTGTACAAATTTTTCAAAAAAAAATACAGAAAGGGGTATTTTTTCCCGAGCACAAGATATAAGTTTGTTTTGCTTTTTAATAGCAAGCAAGAGGTTGTAGCTCATTGGTAAGACTTTGCACTGCTGAACCAAGCCACCAGAGTTCAAATCCCACACCCCACATTATTTTTTAATATTGTTTTATTTTGAATTTTTAGAATACTAAGGGTTTACATGCGCATAACTCATAAAAACCCCACTACACAAATAAAACAAACTACACTAAAGTGAAGACCAAGAGACGACGGACCCACAGCGACGATCCCGGCCTTGACTCGGCTCGAGTCGGCCGGCGACTCGGCCGGCGCCGCCGGCCGGACCGCCGGGTCGTCAACATGAAATGTCTGCCTCTTCATCTTCCCAGTACTCTTGCACACTTTAATTCAGTAGATTGGTTCCAGAGCCCCTTTAAATCACATTAAACCCTATTTTAATACAATTTTTATTACAAATTTCAATTCAACCTTTCACCTACCCTAAACCCTAGCCTTACCCTATAAATACAACCCCTAAACACACACCCCTCACTCCAAAATTCTGATCAAAACTCTCAAGAAATCCATAGAAGTTTAGTGTACTTTTGGAGTTAGCAAAGGGGCGAAACTCCGACGATCTTCCGACGACGTTTCAAGGAGCAACCGACGACGAAACGACGCACCGGCGATTCCTCTCTCACCCTCTATCTCCTCTCCTTCTTTATAGCGAGTAAGTCCCAATTCCTTCTTCACTTTACTATTCTCAAAATCCGTCTTTTAAAAACCCGACGGAATCAGAATTAATCCGATTTCCGATTCGGTTCTTTCTAAAAATTCAACCTTTTCTTAAATACAAATCATACCAAACATTTACATGTTGACTATTAAATATTAATAAACATGTTGAACAAGTCTCATGATAATCTATTTCATTTTGTAACTTTTACCGTTCTTTTTCATTAAAATATCATGTAGTTTCATTTCGACATTAAAATATCACAAACTTGCTATACCTTTAAGTAGATCACGAGGTAATGACCTACCTCCTGACAACACTCATATGCAACATAGCACAATACTGTCGGGAACCTAGAATACTTGAAAACAAAACCTTTCAAATAAATACCATTTACTAATAAAACCGTTTTCTAAAAAGATTAAGTATTTTATAAATCTTTGCAAAGCGCCGCTACAACCCATTTTGGGGAACCCGACTGGGATGGTGCGGATTACCGCATACATCCCTGGGCTTAGTAGTGCGAGATGCAAACCTTCGCAAGGAGCATTTGGTCTCGAGAGATTTAAAATACAAATATCTTAAGAAAATGAGATTTCTAGAAATATAATATATTAAAATTTATTTTTATAAATATATATATATATATATATATATATGTATATGTATGTGTGTGTGTGTATATATATATATGTATATATATATATATATGTATTATCAAAATATCTATTTTTGTTATAATATCAATATTCCAATTTTTCCAAGTCAAAAGAATCACTTTACATTAAAATACCATGAATTCCATACAAGTTCAATATTACAATTAAATGCCATTTATTATGAAAATTAGGTTATTTTCACTAGAAATATCATAAGTATAAAATCTAAATCTATGAAAACTCTAAAGAAGATAATTAAATACTTAGGGTGTATTTTGAAAATTATACAAAAGTATTTTTACATAAAACCCCCTCAAGTTCTATAAATTACCCTAAGGACCCTAGTAAATATAGGTTTAAGCGGGACCAATCTCTTGAGCCTCAGGGAGCCGGAGAAGTGGATGCTTGCCTATTTAAGGTAGACAACTTAACAACGGTGTTATCAACACGGTAATCGTTTTTGAAAAAGACACAAATCATGCCGCACATGTGCAGCGGTTACCGATAACATCAAAACAATCAGGACTTCAATTTCTTTTCTAATTGTTCTGACTCAGACTAAGTCTTATTATTAATAATCTGACTTGAATATGATTCAAGTACAATCTACAATACTACAATTCAACATGAATCCATGAATCCATTTATTCAATATATTCAATCTATATTGACTGAATCGAACCATGGATATACTTCCATTTACATGATTCTCCAGTTACATCCATGATTCTCCAGTTACATCCATTTAATGATATCATGGTTTCGGCAAGTCATCCAATTATACAATCTATATTACAAGGCAATACAAGTTGCAATACAATACAAACAATACAATCAAGACATCGCGGGGTTTAAGAGGTAGATTGGTACGGAAGGTGTTAGAAGTGGCACGAGACTGCAAGATTAAGACACCTAACCTGAATCCAATTGTCGTTGTTTCGGGTTGTATAACGGAGCCTTGAACATTCCGTTTGCTCTAGTCTCTAGCATATAGAGACTCCTCTCGTATACACTGGCATCCTTCTATACCAAGCTACAAACAACAGCGTTAACACTAAATAAAATATTATAACAATATAATATAACTTTAAAAGCTACTTTCTCCCTCCCTCTCTGTCTATTCTATTTCTCCCTTATTTTTGGAACTTACCGAGCGATTGTTCGCTGACGACATTCCTTCTCTTTCTTCTTTGGAATGTTGTCAGGTGATCTGGACACTCAGGAGATCGAGCTTACTAGTGAGGACTTGGACCAGCTTGCCTACGACCCAGAGCTCTAGCTTCAATGTACACACTTTTATTTCAGTACTTTTCATTTCTGTTATGCCACTGTTTAGGTATTGCTTTCATTCAGTTGTATTTACTTTTCCATATATTGTAAAAAAGAATGTTAATAAATAAAGTTGTTGTTCAATTATACATTTTATCTCTTGTGTACATTTCTTTTATATTGCTTAGTTACGCTTAGCGTATTTACTTCAGAGTAAATACGTAGCGGTCTCGTCGCACCCTCTGCCCGTACACTAGGAAGCGGGGCGTGACACGAGGTGCAGGAGCCTGGATAGCTGGCCGCTGCGTGTATTTGGTGGGTGTGTGAGCTGGGTTGCTTCTATAAGGACAATTTCCAATTCCGTGATTGGATGTGCCACAAACTAGACACAGGCCTTTGGCACGCCTACAGTCCTTCACCAAATGCCCATTCCTCTTGCAATAGAAGAAAAAATCTGGACTTGGCTGGTTAATTGTTTCTTTCTGTCTCTTGGGTTTAGAAGGTTGTATAGGATGGGCTCCTCCTGCCATCTGGATGGCAGAGCGCTTCATACCGGTTGCTTCTGCTTCTGGTCGGTTCAATAACATAGCAGTCTGCTGCTGCAGTCCCTCCAGGAGGATGCAGATTTCCTTAAGCAGAACCGTCTGCTCGTTGATCGGAGCAGCGACGGCAGGTGTGAGCGGTAGTGGTGGGGGAGTGTTATTGACATTTGTGCTGGTGTTGTTTGGGGAATCCATAACCTTTGAAAGAGGAATTTGGGTTAGGACAGATTCAAAATATATGAAATGATGAGATTTAAGAAGTATGAATTGTAAAGAATGTTTTCAGTTGCTGGTTCTTGTGTTATATTGCTTAGGTTGTCCACGCAGAACGGAACTGCATGGTAGGGTTCCATACAGCTCAGACCTGTATGGGCCACCAACAAAACCTGTCATGCCCCGCTTTCCAGTATACGGGCAGAGGACGCGATGATGCCGCTACGTATTTACTCTGATGCAAACACGCTAAGCGTATCTAAGCAATATAAGTAAAATGCACAAGAGACAGGATGTAAATAAACAACAACTTTATTTATTAACATTCTTTTTTTTACAATACATCTGAAAAGTAAATACATGGAATGGAAAGCAATACCTAAACGGTGGCATAACAGAAATGGAAATACTGAAATGAAATATGTACAAGTAACTAGAGCTCCGGGTCGAAAGCTAGCTGGTCCAAATCCTCGCTGGTGGGCTCAATCTCGAGTGAGTCCGAATCAACTGACGACATTCTAAAGAAGAAGAAAGAGAATGTCGTCAGCGAACAAATCGCTCGGTAAGTCCCATAAATAGACAAGAATGGAATAGACAGAATATAGAGTATATTGTTATAATGTTGTATTTAGTGTTAACGTTGTTGTTTGTAGCTTGGTACAGAAGATGCCAGTGTATACGAGAGGAGTCTCACTAGACCAGAGACTACGGTATACAGTGTACAAGGAATCGTTCAGCCACGGTACAACGACAATTGAATTCAGGTTAGGTGTCTTTATGGTTGCTGTCTCGCGCCACTTCTAACACCTTCTGTACCAGTCTACCCCTTATAAACCCCGCGATGTCTTGATTGTATTATTTGTATTATATTGTCTTGATTTATATAGATGGATGACTTGCCGGACCCATGATATCAATAATGGAACGGATATAATAGATGAACATCTATATGGAATATATCCATAGTTCGGTTCAGTCAATATAGATTGATTAGATTGAACAGATTGAATATATAGATTCATGGATTCATGTTGAATTGTAGTTTGATACTTGAATCATATTCAAGTCAGATTGATTATATTGAGACTCGGTCTGAGTCAGACAATTAGAAAAGAAATTGAACTCCTGAATTATATTTTGGTGCTATCGGTAACTGCTGCACTTGGACGGCAGGATTTGTGTCTTTTTCAAAGACAATTACCGTGTTGATAACACCGTTTGTTAAGCTGTCTACCTTAAATAGGCAAGCACCCATATCTCCGGCTCCCAAAGTCTTAAGAGACTGGTCCCGTTTAAACCTATGTTTACTAGGGTCCTTATTGTAATTTAGTATAACTTGGGGGTTTTATATAAAATAGTTTTGTTATATTTTCAAAATACACCTCAAGTATTTTATTATCGTCTTTAGAGTTTTCATATATGTTTCTTTTATCAATGTGACATTTCTAGTGAATAAGACATAATTTCATAATATATGGTATTTATTTATAATATTGGAATTGTATGGTATTTTCTTGTAAATGGGATGTTTTTCTTAAATTTTGGAAATGTGGAATATTATAAATATTAAAAATAGATATTTTGATATTAATTACATATATATTTATTTATAAAAATATAAGTTTTATTGATAATAGAAATCACATTTTCTAAAGAAAAATGTATTAAAAATCTTTCGAGATCGCATGCTCCTTACGGAGATCTGTATCTCACTCTACTAGGCTCGAGAATGTGCGATAATCCACACCATACCAAACGGGTTCCCCAAAATGGGTTGTAGAGACGCAATTGCAAAGATTTGTTAAATACACTTCTTTAAAAAAATGTTTTATAAGTTGAAGGTAGTTATATGTAAAGTCGTATTTTCCGAATCTATGTTTCCAAATTCCAACGTGCTATGTTAGATGTGTGTGTTGTGAGGAGGTAGGTCATTACCTCGTGAACTATCTATAGGTATAACAAGGAATTATGATGGTTTATGTCGAAACTAAACTATATGGTATTTTTCTGAAAAAGTATAATAAAAATTTACAAAAATGATTATTTTGATGTGCAACTTATTTCATTAAGTTTGTTAATGTTTATTAATCAACATATAAGAATATGGTTTTATTTCGTTAAAGAAAAGTATAGTTTTTAAAGAAAACCGAATCGGAAGTCGGACTAACTCCGCTTCCGTCAGGTTTTATTTTTGAATGTTTTTAGAATAGAGAAAAGAACGAGAAGTAAGGACTTACAGGTAATTTGACTAGAAGAGAGGAAGAGGAAGAGATGGGAGTTTCCGGTGCGTCGTTTCTTCTTCGGAAACTTCTCGGATTGCCGTCGTAAGTTCATCGAAGTTTCGCCCTTTTGCTAATTCCACTTACACACAAAAAGATCTTGGAATTTTTCTTGAGAGTTTGGGCAGGGATTTGGGAGTGGGGAGGGGTGATTTGAGGGTGATATTTATAGGAAAAATTATGGTTTTAGAGTAGTGGAAAAAATGCATTTAAATTTGCATTAAAAAGTATTAAAAGGGGTATTTTAATTCTCTGGTTAATTGCAGAGAATTTAAACAGTGTAGGGGTAGTGGGGTAGTCCAAAGGGTGCAGGGGGTTAAAGAAATTCAGGGATCGGACCGAGTTGAACCGGCGGCGCCGGCCGATTCACGTGCTTCGCCGGCCCGAGTCGGGCAAGCCGGGGCTCGTCTTTGTGCCACGTGTCCCTGACGCTTGGTCTAGCCTCGTGGACACGTTTGTTTGGCTGTGACTCTTGGTTTTACAAGTTGTGCACGTGTAGACTATTGGGCTTCTAAAAGATTAAAAGAATTTTAAAATAAAAAGATATTGTGTCTGATGGGATTTGAACTCTAGTGCTGTGTAACAGTAGTGTAACAACCGAGTCCAGTTCTACAAATTTCAGTTACCGTATGAATGGTGTGTGGTATTTATTTCATTGATCTTACTTGGCTGTGCTTATTGTAATTTACCCGACAATTCAAATTCTTGCATATAAAAATTTAAGTCTTTTAAAATAAATTAAAAATACTTATCATGGCCTGCTCGGCATCCCTAACCCAGTGGTAGCATCCTTGCATCGTGTTCTCGTCCAGTTCAGTGAAACGGACGTGTTTGGACGGCTACGCGCACGCACGTGCATCCGTTCTTGGGGGTATGCTTTTTAATTATAAAATTCTTCATTTTAAATTTTGGAACCCGCCTATAAATTTCATATTTCAAATTCAAATATTTGGACCCGACACGGGCGCATTTCCGAAATATTTTGCAATTACGCCAAATCCTATTTTTTAAATATTTCTTTTAACCGGCCAGATTTGTTTCCTCAGCTTACTTTTATTATTGGCTAAAGCTTTTTTTTAAAATCCTAAATCTTTTAAAATTCGTTACCTAAACAAACGAAATCTTTCCCACCAATCATTTTCTCTCCTTCGTATTACTGGCCCATACGATCTTCGCTTTCTGTTTCTCTCTCCTCCTCTTTCTCTTTCTCTCTCTCTCTCAATCCTCTCTCTCTCTCCTCTCGCTATCCCTTCTCTCTCCTCTCGCGGTGGATATTGGTCCCGTTACCGCCCCTTTCTCCTTATTGTCACCGCCGCTCTCTTCTTCTCCTTCTATATATTTTTCCCCGAGCCTCGAGAACCCATGCACCCTCCGCTTCTCCTCGAACCCTAACCCTAGAAACCCCTTCACCTCCTCACCACTTCCCTCCAATCAAGCCTCCTCCTCCTCCTCGCCATCTTCTTCTTCTCCTTTCTTCTCCCCGAGCCCTTTCCCCCGCACAGGCCCTGCACACACCCAACTTGACCTCGGACCCACCTTCTCGTCGCCGACGACCCTAGCCTCATACCCATCATCGTCACCACCTCATCTCCTCTCTCTCCTCGACATCATCCCCTCACCAATACCCCGACACCTAGCCTTACACCCAAAACCGGCAACCAAACCCTAAACCTAACCCTTACATCTAACCTCTTCGCCGGCGCCCTTACCGCCGTCGATCTCACCACCAACGCATCCTCTGCAACCCTGTAAGCAGTCTTTTCTTCTTCTACTACTTCTTCTCCTTCTCTTCTCTTCTTTTTCCTTGTCCTTCTTGAACTCATGTTTTTGTGTTTGCTGTTTTTGTGTTGGCCGGAATCCGACCGTGCCGACGACGTTTCCCGACGATCCAGCGAGGAACCCTGACCCGTGTGGCTCCACTGTTCGTCGTTTGGGTTCTTTCCGTGAGCCGTGCGCACGTCGCGAGATTTCCCCGCCGACGTGTAACGTTCCGTTTTCCCGATTCGCGACCCGTCGAGGCAAGTGAAACTTGCTACATGCTATTTCAAACTATTCATATGCTAAATTACTTATTTCCTGTTAAACCTCTAATTAGAATCGAAAGAAAAGGATTTCATGTTAACCGTATAAGTTCTGTTATACATTTTATGATTCCGAACGTGAAACTTAAGCTTGCATCTGATTATTTACATCTAACCATTACCTGTATATGATATATCACATTTGTTTACTGCTATGGTACCCTTTTTATCCAGTTTAGCCTATCAGACATTCATGTGCAACTTTAACCGGTCTAATTGCAATTGCATTCATTAAACAGATTATACATGTCGTCGCATCCTTGGGACACTCAATATTTATTAACAGTTACATCTATCATTCTGTATTCATATTATGTTGACACTGTCTGTTTAATACAAGTGATAACTGTACAGCTAAATAAACAAATCTGCTTATTGCTTAACTCATTGATTAGATCATGTTGTTGATAACCATGCTTGATTATTTAACCCTGATTATGCTAGCTGATTATGAGCACACCCATGATATCGTTTACACCTTGACATGACTTGCTATATACATATTGATTGACCCGACATGGTACCGTACACTACTTGACCTGACCTGGTGTACCATGACTTGACCCGGTGTACCATGACTTGACCCGTTACCTGATCTTGTGTCTAATGCCATCAAACCTGACATGTAGTCCTCACGGACCGTTCCTGTTGTCTATCCAGACAAACCTGCTTACCCGATCCTGTGTTGGCATTAGTTCTTGATTACTGAATACCTGACTTGACATACACATATAACTTGGGGGTATGGGGAAATCAATGGTGAAACTTGACTTGTAACTCAACAGTTCGATACTTGTTCTGATCAGTTTTAGAGGCTAGGCCAGCCTTGGGATGATGTTGCTGACATCATTCATCTGTACATATTCATGTTTTAGTGCCTAGTGGCATGTCTCGGTTTCAGCCCGAGAATCTGGACCGTGGTCCCGGGTATGCACGGGATACTATTGAGTTACATCGATGATTCATCAATTTGATTTCAAAGACTTTAGAACAGAAAACCTGATAGAACAGTTTAGTTACTCAATACACACTACCCTGCACTGCCCTGATCCACATTACTGTTACACCTGCTTGTCATTCATGTTTATTTTTGCATTGCCTGTTACCCTGTTTATAATTTTATTACTTGATGACACGACGCACTGACGTCTGGGTTTTGCATGGCCCAGATTCTGTACCGCTGCTGCAGTCCGAGCAGGAGTACTTCAGCCAGCAGGCTGAGCTGTGAGGTGTCAGCAATAGTTAGTTCTTTTATTTCCTGCATTTTATTCCTGATGTGAGCCCGCATTATGGGACATACATTCCAGTTATTTTGTATTGGATCTTTTGCTTCCGCATTTTATTATTCTTGACTCATGTTATCGTGGCTTATGGACATGTTTTAGATAGTTTTATTTTGTTCTTGATATCTTTACAGCCGTAATGTGACTGTGGATGGATACTTCCTACCCACAGGTAGCATGGTTGGCTATGTCACGTGCCCATTTTAGCGTACTCTGGGAAGCGGGGCGTGATATGGTTCTTTTGGTATCAGAGCCATAGGTTAGTCGGGTTGATTATTTTGTAGTTGGGTATTGTACCCAATACACGAATCAGAATACCCGTGTTTAGGAAACATGTCCTGCCACCTTGCCGTTTACCTTTCTTGAATCAAGTTCTTCCTAGTTATATCTTTTACGATGTGTAAACTTCCTTTGCATATCGACTCGAAACTTGATCACTTGTTATCTCTATGACTTAGGTGACTTGGGTGGAGTTATGTAATTGTGGCTATGATACCGCGACATAGTTACAATGCGGCACTCCATTTAAGTAACTTGGAGTTCTAGCCTTGATCCATATTGTAAATTTGTTATCATGCTAATCTTGGGTGCTTTGATTTCAGGAGTATGGCAGGCAAGAATCTGAAGACGTACCAAAGGCGTGTTGACGAAGCCGCCATGCTTGGAGTAATTCGGGGAATGCTGGAGAATCAAAAGAGGCAGACCGAGCTGATCCAGCAGCAAGCTGAATCGTTTCAGGAAGGTTTGCAAACCGTTCAGCAGTCTGTGAACAATGTTGGAGCTAAACCAGTTGATCTTGTGGGGACCGTAGCAGACTTCCGACGTTTGGGTCCGTCTGTATTTACTGGTTTGGAGGAGCCGTTGCCAGCAGAGCTGTAGCTAGTTGACACGGAGAACTTACTTATTGCGGCACAGATTCCAGATGATAAAAGAGTTGATGTGGTGCGTATTCAGTTAGTGGACTACGCCCATGAATGGTGGCTTATGGAGGAGACCCGCTTGCCCAAGCCGATCAAGTGGGCGGATTTTTCGAAGAGTTTTCTAGAGAAGTTCTTCCCGTGGACTGCACGGGAGGAAATGGAAGAGAAATTCATCAGTCTGAAGCAGAATGGTGCGGCCGTAGATATACATGCAGCTGAGTGGACACGGCTCAGTAGATTCGCTGGACCTTTAGTTGCCAACGATGCAGACAGGGCAAGGAGGTTCATGCGCAGCTTGGATGTGGACATCCAGAGGCAGATTGTCTCCCTGGGTTTGACCACTTTCTCACAGGTACTTACGGCAGCCCGAGAACAGCAGAACCTATCGGGGAGGACTGGGAGTTCACAGCAGACAACAGTTGCGATAAAGAAGCCGGCATTTGTACCAAACCGAGCTCATGGTCGCAGAGGTATTCCAGTGGACCGTCGTGGCGTAGCACCAATGAAGAGGCATGCTGTAGTTGACCAGAGAAAGAGCGTGACTTGTAACTACTGCAATTTACCTGGCCACGAGCAAAAGGATTGTCGAAGGAGGCAAGGACTCTGTTTAGTTTGTGGAGCGGCAGATCACACTGTTAACTCATGTCCGTCGAAGCTTCGTACGAGGGATGATATTCAGAAGCCTCCGCAGAAACCGTTCCAGGGACAGAAGCAGCTGACTCAAGGACCTAATCAGGCTCGAGCTTTTACCTTGACGGCTGAGGAAGCTAAGGCGTCAGGAGAAGTTGTTTCAGGTACTCTACTCGTTCATGGTTTTCCCGCATTAGCGTTATTTGATTCTGGTGCATCCCATTGTTTTATGTCGTCCAAGTTTATAGCTACACACTCGATTACCTGCACGACCCTGTCTAGTTTCTGGGACATACACACTGGGAATGGGAAAATCATATCTAGTAGGGAATGTAAAGATTGTACAGTTGTTGTTGGCGGACGGGAGCTTTTTGCAGATTTCTTAGTAATCGATACGAGCTACGAAGTCGTCTTGGGAATGGATTTTCTTGGCACTTTCCACGCTCACATTGATTGTAGGGCAAAGAAAGTAATTTTCCAGATTCCCGGACATCCCGAGTTTACCTTCACTGGAGGAAGCAGTTCTGTCTGGCCAGTCGAGTTTAGGGCTAGGCCGACAAATAATATTCTTGCATCAATGGAGGTTGATATAAGTGAAGAGCCAGCTGTTTTTCATGATTTTATGGACGTGTTTGAAGACATATCGGGATTACCGCCGAAGCGAGATGTGGAGTTCGCAATTGATCTTATTCCTGGTGCAGCGCCAGTATCTAAAGCGTATTACCCAATGGCACCAGTGGAGTTGGAAGAAGTCAAGAAACAGGTTGCTGAACTGCTTGAGAAGGGTTGGGTTCGAAGCAGTAACTCGCCTTGGGGAGCTCCAGTTCTTCTAGTTAAGAAGAAAGATGGCACGAGAAGGATGTGCATCGACTATCGAGAATTAAACCGGGTGACTATTAAGAACAAGTACCCGATCCCTCGCATTGGCGAACTTTTTGAGCAGCTTAGTGGCGCGAGGGTATTCTCGAAGCTGGATTTACGATCCGGATATCATCAGGTCCGAGTGAAAGTAGAAGATATCTGCAAGACGGCGTTCCGAACTCGGTATGGACATTACGAGTACTTAGTGATGCCCTTCGGAGTAACGAATGCACCGGTGATATTCATGGACTTGATGAACCGAATCTTTTCACCATTCTTGGACCAGTTTATTGTGGTGTTCATTGACGATGTTCTGGTTTACTCGAAGAGTTTTGGAGAGCATGCTGAGCATTTGAAGATCGCCCTGCAGACGCTGAGACAAGAGAAGTTATATGCGAAGATGAGCAAGTGCGAGTTTTGGCTGGAAGAAGTAAAGTTTTTGGGGCATGTTGTGTCTGGCGATGGAATCGCCGTCGATCCCGAAAAGATTGCAGCAGTTCGAGATTGGCCGATTCCAAAGAATGTTGCGGAGATAAGAAGTTTTCTTGGACTCGCCGGATATTACAGAAGATTTGTGGAGAACTTTGCTCGTCTGGCGGAGCCGTTGACCAAGCTTACACGCAAAGAGGTACCTTTTGTGTGGACGGATAGATGTGCGTCGGCTTTTGAGATGTTGAAGCAGAAATTGATAACCGCCCCTATTCTGACCGTGCCAGACAATTCCGGAGGATTGGTGATTCACAGCGATGCATGTGGGAAAGGATTGGGATGTGTTTTGATGCAGCATGGGAAGGTTGTAGCGTACGCATCAAGACAGATGAAGACCCACGAGAAGAATTACCCAACTCACGACTTGGAGCTTGCGGCTGTGATTTTCGCTTTGAAGATTTGGAGATACTACCTTTTGGGCGAAAGGGTCAAAGTTTTCACGGATCATAAGAGCTTGAAGTATGTGTTCACGCAGAAGGAGCTTAATATGAGGCAACGTAGATGGTTGGAGCTGATGGCTGACTACGATCTTGATCTTAAGTACCATCCGGGGAAGGTTAATGTCGTACTGGATGCGCTCAGTCGGTTACCAGCAATTCAGATGTTGACTACGCAGAAGGAACTCATGGAAGACTTTCGAAGATTTGATTTGGAAGTTGTGCTACCGCATTCTTCGGGAAAGTTGATGCAGCTGCAAGTACATTCGTCGTTGATCAAGAATATTAAAGCAGCGCAATCGCAGGATCCTAGATTGCAAAAGTTTCGAGAACAGGTTGAATCCGGACTACGAACAGATTTATTGATCCACGAAGATGGTTCGTTGAGATATGGCAGTCGTTTATGTGTGCCGAAGGGAGATATTCGTGAAGAACTTATGAAGGAGGCACACAGTTCAGCTTATTCCGTACATCCAGAGGGCACGAAGATGTACCGAGATATACGACATCATTTCTGGTGGGAAAGCATGAAACGGGAGATCGCTCGCTTTGTGGCAAAGTGCTTGGTGTGTCAGCAAGTTAAGGCTGAACATCAAAGGGTTGCTGGTTTATTGCAACCAGTTCCGATTCCTCAGTGGAAGTGGGAACATATAACCATGTAATTCGTGATGGCTCTACCGCGGAGTCCAAAAGGCAACAATGCAGTATAGGTGATTGTTGATCGTTTGACCAAGGCAGCTCATTTCATTCCCTTTCGGGTTGGCCAATCAACAGAAACTTTGGCGGAGCGGTACATGCAGGAGATTGTAAGATTGCATGGAGTACCGGTGAGCATCGTGTCCGATCGTGACACTCGGTTTTTATCACACTTCTGGAGGAGTTTACAGGAAAGTTTGGGGACTCGATTGAAGTTTAGCACAGCTTATCATCCTCAAACTGATGGTCAGTAAGAGAGAACGATCCAAACTCTTGAAGATATGTTGAGAGCGTACATGTTGGACTTCAAGGGTTCTTGGGAGGATCATCTACATTTGGTGGAGTTTTCTTACAACAATAGTTTCCAGGCGACTATTCAGATGGCTCCATTTGAAGCTTTGTACGGTCGCAAATGCCGTTCACCTGTTTGTTGGGACGATGTCGGTGAACGAAGATTGTTGGGACCAGATTTGGTTGTGCAGACAGTTGAGAAAGTTAACACTATCAGGAATCATATGAAGGCAGCACAAGACAGACAGAAGAGTTGGACAGATACGTCGAGAAGACCTCTAGAATTCGCCGTGGGTGATTTGGTATTCTTGAAGATATCACCAACCAGAGGGGTGATTCGTTTTGGAAGTCGAGGAAAGCTCAGTCCTCGATTCGTTGGACCCTTTGAGATCTTGGAGCGTGTTGGTGAAGTAGCGTATCGTTTGGCGTTACCACAGTCCTTGGCGAATGTGCACGATGTGTTTCACGTATCTCAACTCCGTAAGTATGTTCGAGATGAAACGCATGTTTTGGATCATTCGGAGCTGACGGTACGAGAAGACTTGACTTTTGAGGAGCGACCGATTGAAATTGTGGACCGAAGGGAAAAGGTTCTTAAGAACAAGGTTATCTCTCTAGTACTTGTTTCTTGGGGTAATCGCTCGCGTGGAGAGTCCACCTAGGAACGTGAAGATGAAATCCGGTAGAAGTTTCCTCATTTTTTCTTATAGTTTGTTTTCGTCTATCTTTGTGTTCTTGGAATTTCGAGAACGAAATTCTTTTTTTAGTTGGGTATAATGTAACAACCGAGTCCAGTTCTACAAATTTCAGTTACCGTATGAATGGTGTGTGGTATTTATTTCATTGATCTTACTTGGCTGTGCTTATTATAATTTACCCGACAATTCAAATTCTTGCATATAACAATTTAATTCTTTTAAAATAAATTAAAAATACTTGTCATGGCCTGCTCGGCATCCCTAACCCAGTGGTAGCATCCTTGCATCGTGTTCTCGTCCCGTTCATTGAAACGGACGTGTTTGGACGGCTACGCGCACGCACGTGCGTCCGTTCTTGGGGGTATGCTTTTTAATTATAAAATTCTTCATTTTAAATTTTGGAACCCGCCTATAAATTTCATATTTCAAATTCAATTTTTGGACCTGACCCAGGCGCATTTCCAAAATATTTCTTTTAACCGGCCAGATTTGTTTCCTCAGCTTACTTTTATTATTGGCTAAAGCTTTTTTTTAAAATCCTAAATCTTTTAAAATTCGTTACCTAAACAAACGAAATCTTTCCCACCAATCATTTTCTCTCCTTCGCATCACTGGCCCACACGATCTTCGCTTTCTGTTTCTCTCTCCTCCTCTTTCTCTTTCTCTCTCTCTCTCAAGCCTCTCTCTCTCCTCTCGCTATCCCTTCTCTCTCCTCTCGCGGTGGATATTGGTCCCGTTACCGCCCCTTTCTCCTTATCGTCACCGCCGCTCTCTTCTTCTCCTTCTATATATTTTTCCCCGAGCCTCGAGAACCCATGCACCCTCCGCTTCTCCTCGAACCCTAACCCTAGAAACCCCTTCACCTCCTCACCACTTCCCTCCAATCAAGCCTCCTCCTCCTCCTCGCCATCTTCTTCTTCTTCTTTCTTCTCCCTGAGCCCTTTCCCCTGCACAGGCCCTGCACACACCCAACTCGACCCCGGACCCACCTTCTCGTCGCCGACGACTCTAGCCTCATACCCATCATCGTCACCACCTCATCTCCTCCCTCTCCTCGACATCATCCCCTCACCAATACCCCGACACCTAGCCTTACACCCAAAACCGGCAACCAAACCCTAAACCTAACCCTTACATCTAACCTCTTCGCCGGCGCCCTCACCGCCGTCGATCTCACTACCAACGCATCCTCTGCAACCCTGTAAGCAGTCTTTTCTTCTTCTTCTACTTCTTCTCCTTCTCTTCTCTTCTTTTTCCTTGTCCTTCTTGAACTCATGTTTTTGTGTTTGTTGTTTTTGTGTTGGTCGGAATCCGACCGTGCCGACGACGTTTCCCGACGATCCAGCGAGGAACCCTGACCCGTGTGGCTCCACTGTTCGTCGTTTGGGTTCTTTCCGTGAACCGTGCGCACGTCGCGAGATTTCCCCGCCGACGTGTAACGTTTCGTTTTCCCGATTCGCGACCCGTCGAGGCAAGTGAAACTTGCTACATGCTATTTCAAACTATTCATATGCTAAATTACTTATTTCCTGTTAAAGCTCTAATTAGAATCGAAAGAAAAGGATTTCATGTTAACCGTATAAGTTCCGTTATACATTTTATGATTCCGAACGTGAAACTTAAGCTTGCATCTGATTATTTACATCTAACCGTCACCTGTACATGATAGATCACATTTGTTTACTGCTATGGTACCCTTTTTATCCAGTTTAGCCTATCAGACATTCATGTGCAACTTTAACCGGTCTAATTACAATTGCATTCATTAAACAGATTATACATGTCGTCGCATCCTTGGGACACTCAATATTTATTAACAGTTACATCTATCATTCTGTATTCACATTATATTGACACTGTCTGTTTAATACAAGTGATAACTGTACAGCTAAATAAACAAATCTGCTTATTGCTTAACTCATTGATTAGATCATGTTGTTGATAACCATGCTTGATTATTTAACCCTGATTATGCTAGCTTATTATGAGCACACCCATGATATCGTTTACACCTTAACATGACTTGCTACATACATATTGATTGACCCGACATGGTACAGTACACTACTTGACCTGACCTAGTGTACCATGACTTGACCCGTTACCTGATCTTGTGTCTAATGCCATCAAACCTGACATGTAGTCCTCACGGACCGTTCCTGTTGTCTATCCAGACAAACCTGCTTACCCGATCCTGTGTTGGAATTAGTTCTTGATTACTGAATACCTGACTTGACATACACATATAACTTGGGGGTATGGGGAAATCAATGGTGAAACCTGACTTGTAACTCAACAGTTCGATACTTGTTCTGATCAGTTTTAGAGGCTAGGCCAGCCTTGGGATGATGCTGCTGACATCATTCATCTGTACATATTCCTGTTTTAGTGCCTAGCGGCATGTCTCGGTTTCAGCCCGAGAATCTGGACCGTGGTCCCGGGTATGCACGGGATACTATTGAGTTACATCGATGATTCATCAATTTGATTTCAAAGACTTTAGAACAGAAAACCTGATAGAACAGTTTAGTTACTCAATACACACTACCCTGCACTACCCTGATCCACATTACTGTTACACCTGCTTTTCATTCATGTTTATTTTTGCATTGCATGTTACCCTGTTTATAATTTTATTACTTGATGACACGACGCGCTGACGTCTGGGTTTTGCATGGCCCAGATTCTGTACCGCTGCTGCAGTCCGAGCAGGAGTACTTCAGCCAGCAGGCTGAGCTGTGAGGTATCAGCAGTAGTTAGTTCTTTTATTTCCTGCATTTTATTCCTGATGTGAGCCCGCATTATGGGACATACATTCCAGTTATTTTGTATTGGATCTTTTGCTTCCGCATTTTATTATTCTTGACTCATGTTATCTTGGCTTATGGACATGTTTTAGATAGTTTTATTTTGTTCTTGATATCTCTACAGCCGTAATGTGACTGTGGATGGATACTTCCTACCCACAGGTAGCATGGTTGGCTATGTCACGTGCCCATTTTAGCGTACTCTGGGAAGCGGGGCGTGACAAGTAGTGCAAGGCTTTACCAGTGAGCTACAAGCTCTTTCTTGCTGTTCAAAAGCAAATCTAACTTATAACTTGTGCTCAGGCTCAAGTACCTCTTTCTGTATTTTTTGAAAATTTTTACAGAAAGTATAGGATTGTTACATTCTACCCTCCTTATAAAAAATTTCGCCCTCAAAATTTGTAAAAGGAAAGTGTAACGGATTCAAGGAAAGTTTGATGATAGGACTATTGGTAGTTGTTGAAGTCAAAAATTGCACCTCGGTTGACCAAGTCAAAGTCAAGGTCAACCCCAAGCCAGGTGGGCCCAAGCCCAGATCAAGTGGGCTCATGCCCGAGTCGAGCCCGAACATGAAGCGGACAGCCTCCCCCATGCTGAAATAAAAAAATCATGTAATAAATAAATTTTTATGTAATTTTTATGCATGAATGAGCATAAAACCAAATTTTTATAAAGCCCATAGCTTATATGCAAAAAGAAATGGCACATGAGCCATTAGATGGGCAAAATGCCATTTTGTAAGGCTCAAGGGGCTATATGTAAATGTGTAAACCTATATAAGGCAACATGATGAAAATATCTAAGAGAGACTTTTCATTCCCAAAAAATTAGGGCATGTGCCTCTTTCTCCTTTCTCAAGGTTCTAAAACCTTCTTCTTTCTTTTGAATTAAATCAAGAGTTTTACTCTTCCTTTTCCAAAACTAAATAGTTTTTCACCACAAAACCCACAAATGGGAACTTGGATCAGCCATTAGATATCAAAAAGGGGAGATTTTTAAGTCTCTCCCCTTTTTCCAAGATCCGTCCAAACGACAGGAAGAAGAAGAAGATCCATCTCCAGAAACCCCATTTTGGGGAAAATCCAAGGCTCAAGGGGAGAACCCCCTTCATCAGCTTCAAAATATCCTAGGAGTTTAACTCCTCATATATATATATATATATATATATATATATATATATATATATATATATATATACATACATACATACATACATACAAAATAATAAGTGCTCCTTTCTGGGAGTACAACTCCCATTGCAGTGACCAAGTCCTTTTTGCCTCCCGAGCGCCCACGTGCCTGGTACGTGAGGCGCTAGCGCCCTTGCGCTCAAAGCACTAGCGCCAAAAGCGCTAGCGCCAGAGCGCCCACGTGCCTGGCACGTGGGGCGCTGGCGCTCTTGCGCTAGCGTCCGAGCGCCCACGTGCCTGGCACATGGGGCGCTAGCGCTCAAAGCGCTAGTGCCCTTGCGCCCAAAGCGCTAGCGCCCGAACGCCCACGTTCCTGGCACGTGGGGCGCTAGCGCTCAAAGCGCTAGCGCCCGAGCGCCCACACGTAGGGCGCTAGCGCTCTGGCGCTCAAAGCGCTAGCGTCCATGTGCCTGGCACGTGGGGCGCTAGCGCCCTTGCGCTCAAAGCGCTAGCGTCCAAAGCGCTGGCGCTTTTTCCCATGCATCCTTTGGATGCCCTTTCCCATTTTACACACACACACACACATACTCCACACTAAAAATACCTCCCCCGTTAGAAAAAATTTTCTAACGGGGCACTGCCCCGCAAGGGGGCTGCTAGCCCCCTTGACCCCCAGCCCACTATCCGGGTAACGGGACCCCCGTAAAAACTCTGCGGGACCCTCGTTATATCCAAAACTCCTCCAAAACACAACATTGCACATTGAGTTCGCATGACCAGTTTAACCCGTCAATCGGAGGTTCTCTCGTTCCAAATGCGAGGGGTAATTAACGGCATCTTAGTCCGCGGCTGCCGGAGATTTGGATCCCCACAATCAATAAACCCCAGCCTACCCTAGGCAAGGGGAATCTGTAGTACGCCTGACAAGCACGCGCGTATTTCCATCTCAATGGGGTAACGAAAAACACCCTACAGATTCTGGCACGCCTGGTGGGACCTATCTCTCCTCCCATATTTCGGGTTAAACGTTCATGCGAACTCAATCAATATACATATCTATGTTTATACTAAAGTAATGCTCTTTCATGCAGATTTTCAAGCGATCACTTTTAACCAATGTCTCTAAGGATGATCTCAGCTCTCAGCACGGCTCCCATCTCCTACACGATGAAGATGGACGCCAGGACGGTCCTTCCGGCCAGTCTCGGGCGACAGTGGGAGGAGCTACCGCTACCATTTGGCTCTATTCAGTTCATGTCAGATAACGCCATCCCAGCTCCTCAAGTACCGGTGACAGACAAACCGGTCTCGAAAGGCAAGAGGCCAAATGTGGCGGTCTCGAGGGCGCCCCAACCCAAACGCAAATCCGTTTCTGAACGTCTCTCCGTCTCCCCAGCTGGGGGCAAGGCCATCAACACCAGCAAAGCAACAAGGCATCCCGGGAAAGCTCCGGCGGCGCCTCTGACAACTGCTCGATTGGGTGTCTTCTCAAGCCTTCCCATCACTCAGTCTATGGCGTCTTTTTGAAGAGCAGAAGCCTGCCAAGCGCTCAAGGAAGAGAAGCTGAGGCAGAAGCGGCTTAAATACATAGCCAACAAAAGGGCTAGGGCTCTGGCCATGTTAAAATTTATGAATTTCCAAAGACCAGACCGCTCCGCGAAATCAACCTCCAAAGATAAAGAGATGGCTGGGTATGTGGTCCACATTGTCTACATGGTCGGACATGAAGAAACGAACCAACCTATGCTTCACAGCCAGGGTGATGATACGGTGGACGCTACCCAGCATCGGCTCGGTCTAAATGATGAGGAGCTCGCTCAGTCTGATAAGCCAAAGGAGCCCGGGGTTCCTGTGGAATTGAGCTCAGGCAATAAGGATGACCCGGTTGTCATAATCGGAACTACAGAACAAGCATTATTCCGATGGCTTCAGAGGCAGCTTCAGGACAGGGATGAGAAGTTAGCTAAGGTACAATCTAAGGTCGACGAATTGGCAAACGTCGCGGCAGATCTCGCGACCCAAGTCGCCTGATTGCAATTACAGCATAATCAAATTTTGGTTCATGAGCCAGGGATTGATACCCGGAGGCAGCCAACTGATACCCCCTTCAACCTAAGAGCGGAGTGCCTTCGCGAAAAACGGCCGCGATCAGCCTCCAGTCCCTTCGATGCATACACCGAAGGGGAATCGCCTCTGAAAGAGAAGCTGAAAAAAGTCTATTCCTTCAAAAGGGACAAAGTCCACAAGATATTCAGGGACGTCCTAAGAAACGGTCTACAACTGCCAGAGTCAAAAAGACCGCAGGAAGCGAACATGACCGACGACCCCCAATATTGCCCCTATCACAGAGTGATAGGTCATGCCATTGAGGACTGCTTCATCTTCAAAGATTGGGTCGAAAAGCAATACAAGGCAGGAGAGATAGAACTGTCTAAAGGCGTGCTAGCAAACAGTCAAGCTACGACCGCCGATTTCATATAAATGGAGACCGAAGCCTTTCGGGAACCTAATCCTCCCAGACATGTGCCATTATCTGGAAAGGGCGAACCAAAAACTGATCGGCCTCAAGGACCAGCATCACTAAGGGCACCTACTCTAATGGAGAGAAAGAAGAAGGTGTACTCCTTCATGAGGGATGGGGTCCGCAATATATTCGAGGAATCCTTGAACAACGGTCTGCAATTGCCTATTCCGAAGAGGCCACATGAAATGAATATGACTGGCAATCCCGTATACTGCCCATACCATAGGGTGGTGAGTCATACCATTGAAGACTGCTGTGTTTTCAAAGATTGGGCAGAGGACCAATACAAGCTTGGAAAAACCTCACAGTCCTCGGATGTATCGGCAAGCCACAGAGTTACGGTCATCAATACAGCTCCGCCAAGATCAAAATTCAAGGAGCTGGGATAAGCAAAGATGACCACCACGTCGTTAAATTGGGAACAATCGTCCTCTAAGTCGTTAAACTGGGAATGTAAAAAACAATGTGTAAATAAAGAAAAAGGGAATGTGTAAATAAATAAGTAAAAAGAAAATCCGAAATGATGGGGCAACTTGCAATAAAAATCAGCGAGTAAAATAAAGATGAAAAATAAAGCCGAAATGATAGGGCAACAGTGAATAAAAGCCGAAATGATAGGGCAATCGCGACCTTCGCGATAAGAAAAGCTGAAATGATAGAGCAATCGCGGTAAAAAAAACTGCGAATGATGAGTCGCTCCTGGTACCATATTCCAGTGTACCGATGCA
This sequence comes from Agapanthus africanus, assembly GCA_030015575.1. Classification (NCBI taxonomy): domain Eukaryota; kingdom Viridiplantae; phylum Streptophyta; class Magnoliopsida; order Asparagales; family Amaryllidaceae; genus Agapanthus; species Agapanthus africanus. The sequence goes on along the minus strand of CM057345.1, from coordinate 37,479,523 downwards.
GACGCCAATCAAAATCCAATTTCCCAAAATTCTTCCAGCCCTACGGCCAGTCCCCAAATTGACTACCGTATACAATCTTTGGGCTCAAATAATTCTTATCATACCCATGCCCCACCGTAATCACCAGTTACGCGGCTGGTCTCCGCCCTTGGAATTATGCTCCATTGGGAAGACCCACTCATGTGTCCTCACGATGCATGAGGAGAACAAATTTTCGTGGGATCCTTACGACTCACAAAGGAAAAACACACTTGGGGGTCCTCATGACTCTTAAGGAGAAAATGCACCTACGAGATCCTTACGACTCGAAGGGAGAAAATGCTTTTATGGGACTCCTACGGCCCATAAAATTGAAAAGCCTTAGGTGATAGGGATCTAAATCTGTCTCCTAAGCCATCGCTTCCCAATAGACAACGGTGAATGATGAGTCGCTCCTGGTACCATATTCCAGTGCAGCGATGCAGACGCCAACCAACCAAACTCTTAAATGGTGAATGATGAGTCGCTCCTGGTACCATATTCCAGTGTAGCGATGCAGACGCCAACCAAATTCCAAACTCAAATTCTCAATGGGGAATGATGAGTCACTCCTGGTACCATATTCCAGTGCAGCGATGCAGACGCCGGCCAAAATCCAAATCCCCAAGTGGCGAATGATGAGTCGCTCCTGGTACCATATTCCAGTGCAGCGATGCAGACGCCAACCAAATTCTAAATCCCATACCCCAACGGCGAATGATGAGTCGCTCCTGGGACCATATTCCAGTGCAGCGATGCAGACTCCAACAAAGTCCCAAAATTTTTCCGGCCCTACGGTCTGGATCATACATCTTGCAAATCCGTATACAATCCACGGGCGTAAAACAATCCCAATCCCTCCCAAGTCCTGCCGGTGAGACCACATTCAATGTCCCACAAGCGGTGAAGATTAAAAAAAAAAAGGTATGTCCACAAGCAAAATAGGCACGGATGAAAACCCGAAAGGGCTCCGTGAGTAAAAACAGCAGGAGTGCCGGCGAGTTTGTGAAAACCCGAAAGGGCGCAAACTCGTGAAAAAGAGATGAAATGCACTCACAAAGTCCTCTCGACTTTGTAAGGAGAAATTCCCGTGTGAGATCCTTACGACTCACAAAGGAGCAACACACTTAGGAGTCCCCACGACTCCTAAGGAGAAAATACACCTACGGGATCCTTACGACCCGTAGGGAGAAAATGCTTTGTGAGACCCTTACGGCTCACAAAATTGAAAAGTCTTAGGTGATAGGGACCTAAAACCTGTCTCCTAAGCCATCGCTTCCTGATAAGCAAGCACAAATGATGATTCGCTCCTGGTACCATATTCCAGTGTAGCGATACTGATGCCAAGCAAAAGCCAATTCCCAAATCCTCCCGGGGCAAATGATGAGTTGCTCCTGGCATTATTCCAGTGCAGCAATGCAGATGTCGACCTAAACAAAAATCCCCAAATCCTCTCATGGCAAATGATGATTCGCTTCTGGTACCGTATTCCAGTATAGCGATGCTGATGTCAATCCAAATCACAATCAACAAGTCAACTTCAACTCTGACACCGCAGAAAGCGGAGCAAGTCAGAATCCAATCTCGACACCGCAAGAAGCGGAGCAAGTCAAGTTCACCCCTGACACTACAGGAAGCAGAGCAAGTCAAATAGAGCGTCGACCGTCCATGTCGCAAAAAGGGCAGTGCAGGCTTCCTACAAAGCAGGAACCAGATCACTCCGGGCCAGGAAAACGCCTACCACGGACACTCCGTCTTGGAGACGCGTCAAGCGTCGACCGTCCATGTTGCAAAAAGGGCAGTGCGGGCTTCCCACAAATCGGGCAAGCGTCGACCGTCCATGTCGCAAAAAGGGTAGTGCAGGCTTCCCACAAATCGGGAACCAAATCACTCAGGATCAGAGCGTCGACCGTCCATGTCGCAAAAAGGGCAGTGCAGGCTTCCCACAAATCCGGAACCAAATTGCTCCGGATCAGAGCGTCGACCGTCCATGTCGCAAAAAGGGCAGTGCAGGCTTCCCACAAATCGGGAACCGAATCGCTCCGGATCAGAGCGTCGACCGTCCATGTCGCAAAAAGGGCAGTGCAGGCTTCCCACAAATCAGGAACCGAATCGCTCCGGATCAGAGCGTCGACCTTCCATGTAGCAAAAAGGGCAGTGCAGGCTTCCCACAAATCGGGAACCAAATCGCTCCGGATCAGAGTGTCGACCGTCCATGTCGCAAAAAGGGCAATGCAGGCTTCCCACAAATCGGGAACCGAATCGCTCCGGATCAGAGCGTCGACCGTCCATGTCGCAAAAAGGGCAGTGCAGGCTTCCCAAAAATCCGGAACCGAATCGCTCCGGATCAGAGCGTCGACCGTCCATGTCGCAAAAAGGGCAGTGCAGGCTTCCCAAAAATCCGGAACCGAATCGCTCCGGATCAGAGCGTCGACCGTCCATGTCGCAAAAAGGGCAGTGCAGGCTTCCCACAAATCGGGAACCAAATCGCTCCGGATCATAGCGTCGACCGTCCACGTTGTAAACAGGGCAGTGCAGGCTTCCCACAAATCGGGCAAGCGTCGACCGTCCATGTAGCAAAAAGGGCAGTGTAGGCTTCTTACAAAGTAGGAACCAGATCACTCCGGGCCAGGGAAACGTCTACCACGGACACTCCGTCTTGGAGACCCGTCAAGCGTCGACCGTCCATGTCGCAAAAAGGGCAGTGCAGGCTTCTTACAAAGCAGGAACCAGATCACTCTGGGCCAGGGAAACGTCTACTACAGACACTCCGTCTCGGAGACGCGTCAAGCGTCAACCGTCCATGTCGTAAAAAGGTCAGTGCAGGCTTCCCACAAATCGGGAAAGCGTCAACCGTCCATGTCGCAAAAAGGGCAGTGCAGGCTTCCCACAAATCGGGCAAGCGTCGACCGTCCATGTCGCAAAAAGGGCAGTGCAGGCTTCCCACAAATCGGGAACCAAATCGCTCCGGATCAGAGCGTCGACCGTCCATGTCGCAAAAAGGGCAGTGCAGGCTTCCCACAAATCGGGAACTAAATCGCTCCGGATCAGTGTGTCGACCGTCTATGTCGCAAAAAGGGCAGTGCAGGCTTCCCACAAATCGGGAACCAAATCGCTCCAGATCAGAGCGTCGACCGTCCATGTCGCAAAAATGGCAGTGCAGGCTTTATACAGATCGGGAACCAAATCGCTCCGGATCAGAGCGTCGACCGTCCATGTCGTAAAAAGGGCAGTGCAGGCTTCCCATAAATCGGGAACCAAATCTCTCCAGGTCAGAGCGTCAACCGTCCATGTCGTAAAAAGGGCAGTGCAGGATTCCTACAAAGCAGGAACCAGATCACTCCGGGCCAGATAAACGTCTACCACGGACACTCCGTCTCGGAGACACATCAAGCGTCGACCGTCCATGTCGCAAAAAGGGCAGTGCAGGCTTCCTACAAAGCAGGAACTAGATCACTCCGGGATAGGAAAACGTCTACCATGGACACTCCGTCTCGGAGACGCGTCAAGCGTCGACCGTCCATGTCGCAAAAAGGGCAGTGCAGGCTTCCTACAAAGCAGGAACCAGATCACTCCGGGCCAGGGAAACGCCTATCACGGACACTCCGTCTCGGAGACGCGTCAAGCGTCGACCGTCCATGTCGCAAAAAGGGCAGTGCAGGCTTCCCACAAATCGGGCAAGCGTCGACCGTCCATGTCGTAAAAAGGGAAGTGCAGGCTTCCCACAAATCGGGCAAGCGTCGACCGTCCATGTCGCGAAAAGGGCAGTGCAGGCTTCCCACAAATCGGGCAAGCGTCGACCGTTCATGCCGTAAAAAGGGCAGTGCAGGCTTCCTACAAAGCGGGAACCAGATCACTCCGGGCCAGGGAAACGTCTACCAAGGACACTTCGTCTCAAAGACGCGTCAAGCGTCGACTGTCCATGTCGTAAAAAGGGCACTGCATCCCAAAAAGTAGGAACCAAGGCAAGCCGCCTCCACGTGAAAGAAGATCCATCAATTTCATGCACATGACTCACATATGTGGTGTGCATTTATTGATGGGGGCACTTTGTTGAAGTCGAAAATTGCACCTCGGTTGACCAAGTCAAAGTCAAGGTCAACCCCAAGCCAGGTGGGCCCAAGCCCAGATCAAGTGGGCTCATGCCCGAGTCGAGCCCGAACATGAAGCGACCGGCCTCCCTCATGCTGAAATAAAAAATCATGTAATAAATAATTTTTTATGTAATTTTTATGCATGAATGGGCATAAAGCCAAATTTTTGTAAAGCCCATGTCTTATATGCAAAAAGAAATGGCACATGAGCCATGTGATGGGAAAAATACCATATTGTAAGGCCCAAGGGGCTATATGTAAATGTGTAAGCCTATATAAGGCAACATGATGAAAATATCTAAGAGAGACTTTTCATTCCCAAAAAATTAGGGCCTGTGCCTCTTTCTCCTTCCTCAAGGTTCTAAAACCTTCTTTTTTCTTTTGAATTAAATCAAGAGTTTTACTCTTCCTTTTCCAAAACTAAATAGTTTTTCACCACAAAACCCAAAATGGGAACTTGGATCTGCCATTAAATCTCAAAAAGGGGAGATTTTTAAGTCTCCCCCCCCTTTCCAAGATCCGGCCAAACGACGGGAAGAAGAAGAGACCCATCTCCAGAAACCCCACTTTGGGGAAGATCCAGGGCTCAAGGGGAGAACCCCCTTCATCAGCTTCAAAATATCCCAGGAGTTTAACTCCTCTCACACACACACACACACACATACAAAATATTAAGTGCTCCTTTCTGGGAGTACAACTCCCATTGCAAGGACCAAGTCTCTTTTGCCTCCAGAGCGTCCACGTGCCTGGCACGTGAGGCGCTAGCGCCCTTGCGCCCAAAGCGCTAGCGCCCGAGCGCCCACGTGCCTGGCACGTGGGGCGCTAGCGCTCTTGCTCTTAGAGCTCTAGCACCCAAAGCGCTAGCGCTCTTGCGCTAAGAGCGCCCGAGCGCCCAGAGCGCTAGAGCCCGAGCGCCAACGTGCCTAGCACGTGGGGCGCTAGCGCTCAAAGCGCTAAGGCTCTTGCTCTCAGAGCGCTAGCGCCCTTGCGCTCAAAGCGCGAGCGTCTATATATATATATATGCCCTTTGCCTTTTCCCTTTCTCTCGCTCCAAATGCGAGGGGTAATTAACAACAGCTTAGTCCGCGGCTGCCGGAGATTCGGATGCCCACAATCAATAAACTCCAGCTTACCCTAGGCAAGGGGAATCTGTAGTACACCTGACAAGCGTACGCATATTCCCATCTCAATGGGGTGACGAAAAACACCTTACAGTAGTGTATGAAAAATATGTGAGAGAACGAAAGAATGCGAGAGATTTGAAAGGCGTTGAGGAAATTACTAGGTTTACCTTGGTCTATGGCCTCTGCTTCTTCGGCCGCTAAAAGAAAAGTCTGACGTCGTGGTACATTCCTCCTAACTGGGGGCACATTCCTCTGTCCTTGGGGCCTGTTTCTCTACCCTCGAGGCATGTTCCTCAGTGCCAGATGGAATTGGCGAGCAAGCTGTGCAGGTGGTGGAGAAGGGAGTGCAAGACGAGGTGCAGGAGCCTGGATAGCTGGCCGCTGCGGGTAGTTGTGGGTGTGTGAACTGGGTTGCTTCTATAAGGACAGTTTCCAATTCTGTGATTGGATGCACCACAAACTAGACACAGGCCTTTGGCGCGCCTACAGTCCTTCACCAAATGTCCATTCCTCTTGCAATAGAAGCAAAATTCTAGACTTGGCCGGTTAATTGTTTCTTTCTGTCTCTTGGGTTTAGAAAGTTTTATAGGATGGGCTCCTCCTGCCATCTGGGTGGCAGAGCGCTTCATACCAGTTGTTTCTACTTCTGGTCGGTTCAATAATATAGCAGTCTGCTGCTGCAGTCCCTCCAGGAGGCTGAGGATTTCCTTAAGCAGAACCGTCTGCTCGTTGATCGGAGCAGCGATGGAAGGTGTGAGTGGTAGTGGTGGGGGAGTGTTGTTGATATTTGTGCTGGTGTTACTTGGCAGATTCAAAGTATATGAAATGATGAGATTCAAGAAGTATGAATTGTAAAGAATGTTTTCAGTTGCTGGTTCTTGTGTTATATTGCTTAAGTTGTCCACGGAGAACGGAACTGCATGGTAGGGTTCCATACAGCTCAGACATGCTTATGAGTTTCTCGTGATGCCATTTGGAGTGACCAATGCACCAACCATATTCATGAATCTGATGAACCAGGTTTTCCGAGAATACCTAGACAGGTTTGTTGTGATTTTCATCGACGACATCCTGGTATATTCAAAGAATAGGAAAGAGAATGCTGAACATTTATGAATTGTCTTGGAGACCTTGCGACAACATCAACTCTATGCCAAGTACAGCAAGTGCGAGTTTTGGCTAAATCAAGTCGGATTTCTCGGGTATATCGTTTCAGGTGAAGGAATCTCTGTGGATCCAGCTAAAGTATCAGCAGTAAACGAATGGACAACACCAAAGACAGTGAAGAACATTCGAAATTTCTTGGGTTTAGCAGGATACTACCGAAGATTTATTGAAGTATTTTCGAAGATTGCAGCATCCATGACCAAGCTCACACGTAAAGATGAAAAATTTGTGTGGTCAGAAGCATGCGAACAAGATTTCGTAGAACTCAAGTCAAGATTGATATCAGCACCTATTCTCGTCATACCGGACCAATCTGGAGGTTTCGTAGTGCATTGTGATGCATCCAGTAAGAGATTAGGATGTGTTCTATATCAGCACGGTAAGGTTGTAGCTTATGCATCAAGACAGCTGAAAGTTCATGAGCGCAACTATCTGACGCATGATCTGAAGTTGGTAGCTGTTATCTTTGCACTTAAGATTTGGCACCATTATCTTCTTGGTGAACGGGTAGATATCTACACAGACCACAAAATTCTGAAGTATTTGTTAACTCAGAAAGAGTTAAATATGCGGCAAAGAAGATAGTTAGAACTTATGGAGGACTTTGACATCAACCTACAATATCATTCAGGGAAGGTGAATGTAGTTTCTTGTCACGCCCCGCTTCCCAGTATACGGCGAAGTGGATGCGACGAGGCCCGCTACGTATATACTCAGAAGTACATACGCTAAGCGTAACTAAGCAATATAAAGTAAATCACAAGAGACGAATAATATAGAAATAACAGCAACTTTTATTAATAACATTCTTTATACAATGCATGAAAGAAAATACAACTGGAATGAAAAGCAATGCCTAAACAGTGGCATAACGGAAAATGAAAATACTGGAAAGAACAAGGTAGAATTATCTAGAGCTCTGGGTCTTCTTGGAACTGCTCCAAATCTTCACCGGTGGGCTCGATATCAGCTTGGTCCAACACACCTGACGACATTCAAAGAAGAAAGAAATAGAATGTCGTCAGCGAACAGATCGCTCGGTAAGTCCCAAAGGTAAGAGGGAGAAATAGACAAGAGTAGGAGAGAGAGAGAGAGCTTTTAATATTGTATTATATTATTGTAATGTTGTAATGTTATATTAACGATATTGTTTGTAGCTTGGTACAGAAAAATGCCAGTGTATACGAGAGGGGTCTCTATATGCTAGAGACCAGGGCAAACGGAAATAGAGTACAAGGCTCCGTTATACAACCCGGAACAACGGCAGCTGGATTCAGGTTAGGTGTCTTAAATCTGACCACCTCGTGCCACTTTTAACACCTTCCGTACCAATCTACCCCTTAAACCCCGTAGTGTTTTAACAGTATTGCAGTGTTGGAATATGTAAGTTGAGTGACTGACCAAAACCATGATATCAGTAAACATGTTGTAACTGTATAATCAGGTAAATGGAATATCAGGATAATGGATGAATATCCATGGTTTGATTCAGTCAAAATGTATATGTTGTTAACTGGATTCAGGGATTCATGTATTCAAATTGTGTTGGAATATAAAAGAATATAGATTGACTTGAATCATATTCGAGTCAGGAATAGTCAGACTCTAACCCGAGTCAGACTAAAAGAAAGATAATTTGAAGTTCAATATTAGTTAGGGGCCTTATTGTAATTTGTAAAACTTGAGGGGGTTTTATGTAAAAAGTACTTTTGTATAGTTTTCAAAAATACACCTCAAGTAATTATTATTCGTCTTTATAATTATAATGAATGTGAATTTTTATTTGTGTTATTCTAGTGAATATATCCTAATAAAAGTATTAATTGTTTTATCTGAAATGCATGGTATTTTAATGTAACTTTCAATCTTTTAATTTTAGTGAAAAGTGGAAACTTTATCTTATGATAAAATAGGTGTTTAAATGATAATTATATATCTATAAACACATGAATAATTTTTAAATGAATATTTTATTTTCAAAAATATGATTTTTCTTAAATGTCGTATTTTAACCCTTCGAGACCGAATGCTCCTTGCGGAGGTCTGAATCTCGCACTACTAGCCCGCGGGTGCACGATGAACCGTACTATCCCTAACGGGTTCCCCAAAAGTGGGTTGTAGCAGCGCATTCGTTCTCTGATAGTGTTTCCGTATAATGTTTAAATGCTTAGGTTTATAAATACTTTTCATTTAGGAAAACGATTTTATAAATACAAGGTATTTATTTGCAAAAGAGTATAGTTTTCCGTATTTTAGTTATTAGGGTTTCCTAAGCCAACTAGCCTATTTCTAAGTCTAAACGATAAGTCATTAGAAGCCTCAAATCTCCTCTTCACCGTCAATTACGGCCATGTAAGTGCCAGGTAAGTGGGAAGGAACCACAGTCGTGGGCCTAATTAAAAACCACTAGCCTAGACACACTTGCCTAGACACCACAAGACAGTTTAGATAAACGATCGATGTCCATGACCAATCGTGTTTTCATTTTATTAAAAGATTTTATTTAGAAATGTCTACAACTTAAAGCTTTCAATAAAGGTTATAAAGATTAGGGTATTTTAGTGAAAAGTCCTGTAATGTCGTATTCTTGTTTTGATATTTATCAATTAGGGTTATATTGAGTGTGTGTAGAGGTAGGTCATTACCTCGTGACTTATTTTAAGTTTTTGTGAAGTTTAAAGGTAAAACATGACATATTAAACTTAAAGGTATTATAGCGTAAGAATACGGTATTTGAAAAGGTTATCATTTCATGTGTGAAAATTCATTCAAATTTGTTTCTACAAGTTTATTTATCAAGATAAACATATTTAGGAGTGAGGGAATTAATTAAACTAAGAAAAATGAACTTCATGGTATTTTTATGAAAAGAATACGGTTTTGCAAAGAACTTATCATTTCATGTGAGAAAGTTTGTTTAAATTAGTTTATGGGTGATTAATAGTCAACATGAGTATGGGTAGGTATTATGTATTAGGCGACAAGTGGAAATTTGCAGAAAAACCGAATCGGAAATCGGTTTGTCCGATTTCCGTCGGGTTCCAAAAAGTCGTATTTTTACATTAAGGAAAAGAGAGATAGAAGAGATGGGACTTACGGTTTGGACAAGCTAAGGAAGCTAAGGGATGTGGTGGTTGTCGATTCGTCGAAAACGTCGCGAAGGTTCTAATCCGGTCGCCGGAATCCGTCGTCGATTTCGGCAGCGCTTCGCTTCTCGCTCTTCGTACCGAGTTCTCGAGAATTTGGGAGAGTGGACTTAGAGTTGTGAGGTGAAAAGGTAGAGGGTAGGGGTCTTTATATAGGGCTAGGCTAGGGTTAGGGTTTGGATTAAAAAATATTTTTAAAAAATGTAAAAATCATTAAAAATTCATTAATTTTGGTCTTAAAAGAGGATTAATAGAAAATTGGTAACAATACTGAAAAATTAAACTATACAGGGGGTTTGACCAAGTCAACACGAAACTTTTTCGTGTTGACGACTCGGCCGACCGGCCGATTCGGCCGAGTCGCCGGCCGACTCGGCCGAGTCAGGGCCGAGTCAGATACCGTCGGGTGGGGTTTGGTCTGGGGGAGGTTTTAGTATACTTTATTTTTTATGATTCGCAATAAATTGTGAGTTATGGCTGTTTGACCGTTTGACTTCTAAAAAAATTAAAACAAAATGATATAAAAATATGTGGGTCATGGGATTCGAACTCTGGTGGCTTGGTTCAGCAGTGCAAGGTATTACCAGTGAGCTACAAGCTCCTTCTTGTAATTATTGTGGTTTTTAATTACTTAAACTGATAGCAGCAAGAATAAATACTCCTAGTATACATTGAATTTAAAGTAATTTCTTGTACACTAAAAATGGAGTTATTTCATTCTTGTAGCTTGTAATTAAAAACAAAAATAATTACCTAAATCTTGTACTCAGGCTTAAATACCCCTTTGTGGATTTTTTTTAAAAAAATTTGAAAAAGTGTATAAAAAAAATTAGGGTTGTTACATTTCTGATGCACTTAGTCGCCAACCACTATCAATGAATCTCACCGCGCTGTAGAAGCTACAGCAAGATTTGCATCAGATGGAGACAGAAATGGTCATGCCAGGTAACGCTTCAAGTTTGATGAACTTACAAGTTCAGTCTACAATTGTCAATGAGATCTAAGCAGCTCAAGCAAACGATGCTAAGTTGCAAAAGATTAGAGAACAAGTAGAAAGTGGACTTATAATAGACCTCATCATCCATGAAGACGGATCTTTGAGATACGGAAGCAGATTGTGTGTACCACAAGGTCCTGTTCGGAAAGAGTTGATGAAAGAAGGTCACAGCTTCCTATACTCAGTACACCCTGGTGGTACAAAGATGTACAAAGATTTACGTCGACATTACTGGTGGCATGGAATGAAGCGTGAAATAGCCAGAAGCGTAGCCAAATGCTTGGTGTGTCAGTAAGTAAAAGCTGAACATCACAGGACTGCTGGTCTACTTTAACCGTTACCTATTCCAGAATGGAAGTGGAAACACATTACCATGGATTTTTTGACTGCTCTTCCTCGCAGCACAAAAGGTAACGATGCAGTATGGGTTATTATGGATCGACTCACAAAGTCGGCTCGTTTTATTCCCTTTCGAGTTGGCCAATCTACGGAGACACTAGCAAAAAAGTACATGGAGGTAAGTTTGAATCTAAGTAAGATTTAACTTTTCAATGTGTACTATCTCTGATATCCATGAACTCATGCAGGAGATCGTGAGATTACATGGAGTACCGGTTTCCATCGTCTCCGACCGTGACACCAGATTCCGATCGCAATTTTGGCAGAGTCTGCAAGCTAGTTTGAGAACAAGTCTGAACTTTAGCATAGCTTACCATCCACAAACAGATGGACAGTCTGAGCGAACGATTCAGATCCTTAAAGATATGCTAAGAGATTGTATGCCAGACTTCGTAGGATCGTGGGAAGATCACTTACAGCTTGTGGAGTTTTCATACAACAACAGCTATCAAGCAAATATTGGAATGGCACCCTTTGCAGCGCTCTATGGAAGGAACTATTGTTCACCTTTAAGTTGGGACGACATCGGAGATAGGGAATTCCTTGGACCTGAGATGATAGTAGCGACTGTAGATATAGTTCGCACTATCAGAGAACGAATGCGCATAGCCCAAGACCGACAGAAGTATTGAGCTAATGCAAAACGCCGACCCTTGGAGTTCCAACCGGGAGATCATGTCTTTCTGAAGATTTCTTCAAACCGTGGAGTGATTCGCTTTGGAAAGAGGGATAATCTAAGTCCGAGGTACATTGGACCGTTCGACATACTTGAACGAATCGGATAAGTGGCATATCGTTTGGCACTTCCACCCTTATTGGAAGGAGTGCACAACGTATTCCACATATCCCGGTTCCAAAGGTATGTGAGTGATCCTAGCCATATCCTTGATCACTCCGAGCTCACTGTACAGATGGATTTATCTTGTGAGCAACAACCCGTTGAAATCCTGGACAGAAAGGTAAAATCACTTAGGAACAAGGAAGTAAACTTGGTTCGAGTGATATGGAGAAAAGATTCACCAGGAGAATCAACATGGGAAAGAGAAGACGACATGCGTGCAAGATATCCTTTCTTATTTGTAAATTAGTCCTTAAATATTTGTAAATTTCGAGGACGAAATATTTGTAAGAAGGGTAGAATGTAACAACTCTATTTTTAATGTACAGAAATTTGTTTAAAGAAAGTACTAAATGGAGTATTTGCAAACTTGAGTATACTATAAATATTTAATTTGCTTTAGAACAGCAAGAAAGCATTTGTAGCTTATTGGTAAAGCCTTGCACTGCTGTGATATAGCCCCTGTGTTCAAATCCCCCCAGCCACATATTATTTTTAATGATTTTCTTTTAAAATTTTTGGAAGCTCAAAAGTTTACACGTGCAATACACGTAAAAGTAAAAAGTCGCTAAAATCAAACATGTGGAAAATAACATATGAATAGCCGAGGACACGTGGCCCCAATCCAAGCCCCACCCCCCACACAACGACCGGCGAAGATCCCTATAGGGCCGGTGCTGCCGGTCCCAACCAATGGTAATACCCCCATTTTTTGTATCCTAACACCCCTTTGGCCTCTCCCCACTACTCCTAATCTGTTTTAATTTCTTGCAAATTAACAAAGAATTAAAATCACCATTAAACCAATGTTTTAATGCATTTTAATTTTCATTTTTAATTCCTAAACCCTAATTCTATCCTATAAATACTACCCCATACCTAGCCCTCTCCATCCTTAAATCTATCATCAAAACTCTTAAATTTTTCCAAGTCAAATTAGTTGTACAAGTGGAGTTAGCCCAAGCTCATCTTCCGGCGACGACTTGGGACAAATCCGGCGACACCATGACTCCACGAATCTCTCAAACCCTTCCTCTACCTCCCATCTCTCATCTAATCCAGTAAGTCCCTTCTCCTTTCCTCTCTTCCCTATTAAAAGAATTCTCTTCTCAAAACTCATCGGAAGCGGAGTTATTTCGACTTTCGATTCTATATTTTAAAAAAACACAACTTTTCTTAATAACCAAATATCCATATTATTATATCTTGTTTAGTAATCTTAAAACAAACATTTAGAACAAATTTCAATTCAAAATACAATGTTATACAACTTTTATTTCAATTTTACGGTTAAATACCACAAAGTTTACTTACGGCATCATTTCATCATAATTGCTCATATTACCTTTAGAAAACTCATGAGGTAATGACATACCTCATCATAACACTTATCATGACATAGCACGATGGCTTTTGGAATAACATTTCTTGGGATAAATACAATTTTACAATAAAATACCTTAAACTAATAAAACCGTATTCTTTAAGATTGTTTTAATTAAATTCCTTGCAATTAAGCCTCTACAATCCATTTTGGGAAAACCGATTTGGATGGTGCGAGTTATCGTACATCCTTGGGACTAGTAGAGCGAGATGCAAACCTCCTCACAGAGAATCCGATCTCGATGGAATTTTTAATACAATTTTTAAGAATAATGTGATTTTCTATTTAATAAATAAATTTTATTTTTAATAATTATATATATATATATATATTATCAAAACATTTATTTAATATTTATAATAAATTCCATGTTTTCTAAACACAGGAATCACAAATTTCATGAATATACCATCAAGAAACCATACAAGTCAATTTACACTAAAATACCATATACTATTCAATCTAGGTTTATAATCATTAGAATACTTCACTTTTAAAAATTACATCCATGAAAACCCTAAATAAGATAAATAAATGCTTGAGATTTATTTTGAAAGTTTATCAAAACTATCTTTTTCATAAACCCCCTCAAATTTATTAATTTACAATAAGGACCCTAGTAAATATAGGTTAAAGTGGGACCAATTCTCTTGAGCCTCAGGGAACCGGAGAAAGTGAGTGCTTGCCTATTTAAGGTAGGAAACTAAAACGAGGTTATCAATGGCAATTGGCTTGGAAAAAGTCACAAATCCTGTCGTCCATATGCAGTAGTTACTGATAACTCCAAAACCTAATTCAGGAATCCAATTCTGTTTAAGTGTCTGACTCAGATAGAGTCTCAGTCTAATCGGAATATAATCTAAATATGAATACAATTCCAATATAACTCCAATATATCATGAATCCATATATACTGGAACTTGAACATGAATACCAGAATACCATCTATATCAACATGACTTGAACTGGCTGAGCCATGGATATACATTAACTTGATCACATGATTATCCATTTACATCCTTATCCGTTTACATGAACAATTGATATCATGGTTTTGGAAAGTCTTACAGCTATAAACAATACAATAAATATTACTGGATTTTAAAGGGGTAGATTGGTACGGAATGTGTTAAAAGGGGCATAATGATGGTCACTTTAATACACCTAACCTGAATATCTGTTGTCGTTGTCCCGTGGCTTAACGGTTCCTTGTGCTCCGTATATCTTAGTCCACGGAATAGTTGGACTCTTCTCGTATACTCTGGCATATTCTGTACCAAGTTACAAACAACATCGTTAACATAACAATCATACATTATACCAGATATATTCTCTTTACCTGTTCAGTCTATTTCTATCTTTTTTGGGGACTTACCGAACGATTGTTTGCTGACGACATTCCTTTTCTATTATTTCTTTGGAATGTTATTAGAAGGACCCGACTCTCTGGAGATCGAGCCCAGCTCAGAAGACTTGGAGTAGTTCATCGAGGACCCGGAGCTCTAGTCACTTGTATATACTTTTACTTTCAGTTCATGTCATTATTTAGGCATTGCTTTCCACATTATATTTACTTTTCAGTTGTATTGTAAAGAATGTTTAATAACTAAAAAAGTTGTTGTTCATTTACATCTCATGTTTTTCTTATGTATATTTATATTATATTGCTTATTTACGCTTAACGTGTTTACTTCTGAGTAAATACGTCGCGGGCCTAGTCACATCTCCTTATTTGTACATCGGGAAACGGGGCGTGATAGCATCGCTAGCTACAAACAAGCATCACTTAGCTACCGCATACTACGCATTGACGGAGTCAATAAACACAGCATGAATACTATGTACTACTCGTAGCAAATGACGGAGGATTACGGCTGATTTTTAGCGAAAAAACCCTTTAACGTAATGAACTTGATATCGTTGAAAGAACTCGAGTGGCTATGAAAAAAGAGTGGTTTAGGCTCCGTTTTTAAAAACAATTGGTTTTGAAGAAAACCGAGTAGTTTTAAAAATTGGTTCCGACAACTTCATATTAGGTTTGTTTTCCAGGCATTAAACCTATAATGCGATCCCATCAATCTATGTTTCTAAGCCATACAGAAACAACCAAAATAGTATGATTTTATATGCCATCTGTATTCGCCACAGGGTCCCGGGTTTTCACCGTAAGGTTACTTAACTTACAGTAGGGCAGGGACATGGCTAGCGCAGATGTAATATATATATATATATATATATATATATATATATATATATATATCGCATGCAAGTAATAAACATCAGAGGCATGCGATAAACAACAAACAAGATAGAATAGCGGATAAGCTAGGACCCCCGTGTTTCGTTTGAGCCGCAAATGAAAACCAACATTCCCCGGTTGTGTGGATAGTCCGTACAAATTCGAACCAAGACCGTTACAAGTGCAGCAAATTACCCGTCAATTCTAGAAGTGAGGCAACCCATACTCAATGTCATGAGTGGGCCACCCGACACTTCTTAGAATCCGGTAACTTGAGCACTCCTCCGTGGGTCAGGGTTACACCCCCTATAAGTGCGGCGAGCAACCCGCCAATCCGAGAATGAGGTGGCTCGGGTCTCAACTCCATGAGATGGTCACCCTCTGCATTCTCGAATCCGGCTACTCGAGCACTTCGTTGCGAGGTATTCTAGTACAAGAAATGAAAAATATGTACAATGGTGACAACGCCCGCAATCTGGATGTGTCCCAAAAAGAATATACATCAACCGGCAACGACGGCCATAATTCGGCGGCTCGTCCCGAATAAACAAATATATGAATATCAAAACCGTACATACAAATCGCACGAGGGATTATCCAATCACAACAATACGACTAAACCATCACAAGATATATATTTAAAACAACACAACAAGTAAGCAGTGTGCAACCCCGTCTAATTGAACATATAGCAATTAGAAGACGTTTTCAAACACATAAACAAAAATAGGAATTATAAACGATGCATTAGCTTCGACCGAATTTTTTTTCGAACTTGCCCAAATATAATGATAACATATACTGAAATCTGAGGCAAAAAGAAGTTTACCAAAAATCAAGTTTTCCAATATCCAAGCCACCACAAAAATCAAAGGACCTGACACTAATATTGGGACGCAAATTGCGCTAAAAAAATAAAAGGGGCTAATTTTTGGAATTAAGTCCTCGGGATTTGTGTCGAGTTTTATTATCAAAAGATGACCTCTATGCAAGTGACAATTTTTTCCGGGACCATGAAATTTTCAGAACTGAAACATGGATTTAGAAAACGAATACTGTTAAAATTTCAGTTTCGAAACTTTTGCATCGTTTATAACTAGTTAAAGTGTTTGGTATAGCTCTAATACCACTGTAAGGATGTAACAACCCTAATTTTCCTATACAAAATTTTTTTTCAAATATTTTTTTCAAAAATCCACAAAGGGGTATTTTAGCATGAGCATAAGATATAGGTAATTATTTTGTTTTTAATTACAAGCTACAAGAATATAATAACTCCATTTTTAGTGTACAAGAATTTACTTTAAATTTAATGTATACTAGGAGTATTTATTCTTGCTGCTATCAGTTTAAGTAATTAAATACCACAATAATTACAAGAAGGAGCTTGTAGCTCATTGGTAATACCTTGCACTGCTGAACCAAGCCATCAGAGTTCGAATCCCATACCCCACATTATTTTTAATATTGATTTTTTTAAAACCTGTAGAATACCAAGAGTTTACACGTGCATATCTCACAAAAACCCCACTACACCCAAAGATGTAACACTTGCAGAGGGTAGATGAACCGTCGGGGGAGATCCAGGTCACCGGACTCGGTCGGGAATCGGCCAACTCGGCCTTGACTCGGCCGACTCAGTGATCCGACCGAGTCACGGCCGAGTCACCCCAGATTCGGCCGATTCCGGCGAGGGTCACAACATGAAAGTTGTGTCTTTTCATATTCCCTACGCACCTGCAAAGTTTCAGCCTCATACCACTTTCAGAACTCTTTAAAAACCCCAATTACTCCACTTTTAATACATTTTTATTACATTTTATCATATTTTTATTTTTAACTTTTCATCTACCCTAACCCTAGCCTAACCCTATAAATACCAACCCTACACACTACCCTCTCACCCCCCAAAATCTTGAGCCACTCTCTCAAAAGTTTTCCAAGAAGTGTGTGCTTTGAAACCGAGTTCACGGCGAAACCCTGACGGAATTCCGGCGACGTGCTTTGAAGCAACCGGCGAAGAAACCACACCTCGGCCTTTCCCCTAGTCCTCTTTACTCTTTAGAAGAGTTTGAAAACCCGTAAGTCCCATACTTCTCACCTTTCTATTTCTTAAAAATACGGATTTATGGAACCCGACGGAAATCGGAACAAACCGATTTCCGATTCGGTTTTTCTACAAAATTTCACTTGTCACCTAATCCACAATACCCTAACATATTCATGTTGACTATTAATCACCCATAAACCAATTTAAATAAGGTTTCTCACATGAAATGATAGCTTCTTTGCAAAACCGTATTCTTTTCATAAAAATACCATAAAGTTTATTTTTCTTGTTCTAGTCAATTCCCTCACTCCTAAATATGTTTACCTTGATAAATAAACTTGTAGAAATCAATTTGAATGAATTTTCACACATGAAATGATAACGTTTTCAAATAGCGTACTCTTGCGCTTTAATACCTTCAAGTTTAATATATTATGTTTAACCTCTAAACTTCATTAAAACTTAAAATAAGTCACGAGGTAATGACTTACCTCTACACACACACAAATATAACCATAATTGATAAACATCAAAATATAGAATACGAAAATACAGGACTTTTCACTAAAATACCATATTCTTTATAAACCTTTTCTAAAAGCTTTAAGTTGTACTCAATTTTAAATAAAATCTTTTATAATGAAAGCACGATATGTTATGGACATCGATCGTTTATCTAAACTGACTTTGTGGTGTCTAGGCAAGTGTGTCTAGGCTAGTGGTTTTTAATTAGGCCCACTACTGTGGTTCCTTCCCACTTACCTGGCACTTACCTGGCCGCAAATGACGGTGAAGAGGCGATTTGAGGCTTCTAATGACTTGTCGTTTAGACCTTAGAAATAGGCTAGTTGGCTTAGGAAACCATAGAAACTAAAATACGGAAATCTATACCTTTTTACAAATAAATACCTTATATTTATAAAACCGTTTTTCTAAATGAATAGTATTTGTTAAACCCAAGCAAAGCGCCGCTACAACCCACCTTTGGGGAACCTGTTAGGGATAGTACGGTTCATCGTGCACCCGCGGGCTAGTAGTGCGAGATTCAGACCTCCGCAAGGAGCATTCGGTCTTGAAAGGTTTAAAATACGGCATTTAAGAAAAAATGAGATTTTGGAAAATAAAATATTATTTAAAATTATTCTTGTATTAATTTAATTATCATTTAAACACCTATTTTATCATAAGATAAAGTTTCCATTTTTCTAAAATTACAAGATTAAAAATTACATTAAAATACCATGAGTTCCAAATAAATCAATTTATACTTTTATTAGGATATATTCACTAGAATAACACAAATAAAATTCACATTCATTATAACCATAAAGACGAATAATAAATACTTGAGGTGTATTTTGAAAAATATACAATAGTACTTTTTACATAAACCCCCCTCAAGTTTTATAAATTACAATAAGGCCCCTAACAATTATTGAACTTCAACTTACCTTCTTTTAGTATGACTCGGGTTTGAGTCTGACTATTTCTGACTTGAACATGATTCAAGTCAATCTATATTCTTTTATATTCCAACTCAATACGAATACATGAATCCCTGAATCCAGTTAACAATCTATATAACTTGACTGAACCGAACCATGGATATATTCCTTTTACATGTTTCCCAGTATTTCATTTACATGACTCTACGGTTTTAGCCGTTTCCTGATATCATGGTTTCGGTCAGTCAGTTAATCAATCTTACAATCAATACAATTTTACAAGATAACAATACAAACAAGACATCGCGGGGTTTAAGGGGTAGACTGGTACGGAATATGTTAAAGGTGGCACGAGGTGGTCACTGAAGACGTAATTACATCCATGCCGTTGTTCCGTGGTATTATCGACGGAGCCTTGTACTACAGGTTACCAAGGTCCCCGGTGTAAGTGGGACTCCCCTCGTATACACTGGCATCTTCTGTACCAGGCTAAAAACAACAACGTTAATACAATATTATAATATTATAATACAACAGTAAAAGCTCTCTCTCTCTCTCTTTCTTACTGTCTGTCTATTTTCCCCCTTATCTTTGGGACTTACCGAGCGATCTGTTCGCTGACGACATTCTATTTCTTTCTTCTTTGAATGTCGTCAGGTGGTTTGGACCCGGCAGAAGTTGAGCCAACCCAGGAAGACTTGGAGAAATTTGCTGAAGACCCTGCAGTATGATTTCATTGTACACTTTTCTTTTCAGTACTTTCCATTTCTTGTTATGCCACTGTTTAGGCATCTTTATTTCAGTTGTATTTTTTTTCCCTTTCCATGTTTTGTACAAAGAATGTTAATAAATAAAAGTTGCTGTTATTTTTATACTCTTGTCTCTTGTGTAATATTTTATATTGCTTAGCTACGCTTAGCGTATGTACTTCTGAGTACATACGTAGCGGACTTCGTCGCGTCCACTTCACCGTACACTGGGAAGCGGGGCGTGACAGGTTTTGTTGGTGGCCCATGCAGGTCAGAGCTGTATGAATTACTATCATGCAGTTCAGGTCTGCGTGAACAACCTAAGCAATATAAAACACAAGAACCAGCAACTAAAACATTTTTTACAATTCATATTCCTTGAATCTTGCAATTTCATCTTCCTTGAATCTTATCATTTCATGTACTTGAATCTGTCTTAACCCAATTTTTTCTTCAGGGTTATGGATTCCCCAAACAACACCAGCACCAACGTCAACAACACACCCTCAACACTACCTCTCACATCGGCTGTTCCTGCACCACCCACTGAGCAAACAATGCTATTTGAGGCGATCCGCAGCCTTCTCGAGGGACAGCAACAACTTCTGAACCGTCCTGAGACTGATGCTCCGGGAGTGAAGCAATTCAGGGCTTTACATCCGAAGCAGTTCTCAGGAAAGGGGAGCCCACTGGAAGCTGAGGAATGGGCTCAAAGTATCGAGGATGATCTGGCCGCAGCACAAGTGCCAGACGTCGCTTGGGTCCGTGTAGCGAAACTACAACTCACGGACAACGCTCGCAACTGGTGGAAGGCGGAAGAAAGCCGTCTTGCGCAGCCTATTGAATGGAAGACTTTTCGCGAGAAGTTCGACGCGAAATACTTTCCAGCGACTGCCAGGTTTGCAATGGAGCAGCAGTTCATTCATCTACAACAAGGATCGATGTGGGACAAATCAGTAGATGAATATGATGCTGAATTCACCATGTTAAGCCGATTCGCAGCACACTTGATACCGACGGAAGATATCAGAGCTCGTCGCTTTCAACAAGGACTGGACACGGAGATTCAGGCTGCCCTAGCCACGGGAAAATTTCTGACTCATGAAGATGCTCTGGAAGCTGCCCGCAGCTATGAAGCAGTGATAAAGGCAAGGGGCAGACCTCAGTCTGCAGGAGTGAAACGTCCTGCCACTCAAATGGCAGGAAGGGCCTCTTCAAGGCCAGCTGTTGAACTCAGAAGACTGGAAGAAGTTAAGGATCGGTCAAGACCCGATTTTTGCTTTTATTGCAAGAGGGAAGGTCACTTGTGGAAGGACTGTAGGCGCGCAAAAGGCCTATGTTTGGTTTGTGGCGCGTCCAATCACGGAATTGGAAACTGTCCTTATAGACGCAACTCAGCACACACACCCACCAACTACCCGCAGCAGCCAGCTATCCAGGCTCCAGCACCTCGTCCTGCACTCCCAGCACCACCTCCACGTAGATTCCCTGCTCAGCTAAATCGTCAATTCCATCAGGCACTGAGAAATATGCCTCGAGTACAGGGGAATATGCCTCCAGCTAGGAGGAACGTGCCACGGCGACAGGCTTTCACCTTAGCAGCTATAGAACCTGAAACTGTGAACCAAGGTAACCCAGGTAACTTCCTCAACACTTTGACCAAAACTTCTTTACAATCTTTAATTTTGTCACCAAACTGTTACACTTTCCTTTTACAAATTTCGAGGACGAAATTTTTATAAGGAGGGTGGAATGTAACAACCCTAATTTTCCTATACAAAATTTTTTTTCAAATATTTTTTTCAAAAATCCACAAAGGGGTATTTTAGCATGAGCACAAGATATAGGTAATTATTTTGTTTTTAATTACAAGCTACAAGAATATAATAACTCCAGTTTTAGTGTACAAGAATTTACTTTAAATTTAATGTATACTAGGAGTATTTATTCTTGCTGCTATCAGTTTAAGTAATTAAATACCACAATAATTACAAGAAGGAGCTTGTAGCTCATTGGTAATACCTTGCACTGCTGAACCAAGCCATCAGAGTTCGAATCCCATACCCCACATTATTTTTAATATTGATTTTAAAACCTGTAGAATACCAAGAGTTTACACGTGCATATCTCACAAAAACCCCACTACACCCAAAGATGTAACACTTGTAGAGGGTAGATGAACCGTCGGGGGAGATCCAGGTCACCGGACTCGGTCGGGAATCGGCCAACTCGGCCTTGACTCGGCCGACTCAGTGATCCGACCGAGTCACGGCCGAGTCACCCCAGATTCGGCCGATTCCGGCGAGGGTCACAACATGAAAGTTGTGTATTTTCATATTCCCTACATACCTGCAAAGTTTCAGCCTCATACTACTTCCATAACTCTTAAAAAACCCCAATTACTCCACTTTTAATACATTTTTATTACATTTTATCATATTTTTATTTTTAACTTTTCATCTACCCTAACCCTAGCCTAACCCTATAAATACCAACCCTACACACTACCCTCTCACCCCCCAAAATCTTGAGCCACTCTCTCAAAAGTTTTCCAAGAAGTGTGTGCTTTGAAACCGAGTTCACGACGAAACCCTGACGGAATTCCGGCGACGTGCTTTGAAGCAACCGGCGAAGAAACCACACCTCGGCCTTTCCCCTGGTCCTCTTTACTCTTTAGAAGAGTTTGAAAACCCGTAAGTCCCATCCTTCTCACCTTTCTATTTCTTAAAAATACGGATTTATGGAACCCGACGGAAATCGGAACAAACCGATTTCCTATTCGGTTTTTCTACAAAATTTCACTTGTCACCTAATCCACAATATCCTAACATATTCATGTTGACTATTAATCACCCATAAACCAATTTAAATAAGGTTTCTCACATGAAATGATAGCTTCTTTGCAAAACCGTATTCTTTTCATAAAAATACCATAAAGTTTATTTTTCTTGTTCTAGTCAATTCCCTCACTCCTAAATATGTTTACCTTGATAAATAAACTTGTAGAAATCAATTTGAATGAATTTTCACACATGAAATGATAACGTTTTCAAATAGCGTACTCTTGCGCTTTAATACCTTCAAGTTTAATATATCATGTTTAACCTCTAAACTTCATTAAAACTTAAAATAAGTCACGAGGTAATGACTTACCTCTACACACACACAAATATAACCATAATTGATAAACATCAAAATATAGAATACGAAAATACAGGACTTTTCACTAAAATACCATATTCTTTATAAACCTTTTCTAAAAGCTTTAAGTTGTACTCAATTTTAAATAAAATCTTTTATAATGAAAGCACGATATGTCATGGACATCGATCGTTTATCTAAACTGACTTTGTGGTGTCTAGGCAAGTGTGTCTAGGCTAGTGGTTTTTAATTAGGCCCACTACTGTGGTTCCTTCCCACTTACCTGGCACTTACCTGGTCGCAAATGACGGTGAAGAGGCGATTTGAGGCTTCTAATGACTTGTCGTTTAGACCTTAGAAATAGGCTAGTTGGCTTAGGAAGCCATAGAAACTAAAATACGGAAATCTATACCCTTTTACAAATAAATACCTTATATTTATAAAACCGTTTTTCTAAATGAATAGTATTTGTTAAACCTAAGCAAAACGCCGCTACAACCCACCTTTGGGGAACCTGTTAGGGATAGTACGGTTCATCGTGCACCCGCGGGCTAGTAGTGCGAGATTCAGACCTCCGCAAGGAGCATTCGGTCTCGAAAGGTTTAAAATACGGCATTTAAGAAAAAATGAGATTTTGGAAAATAAAATATTATTTAAAATTATTCTTGTATTAATTTAATTATCATTTAAACACCTATTTTATCATAAGATAAAGTTTCCATTTTTCTAAAATTACAAGATTAAAAATTACATTAAAATACCATGAGTTCTAAATAAATCAATTAATACTTTTATTAGGATATATTCACTAGAATAACACAAATAAAATTCACATTCATTATAACCATAAAGACGAATAATAAATACTTGAGGTGTATTTTGAAAAATATACAATAGTACTTTTTACATAAACCCCCCTCAAGTTTTATAAATTACAATAAGGCCCCTAACAATTATTGAACTTCAACTTACCTTCTTTTAGTATGACTCGGGTTTGAGTCTGACTATTTCTGACTTGAACATGATTCAAGTCAATCTATATTCTTTTATATTCCAATTCAATACGAATACATGAATCCCTGAATCCAGTTAACAATCTATATAACTTGACCGAACCGAACCATGGATATATTCCTTTTACATGTTTCCCAGTATTCCATTTACATGACTCTACGGTTTTAGCCGTTTCCTGATATCATGGTTTCGGTCAGTCAGTTAATCAATCTTACAATCAATACAATTTTACAAGATAACAATACAAACAAGACATCGCGGGGTTTAAGGGGTAGACTGGTACGGAATATGTTAAAGGTGGCACGAGGTGGTCACTTAAGACGTAATTACATCCATGCCGTTGTTCCGTGGTATTATCGACGGAGCCTTGTACTACAGGTTACCAAGGTCCCCGGTGTAAGTGGGACTCCCCTCGTATACACTGGCATCTTCTGTACCAGGCTAAAAACAACAACGTTAATACAATATTATAATATTATAATACAACAGTAAAAGCTCTCTCTCTCTCTCTCTTTCTTACTGTCTGTCTATTTTTCCCCTTATCTTTGGGACTTACCGAGCGACCTGTTCGCTGACGACATTCTATTTCTTTCTTCTTTGAATGTCGTCAGGTGGTTTGGACCCGGCAGAAGTTGAGCCAACCCAGGAAGACTTGGAGAAATTTGCTGAAGACCCTGCAGTATGATTTCATTGTACACTTTTCTTTTCAGTACTTTCCATTTCTTGTTATGCCACTGTTTAGGCATCTTTATTTCAGTTGTATTTTTTTTTCCCTTTCCATGTTTTGTACAAAGAATGTTAATAAATAAAAGTTGCTGTTATTTTTATACTCTTGTCTCTTGTGTAATATTTTATATTGCTTAGCTACGCTTAGCGTATGTACTTCTGAGTACATACGTAGCGGACTTCGTCGCGTCCACTTCACCGTACACTGGGAAGCGGGGCGTGACAAAGGACCTTAGTGCTCGCGCCGCAAAACTCCCGGCGAAGGAGGAAGCGAAAACAAAAATTTAAAGGCAGGCACTAGCGACCTATACTCTAGAATCGATTCTAAACACTAAACTAGATATCTACGCATGCAAGGTTAGGGGCTATCTACCTTTGTAGTGTGTCCGTACAATTGCGGAAAACCCTACACCTTTTCAAGGACTCTTGCAAGGCTCCGAAGTCGTCGGGAACGAGTTTGGACATTGATCTTTCTCGTCGAAGATAATCTACCCGAGAGAACACGAATCAAGCTATAGTTTCACACTAATGAATCAAGTGAAGCAACTCATAATCAAAACTTACTAATAATTGATTGTGAGAGTGATGTAGTGAAAAATCTCATTGTTTTCTCTCTTTGTAAAATATCCTTCTCATTTTGAAGCTTAACATAAAGAAGAAGAGAGGAAGAAGTAGTTATGAACAAATTCATTACCTTTTTTCTTTTTCTTTCTTCTTTTTAATAATTGTGAAGAGTGGGTGGATGGGTGACTCATCCCAATGAGCCACCCATCCACGCTCTTCACAAAGGTTCTCAAATAAGGTGGAAATGATGTATGTGTATATATACACACACATACACACACAAAATACAAAAATCTGTATTCGTACCAAGATACAAATACACGTATTCGTATAAATACTCGTATTCATATAAATGCCATATTCGTGTCAAAATACAAGTACCCAAAAGAGAGATAATGAGAAATATAATGCTAACGTACAATGACTCGTCTATCTTTCAAACCTGCAAGTATTATCAAAACGCCCGATAAAAGTACGTATAATAAACACACGTATTTAATCGAATCTGAGTGTGTATCAAAATACGCACATACTACATCGTTTCTCCTGAACCGGAAAACCCTCTGGGTAGGACTCTAAAGACCCGACAATACGCTTAAGGTGGGTTTAACCACAAGTACGTCGGTGGTATTAGCTATCCGTAACGTCTATCCGGGTATTGAACGAAAGGAAGATCGACGAGCAAACTTGTCTGTATCCCTACTGAGCATGTAAGTGACA
This sequence comes from Agapanthus africanus, assembly GCA_030015575.1. Classification (NCBI taxonomy): domain Eukaryota; kingdom Viridiplantae; phylum Streptophyta; class Magnoliopsida; order Asparagales; family Amaryllidaceae; genus Agapanthus; species Agapanthus africanus. The sequence goes on along the minus strand of CM057345.1, from coordinate 37,453,708 downwards.
ATCTCCATACAGCCCGCTCTCTTCGTCTAAGAGTATCGCATACCCGGTTTAGCGGATGGATAACGCCATACCCCTAATAACACGATAAGTTGTGTCGGTGTCAAGCCCATTACCAAATCGAGAAACTACTGATCTCCAACCAGTAGTTCTCATCCGTCCTGACCAAGAACTTATGGTGATGGCCAACCGAACACAGCGCGATATCGACTCTCAATACCGGGAGAAACGAATCCCTGCCGATCGCTCATTGCCTCTATGTAGCTCAGGATTGTACCCAACTAAAACCTGTTTGCACGACTCAGTAGAGCCGTTGTAGGGTAGTAATCTAAGTACAGTGAAAACCCACACAATACAAATGACGATCTCAAATCAAAAGACTACATGTACTCATGTCCACTGAGAATTGCTATCTAATGATAGGTATAGCACCATCTAGAAGTTCTCGGCGTGTACTTACCTCCAGTGAGCACCTGTATACAATTTTTGGTGCAACACACCACTGGCAATGAGACCTGCCACCGCCCCTCGTCGGGTTCTAGAAACGTATACACTAGTCTACACTGGAATGTCGATACCCAGTCTCTATACTCCAACGACTACGGATATTTAATGATGTACTTATGGACTATCAAGCTCTTATAAGTATGATCGCTATCATAACTATGGTGGTCAAGCAAATGTCCTACAGGCTTTATCATTATGTATTCACGACACGTAATAAAACGTATACACATCAATGATAAAAACAAAGCAGATAACATACTATCATATCGAGCAAGACTGTTCTACCTGTATAGGTAATCCTTCAATTATCATAATCGTCTACTTTCGATTACAATAATTGTCTTGAGAGCACTATAACCAACATGAGTATCAATCTATGTGCCATAAAAGAAAAAATTCTCCTATGGCAGTCTTGAATTAACTCTTAACCATTTTCTGGATATAAGCACTCTTTACTATGCGTAAAACATAAATTCACAAAAAATCATGTGATTTTGATGTTCCTACTTTCCATCAAAACTACTACAAATAAGGGTTGCCCCTACAGATTTATCGGTAGGGGTAACCCACTGCCCCTACGGATATGTACATAGGGGCGAAAAAAGACCCCGTAGGTGCAAAGGCCGCAGGTGCAAGTTGAGGCCCTGAACTTGCCCCTACGGGCAAATTAGAGCCCCTACGGATATATCGGTAGGTGTTATAGCCCCTACGGAGTACCCCGTAGGGGTAATCAAATCATATATGTAATTTTTTTTTTGAATATATTGTATATACCTACGGATGACTCCGTAGGTCCTTGTTCTACCCCTACGGATAGCTCCGTAGGGGATAGAAAGTGGCCCCTACGGATAGGTCCGTAGGGGCCTTCCCAACACCCTGCACTGAGATCAGGGGGAAAATATCAGGAAACCTGATATTTTGTCCCTACGGATAAATTCGTAGGGGATAAACAGTTGCCCCTACGGACATATCCGTAGGGGCACTCCCAACACCCTGCACTGATATCAGGTGGGAAAATATCAGGTTTCCTGATAGTTTGCCCCTACGGATATGCCCGTAGGGGCAACATATATACCTACGGCTTAATCCGTAGGTACATATTGTCTGTATTTTTTTTTAAAATGGGCTGCTAGATTTTTTCCCGCCCTGTGCACAATACTATATACATCAATCAAATCATATATTGCAGTATTCATAATCACATCTCACGCATATATATAATATACAAAAGAAACCCAAAAACTGAATATGATATAAATACAAACCAATATCAATATCGTTTCAAAATGTAGTACAATGTGATATAAATACATGTTTCAAAAAATAAGAACCAAAAAGCTACCCTAGTTCGGTCCAGCTCCACCTCCGAATAACGTTAGAATAACGCGCGCCTGCTCCTCGGTCAATACACTCTGCAATGCTACATATAAGGGAGTCTGAGCGGCATGTGGAGCCGGCGATGTGGTCTGCGCAGCCGCCGTCGAGGTAGTCGCTTGCGGAGCCGCGGCTGCGGGAGTCTGAGTGGACGGTGGAGCTACAGGAGCTGTCTGCGGAACCGCAGCCGATGTAGTGGCTTGCGGAGCCGCAGCCGAAGGAGATGCATGTGGAGGCTCGGCCGATCTACCCTGTCGCGTCTGGACATAACGTGTGTAAGAAGCGTGTAAGAACTGTGTATTATTCGAATTCGTTTCATTATTAAGTTATTTCGAAACCCTGTTTGGATATCTAGTTTGGAAAAACGTTGTTTATTTTAATTACATATGTATGTATGATTAATCAGACTTAAGTCTAAAACCAAATAAGCTCAAGCTACGTACTAATTATGGATATGTTGATATGTATATAATATGAAATGATATTTTACTATAAAGTAGTATACATACCAGCATCTCCTTCAACTCCTGAACGGTGGCCCTCAAGCTATCCAGTTCCTGATGGACATGCCAGTCACTGGAGACGGAGGAAGTAACCGCCGGGGTGGAGTCCAACCTCATATGGGCCCTGCTAGGGCCCAATCCCCGGCCTCTCCCAACCTCCGTGGTGCCCTCCGTGTGCGGCGTCCAGAACTGGGGTCAGCAGCCTCGGATCGTTCTGTCCGGTAAAATCGATCCCCGAGGCCTGGGCCTGCTCAACCACCCGCTCCTACACCCACATTCGAATTCTTATCATTATCGAGTTATTTCGAAACCCCATTTGGATATCTAGTTTGGAAAACTGTAGTTTATTTTAATTAGATATGTACATGTATGATTAATAAAACATAAGTCTACAACCAAATAAGCTCAGACTATGTACTGATATTGGATATGTTGATATCTATTATATGACATTATATTTTACTATTAAGCAGTATACATATCAGCATCTCATTCAAATCCTGAACGGTGGCCTTCAAGCTCTCCAGTTCCTGCTGGATACGTCGCTCACTGGAGACGGAGGAAGTAACCACCGGGGTGGAGTCCAACCTCATATGTGCCCTGCTAGAGCCCAGTCCTCGGCCTCTCTCCCAACCTCCGTGGTGCCGTCCGTGTGCGGCGTCCAGGACTGGGGTCAGCAGCCTCGAATGTTGCCTTCCCCCTAGCAACTGTCAGAACATTATATTTAGCACATACTGGTCTATAAAATTGACAAGAAATACCAAAATCAACAAATTCAAAGCCTTACCTACAGAGATAGAAGATGTGCTCCTCTGGTATCTGCATGTATCAAAATTTGAATAATATTAATTAATTTCAGTACATACATACTAACAAGGTAAACTCGCATATAGCGCTGCTTACACATATGACAGGGAGTGAACAAGCTCTTGTAGATCATCAGGCGGAAATCTAATCTCATCAAGCAGCCCATGATAATGAGTTGGACGACTAAGAGCAAAAGGAATATGTGTATATTTATGATACAGCATTCTAAATCAATATACATGCCCTATATAATATATAAACATACCTGGAGGAACGGGAGTGGCCTCTGTCCCTGATATGGACGCATCACCAACAACTAGACAATCAAACATTGACAATATAAGTAATTTTGACATAAACAGACATGGATATCTATAATATTACATTCAAAATGGATATTAGAGAGCGCACCTGCAGTGAGAAGTGGTAAAAGTATCACCCAACTAGGGTGTAATTTACAGAATCAGTTGAGACTCTTAAAAGTCATAGAAGAACCCGACCTGCACAAATCTGATGTATGCTTTCCATTGGACACTAAGAAGTCTCTAAAGGGAAAAGCCTATGTGAAAGCCATCATTAGTTCATATCAGAAGATTGATGCTGAAACAGAGAACGAGGAATGTCATTTTTTTCTTCTTCCGCCACATTACTGTCTTCTCCTTCTGCCACATTACTGTCTTCTCCTTCTTATTATGTGCGCGTGCAAATTCAATGACTATATTGAGAATATGGATTAATAGTGGGTAGGAAAAGTATTTCTCAAATGGCTTTTGCGTCTTAAAACCATAAACTACTAAGTAATGGCATACATAATTTTTTTAGTACAAAGGTTGTTATTTTAAGTTTTCCCTTATAGAGATATGATCTAACTGCATCTATAAACTATAAGTGTGCAGAAAATTATGATAAGAAACCATAAGAAAGGGTCGTAGCCATGCATAACCTTGAATCTACATACCAAATCATACAAAAGCATGCACTTATTGTCACCTTGCCTTGGAATATAAAATATCTTGGAAGACTATAAGCGAGCATTTAAATCTTGATAGCTTTTGACTTCAACATATATTTTTCTCAAGTACCATGAAATATACTTCCTCCGTATAAACCGTTTTCAGGAAGATGGATTAATAATGACAAATTATCCATTGTGGCTCACTAGGTTAGCATTTTCTCTTCTATTGACCATCTTACTAATCTGCTTGGTAAATTTATTCGGAACCGGCTGCGAATCATTAAAAGACATGCATAAGAAAGAAAGCTAAAATACAGATATATAGCATACCGATACATAGAAACTTCATAGTTGCGATGACAATCCAGAGATATTTATTTCTACACACGTGGTGCGCGTGCGAATGCGTCAGGCATCATGGACAAATATTTCAGAACATGGAAAGTATTATTCGTATAAAGTAATTAAAACTTTTAAACACCTTGGGTAGATTTTTTCTTAGTTGATGCAATCATATCATGAGGACTAAATTTAAGCTATTATACATATGCATATGTATTTTTCTAACCTAATATATCACACACACACACACACACACACAGAGAGAGAACACCAGGTAGATAGAGAAATCAGGTAGCAGGATCCTGAAGAAATGGAGTCCATAGTATTACTCATCATCATCATCCATGATCCCTTTGATAATATTTTTTCAAAGGGATCACGGATGATGATGATGAGCAATGCTATGGACTTCATTTCTTCAGGGTCCTGCTAGCTGATTTCTCTACCAAACTGGTGTTCTCTCTCTCTCTCTCTCTCTGTGTGTGTGTGTGAGATATATTAGGTTAGAAAAATACATATGCATATGTATAATAGCTTAAATTTAGTCCTCATGATATGATTGCATCAACTAAGAAAATATCTACCCAAGGTGTTTAAAAGTTTTAATTACTTTATACGAATAATACTTTCCATGTTCTGAAATATTTGTCCATGATGCCTGACGCATTCGCACGCGCACCACGTGTGTAGAAATAAATATCTCTGGATTGCCATCGCAACTATGAAGTTTCGATGTATCGGTATGCTATATATCTGTATTTTAGCTTTCTTTCTTATGCATGTCTTTTAATGATTCGCAGCCGGTTCCGAATAAATTTACCAAGCAGATTAGTAAGATGGTCAATAGAAGAGAAAATGCTAACCTAGTGAGCCACAATGGATAATTTGTCATTATTAATCCATCTTCCTGAAAACGGTTTATACGGAGCAAGTATATTTCATGGTACTTGAGAAAAATATATGTTGAAGTCAAAAGCTATCAAGATTTAAATGCTTGCTTATAGTCTTCCAAGATATTTTATATTCCAAGGCAAGGTGACAATAAGTACATGCTTTTGCATGATTTGGTATGTAGATTCAAGGTTATGCATGGCTACGACCCTTTCTTATGGTTTCTTATCATAATTTTCTGCACACTTATAGTTTATAGATGCAGTTAGATCATATCTCTATAAGGGAAAACTTAAAATAACAACCTTTATACTAAAAAAATTATGTATGCCATTATTTAGTAGTTTATGGTTTTAAGACGCAAAAGCCATTTGAGAAATACTTTTCCTACCCACTATTAATCCATATTCTCAATATAGTCATTGAATTTGCACGCGCACATAATAAGAAGGAGAAGACAGTAATGTGGCAGAAGGAGAAGACAGTAATGTGGCGGAAGAAGAAAAAAATGACATTCCTCGTTCTCTGTTTCAGCATCAATCTTCTGATATGAACTAATGATGGCTTTCACATAGGCTTTTCCCTTTAGAGACTTCTTAGTGTCCAATGGAAAGCATACATCAGATTTGTGTAGGTCGGGTTCTTCTATGACTTTTAAGAGTCTCAACTGATTCTGTAAATTACACCCTAGTTGGGTGATACTTTTACCACTTCTCACTGCAGGTGCGCTCTCTAATATCCATTTTGAATATCGATAATATTACATTCAAAATGGATATTAGAGAGCGCACCTGCAGTGAGAAGTGGTAAAAGTACCACCCAACTAGAGTGTAATTTACAGAATCAGTTGAGACTCTTGAAAGTCATAGAAGAACCTGACCTGCACAAATCTGATGTATGCTTTCCATTGGACACTAAGAAGTCTCTAAAGGGAAAAGCCTATGTGAAAGCCATCATTAGTTCATATCAGAAGATTGATGCTGAAACAGAGAACGAGGAATGTCATTTTTTTCTTCTTCTGCCACATTACTGTCTTCTCCTTCTTCTTCTGCCACATTATTGTCTTCTCCTTCTTATTATGTGCGCGTGCAAATTCAATGACTATATTGAGAATATGGATTAATAGTGGGTTGGAAAAGTATTTCTCAAATAGCTTTTGCTTCTAAAAACCATAAACTACTAAGTAATGGCATACATAATTTTTTAGTATAAAGGTTGTTATTTTAAGTGCGCGTGCAAATTCAATGAAAGTTAGATTTGAGGATACCCATGTATGAGTTGTATTCTATATATGTGTGTTTCGATTTATGATTTCGCTTAAGTGTAGGGTTGTTTTTACTTAAAGAAGTATCACCATCTACTATATATAAAAAAATATAGCAAACTAGGATTGGTATTCAAATCCCAGTCCAGATTGGTATTCAAAATTTATTTAATTAGTTTGTGATCCACATCATTTGATTCGTTGCTTGAGGCATCAATGTAGGCATAAATATCGGCGACGAGGAACTCGACGAGGAAGAACGAGGGCGGTGGTGGGCCAAGAACGGAAGGCGGTGGCGGGCTGAGAACGGAGGGCGCGCAGTGGCGACGAAGAGAAAATTGGAGACGCGGGAACGAGAGAAAATTTTGGGAACGAGAGGGAAAGAGATCGAGGCGTAGGGCATTTCTGTGCCTTTTTTTATTAAATTCCCATTTAGATGCCCCTACGGACATAACCGTAGGTTATTGGTTTGCGACTCCGTAGGGCCAAACAACAAATTAAGATTTAATATTTTTAAATTAAAATGTCGGGCACCGTAGGGACAAAGTGGCGCTTTTAGTTTCATATATGAGTATCGATGGGAATATGAAGGTTTCATATTATCATCGAGTATCATATATTGGTTTTAACCTGAATATCTCGAGTCGCTCTCTAATTATGCGTTTGTTGTGCATTCGTGTTGTATGTGTAACATGATTTTAAACCATTGAGATCAAGATTGATAGAACTGATCATCCTACATTGCAATAGCATTCATCAACCAAAAACTATTATTGCAATGGTATTCATCTATAACAATCAACAATTAAAACTACAAATGTAGGATACTGATATCATAAAGCGTTATACGCAACATTGATAGAACTGATAAATAAAAAAACGAAACACAAACCGTATCAAGATTTAACAATTTTGATTATGTCATATACGCGGGCCGATATTTTCATATTAGCCAATAGACAAAAATAGATTGCGGTCTGGATATGGCATATTGGCAGATGTTACCTATATGCATACATGCATGTTGTCTCCCTATTTTTTCATAAATCAAACCAACAACATACATCAAACTAGTCCATGCCACCAATCGGAAACTCCACTATGTTTTTGAATTATTATTTTTCCAAATAGCATTGAGCTCCTATTGATATTGTCCCATCCAACAAATTTGTTGTGCTTGCCTTGACCTTCATCTAGCTTTCACATGACATACACATTATATGAGTAATATAGTTATAAATTATGGTATTTTGTTATCATCAATCCACCTAACCCTAACCCCAAGTTGCTTAATAATTCAAGCAATTCAACATCATTTAGTACCAAATCACTAGCCTTCGGCAACAATACTCGTCCAAACTAAAAACATGACATTGGTGTTACTACAGTAATTGTCCTCTCCATACTTACGCTCTAATTCCATGAAACAAACAACCCCTCAGTGGATTTGGATTGGAGTTGGATTTTTGGAATATCAAATCCATAAAAACTTGCCAGTTTTGTATTTGGTTTGCAAACTTGATTTTAGGATTGATTGATGCAACTAGGATATTTGGAGCCCTTTCCATTCCGTCGAAAAAAGTAAGGATTTGCAAAAAAATCCATGTCCACAATTTGGGCACAACCAAACAAAAGAATAAGAAACTCGTAAACCATCATGTTTCATTTTCATTTGGTACAAAACAAACAAAAAAGACACATAAATTCATGAATCAACCTTAAGACTTTGAGAATCCATGTGCCCAAGGACACTAATCATCCAACATATTCGATATGAGCCCAAAGAACACTTAACATCCATTTTCAATATGAATCTGACTACAATTTTTTATTTTTACATATCAAATATGAACAATGCATCCAATATCCAAACAACATCTACAAGAAATAAATGTGATCGGATGATATAACAATGTTTTCAAGGCTACATCAATTGACAACACCAAAGCCAGCACCAAAGCCAGTTTTCAAGGCTACATCAATTGACAACACCAAAGCCAGTTTTGCTACGAATTAGTTGGTGAAAGAATGGTTTACACAGCAGTACACAAGAACACATCTGGGCATCTTGCTATACTAACTAGAGTGTAAGGATACATACTAGAATAATTTTCCAACTCCCCACCACTTAACCCCAACCCAGCCCCAGCCCCACCGTAACCCTAACCCCAGCCCCACCGTAACCCTAACCCCAGCCCCAACCCAGCAACAGCCGAACCCCAACCCCAACCCTACCCCGACCCTGACCCCGACCGCCACCGCGACCCCTGCCCAACCCCAACTCTCGCGTGCGCAACCCAGACCCAGCCATGAACCCTAAGCCCAAAATAATCAAAAAATGCTTTAATTTACCTCAATTTATACCTGAACGACTGCTGGTGGGCTGGAGCGACGACGGTGGCGATTTGGCGACGAAACCGGCGGTGGCGACGACGGTGGCGACGAAACAGGCGCTGGCGACGACGGTGGCGACGAAACCGGCGGTGGCGACGATGGAGGCGACGGTGGCGACGACGGAGGCGATTTGGGGTTTTTTCTCGCGCGCGATTGAGAGAGAGAGAGAAAGTGAGCGTAGGCGATCGATCTGGGATTTTGGTAAATAGATATTTACTTGCCCCTACGGATATACCCGTAGGTCCTTGGTTTGCGGCTCCGTAGGGGCAAACACCAAATTAAGAATTAATATTTTTATTCTTGGACGTCTGTGCCCGTAGGGGCAACCTTTTAGCCCTACGGATTAATCCGTAGGGCCAAGTAAAATCTGTCCCAACGGATATGTTCATCCGTAGGGGCAACCCCCTATTTTACTAGTGAATGGTTGGAAAATATCTTGATTATCGAATTTTATAACATTTTCCATCCCCAGACAATGGTCTAAAAGTGTGGAAAACACGTGAAATCTGGTGTGCTTACCATTTAAAAAAAATAATTATATATATATATGAGATTAATGGAGGAAAGAGGCCATAGGAGGGGATTTCCTCCTGTGGCGTGGAAAAAATACAATCTTCGCCATTTTTGATTAATGGAGGAAAGAGGCCATAGGAGGGAATTTCCTCCTATGGCGTGGAAAAAATACAATCTTCGCCATTTTTTCCGACGATCGGCACCCATCATCATCATCGTATCATCTAAGATGTGCGTACACCAAATTTCATGTGATTCCACAACCTTTTCACCGCTGATTTAGTGGGTTCAAAATTAACGGTTTACCGACAATAGAACTTTTTACATTGCTAAATCAACGGTGAAAAAGTTGTAGAATCACATGAAATTTGGTTTATCCACATCTTAGATGTTAACGATGAAGATGATGAGGGCCGATCGTCAAAAAAATTGGTGGAGGTTGTATTTTTTCCACGCCATAGGAGGAAATTTTCTCCTATGGCCTCTTTTCTCCATTATTCTCTCTCTCTATATATATATATTGACACTTTTGTTCTTGGATTACAGTATCGATCTCTCGTATGATACTCGTGTCTGTCCACAAAGCGTAGCAATTTCTACTTAGGATGTTATTTTAAGGGCAACCTGTCAATATATTGACAACTTTTATCAAACTATAGAACATCACTTGTGCAAACTTGAACTCCCCTTTAGCTTTATATGCACAATAGATTTGCACTCTTATTTGTTCTGAAATACATGAACGAAAGTAATATAACCACACTTGAGTTAAGGGCGAGGCCGACCTCGAACCGAAGGAAGCATATTGTCACCTTTCCTTGCCATTTTTGCAGTGTGGCAGTCATCTGAGAATCCAAGACATGCAAAAATAACAAACTACAGCAGTGCAACAGCTTGAATAATAAATCTATAAATTTACCTAGTAGGAAAAGTAAACAGGACCCGGGTATAAATCCTCAGCATTGTCGGGTCCATTTGGATCGAACTTCAATCTCTACTTGAGCTTGACCAATGTCGCTACTATCTCCCTCATCGATGGTCTTGCCTCAAATGCTGTTTGTGTACAAGACATTGCCACTTCCAACAGTTTCAGTGCCTTTTCCTTGTCGTCTTCCATCCAATAGGCGATCTCTTCGTCCAGGGATTCAAAAAGTATTTCCCAATCACCGGTATTAAGCCTTGTTTTCATCCAGTTGACAATGTCGACGCCCTCTTCGAAGCTTGGATCCACTGGCAGTTTTCGGGTAAGGAGTTCTAATAGAACAACTCCATAGCTATAGATGTCAGATTTCTCGGTCAATCTCGTCGAATATCCATTTTCTGGTATGACGCAAATAAAAGAAATTATAAAGGCATATCCAAAAGAAATACATTTGGAATATAGGGTTGCTGAACCTGGGATACTAGGAAACCATCTTATTTTTTATTTCCATGTTGGAACTATCGATCTGAATTGTGGAATTGTTTCACTCCAAAACTATAAATTTAGTGTTCCAAATCACGATTATGACATGGACACATTTCTAATTCGTATCAAAATGAAAATAGCCCTTTAATTTCCTTAAGATCTATTTAGCAGCCAATCATGAAGACATGGACATATTTTTATTGCATAATAATGGAAAGTTAGTTGTTTCAGTGTATAAAAACAGCTAGTAATAATAACTTGGTCTTTGAAAATAATTATTCATTCCGTCACATATTGTAGTTTGTTCCACCTCAACGTGAAGTAATCTACCTCTTCTCCTACCTCACTCCATACCTTTGAGACGAACTATTGCAAGATATTACATAGATGTTGATGGCTAGTTAGCTCCTTACTTGAAGAAGATAAGTAGGATCTTCACTCGGATGCCATGAGAAAAATAGATATGCTGAAGCTATACTCTATTAATTCATCGTGTTTGCTTGTTTGTGCATGTCCTTTTGCGTGTGTGTAGAGATTAATGAGTATCAATCTATGTGCCATAAAAGAAAAAATTTCTCCTACGGCAATCTTGAATTAACTATTAACCATTTTCCGGATATAAGTACTCGTTACGTTGATCTTTATGGCTAGAACATAAATTCACCATAAATCATGCGACTTTAATGTTCTTCCTTTTCATCAAATGGTTGCAAAATATCTTAATTATCGATTTTTATGACATTTTCCATCCCTAGACAATGGGCTAAAAGTGTGGAAAACATGTGAAATCTGGTGTACTTGCCTGTTTAAACTAGAGTTTAAAATGGAGAGATGAAATCTAGGTGACATAGGAGAAAATTTTCCTCCTATGACACCTATTTTTTTATAACATTTTCCATACCCATTTTTTC